>CM067168.1:95605435-95637611 GCA_034093135.1 Erigeron breviscapus | reverse complement strand
ATAATGTAGTATGTGTTATGAAATGAAGTATAATGTAGTATGTGTTATGAAATGAAGTATAATGTAGTATGTGTTATGAAATGAAGTATAATGTAGCATGTGTTATGAAATGAAGTATAATGTAGTATGTGTTATGAAATGAAGCATAAAGTAGTATGTGTTGTGGTAAGAAGGGTAACGTAGTGTTTTTATATGAAGTAGCATGTAGAAATCTTGAAATGCAGTATGACGTAGTTATGTTATTGTGTGCATGTATTAATGGCTTGCTCATCTAGTTCACTAGACTTGTTAAAGTTGCCATGACACGTGCACGTTTAAGGGCCCAAACGTAAAAGCAGTAAACGTAGTAAATGTTTAGGTAATGCAGTCACCTAAACTAAATAATGCAGGATCGAGCTCGTTAAACTTTGATGCAGGAAAGTGTTAAGCTTAACCCGTACTTGCCCTAGCCTGGCTAAGTGCGTTGACGTAGTTGTTGCTTGGGTGGCTCCTTGCAACATGGTCTTATAATGCAGGGCGAGTAATACGAGGGGTTTGACCAACCTCCACATACGGATTACTCTTGGATTGGCTTGCCATTCCTTAACGACGCTTGATGTACAACCGTGTGGGGTTTGTCATCTAGTCGGGTGTAACTTACGTTACACATTAACGCAGTTAATAACGTAGTAAAGCAGTTAACGTAGTAAAGCAGTTAATAACGTAGTAAAGCAGTTAAAACGTAGTAAAGCAGTCAATGTAGAAAGCAGTTATGTGGTTAATCGTGTGTAATGAAGTAATGCAGGATAGGCACATTTAGGATGATATCCTATTTGATATGAAGTTGATATGCAGTTTTGTGTGTTGTGTGTGGTGCCTAATGAGCTTGTCTAATAATGAAGAAATGTTTTAATTGGACAAATGCTTTTAAATTAAGTGTGATCTTACTTAGCTATTCTTATAGCTAACACTTGTTTCTTTAATGTGGTTGTTCCCTCAGGTTTAGCTTGATGGACTAGTGACGCAGGACTTGTGAGCTTAGGTAGATGCAATGAAGGAGCCTTAGCTACCCATAGACGATTCTTTCTTAGACATTTAGTTACATTTCGGACTTAATGTCGAATTTATGTAGTGTCGTGTGAACGGTTGTTTTATGTTGGGCAACCGTTGGGTTTCATATGAACTATTGTTTGATATGGCATGTAACACCAACAAAACGCAGAAACCGAAATGTTTTATCGGTTTTGACTTTTAAAGTCTTTTCTTCCGCAATTTGACACCGTTAGGTGAAAGTTTTTGAAAACCCATATTTTTAAACGTCGGGTGTTACATCACTCCTCTCTCTGATGATCGTCGAAGACAGCTCACTGAGTCTGGATTCTTCAAGAGACCTCCTACTGGTCTTCCAGAAATCGCTACTTCATCCTCTCTTCCTGCTGCTCAACTCTCTATTCAAACATCAGCAGGCCATCAACATCAAGCAATAGACATACTTGCCTTGACTGCTGATGGAAAAACTCAAGAAGAAGCTATCAAGGAGTTGGATAGGATCAAAGAAAACCAAGAAAATGAAAAGAAAAATCTTGAGTACATCCAGCAGCTGCCTTTCCTTGAAAAAGATCAGCTAGATGGTGAGCAAAGAATGATACTAAAAACTGGTGGAGCTGAAGCCTTGTACAGACAAAGCATGCTGATGTTGAAGTACAACTCAGTGAGAAAAGAAAGAAGTTTGAAGAAGAAAAGGCCAAGTGGTTGAAGCTTATGAAGGACAGAAAGAGGCCCCAAAAGATTATTGCTGCTGAAGCCTTTCGTGCTGAAATGGGTCTTAAGACAAACTTGAAAATTTTAAGACAAGGTGCTGACAATCCCATCAAACTGGAAGGGGTCAAGCCAACCTCCTTGGGTGCCTCTGAGTGGGCTGAAGTGTACATGCTGGTGAAGGATAAAAAGGCTGTCAGCTATGAACAACTCCAGAAGATGCTCAAAGATTATTTTGAAAAAGCCAGGGAGTATGAAACTAAGTTCAAAGCCGACTTGCCCATGCTGAGGCAAGTGTTTGGTACTCCAGCAGCTGTCTCCTCCTCAGCAGAAAGAAGGGTTCAAAGAAAAAGGAAGGCAGAGCACCGAACCTTGAAAATGGATCTTCCTCCTATCACTGGTGATGCCTCGCTGAACACCAGACTTCCTCCCAGAAGTTTATTTGAGGAAGGGAGAGTGATAGAAAGTCCTGCTGGCATCTTCTTCACAAACTTCCAGAACAATCAACTGTTCTTTCACTTGGATGAACTTGAAAAAGCTTCCACTGGGTTCATCTTAAGCATAAGAAGAAGGTGTGCTGAAACATCCAACAACAGATGGTTCATCAGCAAGTTGGATGAAGAATTGATAAAGCCTCATAGAAGGGATGACCCAGCGATCAGAATGGCCAAGCAAGAGGAAGCTTGGGAATTTGAAGCTGCCAACTTATAGATGTCTTAAAATGAAAAACTATATGTATCAACTTGTAATATTTTAAGATGATATATAAGACATCTTTTCATCATTCCTTATTCTTATCAAGTCTAGTCTACTCAGCAAGTCTTCTCAGCGAATAGGGGGAGATTGTTGAGTCAAGGATTCGCTAACCAGACTTGGTCGCTGACGTGTGTCGTCAGCGAGTCATCAGCGAAGTCAGTAACTCTTATCAGCGGATGGTTTCCTTCCCAAGTTGTGTGTCAAGGCGGGAAGTTTTCAAACCATAAGAAGACAAGAAGTCACATGGTGGTTCTTCCAACTGAATATTACCTTATATGGCAAAGGTACAGTTGGGACCAAAACAAGGGTTTCTCTCTTTCATACCCGTTTTGGTAAAGAAGACAAAGGCTCCTAGATCAAAGTACAACGAGCCTATGAGAAGTCGACAACCACCATTCTATCACTATCATTGTAAGGCTGTGTTGCCCTAATTCCTCCCCTATATAAAGCAACACAGCCGCATCATTTATACTTTGTGTTTGTCACCACAAAGTGTGTGTCACTTTATTTTCTCTCTTGTAATTGCTTAAGTTTATAGTGTGTCTAGACTTAGCAATTATTTAGTTCATTTGTATTCTTGTAAGACAAGTTGTAATATCGACCATGTATTCATCATTTAATCAATGAAACATATGATTAGACTTGCTTAGATATTTGCATTTGAACTTATTCTTGTTCATGTTCTTTACTTTCTATTCTTAACTTTCTTGTCTAGATAAAACAAATATAAGTGTGCAAATTGTGGACTGTCACATACCATTTCAAAATAAACTAGATGAGTACTCCTGCAATACAACGGTGGCGGCTGGTGGTAGTAGTGGTGTTGGAGGTGTCGAGTAGTGTGAGTTTTTGATTTAAAAATCTCTATACTCCCTTATAAAGATAACTGCATTTTTTTTTATGTCACAAAAATCTTGAAAAAACTATATTAAGTTTATTAACCCTCATCTTTTTACTTTATATACATACCCACATATATAATTTGTCTAAAGTACCCCTACAAAATATTCGGTCCCTCTAATCTAACCACACAAACATGTTTCACCCTTTTCAAACACGACAGAATCTTTCTTCCGGCCGGCCATCCCCACTGCCATCCCCATCTCTCATGGGCGGATCTACCATAGAAGTAGGTAGGTCCTACTACCTAAATTTCGAAGAAAATTTAGAGACTATGTAATAATTTTTCCGAGGACCTACGTATAGATTTAGTTAGGACCTACCTTGACATCCGATCTTGTATGGAATAACGTTTAAGGCCGGTAAGGAGAAACGGAAAAAAAGATTCCGGCGAGTTGGTCGACGGTATAAAAGATAGAAATGATCCAGGAAGAAGATGAGCATTTAATGCTTGGTCTTGTTTTATACGAAGTACTAGATTTAAATCCCGTGTTAAACACGGGTGGAATAAAGAAAAAATTTGAATTTTTCTTTTTTACACACTTGTATACAAAAAAATAACCATGTTATATTTGAAATACGTTTTGAGTATGAATGAAAAGTTGTTTATCAAATAAGATTTATTTTTTACACACTTCTTTAATTTAAATAAATTGAAATATGTTTTGAGTACCAATAAAAGCGTATTTGTAAAAGTTTTAGCCTCAAATCTATACATCATTATGTAATTTAAATGTTTGTAAAATGTTAATTTCTTTATTTTATTTTTAAATTTAATTAATTTTATGATTAAATCTGAAATTTATTAATATATGTACATTGGACTTTTTAGATTAAATTTCTATTATTATTATTATTATTATTATTATTATTATTATTATTAATTTTATGATTTAAAAAAACATTTTGAATATAAAGTTGTTATGTGACAGCAATCCCATTCACATCTTAAATGGGAACACAAAAAAATCAATTTTGTTTGAATCTATAGACATCATCATAGCCAATAAAAAGGGACAATTATCATCAATGGGCTTTATTTTGGTCTATGAGAAAAATATGAAAAGGTAGAACACCTAATCAATTATCATCAAAATAGCAAGTGTTCAAGGAGCAAGAAAACGTAATCGGATCCATTTGTCACCAAGGAATCAATCACAAATTGTGACCAATTTCAACCGGCATCAAATGTTCCAATCAAACTGCAATTCTCACACAGTTGGTGTGCACCCTTTTGTTCTCAACAAAACCCAACAACAAACAAAAATACCTCATGATGAAAACCCATATCTCATATCAACATCTAATCCACAAACACAACTAATATTCATAAAAATATCGGTATCTCGATACATAATAAATAATAAAAATAAAATAAAATTATATAAATTATTGTTGAGAAGATCAAAATTTTTATACCAAAAATAAAATAAAATAACGATATACATATTTAAAAAATGTAATTTTTGTAGTAACAATTCATTTGATCATAAATTTGTTGAAATTATATATATAACATATATGATAGTAAAAAATTGTACCATCAAAATTTAATAATGAAAACTGTCAATATATATATTATTTATCTCTTATGCTAATTGGTAAGCAATAAAAACTACATAACACTTTGCATGTCTATGCAGTCAAACGCCCTCTACAATGACAATACTTATCCACAATATTTCAGTCCATTTTCAACCCAATATCAAAAATCAAATGTTAAATTAGTTCCTGCACTAATATCTAGCCATTGCTCCCAATCCATCTAACATATCCAAACCATACCCAATAACCTCCAAGCGTCCTACATACATCCTCTTGCACCTTACACTCTATATATAACTTTAAGCCATTAAATAGTATAATACCACCTGTCATTGACTATCAAAGTCAGACTTGCTACAACCAGACTATTCTCACTAAACCATCCAATCCAAATTGCACTCAAGTTCTAGCAGACTACTTATCACTTAGCCAATCCATACATTGTCAGCAAACTTAGGCTTAATTCCCCATCTCTTATACTCCTTTATTACACTTGATGTTCCCAATGTGTATTTTTGTCATTAATAAAATAGATATTTTGGAAGCTTCTAGTCAAGCCAAACCAACCCTGTAGAAAAAAAAAAAATTTAAAAATTACCCCAACCAGCCACAATATACCACCTCCACTCAAACCTATGACTTTTGGTCACAAAGGAGAGACCTTAGTCGTCACTTCAACGCTTTGCCATTGTGTAACTACCATAAGGATTTCAAGACAATTCTAACTGTTACTCACCAACATTAAGCATCAAGTGGCCACATGCATATTGATGTCAAGTAACTAAAGTGTGACGTAACAGAGCAGCTTTTTTTTCTTGTACTTTGTTAAAATTATATGTCTAATATAAATTTTAAGGTTATATTTAAATATTCTTTCTAACTTCAGGTTTGAGTATTATGCAGGTATGTTATTGTTGATACTGGAAGGACTGGTTTTGCACAAAGGGAAAGAGGAGGGAGGAGTAGTGCAAGCTGTCAAAGTTATGGAGTATAAATACTCCCTTCAACCCGATTAGGGTTTTTAGATCTATTATTAACACTTTTATATATTTTTCGTTTATATATTTTCTCTCAAATATATTCGAGATATTTTCTTTGTAATCTGATTGATTCGTCTTAATCAATCATTTGGTTGATCGTCTTGATCATATTTCTTTGTAATAATCGAACATTATAAGTCGGATAAATCTAGCCGACTGATTATTTTAATCGAATAATAAAACAACCATTAATAATAATTGTTGGTTGATTGATCTTTGAGTTCGTTCATACTTGAACCGATCTCAGCAAAGATAGCACGGACTAAGAAATATTAACTCCAACGCTAAGGACCTGCACATACGTAAAAAAATTTATTAGTGTTCTAATGACTTTAAAAGGAAAGTGGCATATCATTAGAAAGCCTATTGCTCACTTGCTTTCGACATTCACTAAATTGTACTATGATCTCATCACACAGTTATATTAAAATACAAATCATCATATACATCCAAAACTGATACATATATATATTATATATCTCTTATGCTAATTGGTAAGCAATAAAAACTACATAACACTTTGCATGTCTATGCAGTCAAACGCCCTCTACAATGACAATACTTATCCACAATATTTCAGTCCATTTTCAACCCAATATCAAAAATCAAATGTTAAATTAGTTCCTGCACTAATATCTAGCCATTGCTCCCAATCCATCTAACATATCCAAACCATACCCAATAACCTCCAAGCGTCCTACATACATCCTCTTGCACCTTACACTCTATATATAACTTTAAGCCATTAAATAGTATAATACCACCTGTCATTGACTATCAAAGTCAGACTTGCTACAACCAGACTATTCTCACTAAACCATCCAATCCAAATTGCACTCAAGTTCTAGCAGACTACTTATCACTTAGCCAATCCATACATTGTCAGCAAACTTAGGCTTAATTCCCCATATCTTATACTCCTCTATTACACTTGATGTTCCCAATGTGTATTTTTGTCATTAATAAAATAGATATTTTGGAAGCTTCTAGTCAAGCCAAACCAACCCTGTAGAAAAAAAAAAAAAAAAAAAAAAAAAAAAAAAAAAAAAAAAAAAAAAAAAAAAAAAAAAAAAAAAAAAAAAAAAAAAAAAAAAAAAAAAAAAAAAAAAAAAAAAAAAAAAAAAAAAAAAAAAAAAAAAAAAAAAAAAAAAAAAAAAAAAAAAAAAAAAAAAAAAAAAAAAAAAAAAAAAACCAAATGTATTTAAAATGAAAACTTAAGGTTCAATTTCACAAAGTATTGAAAATATGTAAAACATATATTAACCCGAAAACCCCACCTAACTTATCCCCTTAATCCCTTAATCTCCTTTATATATACAACCATTGTTGTAGACCCGTGTGAAAACACGGATTATTGATAGACATTTTATAAAATAAATATTTTTAAAAATTTTTGTTGACGTTACATATTTATCTAACGACGTACAAAATCAAGTTCATTAGTTACATGTATTGGTTATATTAAATATTCAATTTAGTCTTTGTTTTTTATTTCTTTTTGGCAATTCATGGGATGTTATGTTTAAAATATTAATAATTTGTTATGAAAAAATATTTTTTAAAAATGTTTTAGCATTAACGTTACATATTTATCTAACGACGTACAAAATCAAGTTCATTAGTTACATGTATTGGTTATATTAAATATTCAATTTAGTCTTTGTTTTTTATTTCTTTTTGGCAATTCATGGGATGTTATGTTTAAAATATTAATAATTTGTTATGAAAAAATATTTTTTAAAAATGTTTTAGCATTAACGTTACATATTTATCTAACGACGTACAAAATCAAGTTCATTAGTTACATGTATTGGTTATATTAAATATTCAATTTAGTCTTTGTTTTTTATTTCTTTTTGGCAATTCATGGGATGTTATGTTTAAAATATTAATAATTTGTTATGAAAAAATATTTTTTAAAAATTTTTGTTGACGTTACATATTTATCTAACGACGTACAAAATCAAGTTCATTAGTTACATGTATTGGTTATATTAAATATTCAATTTAGTCTTTGTTTTTTATTTCTTTTTGGCAATTCATGGGATGTTATGTTTAAAATATTAATAATTTGTTATGAAAAAATATTTTTTAAAAATGTTTTAGCATTGACGTTACATATTTATCTAACGACGTACAAAATCAAGTTCATTAGTTACATGTATTGGTTATATTAAATATTCAATTTAGTCTTTGTTTTTTATTTCTTTTTGGCAATTCATGGGATGTTATGTTTAAAATATTAATAATTTGTTATGAAAAAATATTTTTTAAAAATGTTTTAGCATTAAGTCAAATATTGATTAAGACAAATAAAAAGTTCTAAAATGTAAAATAATGACCAACAATAAAATGTAACAAATGATAAGCTTAGATTACATGTTTGTTTACGTTACTGGTTATATTAATCATTAATTTGATTAGTGTTTGTTTTTAAATAGTTTTTGGCAATCCATGGAATGTTTTGTTTAAATTAGTGTTCATTTGTTCTCATGTA
Organism: Erigeron breviscapus; assembly: GCA_034093135.1. Taxonomy (NCBI): domain Eukaryota; kingdom Viridiplantae; phylum Streptophyta; class Magnoliopsida; order Asterales; family Asteraceae; genus Erigeron; species Erigeron breviscapus. Next base: position 95,629,136 of record CM067168.1, on the reverse strand, counting down.
ATTTTTTTTAATGGTTTAGCATTTTATGTAGTTAATTCAAATTTCATAAACATAAATTAACACTATTAAAATGAAGGGATAAGGACCAAAAATAAAACATAACACATGATCATGGTTGAAATTAATTTTATAACTTCAACCAAAACAAAGATAATGTTGTTAACTTTCAACAAAAAAATTATTTTAAAACCAACCAAATGTATTTATAAATGAAAACTTAAGGTTCAATTTCACAAAGTATTGAAAATATGTAAAACATATATTAACCCGAAAACCCCACCTAACTTATCCCCTTAATCCCTTAATCTCCTTTATATATACAACCATTTTATATATACAATCATAGTTGTAGACCCGTGTGAAAACACGGATTATTGATAGACATTTTATAAAATAAATATTTTATAAAAAGTTCTATATTGACAAAAATATCTAAGTCAAAGACATGTCTCATTGAATAACCCGGAGAAAACCTTTACTTGTTTAGTCGTTCTTATGAATACATTTTTTAAGCAACTTTCAATATCAAGTTAAAAGTCTCATGCTAAACCCATGGGTTATTTTAGAATTTTCTATTCTAAGCATAAAATGCAAATCCCAATTTATATAGTCATCTACAAATATAATAAAGCATAATAAACTACGAAATCAAATACTTAAAAATCATGTCGTATATTAATGATAAAAAATGATAAAGTTGAGTTGCATGTTTGATTTATCCAACAAATGACAACACCGAACCTACAATCACGGAAACCTTGCTTATAACTTGAGTCAAGGAAGGACAAAAACACAACACAAAGCCTAACAATACAACATGTACCTAATAGGCTAATATCACCGCGGCTGTTTCATTTGACAGAAGCAAGTGAACCAGAAAAGTTATCCAGATTGCTAAATATGGACAAAAAAGAAATAGTCTGATTCTCCAGGCTGATTCCATTTCTCCAGTATAATTCTCCAGTCTGATTCCATTTCTCCAGTCTGATTCCATTTCCCTAGTCTGATTCCATTTCTCCAGTTTGATTCTCCAGTTTGATTCTCCAGTCTGATTCCATTTCTCTAGTCTGATTCCATTTCTCCAGTTTGATTCTCTAGTCTGATTCCATTTCTCCAGTTTGATTCTCCAGTGTGATTCCATTTCTCTAGTCTGATTCCATTTCTCCAGTTTGATTCTCCAGTCTGATTCCATTTCTCTAGTTTGATTCCATTTTCCAGTTTGATTCTCCAGTCTGATTCCATTTCTCCAGTTTGATTCCATTTCTCCAGTTTGATTCTCCAGCCTAATTTTATTTCTCCAGTCTGATTCTACAGTATGAGAGTATTTGAAACTATATAAGCCCATTATAGAATGAAACGTAATAAAATCAATATGAACCACATTGTTTGTCATTTTAGCAAAGATGGTTCCTTAAGCATGTAATCTTCTGCTTCTTGATATCTTTTCCATGTCCTGCAATCTGGTCCTGCAGGTGTTAACAAAAGTCTACATTTCAGCAGACACTTAACCCACTGGACCTACCTATTTTGACACCTCCAAAAGTAATGATCGAGGTAATCATAATCAACAAAGAAGAAGATGAGAAAGAGAAAAGATAAATTGAAAGAACATCTGTTTTATAGAAAAGAAAAGAAAAGAAAAGAGAAGAGTATAAAAGAAGCTTGATTGGAAGTGTATTCAAGAAGCTTAACTTTTTTAAGTCGAGCACAAGATGACCTGATTGCAAGTTTATACCCTCTTCCATATACCTTTGTGATGTTCACCAGCTTTACGTCCTCCAGTTTTCAGTCTCCAGGCTCCAGTCTCCAGTTTCCAGACTCCAGTCTCCAGTCGCTCCAGTCTCCAGTCTCCAGTTTCCAGTTTCCAGACTCCAGTAAATGGTTTAAATAAGATACAAAAGCATTTTATTTCAAGCTGATAATACTTTTGATGCGGAATCATCACAGTTAACAGTAGATGCATGAGTTTGCATTAGCCAGGTAACTATGAAAATGCAAAGTGGTTAGTTAGTCGTCATGGCTTTAGTTCATAATGGTAATTAAAATAAGGGTGGTCATGTACGTTTTCCCTGGAAAATTTTAAATTTCCATTATATTGGGATAAAGAACTAAGCCACAAAGATATCAGATCCTATTTCTTTTGATATACCACAAAATTTTTAGTTGATTACTTAACAGGTAGCACAAATAGACCGCATTGGTTGCTAATTAAGATAGTTAACCATGTAGTGTTACTTATTCTTGTTACTTAGTTTTGGATACAATAAACTCAAGACTCAAGAGGTTTAAATACTACCACACTTGGAAACTGACACATGAACAACATTTGACCTATCAATCCTAACCTGACATTTTTCAAACTGCACAAATTTTCAATGTTAACCCAAACCCATTTTGCCTCCTCAATATTTGAGACTTTTTATTATTTCAGTCATGGAGTAGTAAAGAAAACGATGCAGGGCATAATTGCCCTAAGAAAATATAAACAATCTTGAAAACTGGAAATACATACCTTGTCTACATATATATGACATGATTGTGTATAACATGTAAAAACTTCTCAATAATTCTAATTCCAAACATGTAAAAACTTCTCAATAATTCTAATTCCAAACATGTAAAAACTTCTCAATAATTCTAATTCCAAACATGTAAAAACTTCTCAATAATTCTAATTCCAAACATGTAAAAACTTCTCAATAATTCTAATTCCAAACATGTAAAAACTTCTCAATAATTCTAATTCCAAACATGTAAAAACTTCTCAATAATTCTAATTCCAAACATGTAAAAACTTCTCAATAATTCTAATTCCAAACATGTAAAAACTTCTCAATAATTCTAATTCCAAACATGTAAAAACTTCTCAATAATTCTAATTCCAAACATGTAAAAACTTCTCAATAATTCTAATTCCAAACATGTAAAAACTTCTCAATAATTCTAATTCCAAACATGTAAAAACTTCTCAATAATTCTAATTCCAAACATGTAAAAACTTCTCAATAATTCTAATTCCAAACATGTAAAAACTTCTCAATAATTCTAATTCCAAACATGTAAAAACTTCTCAATAATTCTAATTCCAAACATGTAAAAACTTCTCAATAATTCTAATTCCAAACATGTAAAAACTTCTCAATAATTCTAATTCCAAACATGTAAAAACTTCTCAATAATTCTAATTCCAAACATGTAAAAACTTCTCAATAATTCTAATTCCAAACATGTAAAAACTTCTCAATAATTCTAATTCCAAACATGTAAAAACTTCTCAATAATTCTAATTCCAAACATGTAAAAACTTCTCAATAATTCTAATTCCAAACATGTAAAAACTTCTCAATAATTCTAATTCCAAACATGTAAAAACTTCTCAATAATTCTAATTCCAAACATGTAAAAACTTCTCAATAATTCTAATTCCAAACATGTAAAAACTTCTCAATAATTCTAATTCCAAACATGTAAAAACTTCTCAATAATTCTAATTCCAAACATGTAAAAACTTCTCAATAATTCTAATTCCAAACATGTAAAAACTTCTCAATAATTCTAATTCCAAACATGTAAAAACTTCTCAATAATTCTAATTCCAAACATGTAAAAACTTCTCAATAATTCTAATTCCAAACATGTAAAAACTTCTCAATAATTCTAATTCCAAACATGTAAAAACTTCTCAATAATTCTAATTCCAAACATGTAAAAACTTCTCAATAATTCTAATTCCAAACATGTAAAAACTTCTCAATAATTCTAATTCCAAACATGTAAAAACTTCTCAATAATTCTAATTCCAAACATGTAAAAACTTCTCAATAATTCTAATTCCAAATATTAGACGATTACTAAGCAATATAAGTTTTGAACCTATATTTGGCACAACAATTGTGTAGAAACCTCAAGATTTTCAATCTTGGTTTGTTTTTTCTCGTAAAAAAAATGAATACAAATTTTATCTTAATTTTTGATCAAAAAAGCCTAATAATGAAATAAATAGAGAAGGAGAAAGAAAATTTTCATATAGAAGAAAATGAAAGAAAGAAAAAGCAGATGGAGGAGGAAGATGAGAAAGTGATTTGGTTGAATTTAAATCTCAAATTGTAGGCAATGGTTATCTTGTTCTCCAAGACCAATTTTGAAATAGGTCAAAGAAAATTGTATTCATATCAAAGCAGCACTGAAGTTCCCCTTTGACGCATTCATATTGCACATAGCCACATACCAAACCTTTTGAAACCATCATTTCTATATAACTATGAAGTAGGCTTGAGCAGATTTAGAAAGACCTACTACAAAGTACAAACCTTTTATATCGCAACAATGGATTTGGAGCAAAACTTGTTCTTGTGGCCATTACGTCTCGCTTTCATCATCTCGATGTCCTAAATCAAGTATCAAGTGAATCTATAAGCGAGCTCAAATTGTTAGAATATACATATATACCGTGAGAAAGTAGCCATACCTTGTGTTGAAACTGGTCGATCGACATATAACAGGTCCATCATGAAATAAAACCCAATCTTTACTAATAAATACATATCAAATATGAAATAAAAAGCAACAAAAAATATAAACATACCTAGGATAGAATAATAATCCGAAAACCATCCAGAATCGCAAATCCTGTAAAAAAAATGAATACAAATTTTATCTTAATTTTTGATCAAAAATTAAGATAAAATTTGTATTCATTTTTTTTACAGGATTTGCGATTCTGGATGGTTTTCGGATTATTATTCTATCCTAGGTATGTTTATATTTTTTGTTGCTTTTTATTTCATATTTGATATGTATTTATTAGTAAAGATTGATCTTCAAGCGACTCGACTTTGGCAAAAAAAAATTCTTAGGACCCCTATTTATAATTATTATGAGCCAAAAGAAAAAAAAAAAAAAAAAAAAAAAAAAAAAAAAAAAAAAAAAAAAAAAAAAAAAAAAAAAAAAAAAAAAAAAAAAAAAAAAAAAAAAAAAAAAAAAAAAAAAAAAAAAAAAAAAAAAAAAAAAAAAAAAAAAAAAAAAAAAAAAAAAAAAAAAAAAAAAAAAAAAAAAAAAAAAAAAAAAAAAAAAAAAAAAAAAAAAAAAAAAAAAAAAACCAGCAAGATGTAAAACTAATAGATCATGAAAAGTATAAGCTAGGATTTACTCACAACACGCCCATCATATTCATCCGGGTCAATAGGTATTAGTTAATAAGCAGGTTGTTGTACCTTATATCATATCTTTGTGGAACACGGGCTTATTATAGAAAAATTATTCAATATTGCCACTTATATATATATATATATATATATATATATATATATATGTATATATATATATATAGTGAAATGATCAAGTTGAAAAAAATGATTCTGAATACATAATACAATACGTACTACAATTTTCATTTTAAGAAGTGAAAAAACGATTTTATGGTAGCAGATCACATAAGTATAAAAATTTTGGTGACATTTTTACAAATATATATGATGAAGAACCTTGTGAATCTGTGTCCTGTAACCTTTGGATGTCACGGTCTTGTTATTTCATATTCCAAATTTCATTATGTACCACTTAAATTCATCTTCAAGCGACTCGACTTTGGCAAAAAAAAATTCTTAGGACCCCTATTTATAATTATTATGAGCCAAAAGAGTAATCACATTTTAAAGTAATAGTTATTTGTGGAAAAACCATGTAAAGCAAGCTTATATTTGGGATTTTGGGCATCATCTGGTCCACAAGTAATGACACATTCCTGACTTACATGAGTTTCAGAAACATCACAAATGCTCCTTCACCCCTACTGTGCTACACCAGCATCCCACACCTGCATTATTTGCTTTAAGACCTGCAACAATACATGTTTTAGTCCATATCTTTTGTCTATTAAATTCAAGCAGTAAGATTTAATGAATATTAAAAGATATAGCTGAATTTTTTTATGTTACAAAAACACATTATGCAGATATAAAAAATCTGAATGTGTAGAACATATAACAAATTTCTATCCATAGTAAACCACCCAACAGTAGGTGCCCAAGGATATCACTCCATCATGAACGTTAAGTTGTTCCCATAGAAATGAAAAAGATATAAGGAATATCCATTTAATCATTCTATTCATTCAATAAAATCACATAAGATATAAGCTTATGGTTAACTGAAGCCCAATAATGAATTTAATAACACCACATACGTAAGGACTCACAAGCATGGAGGTCATATCAATACTTACTAATAAGCATGCTTCTTTTTGTCCCTGTTACGAAACTTTTGAAGTCTTCAAGTCATTGTCTTAGATGGCCTTGGGTATTTCAAAGGCCAGGGGCTTATTTAACCAAATGTACGCCTGCAATATAACCCATGTAACCGATTAAGCATGGTACTTGACTTTTACTTGCAAACTAACCATTTTGTTCTTATGAAAATAACAGAAAATAAACTGAAGGAGCAATCATGTTAAACAATTAATTACTTAAAAGAGGTAAGTATATTACTTTTGTTGTTGATTGCAGCAGCTCGAGACATGGCTAAAAAGTGATCCGTTTCTGAGTTCTTCCTTCGCCTCAAAAGTAAACTCATAGTTGGGTTCTCTACCGCACAAAAAAGCAGCCCTGTCTGAACAGAAAAACAAAATGAAATCAGTGTCAAAAACCTTAAGAAAATGCTTAAAGGTTGCAAACGAAATCTCAATATTAACCATCCAAACTCCATTGCACATGTTTAATCAATCTCATTAAGCATTTTGCCTATAGCAAATATATACCAACTTTGTACAATGCACTCACTTCTATTACCCAAATTTAAGTCCTAAACTACCAACTTTTATAACATCCATAATAACAAACAAATCTGCAAACCAATATCCATCTAATCTTCAAGTTCAAACTAAAACTATTTTATAAGTCTTTGACTATTAAAGGTCTAACACTACAATAAACACATATTTTCAAATAATAAAACCATTCAATTTTTTCTTAAAACATAATACCCGACTACAGTTTAACACCACTATGGGGAAAATATGTGGTGTACTACCTTTAACTTCTTAGTTCAAATTCATCTCCCCTGCTTCTTCCATCTACGGTTTCAACAAAAAGAAAATTGATATAAGGCAAACACATTCACTCACATGTAGATTTCTCGAAAGAGACTTCAACCTACAAAAGCAATTGGATGCATTCAAACTTCCTACCATAAGACAAATGAAGGATATTTTGTGGGTTAAAATTGCTTACCAATACCACCATGTACTGAGATGGAAGCTGCAAAGTAAGAGGATGAAATGAATAAAAACAGCAGCAACTACGACCACTTCCAATTAATTAAAACTTTTCTAATTCCTTTATTTTGTCAGGTTCTTTTCTACCCAAATATCGTGCTAAAAACAGCCCTTAACTGCAGAATTTAGGCCTGAAATCTGCAGCATAAATAGCCATAAAAATGCACTAATAATAGCCCTTAAATGCACTAAAATACAGCGTAAGCAAAGCTAAATTCTGAAGGAAAAACAGCCAAAAATAGGCCTTAAATTTACAACATAAACAACCCTAAAAATGCAGTAAAAACAACACTTAACTGCATCAAAAAAACAACATCAACAGGGCTAAATTCTGCAAGAAAACAGCCTAAAACCACTACAAAAACATCTCTTACAATAACAATTATCCAAAACAAAGTCTTTCCTTTTGAACCCCCATACTTGTACCATTATAAATCGTTAAACCGTCAAATAACCAAGGACATGAAAAACATAACCAATACAATATGTCACACTACAAACATATTGAGCAACCACGATTAGTTAGAGCCCGCCAGTTCATCGAATACAAAAACCATCAGTTGAAAAATTGTATGGAACTGGTTAATTCTATATAAAACATTTTAATTGAGAAAAGTTACCTCTTTGAGAACCTGCACCCTTTTCACAAAAACTCCACTGATTGTGGTTTGTTACTTGCCGACCATCAAGTTCATCCTTCAATTTTTGAGCTAATGAACCAACACAGGAACTCACTCACAAATAAAAATAGGTTTACACCCAACTTTGAGCTAACGAACGCAATGTTTCTATAGGACCGTATAATTCATCATATATTCATTCGGCTCAGATATGCTCAAGTAAGAGTAATGATTCAACATGGCTGCATCAAAGAAAGTTGTCATGTGACAGCAATCACATTCACACCTCAAATGCCACGCCAAGGAACACATAAACTCAATTGTTTGAATCTATACACATCATCATAGCCAATAAAAAGGGACAATTAATTCGGTCCATGAGAAAAATATGGAAAAGTTAGAACACCTAATCAATTATCATCAAATAGCAAGTGTTCAAGGAGCAAGAAAACGTAATCGGATCCATTTGTCACCAAGGAATCAATCACAAATTGTGACCAATTTCAACCGGCATCAAAGGTTCCAATCAAATTGCAATTTTTCTCATACGAAGAATAAACCGAAAGCACTAATCATATTGAACTCCAAGAGCAGCAAAGGACCTAAAGAAGAAAAGAAAATCACCACTTTAAATAGTTTGAAAATCACCTACAAACTAAGTATATAAAAATAAAACCCCAAATTTCCAAGAGCACTTACCTTTGCAAAAGAAAGTATATATAAATAAAACACAAAATTACCTTTTTACTCACCACACAATAAAACTAAATACATATAAACAACCCCAAATTTCTTTTAGACATTTCATCGAGCACTTTATATGCATCACCAAAAGTTTTGTTTCTTTATATTAGTAATCACCTAAATCACAAATATGGAGGTGGAACTCACGAATTGTAACAATTACAACCTCTTTTAAACAAAAAAACACTCCAAAAATCAAAATAACTAAACTTTTATTGTTTTTTAAAATGGAAAAATAGAAGTAACTAAATAAACAATAAATATCATGTTAAGAAAATCATACCTTCTAAGAGTTCAAAGGATGTAGATCTGTAACTAAAATCGGCCCTCCTGCAAAAATTTAGTTGAAGAAGCAGATGAGAAACACACACACACACACACATATATATATATGTGTACACGTATACATCAGTGTCTAAAATTTAATCTGATATTCATAAACAAATGAGATCAAAAGACATAGATTAACACCCATATATAAATCAACAAATAGAAAAACATAGCTTTTATGAAGAAAAAAAAAAACTGATTTAGATTACCTACAAAGTTTTACTCTCTCTTCAGGGAGATCAAAATAATAACTTCCGATATAAAAAGCAAAAAATTCCAAAAACTGATTAGCATACACAACCCAGATTCTTGCACCTTTCATCCACTAAATCATAAAATTTGTATAATCTTTGAAAACTGATTTTGGATCTGTGATAAAAAAATGTAAATGTAGAAAATGAATAGAGAGAAAGCAGGGAAAGAATCAGAGGAAAGAGAAAGAGATGTCTGGAAAAAGGTGTCATAACATACTATGTCCTTTTACATCTTTATTCAAGTCTTTTCGTCTACCGTCCCACTTGCAGCTTTCGTCCCTAGCTTTCAAAAATTACAGTTTTGGTCTAAAAATTTTTACTCCGTCAACACTTTTGGTCCTAACTACTAACGTTCGTTTAAAAACCCATCACGTGCCAGCCACGTGATGGGTAATTTCGTCATTTCGTGTGTTCTTTTCCAGATCTTCAAATACATCCCCATCTAATACCCAACCACCATATTATCTTATGTATCATCATCATCCAATAACAACAAAAAACAACTCACCTGCAAATACCCTTTAATTCTTCATACTCATTTCTTCATTACCCTAAAACCACAAATCTGAGTTATTGAAATATTTGGATAATAATTCCAAATATGTGAATAATAATTCAAAAAAAAACACGGTTGCTTCTTATTGTATGGATCTAGACCATCTGCAACCATTTCGGCATCAAGTTCGTCACGCCACCGCCACCGCCACCGCCACCGCCACCCCACCTACCTTCACACCCACCAAATCCTCACCCTTTATATATTGAGTACATGTAACTATCAGGTACTTGTTAATAACAATCACAATATGGTGAATATCAATGATATTCCGAAATTGGTGTGTTGTGGTGTGGTATGATAGAAATAATAAAGATGATATTACAATGATATTATGGCTGCTCCACCACCACACCGTCTGCCCCATCTCCACCGTCATCATCTCCGATGTCCATCCATCGGCAGCGCATAGACCACCATCGTCCCTCGTTTCCTCCTCCTCACCAACATCATCATCATCCATTTTCTCTCCAAAATAGAAACATTTTGAAAGAAAAAAAAAAGGATGGAGGCTCAGATCTGTTAGTAATCTAAACAAAAAGAACAAAGTGCCATAGATCTATATAAATATATATACACCATCACTTGAAAAAAACGACTTGGAACTTCTAGCAGATGAACATGGATTGATTTATAAATCTTGTCTTCTTGATTATTTTAATACGTAGTTGAAATGGAGTACTGTTTGGTTTGTAGATCTAAAAGATATTTATGAAATGGAGATGTACATATTTGATTTGCTGGGAGTTTATGGATGAATTTGTTTATGGATTTTCAGATTTGCTGGGAGTTTATGGATGAATTAAATCTTTAATTCTATTGATGAAGATGAAGATATGAGACTCGATTACACTTTTGGTCCAGTTGTATAAAAAAAATCCACACTTTTGGTCTTGTGGTAAAAAAAAGACCATTATACCCATCATGTGCAGCGCACGTGATTGGTTTTTAAACAGACGTTACTACCGAGGACCAAAAGTGTTGACGGGGCAAAGTTTTTTGGACTAAAACTGTAATTTATTAAACTTAGAGGACGAAAGCTGCAAGTAGAGGTCCACGACAAGGACGATTTTTGTAATTAACTCTTATTCAAATTTGAAAAGCCCCGCCTATTTGATTTTTAGTACCTCTCTACATATATATATATATACGTATATAATAGGGATAAAGGCATGGGAGTGTAACCAACTATAACCAAAAGGCTATGTAATGTACCCATCTACTCGACTTGCTATCTAGTGTAACCAACTTTGTTTTTTGGGTTATGCAATGTAAGCAACCGGCTACAAAAGGTTTCCATCCGGTTATACATAGTTGTTTCGCCGGAAAAAATGGTGATTCGCCGGAAAAATTAAAATCGCGATAACTTTGTTGTTTCTTCGAATTAAGACTTGAAACTACCACCAATCGACTCAAAAATTGATCCCGCACAAACCCAACCCAAAAGTTTTCGAATCCAACACTCGCCGGAAAAAATGGTGATTCGCCGGAAAAAATGGTGATTCGCCGGAAAAATTAAATCGCGATAACTTTGTTGTTTCTTCGAATTAAGACTTGAAACTACCACCAATCGACTCAAAAATTGATCCCGCACAAACCCAACCCAAAAGTTTTCGAATCCAACACTCGCCGGAAAAAATGGTGATTCGCCGGAAAAAATGGTGATTCGCCGGAAAAATTAAATCGCGATAACTTTGTTGTTTCTTCGAATTAAGACTTGAAACTACCACCAATCGACTCAAAAATTGATCCCGCACAAACCCAACCCAAAAGTTTTCGAATCCAACACTCGCCGGAAAAAATGGTGATTCGCCGGAAAAAATGGTGTTTTGTTCTATGGTATTTTGCTTGTTTAGGGTGTTTTGTTCGAATTAAGCTTGCTATTACATATTCATGGTCATATTCTTCGAGAAGAGTTGTTTACTTGCTTCAGGTGGCAATTTTTTAATAAAAAAGAAATAAAAATTAAAGTGGTAACCGGTAACTTGATGACTAACCGGTTGCTTACATTGCATAACCCAAAAAACATAGTTGGTTACACTAGATAGCAAGTCGAGTAGATGGGTACACTCCATCTCTGAGAGAGGAGATTTTACCATCTTCCATCTCGGAGAAGAGCTATTGCATAAATAAAGGCTGAAAGAGCTACTGGTGACGGGTTCATTGACGAGTGAAAGAAACCCTTGAATGGATTCGTCTGGGAAAGACTTTCTTTCATCAACAACAGTCCGGAAATGGAAGACGGAGATAGAATAAGCAGCTAACAGCTAAGTAGGTTGCCCAATTCGTTCTATAGAACTCGTTGCCCTTTATTACATAGTCTTTTAGTCATAGTTGGTTACACTCCCATGCCTTTATCCCTATATAATAAAACACATAGTATAAACGCTACAAAATACCTACTAATTTCATCATCAGCTTACCTCATAATCCTCTGTGGACAACTCCTCTTGTTGACAGCTCGGTTTTTATTACATCAGCCGAACTCCTCCTCTAGTTGTTTTCAATTTTGACCCCTAGACTAAGTATTTTACCAATATGTGTATTCAAATATTTAATATTTGTCAAAAAAAAATGTTTAAACATACTTGGGATTTTGCATCGTTCAAAGTTTTTTTATTATTTAATTTTTTTGTTTTTTTAGGGCCCAATTTATATTATTGCGTAAGGCTTCTAAAATCCACGAAACGAGCTTTGATAACATTATGTTGACAAGATTAGTTTTAGTAGTTTTCACCTGTATTTTTATTTTTTTTTGCTATATTTATGATAATGCATCATTGACAATAGTAAAACTGCTCCCGCATTGAATTGATCATGTTATGCGTATGCATTAGTGACATGAAAGGTTGCTCCGACCCATTTCATTTTTTTTCTCTACCTCAGTTAAGTCGTTAAGTCAAAGTCACATCTCCGGCCGCCATCACCAAAGTTTCCTTTGGCCGTCATCACCATTGCAAATCATCGCCACAAATCGTATCCCGTAATCTACACCAAAACCCACCACCACCAACCATTACCATCATCAAATTTATGGGATGACGATGGATAAGAACCTGTTATCTCAAAACCCTTATTCAATTTTATTATATTTGTTAATTCTTTTTGTTATAATCTTTGTGATAAAGATTTTTTTTGTTATAAAATTGCCAGGTGCTTCAAGATTTCAATTTACTCTCCTCTTCAAGGTATGTATGTGCATATATATATATTCTTTTACGTATATGTGATCCTTCATTTTTCTAAGGTCTACATTTGATTAATGCTAAGGTCAACATTTTGTTATGGATGAGGATTTGTAATTTCTTTAGCAAATGAAGCAATTTTTGATTATTGAAAGTGTTGATTCACAATGTGTTATCAAATTATTTGTTTTGTCCATACTTAGATTCTAATGACATTCGAAGCACCATTTGAATAATGTGGTTATGTGTTTGGTTGGTTGATGAATGATGATTGGGATCCGAGTGTTTTTTGGGTCACGGGGTTTCAACTTTTCGGGTTAGTGTTGCTTAAGGCTGTTTCATTAGATTTTCAGTGGTCAAATAAGCAAGTTCAAGCTTTAATGGTACGTACGTCGTGCGGTTAGTGGTGACTGGTGAGTGACCACCGACTTGTGTTGTTTGTGAGTCATGGTTAGTCATTTGTGTGATTCGAGAGCTGTGCTTTGTGTTTAAGGGTTTAGATTTGAAGGAATGATATTAAATAGTTTTTGGATGTATAAGGACATACGTAGGATGTAGTTTACTCTCTTGCATATTTGGTAGTTGAGTATGGTTTTGTGATTCTTTTCAGATAAGCTCCTCAAGACGAGTCTTAATTTTGAAGTGGTGATATGCTCAACTGGAGTCTATAACATCATGTTAGGCTCCTTTTTCTGCATTGGTATTTGTCATTGCAGCAACAGTGCATTCGGATGAAATATGGAACTAAGCAGCAACACCAAATCTTTCTCAGGTTGTATACATGTCCCCGTAACACATGTTGCTTTTGAATGTCTTTACTTGTGTTTTCATGAGGTTGTATACATGTGCAAGGGCACATGTTGCTTCCATTGTAAATGGATGTTTATCAGCAGTATTATCTGGGCATTTCAAAAATTGCTTTCATCGTAGATGTATCTTTAGTCGTGTTTTTGGTAGTTCTAGACCCTTTGTGGCACCATGAATAAAGAGCTGCAAGCTTATGTTTGTAGTTCATGTATCTTATATTCACGTTTTTAGTTGTCTTCAGCTTTTGGCTTTGTTACTCTTTTTTTTTCTTCGTTTTCTAGGAACTGAATTTGTCTTCGCCTCTTTGTATGATTAAATATGTAGTACTAGGGACAGACGGGGTCTTCACTGCCACCAGGGGTCGGTGTTTGCATTGAAGTTGCCCACAACCAGGCTTATCACTACATCCATGAACAAAGGTAAATGTGTTGAGACTCCCAACTATTTGTCATTAACCAGGAAGTAGGTTGACCATGTTAGTTTTAGTAGACAACATACACCAGAAGTTAACTAACAACCCTATTGCCATCTACGGTCTACCGATGAACAAAACACTTGCAAGTTCGCATAGTTGTTTAATCATCTTATTATACTTGATCTTTATGTTGCATACATTTTTACAAATGCTAGTATATTGTAACACATGGGTAGATCACTACAAGAAAAAAGAGCAAATGTGACAAAAGTTTTTAGTCCTCGCTAAAAGCCACTAAATGACAAAAAATCTAGTGTGTGTTGAATTTTTAGTTTGACCAACTCTTTTGCGAGGACAGTCCTCGCTAGAGGTAAATTTTATTTTTGTTTTTGATTTTCTTTTTGAAGTCAAAGTCAAAGGAGGAAAAAATAAGTTGGACTTTTATTGACTACGCTTTTAGCGAGGACGCAATAGATTTGTTCTTTATTTTTTAAAAAGTTGTTATAAATATATATTGCGTTTCAAAATTTTCAATTCCCACTAAATATTAAAAAAATCTCGGGTTTAATCTTTTGCGAGCACTGTCCTCGCAATAACATTTTTTAAAATAATTTTTCTTTCAGACTTTGTATTGTTTAAAAATTTCAATTCCCTCCATACCTAAAAACAATCCCGGGTAACCTTTTGCGAGGACAGTCCTCTCAAAAGGTTTTTTATTTTTATTTTGAACAAAACTAATGTATTTATTCATATTTAGTTTCCTACCAAAACAAAGTAACGTATCTATATATAGGCTATTTTTGAAAACTAAATTACTTTTTGTTCATATCAAGAAAAAGAAATGAAAAAAATAGCATGTACAATCATATATATATATATACTAGATATTAGGCCCGTGTCCAAAATACGGGCTTACAACTTTATCAATATTAGATGTTAGTTTATTATGATTTAAAATTAGTTTACAATTTTAGTAATAAAAAATTGATCTATATTATAAAACTTTGAGTTTTATAGTGAAATACTTTTTAAAATATGTTCATCGAAGTTGTTTACTGTAACATACATAACGATATTTGAATATTACAAAATCATAATATGTCCATCAAAATTGTAGATTGTGAGATACTTAGCGATATTTGAATATTAAAAAATCATAATAGGTCACTATCATTTTATTTGATTTATTGTTAAACAAGGTGATATTACATTTGTATTTTACACTTTTAAAAAATATGATTGTACATATATAGATATATACACACAAATAATTTAGTATATATATAGATATATACACACAAATAATTTGTACAAATACAATTTTAAAAAATATGATTACATAGGTTTACAAAAATTAATTGACAAAATGGTTATTATTCACCAAAAACAGCTTCCCAACAAATTCAACACAGTACGCCTGTCAAAAATCACGTTTTTCACAAACTATTACTCAACCAGTAAATAAACTGTTATAACACATTAAAGACAACTATTTTATCCAACATTAGCCATTGAAATCACCTCAATAAGATTTTTTATTATTTTCTATGAATTTTTGAAAATTGATTTGCTGAACTCGTTTAGAATATAACTGTAACATCCGTGAATTTTGACCCGTTGACTTTACGTGTAATATGACTAACAATATAAGTTAATGCACTATTCGGGTCATTTTAGTGTTTAAATGACAATGTGGAAGTTATTTGGGTCGTTTTGTGAATTAAATGACAATGTGTTGTATTCGGGTCAATAATGTGCTTTGATCGGTGTTTAAATGAATAACAATTGTATTTTGGCTTGAGAAGAGAAACGGGTCGGCCTGTGGGTGGTCCACGACCCATCAGCCCTTTATGACCCATTTCCCTCCTTATCCTTCTTTTCCTCCTCTCATTTCTTTCTATCTATCTTTCTTTTCTCTTTTTCTCTCTAAGTGAAAAGCAAGACCCATCCATCCCCTCTCTTCTTTTCTCTTGCAATATTTGGAGTTTTGGGTTTAGACTAACTCGAGAATCACTAGCATCTTCAGCTCATATCATCTAAGCAAAGGATTTCATTTATAAGTTCAAGTATTTTACCCATTTTGACCTAATTTCGGGTTCTAGCTCAAGGAGGAGTTTTGGTAAGTCTAATTCATCTCATTTGTACCTACTTATGTTTGTTTATGCATTTCTAGTCATCTTGAACATTCACAAGTCCTAAATCAGCTTAAATCTTGTTTTGGGTCAAATTAGGGTTTATATAGGGTTTGAAGGATTTGGGTGTGATTTTGATGTTTTGGTCGAAATTATGGATTGGGTTATGTGTATTTATGGTTAATGATGCTTAGTTATGCTTCAAAATGAGTTACAAACTCCTACAAGTCGTTTTGGAATGGTTTGGGTCGAGTTTAAGTGTTTTGGTTCGTTTTTTTCCTGCACGTGAACTGCTGGTGCAACTGCAGAAAATGAGCTCACTGCGGCGCAGTGAGCAAGGACACCACTGACTGCGGCGCAGTCCCAACTTTCTGACCTTTTGCTCATTTTTAGCCCACTGCGGCGCAGTGAGCATGGCTCTGGCTCACTGCGGCGCAGTGGATAGCTTCTGTGAAAGTATGCGCGTCAATTTTCAAACGTTAATAACTTTTGATCCGTAACTCCAAATAAGTCGTATGACCTATCGTTGGAATCGTAAGAGAGTCTAGTTGCTAGTAAGAACACTCTTTTTGTATGAATCTTCTCCCATTTCTAAAAATGTTGAGTCAAACGCGTCTTGTTCTTACTCGTTGAAGTTGTACTTGTGTCTAGGACTTTGTGACTTGACTTAATCATGCTAAACCAACTTGTTTAAGGTTGTAGAGTTGACATTATGGTATTATGGTGTATATTTATAGGTTGTGGCCGTGTGGATCCTAGTACTCGTTTGTGTCAAACTTAACTTCTTTGCCGACCAGGTGAGTTTCGTAGCTCCCTACTCAATAGAGATTCGGGCTGAAAGTGTACATATACGTGTTGTGTGCTTGTTTGGTTGACTTGATTGCCTGTCTAGTTAATTTCTGATTGATTGTCGTTTGGTAGATAGTTATGATTGATCGAGTGATGGTTTACGAATGTGTTTGTGATATTGTAACTCTCTAGGATAGAAGTACATACATGGAGGTCGGCTTTACTTTCAAAGGGTTTTAAGTGTGGTGGGAAGGCTGCGGATGACCCTATACATAAGCATCTAGAACTTGATGAAAGTAAAACCCTCCGAAGTGGATGTACGCGTTGTTTAGAGGAATTGATGGATATTGGGAATGTGTTGGGATGTTCATATACGCTTTGTTATACTTGACTTGTGCGGTGCACACTCAAACATACTTTTATTGTTGCATTGATGACGTCATTGATATGGATCGTTGTTACTGATTGATGCTAGTTGGATGCTTTAGAGCAAAATGAAGTTATGGTATTAACTTAGTATAATATTGTGGCAACCCTAAAAGAACCCAATCAACTCTTTTATGGTCGCTCAACATTATAACAAGTTAATGACATCATGGATTGCGCATGCATGGCTTAGAGTATAATAAGGAACCGATATGCTTAATGGAAGTTGATTGGGTGGAGGGTTAGCCGTTGGTACACCCTGTATACATACCCGGTCAATAACTAGAAAGCATATCGAATTCGGATTATACCTTGAATCATTCGTGTTAGTCGCTTGGCTTAGTGTATAATAGGGAACCGATATGCTTAATGGGAGTTGATTGGGTGGAGGGTTAGCCGTTGGTACACCCTGTATACATACCTGGTCAATAACTAGAGAGCATATCGAATTCAGGTTATACTTAACCCATTGGTGTTAATTGTTTGATTTTATGATGTATTGAGCATGATTACTTGAGTTAATAATGAACGATTGTAATGAAATTGACAGGATAATATGCTAAGTAACAATCTCATAGGATTCTAGCACTCTTGCCTTAGCTTAATGATATGAAATGAGTATGTGGTATCGGTATGAGAGCATTGACTACTTGTGTGACTAACATGTGAGCATTTGAGACTAACTATCGGGTCAACGTGTCACTTGCTTTATAGAAATGGTGAGACCAAGGAGAGCCGGAACGAACTATAGGGCTGAACCGGAAGAACCTCAACCGGAAGCTCAACCGGAGGTACAAGGAGGTAGAGGTAGGGGCCGTGGTAGGGGCCGTGGTAGAGGTCGTGGTAGAGACCAAGGAAGGGGTCGTGGTGAAGTTCCTGAGCCAAACATGGCTGAGGTGATCGCTCAAACGATCGCCAATATCATGCCAACCATTATTGCTCAAGTCACGGCAAGTCTTGGGCAAAACAATGGGCCTCAAAACAATGAAGCCCCAGGAAATATGAATAATGAAAATGCTCAACCTCAGGCCGTGGAAAACGAAGAAGAGGAACCAGTGAGAATTGATAACCGCATGTCCATGTATAATCAATACGGGGGATACCGACAGGGATGTATATTTAAGGACTTCAAAAGCTGTGGAGCACCGGAGTTTAATGGAAGAGGTGGTCCCACTGAGTGTATAAGGTGGTTTGAAGAGATTGAGGCAGTGATTGAAAGAAGTCATTGCACATACGACGACCGGATTTCTTATGCATCCGGCATGTTTAAACTTGACGCCTTGAGTTGGTGGAACCAAGAGATAACTTTGGGGCGGACTTATAACTTGGAATGGGCCGATTTCAAGGACAAAGTGAAGGCAAAGTTTTGTCCTCCCTATGAACTACAAAACTTGACCATTGAATTTGCTAATCTCAACATGGAGGGAGCCGATTACAAGAGCTATGTTAGACGATTTCAAGAGTTGTCTACCCTCATTCCTCACATGGTGGGTTCCGAGTCTCAGGCCATCCAGAAGTTTGTATTGGGCTTGAATCCTCAAGTCCGATCTTATGTAAACTCTAACATGCCTACTTCCTTGGCTGATGCCGTTAACCAAGCTGGGAGTGTGACTGAAGATTTGTTGAGGAGTGGTGTTTTAAGCAAATCCTCAACATACAAGAGGAAAGAAGTGGCAGAGTCTAGTGGGGTAAAGAAAGTGGGAAGGTTTGACCCCAAGAATGCAAACCGGGGAAGGGTGATGGCGGCAGTTAAGCCGGCGAGGAGGCCTTATGTGGGACCTCATCCTTTTTGTAACAAGTGTAATAAGCATCATCCCACTAACACCCAATGTGGGGCTTGCCTCAATTGTAATCAACTTGGACATTTGGCAAGAGATTGTAGAGCACCGAAAACGGCACCCTTGAATATAGTACCTCTTCAAACCATTCATCCTCAAGGCAACTTTCCATGGGGTACGTGCTTTAAATGTGGGAGCCCTGATCACTACCGAAATAATTGTCCGCAATGGATTGGACAACAAGTCGAAGTGGCGGTCCATCCGAATCAACTCCAAATTACCGGGCCGAACCAAAACCGTGGCCAGCAAGGCCATCAAGTTCATCCTCGTGGCCGAGCTTTTGTGGGAAATGGCAATGGAGGCCAAAATGATCCAAACGTTGGTTAAGGTACCTTTCTCTTCACGGTTATGATGTTATGGCATTACTCGATGTCAAAACCGACTATGACCTCGTTTATCCTAACGTTACTCCTTTGGGTTACATTCGTTCGTGTGTTTTGGAATTATATGTTTAAAATTTTTGGATGTTTGGCGACTCTCTAACTAAATTCAATCAAATACCTCGTGCATGTGTCTTGACTCTAGAAGACAACAAACTCTTCACGTACTTTGTGATCTATGATATTAAGGTTCCTGGCGATAAAGTGAGTAAAATCTGAATGCAACGGTTAATATGATTCTTAATTGTGTAGTAGGGTTACTAATGTAAAAATATCTAACGGTAGGGTTTTTAGGGTTTCATGTGAATCTTCAAACTCAAACGTCCTTAGAGCTACCGTCTTAAGAATCTGAAAACTAACGTCATCTCTGATAATCTCGAGTCTCCCGAGGCTTTTCCGGGCGACTTACCGGGCTTGTCCCATCTCGATAACTTAAATTTCGTATATGCATAACTTCCTAACATCGCGCGCGTGGTCAAAACCCTTATAGACTTCCGAGATGTGAATAAGCTTGTAGTGAAAGATCGGGAGATAAATTTGAAGGAAAACAAATTGTGAAGAACTTCATTATGAAGTCGCCGAAGACAAGAAATGGGTTGATGTGTGGTGGAGATCGCTAGAGTTGAAACCTAAGTATCCACATTTAGCTAACGATTGATGATTTGTTGAATTTCGGGACGAAATTCTTTTGACGGGGGGATAATGTAACATCCGTGAATTTTGACCCGTTGACTTTACGTGTAATATGACTAACAATAAGTTAATGAATATTCGGGTCGTTTTGGTGATTAAATGACAATGTGGAAGTTATTTGGGTCGTTTCGTGAATTAAATGACAATGTGTTGTATTCGGGTCAATAATGTGCTTTGATCGGTGTTTAAATGAATAACGATTGTATTTTGACTTGAGAAGAGAAACGGGTCGGCCCGTGGGTCGTCCACGACCCATCAGCCCTTTATGACCCATTTCCCTCCTTATCCTTCTTTTCCTCCTCTCATTTCTTTCTATCTATCTTTCTTTTCTCTTTTTCTCTCTAAGTGAAAAGCAAGACCCATCCATCCCCTCTCTTCTTTTCTCTTGCAATATTTGGAGTTTTGGGTTTAGACTAACTCGAGAATCACTAGCATCTTCAACTCATATCATCTAAGCAAAGGATTTCATTTATAAGTTCAAGTATTTTACCCATTTTGACCTAATTTCGGGTTCTAGCTCAAGGAGGAGTTTTGTAAGTCTAATTCATCTCATTTACCTACTTATGTTTGTTTATGCATTTCTAGTCATCTTGAACATTTACAAGTCCTAAATCGGCTTAAATCTTGTTTTGGGTCAAATTAGGGTTTATATAGGGTTTGAAGGATTTGGGTGTGATTTTGATGTTTTGGTCGAAATTATGGATTGGGTTATGTGTATTTATGGTTAATGATGCTTAGTTATGCTTCAAAATGAGTTATAAACTCCTACAAGTCATTTTGGAATGGTTTGGGTCGAGTTTAAATGTTTTGGTTCGTTTTTTTCCTGCACGTGAACTGCTGGTGCAACTGCAGAAAATGAGCTCACTGCGGCGCAGTGAGCAAGGACACCACTGACTGCGGCGCAGTCCCAACTTTCTGACCTTTTGCTCATTTTTAGCCCACTGCGGCGCAGTGAGCATGGCTCTGGCTCACTGCGGCGCAGTGGATAGCTTCTGTGAAAGTATGCGCGTCAATTTTCAAACGTTAATAACTTTTGATCCGTAACTCCAAATAAGTCGTATGACCTATCGTTGGAATCGTAAGAGAGTCTAGTTGCTAGTAAGAACACTCTTTTTGTATGAATCTTCTCCCATTTCTAAAAATGTTGAGTCAAACGCGTCTTGTTCTTACTCGTTGTGTTTTTTTTTTTTTTTTTTTTTTTTTTTTTTTTTTTTTTTTTTTTTTTTTTTTTTTTTTTTTTTTTTTTTTTTTTTTTTTTTTTTTTTTTTTTTTTCTTTTCTAAAAATGTTGAGTCAAACGCGTCTTGTTCTTACTCGTTGAAGTTGTACTTGTGTCTAGGACTTTGTGACTTGACTTAATCATGCTAAACCAACTTGTTTAAGGTTGTAGAGTTGACATTATGGTATTATGGTGTATATTTATAGGTTGTGGACGTGTGGATCCTAGTACTCGTTTGTGTCAAACTTAACTTCTTTGCCGACCAGGTGAGTTTCGTAGCTCCCTACTCAATAGAGATTCGGGCTGAAAGTGTACATATACGTGTTGTGTGCTTGTTTGGTTGACTTGATTGCCTGTCTAGTTAATTTCTGATTGATTGTCGTTTGGTAGATAGTTATGATTGATCGAGTGATGGTTTACGAATGTGTTTGTGATATTGTAACTCTCTAGGATAGAAGTACATACATGGAGGTCGGCTTTACTTTCAAAGGGTTTTAAGTGTGGTGGGAAGGCTGCGGATGACCCTATACATAAGCATCTAGAACTTGATGAAAGTAAAACCCTCCGAAGTGGATGTACGCGTTGTTTAGAGGAATTGATGGATATTGGGAATGTGTTGGGATGTTCATATACGCTTTGTTATACTTGACTTGTGCGGTGCACACTCAAACATACTTTTATTGTTGCATTGATGACGTTATTGATACGCATTTGATATACATTATGGTCTTACATACGTATAATACATGATCTGACGTTAATAATTCGCGTACTTGATGTGACCAATTTATACCCATCGCCCACATCATTATTGGCCTTTTTATTATATGTTTTTAGTCGATTTTGCTGGCATTTGGCGCGTTTATGGGTTTTGTTAGTGGTTTCAGGTTCTAAACAGGTGACGTGTCCGTTTGGCGCAATTTCGAGTAATTTTGAGGTCAGGTAGTTGATTGGAGAGTTCGAGAGTGAAAAGAGATAGAAAAGATATGCAAGTTTTCATAAGTTGATGTGAAGCCTTCGGTTCAGTACTTTTGTACTGCGACGCAGTGGTGGTGAACAAGTCCACTGCGCCGCAGTCATCTATGTTGTAAGGCAACTCCAGTCCAGTAATATTGTACTGCGACGCAGTGGTGGAGAACAGGCCCACTGCGCCGCAGTCAGCTAGTGGAATAAGGGCATTGAGACCAGTATATTTGTACTGCGACGCAGTGGGTTGTGCATTGGCCCACTGCGCCGTAGTCAGCCTTGACAAACAAGCACAAATGGCCAGTGTATAAGCACTGCGACGCAGTGGGATGTGCATTTGCCCACTGCGCCGCAGTGAGAGTGCGGGACTGAAAGGTTTTTGGCAGTTTTTGCATCAGATTAAAGGGGGGTATAAATAGTTTTTGAAACCTAATTCCCAAATTATCAAATCTTCTTTCTAAGAGCTGCACTTCAAGGAACACCTTCAAGGATCAATTCAAGATTTCAACATCTTCCGATTCATTGAAGATTCACGTGCACCCACTTAGATCGTATCTATTTTATTGTCTTGCAATTTCTATTCCTCAAACAATTGGTACATCATGTTCTTCCTATACTTTGATTGTTATTTCAATTTAATTATGAGTGGCTAATATTTCAATCATCCACCTTGATGTAACTAGACGAATGATGTGCTTGCTAGATGTTTTAATTCAAAGAGTTGATTTCAATTATCGTTGTGTCGAGATCTTGATGATTTTATTCCTTTATATTTATTATTATGATATTGGTGGCATGTGTGTTCCTCGTTAGTGGTACTAGTTGGATACATATGTGATTTTCAAACGGTTGCTTGTCTATGAGCAATTATCACTAGTTCATGGTGTGATAGTGAATGTCATTTTAATAAAAGGAATAATTTTGTCAACGTGTTTAGAAGCGGTTGGTGGTACCACGTTTTAATTCACATAGGCTCGATTGGTAATGTGTTAATCAAGTAAACTAATTGTTGGTAAGGTTGTCTAGGCATTGGTGGTACCGGCTTGGGTAATTAAACTAGCAACTTAGGTGTTTGGGT
>CM067168.1:95578574-95604435 GCA_034093135.1 Erigeron breviscapus | reverse complement strand
CTCGCGGCGCAGTGTCCAGACTCTGGTCTGGGTTCGACTTAGGCCACTGCGGCGCAGTGAGCATGTTTCTGGCTCACTGCGGCGCAGTGTGTAGACTCTGGTCTGGTGTCAACTTAAGCCACTGCGACGCAGTGAGCATGATTTTGGCTCACTGCGGCGCAGTGTATTGGTACTGTGAAATATTACGCGTCATTTTTAAACGTTAAATAACTTTTAATCCGAAAGTCCAAATACTTTTATTTACCTTCAGTTGATAAAATCAATGTTTGAAACACGTTCTCGGTAAAGGCATTCTAGGATTGATAGCTAAGTAGTGGTACGTAGGATACTTGTCGTTGTGAGATTTGATCCTCACCATTCGTGCTCATATCCTAGGTTTTGGATAGACGTGGAGACTAGACTGCTCTTATTCTCAGACTGCTCATTACTTTAGCTCGTAGACTGCTAAGGTGAGTTTATGGCGCCCTTTTTCCTTTTACTTTGGGCCTGAAAAGCATGTACTGTATACACGACTACTTTATAAATGATTTGTCTTTGTCTATGCCATGAGATGTGGTAAATTAAATCATTTGTCTTATGTCTTGCCATGTTGACGGCTGTCTGAAAATGTGTATACATGTCTTATGAAAAATTGATCTATATGTCTTGACTTGCCATGTTGTCGGCTGACTAAATTGTTCTTTGTGTTTGACGAACTAAAATGATCCCCCTTATGTAGTTATTACCATTTTGGATATTCAAATGGTTGTCTTTGTCTGGTCCGCACCCCATTGTAGACGGGAGACCTGTGCGAGGTATACTGGTCCGCACCCCACTTAGACGGGAGACCTGTGCGAGGTATCTTGGTCATGGTTCTGGTCCGCACCCCATTGTAGACGGGAGACCTGTGCGAGGTATACTGGTCCGCACCCCATTGTAGACGGGAGACCTGTGCGAGGTATACTGGTCCGCACCCCACTTAGACGGGAGACCTGTGCGAGGTATCTTGGTCATGGTTCTGGTCCGCACCCCATTGTAGACGGGAGACCTGTGCGAGGTATACTGGTCCGCACCCCATTGTAGACGGGAGACCTGTGCGAGGGAAATTTGTCTTATTGTCGGACTTCGGTCTGGACTGTCTTGTCTTAAATAACTACAAAAAAGACGATTGATCTTTTAGTCAAACACACTGTAAACTCACCAACTATTTCGATAGTTGATCCTCTCAAATTTCATGCTTTTCAGGTGACCATCAGTAAGTCTTGGAATCGTATTTGGCATTTAAGGGCCAATCTTTTGACTTTGGACGTACAATTAGCATCAAACATTGAAGACTCTTATGTTTTGGCTTTAATTGTATTTGGCTGTCCAATTTATTGAACTTGTATTCAGTGGGCCCAGTTCCAAATGAGGATGACTTGTATCCGTATTTTGGGGTCCACATTTTGAACGATAGTACTTGTATTGACTTGTATTGGCATAATTGGATGTAATCTCTATTAACCTTCTGATTAGTACGCAATTTATTGTTAACCCTATATTTCCGCTATAATGGGTGTGACAAAAATTGGTATCAGAGACAAGGTTATAGTTAATACCGAGTTTTTCCGTTGGAAAAACTCAATCTATAGCCATTTCGTTTCAAAAGGGAATCTAAGTCTATTTAGGTTTAGGATACTTATTTCAGGAGTTATATTATTTGTCTATAATTAGACCTAACCTGATCAACTACGTCCCGATTATGTAAAATAATATAAGGCTCGAAATAAATATCTTAGATTTTGTATATATGTTATGGTTTGAACTATATTCACAACATACTGTAGATGTGGTGGGAAGGCTGCGGGTGACCCTATATATAAACATTGAAGGTATGTTAGGAATAGAAACTCAAATCGTATGTGTATGCATAAGACTTGTATACGTGATAGTTGGATTATATTAACAATACACTGGAAATGTGGTGGGAAGGCTGCGGGTGACCCTATATATAAGCACGGAAGGTATATTGTTAATAGAAACCCAAATAAAATGTGTATAGTTTAGACAAAGATCTCCTAAATCATGTAGATACGTGAATGGTTTGTGTTATATGGACGATATACTGTAGATGTGGTGGGTACGCCGATGGTACACCCTATACATAAACATTGAAGGTATGTCAGAAATAGAAGCCCAAATCGTATGTGTTTACACAAATCAAAGATCTCGTTAAAACTCATATGTTGCGTACTGTATCATCCATTTGACTTGTACTGTCTTATCCAGTAGACTTATATGGATTATTTGACTATCTTTTCAGAATAGTCATGTCGGATGGAGTTAGCTCTAATGCTGTTGTACCTTGTACACCTCCAGTTCCTGTCTTGGCAAACTCCATTCCTTATGTTCCTGACTCCTATGAAGAGGAACCAATGGAGGAATCGGGCAATGAATCACGCCCTATCAATTTAGTATCAACATCCAGCGAATCTGGAAGTGAACATGTGTCTATCCATGTTCAATCATCTGTAACGCCGGTATCTCCATATCAGAGGAGGACTACCGAGGGAACTCATATGCCTTATGCTCCTAGAGACCCTTATGCTCCTGGTCCTTCTGCACCAGTACAGGGCAACGGTGGACCTGGCCTGTCATTCTTTCAGGGAGATCCGTATGCTGCGGGTCCCTCCAGAGTGCCTGTCTACAATCCCTGTGCCGTTATGCCAGTTGCATCTGCAGCTGATAGGTCGGAGTATTATCGCCGACAATTGTCGAGGATGAACAATTCCCTCATCTGCACCAGAGAGAAAATAGAGAATCAAGCTCAGGAGTTGACTGGAGCTTATCACCAGGCGGCTGAGGCGATGACTGTTGCTAGGGAAGGAAAGGAAGCTATTGGGAGGATGGTCTGGATACTATCGGTCGTGGTGGTCTTGGTCGTGGCTTTGCTACTTGTTGTTCTTTTTAAGATGTAATCAGTAGTTGTAGTGATAACGTATTGTAAGCCTAGAACTAATAACAACTCGTACTTCTGTATTTGAGTTGTAAATTTTTGGTGGATGTATTTCCCACGTGTCTTTAAATCGTATTGATCCGACTATGTAGTCTATCGTTGTGGATGAAGTTTCCCACATGTGTTTTTGGATTGTACATACCAGACTATGTAAAATTTTGAACATCAATGAAATACGATTGTCTTTTGGCTTACATACTTGTTCAGACTATGTCAACTGCTTATTCTCAGCTCTAGAAATATGATTTTTCCATATTTTCTTGTCTTGTCTAGTACATGAATTCATACAAGTCAACAATTTGTGACTTGCATTGTACTGTCATCTGTCTTGCAAAGCTACTTTCTGTTTAACCTATCAAGGAAATCTCTAAATGACATTTTTGTTCATATCTTAGACTTATGGCTCCTAAGACGAAAAGCAAAGTTCAGAAAAAGGCTCAAGTCAAGAAAACTGCACCAAAGAGAGTTACTCGATCAACTCCTTTGAATAATGAAGCTGAACAGGAAGAACCTGTGATTCAGCAAAGACCGGAAGCTGCTACTGTCCAGGTGAACACTGGTCCTGGACCTACCCCAAATACTGGCGGGGATAATAATATGGCAGCATTTGTGACACAACAGTTGTTGGCTGCTATGCCTACTTTAGTCGCACAGATTACGGCAAGTATGAACGCCAATAATAACCATCTGGCTGACAATAGCAACAATGTCGAGCCTACTGCTGAACAAGTTATTCCTCGAGTGCATCTGCACGGAACTGACTACAAGACCTTCACTTATTGCAAGCCAAAGGAATTTCATGGCACCGAAGGTCCTGTCGGTCTAATAAATTGGCTGGAGAGCATAGAGGCGGTGCTTCATATCAGCCGTTGTGCCGAAGAGCACAAAGTGGAATATGCCGCTGCTCAATTTCAAAAGCACGCACTGTCATGGTGGAACGAGCAGATTAGGACTCGTGGCCGAGAGCCGGCATATAGCATACCTTGGTTGAACTTTAAAGGGATGCTCATGGAAAAGTACTGTCCTCGTGAGGAAGTACAGAAAATGGAAGGTGAATTCTGGAATCATAGTATGATTGGATTAGACAATGAGAAATACACAACTCGTTTTCATGAGTTGGTTAGACTAGTTCCTCGTATGGTGGATACGGAGGAGAAATTGATCGAGAGATACTGTTATGGCTTGTCACCTGATGTCCGAAGGTTGGTAGCCGCTTTTAATCCTATGACTCTTCAAGCGGCAGTTAGTGCAACCAACCGGATGGTGATAGACTTGAAAAGAACCACTGGTTCTTCTGTTGGGACTGAAATGGTCAAGAGGAGGAGTGATCATGCCTCTGGTAGTGAATATGGTGGCAGTGGAAATGGCAAGAGGTTTAGGACTGCCAGAAACTTTGCGGTGGTTACTCAGGACGTCACGAGGTACACTGGCGCAGATCCTAAGTGTAATAGGTGTAATCTCCATCACAGGGGAAATTGTCCTACTTGTCGCCGTTGTAACAAGACGGGACATCTGGCAAGGTTTTGTAGGGAAAAGGCAATAGTGCAATGCTACGAATGTGGGAGCGAAACCCATCTACGACCTGCATGTCCAAGACTCAATCTGAACCCAAACAACAATGCAATAGTTCCAGTAAGGAACAATACGGGAAATAATCAAGCAAGGAATCAAGGTGGACGAGGTAGAGGCCGAGTTTTTGCTTTGGATGCTGCTGATGCACGACGTGATCCCAACGTGGTGATAGGTACATTCATACTCAATAATCATTACGTATTTGTGCTATTCGACTCTGGAGCTGATAAAAGCTTTATATCCTTAGAATTTTATTCTCGATTTAACTTAGTAGCAATCCCCATGAAAGAAACTTATATCGTTGAATATGCAAACGGTCAACAGTATATTGCTAGAGACCATTTAGTAGATTGCAATTTGACATTGTCTGGCGAAACCTTTAAAATTGATCTAATTCCCATAGAACTCAGTAGTTTTGATGTAATTGTTGGTATGGACTGGTTATCTAAGGTTAGGGCTGAAATAATGTGTTACGAGAAGATTGTTAGAATACCCCTTCAGAATGACGAAACCCTAGTAGTACAAGGAGACAAGTCAGGGAAGGAATTGATTTTAGTATCGGCGATAAAGGCGAATAAATACTTACAAAAAGAATACCCTGCCTTCTTGGCACTAGTTGTTGAGAGGAAGCCAAAGGGTAAAGACATTCAAGACATTCCTGTAGTTAAAGATTTTCCGGAAGTATTTCCTGAAGATTTGACGGGACTTCCACCTCACAGACCAGTTGAGTTTGGAATAGACTTAGTCCCTGGAGCTGCACCTGTGGCCAAGGCACCCTATCGCCTTGCGCCGTCAGAAATGCAAGAGTTATCCGAACAACTTCAAGAGTTGTTAGCTAAAGGACTAATTCGCCCAAGTTCATCACCTTGGGGAGCTCCGATTCTATTTGTCAAAAAGAAAGACGGCTCTATGCGCATGTGTATAGATTATAGAGAATTGAACAAGTTGACTGTCAAGAACAGGTACCCTTTGCCTCGTATTGACGACTTGTTTGATCAATTGGAAGGTGCATCACATTTTTCCAAGATTGATCTCAGATCTGGGTATCATCAACTCAGAGTCAGAGAGACAGACATTCCTAAAACAGCTTTCAGAACTCGTTACGGACATTATGAGTTTTTGGTTATGCCGTTTGGCTTAACCAATGCACCTGCTGTGTTTATGGACTTAATGAATCGAGTATGTCGACCGTATCTAGACAAGTTTGTCATTGTGTTCATTGACGACATACTGATCTACTCGAGAACTAAAGATGAACATGAAGGTCATCTGAGAACCATTCTGCAACTGCTCAAGGATCAAAAGTTGTACGCAAAATTCTCAAAATGTGAATTCTGGATTAGAGAAGTACACTTCTTGGGTCATGTAGTAAATGCAGATGGAATCCATGTAGATCCATCTAAGGTCGAGGCGATAAAGAAGTGGGAAGCTCCTAAGACTCCGACAGAAATCCGTCAATTTCTTGGACTGGCTGGCTATTACAGGAGATTCATTGAGAATTTCTCTAAGGTTGCTCAACCTTTGACTTTATTAACTCAGAAGACTAAGGAGTTTATTTGGCAGGATGCCCAAGAAAAGGCATTTCAGACGTTAAAGGACAGACTGTGTAATGCTCCTATTCTAGCATTACCGAATGGCACTGAAAATTTCGTGGTATACTGTGACGCCTCACATCAGGGCATGGGCTGTGTACTTATGCAGGAAGGTAAGGTCATTGCTTACGCTTCTAGACAGCTCAAAATCCACGAGAAAGAACTATACAACCCACGATCTAGAACTCGGAGCGGTTGTCTTTGCATTAAAAATTTGGAGGCATTATCTATATGGTACCAAGTGTACTGTATTCACGGATCACAAAAGTCTTC
Organism: Erigeron breviscapus; assembly: GCA_034093135.1. Lineage (NCBI taxonomy): Eukaryota > Viridiplantae > Streptophyta > Magnoliopsida > Asterales > Asteraceae > Erigeron > Erigeron breviscapus. Next base: position 95,598,024 of record CM067168.1, on the reverse strand, counting down.
AGCATATCTTCGATCAGAAAATGCTGAATATGCGACAACGACGGTGGGTAGAATTACTCAGTGATTATGATTGTGAACTCAAATATCATCCAGGTAAAGCAAATGTGGTTGCTGACGCGCTGAGTAGAAAGGATAGAATTTCACTATCTGTCATAACAAGAGCAAGTTCATATCTTGGCTCGTCATTAAAGGATAGAGTTTTGGATGATCAGAACGATGCCCTACAGCCAGGACGTGTCGAGGAGGAAGCATTGTGGAATGCTGAACGTTTGTTTGAAATGGATGGCGATGGAATCCGACATGTTAAGGGCAGAGTGTGGATTCCCAAGTGTAATGGACTTAGAGAACTTTTAATGAACGAAAGTCATCGATCTAGGTATTCAATCCATCCGGTGCTGACAAAATGTACCATGGACTAAAAGACTTTTATTGGTGGCCTGGTATGAAAAGAGATATCGCCACTTATGTCTCAAAATGTCTAAATTGTTCAATGGTCAAGGCGGAGCACCAAAAGCCTTCTGGGCTGCTCCAACAACCCCAAATTCCCGACTGGAAATGGGAACAGATTACTATGGACTTCATTACGAAGTTACCACGAACCCTGAAAGGATACGATACTATTTGGGTCATTGTCGACCGCTTGACGAAGTCTGCTCATTTCATTCCGATCCGAGAGAGTTGGAAGATAAGGAAATTGTCCCAATTATATATTGAAAAGATCGTATCACTTCATGGTGTTCCTTTGTCTATTATCTCTGATCGTGATGGTCGTTTCACTTCACAATCTTGGAGATATTTTCAAGACGCCTTAGGCACTCAATTGCACTTGAGTACGGCTTACCATCCACAGACTGACGGACAAAGTGAACGTACCATCCAGACTTTAGAGGACATGCTTCGGGCATGTGTCATTGACTTCAAAGGTAGTTGGGATACCTTTTTGCCGTTAGCTGAATTTTCATATAACAACAGCTATCACACTAGCATCAAATGTGCGCCTTATGAGGCTTTATATGGACGAAAATGTAGATCTCCTGTCTGTTGGCTTGATGCTGGAGAACGTCGTTTATTCAAGTATGGACTAGTTCAGAAGACTACTGATCAAATTGTTGAAATTAGGGCACGACTGAAGGCGGCTCAAGATCGCCAAAAGAACTATGCCGACCGTAGACGGAAACCACTTGAGTTTCAAGTGGGAGACAAAGTCATGTTGAAAGTGTCGCCTTGGAAAGGCACTGCACGTTTTGGCGTACGAGGGAAACTTAGTCCTCGTTATATCGGACCATTCGAAATTGTTCAAAGAATTGGTTCCGTGGCTTACAAGCTCGATTTACCCAAGGAGCTAGAACACGTTCATCACACATTTCACGTTTCGAATCTTAAGAAATGTCTGACTGATGAGACTTTAGTCGTACCTGTCGAAGAGCTGCAAGTGACTGACTCTCTTCAATTCGTTGAAGAACCTGTGAAATTTTAGACCAACAGCTCAAACAACTTAGACGTAGTCGTATCAAATTGGTCAAAGTTCGTTGGAACTCAAAACATGGTCCCGACTCGACTTGGGAACGTGAAGACTATATGAGGGATAACTATCCTCATCTTTTTACTGAGCAAGACTTGATTTCGGGACGAAATCCTTAGAAGTCGGGGATGCTGTGACAACTCGTAATTTATTTAACATCGGGTTAGTCCTAATCTCAATTAGACAGTCATTTGACGTGGAACTTATTAGACTTTTGGACTTTTGACTTAGTCAAAGTAGACGTATCTTGTTGACGTAGACTATTAGCTATCTAGACGAATGCCGAGTCTTTAAAATAACTTTAAATTAATATTTAAAAGTTATGTCTTGAACAAAATAATTAGACTGTCTAGACTTAATATTATAAAGTTCCCTTTGACGAAACTTTATTGGCTTGTCTTGACTAAAATGAGACGAGGAAAAATACCTTTACTTTACTTTTTGACCTTTAGGTCAAACGGTATTTAATCGTAAGCATTTTACTGAATTAAGGGTATCAAAATATCTCAAAAAGGGCCACATGGGCTGGTTTTTGTTTTTGTGGCAGGGAGTAAAACACCCCCCCTTTCCCTCCTTTTTCTTTTACCTGGTCGACACACACATAGAAACACACACACAAACTTTCTAAATTTCAATCTAAAGGGTTTTAGCAAGGAGAAATCAAAGGAGAATTCAAAGGGGATAATCATATTTCAATAATAATTAGGGTTTTGTATCATCATCATCTTCATCTTCTAAATTATATTGCAAGAACATCATTTGGTAAGTAAACCCTTTTCTTTTAAACTTTGATTTTAATTTGATTCAATTTATGGATTGATTTCAGTTTTGAGTAATGAATTAGATAGCCATGAAAATGAAATGAGTTTGGTATTGTAGTTGGATGAAATTTGATTTGAAATGGGTTTTGGAAATCAAAAAGTGTAGAAATGGTTAATGGTTAGCGATATAGGTTGTTCCCAGGCCTATTGATCATGTTTATACTTGTTATCATGAAAGGAATTGAATTAAAAACGATTTGGGTTATTTCTCTGCACATTGAAACTGCTGGTTTTTGGCTGCAGAATGGGGCCACTGCGGCGCAGTGGCATTGTCTAAACCCACTGCGGCGCAGTGCCCAGACTCTGGTCTGGGTTCGACTTAGGCCACTGCGGCGCAGTGAGCATGTTTCTGGCTCACTGCGGCGCAGTGTGTAGACTCTGGTCTGGTGTCAACTTAAGCCACTGCGACGCAGTGAGCATGATTTTGGCTCACTGCGGCGCAGTGTATTGGTACTGTGAAATATTACGCGTCGATTTTTAAACGTTAATAACTTTTAATCCGAAAGTCCAAATACATTTTATTTACCTTCAGTTGATAAAATCAAGTTTGAAACACGTTCTCGGTAAAGGCATTCTAGGATTGATAGCTAAGTAGTGGTACGTAGGATACTTGTCGTCGTGAGATTTGATCCTCACCATTCGTGCTCATATCCTAGGTTTTGGATAGACGTGGAGACTAGACTGCTCTTATTCTCAGACTGCTCATTACTTTAGCTCGTAGACTGCTAAGGTGAGTTTATGGCGCCCTTTTTCCTTTTACTTTGGGCCTGAAAAGCATGTACTGTATACACGACTACTTTATAAATGATTTGTCTTTGTCTATGCCATGAGATGTGGTAAATTAAATCATTTGTCTTATGTCTTGCCATGTTGACGGCTGTCTGAAAATGTGTATACATGTCTTATGAAAAATTGATCTATATGTCTTGACTTGCCATGTTGTCGGCTGACTAAATTGTTCTTTGTGTTTGACGAACTAAAATGATCCCCCTTATGTAGTTCTTACCATTTTGGATATTCAAATGGTTGTCTTTGTCTGGTCCGCACCCCATTGTAGACGGGAGACCTGTGCGAGGTATACTGGTCCGCACCCCACTTAGACGGGAGACCTGTGCGAGGTATCTTGGTCATGGTTCTGGTCCGCACCCCATTGTAGACGGGAGACCTGTGCGAGGTATACTGGTCCGCACCCCATTGTAGACGGGAGACCTGTGCGAGGGAAATTTGTCTTATTGTCGGACTTCGGTCTGGACTGTCTTGTCTTAAATAACTACAACAATGACGATTGATCTTTTAGTCAAACACACTGTAAACTCACCAACTATTTCGATAGTTGATCCTCTCAAATTTCATGCTTTTCAGGTGACCATCAGTAAGTCTTGGAATCGTATTTGGCATTTAAGGGCCAATCTTTTGACTTTGGACGTACAATTAGCATCAAACATTGAAGACTCTTATGTTTTTGGCTTTAATTGTATTTGGCTGTCCAATTTATTGAACTTGTATTCAGTGGGCCCAGTTCCAAATGAGGATGACTTGTATCCGTATTTTGGGGTCCACATTTTTGAACGATAGTACTTGTATTGACTTGTATTGGCATAATTGGATGTAATCTCTATTAACCTTCTGATTAGTACGCAATTTATTGTTAACCCTATATTTCCGCTATAATGGGGTGTGACATCTGGTTCGGTGCGGGGTTACGATATTGAGTTTCATGTACTAAATGTTTATGCTCCCCAAAGCAATTCAGCAAAAAGGATTCTATGGAATGAGATAATACAGGTTAAACAGGCGAGACAGGGATACTGGATTATTTTTGGCGATTTCAATGCTACCAGAATTCCAGAAGATCGTTTTAATTCCTCTTTTGACCGGGTTTGCTCACGTGATTTTAATAGTTTTATTTTTGACGCCGACTTGTACGAATATGCAATGAAAGGTAGGAGATATACCTACTCAAAAGGTGCTATGAAACACAGCAAAATTGATAGATTCCTCTTGAACACGGAGTTTATTGATAAGTGGCCAGAGGCGTGTTTGTTAGCAATTTCTAACCGCTTTTCAGATCACTGTTCGCTGATCCTTGCAACAAACTCAGCTGATTTTGGACCGAAACCTTTTAGAATTTTTGACTCATGGCTTGACAGGGATGGTTTTCGTGAGGAAGTAAGTAGGGCAAGTGATTCCTTCCAGTTTGTTGGCCCCGCAGATGTGTACCTTTCTAAGAAAATCAAACACATTAAGGAAGGTATTAAAGCTTGGTGGAATTTGACTAAAGAAAAGGAAGCTGAATGTCACAAAACCTGAGTTGGAGGAAATGTCTAATGTCGCCGAAACCAGAATTTTTACTGAAGAAGAATGTTGGATTATGGAGGAATGCAAGGCTAACCTCCATGACTTGGATCTTAAAAATTTAAAAGACCAAAGACAATTGTCTCGGGTAAAATGGGCTTCCTTTGGAGATGAAAACTCGGCTTATTTTCATGGTTTTATTAATCACAGGGCCTCCAAAAGTAGGATCCACGGCCTCATGATTAATGGGTCTTGGTGCACGAAGCCTACAAAAATCAAAAAAGTTGCTATGAAATTTTTTGCAAACCGTTTTAAAGAACCATTTCCATCAAGGCCCGAGATGTTATGTGATAACATAAAGAAACTCTCTGAACTGGATACCAATGTCTTGATTGCACCGTTCTCTGAAGATGAAATCAAGAGAGCAGTTTGGGATTGTAATGGTGATAAAGCACCTGGCCCAGACGGGGTGAATTTTAACTTTATAAAAAAAGTTTTGGGATATTATTGGACATGATTTCTTTAACGCAGTTCAGCATTTTTATAACACGGAAGACATCTCAAAGCATTTTTAAATGATCTCAGACCCATTACTCTCATCGGGGCCTATAGTAAAGTTCTCTCTAAAGTTTTGGCTAACAGGCTCAAAATTGTTATTGGTAATGTGATATCCGAAGCACAGTCGGCTTATATTCAAAACCGAAACATCGTTGACGGGCCATTAGTTATAAATGAAATGCTTTCATCGATCAAGAAAAAGAAGCAAAAGGCATTCCTATTCAAGATAGACTTTGAAAAAGCCTTTGATAGTATCAATTGGGCATTCATCGACTCCATTCAAGAACAAATGAATTTTCCTCTCAAGTGGAGACGTTGGATTCTTAGTATTCTTAAATCGGCTAGATCTTCAGTTCTCATAAATGGATCCCCCACATTTGAGTTCAGTTGCTTTAGAGGGGTTAGACAAGGAGACCCTTTGTCTCCATTTCTGTTTCTAATTGCCATGGAAGGTTTCTCTTGCAGGTTTCAGAAGGCGATCGATCTTGATATTTTTCGTGGAGTTACTCTTCCAAACAACGGGCCAACAATATCACATCTTCTCTTTGCTGATGACGCTCTAATTATTGGAGAATTTTCTGAGCTGAATATAACTAACATGAATCGGCTGCTTAATGTGTTCTTTCTTACATCAGGTCTAAAGATTAATTACTTCAAGTCAAACCTTTTTGGCATTGGTGTTAACAATGAGGATATACAACGCTTGTCAGACTTGATCGGATGCTCCAAAGGTTCACTTCCTTGCTCTTATTTGGGGTTAATTATAGGTGGCAATATGAACAGGCTGTGTAATTGGGCGCCGGTTATTGAGTCTTTTGAATCAAGACTCTCCTCATGGAAGTCTAAGACTCTTTCAGTAGGTGGCCGTTTAACCATTTTAAAATCTGTCCTGGAGTCATTACCTACTTATTTCTTTTCTCTATACAAAGCACCAGTTCAGATCATAAATAAACTTGAGGCGATAAGAAGAAACTTTTTTTGGAATAATCTACCAGATCAAAGGAAGATATGTTGGGTGAGTTGGACCAAAATTACAACTCCAAAGGAATATTGGGGCTTGGGGCTTAATCCACTTAGAGACTCAAACATTGCCTTGTTATCGAAGTGGTGGTGGCGTTAAAATGTTAGAAATCCAAAAATAGTGATAAATTGTAATCTAGAATAGAAGAATTTCTTGTTGTTAAGTCATAGATAAATGATCACTAAGGTTGAGGGGCTAATAGTGAAAATAAGCATAGTTGAGTAGTTAGACTATAAATAGCCATCTCATACCTTAGAGATCATAACGAACACATAATCATTTCATACATTACACCTTTAATTCCAGATTTACACACAGTTGCTTAATTCTCTCTAAAAACACACACAAAACACCAAGAACACACACACTGAAAACCGCCATTGTTGGATTGAATTCAGTAGCTAAAATCGTGTTATAACAAGTGGTATCAGAGCGAAACATCAATCTGATGACGATCCATAACTGAATTCATTCACAATTTCATCAAAATCAAACTTAATTTCAAATTCTGTTCGTCATTTTTGACCTACTGGTTCAACAAAATTAACACATCAAATCACATAAAATCACAATTGTTTGTTTATCAATAGATTCGTGGTTATTGATAACATAATCCTGTCAAGTTTCGAGTTCCAATTCAATCTAAATCTCGAGATTGAATTTTGAGTTTTGGCGCGTAATTTCAGGGATTTGAATCAGTTGTAGTTTGTGTTGAATTTTGTTCATAATCGTGTTGCGGACATGAATTAAAACAGTTTGCCAGTGATTTCGTGATCTAACTCCTAGTAATTCATAAGATATCGAAGTTTTTAAAAACTTGTTAATGGAGTTTTTCTGGAAATATGTTCAAATGAAGAAGATGACCAAGACGATCTTCCTAAGATCGTTTTAGTTTAGTGATTTGTGGCTTGTTAAGACGATCCTCACAAGATCGTTTTAGTAAAGAGTGTGTTGTGGTAGTGTTGATTCTGGCTAATTAATCCGAAAGGATTGGTTTGGTCATTCAAACACTTAGAAGTTTTTGAGAAAGAAAACAAGACGATCTTCATACCAAGATCGTCTCATTTCCTTCTTACCAAGAACGATCTTCAAATCAAGATCGTTTCATTTTTTTTCCTAAGACGATTTTCATCCAGATCGTGTCATACCTTCAAAACCCAAGACGATCTTCAACAAGATCGTCTCATTTCCTGGATAATCAAGATCGTTTCATTTCCTGGTTCAATCAAGATCGTTTCATTTCCTGGACAATCAAGATCGTTTCATTTCTGATCAATCAAGATCGTTTCATTTTTCATACTTAACCAAATTTCTCATAATATTACCTAAGACGATCTTCTTAAGATCGTTTCACATTCTGTTCTTCAAGATCGTTTCAAGTTCTATACTTAACCAAATTTTCATTAAAATTCCAAGACGATCTTAATCAAAGACGATCTCACCCAGAACGACTCTGTCAAGATCGTTTCATTTCCAGTTCTTCTCAAAGATCGTTTCATTTCCTGGTAATCAAGATCGTTTCGTTTCCTGGATTTACTCAAGATCGTTTCATTTCCTGGATCAATCAAGATCGTTTCATTTCATTATCTTACCAAGATCGTTTCATTTGCAATAATAAATTCAAATCAATTTTTCAAATTTAATCAATCTCTAATGGCTTCTCGTGAAGCATTGGCATTGGGTTCAGATACAAGACCTCCAGTTCTCTACCGTGGTTCTTATGGACTATGGAAGAAACGATTTATGGACTATGTGGAAAGTCAGACAAATGGTCACATGATGAAAGATTCCATCCTTAACGGACTTGCCGTTCATCGCCATCCCACTACTGATGCAATTATTCTGACTCCTGATCTGTTGAATGTTGAACAAAAGGATCGAACAGCTGCAGATAACAGAGCTAGGTCATGCCTATACAAAGCTCTACCGGATGAAATCTATGGCTCTGTTGATTCTTATGATACAGCCAAGGAGATATGGGATGAGGTGGCTAGACAGATGGAGGGAGCTGACGTGACTTCGACCATAAGATTGACAAATATTCTGACTGAGTTTGACAACTTCGCCAAATTGCCTAATGAATCTCTTGAAGCTGTCTACTACAGATTCTGCAATGTCATAAACGAACTGAGGAAGAACAATGTCAAGAAAACAGAGATTGAGTTAAACATCAAGTTCATCAAAGCTCTTGGTCCAGAATGGGAAGATTTTGGAACACAGATTAAGCAACATCAAAATCTGACCAAGTTCACCATTCATACTCTTTATGAATCCTTCAAGCTCAATGAAAACCAAGTCCTAAGCAAAGCTTCATCGAACAAAATGCCAGAAGTTGTATCTTCTGATCCTTTGGCATTGATAGTTGAGAAGAAGATTTCTGAAGCTCTTAAAAGGCAAATGGTGGTTGTTTCTTCGTCTGATGAGGAGGGAGATGATTTGATGGCTACAAGAGATGGTGTTTCAGATGAACTATATCAAGCTCTTGCCGCGGTAACTAAGCATTTCAAGAGGAAATTTTACAAAGCGAGGCCAACAAACAACAATCTCCGCACTTCTTCAACAAGTGCATTTCCCAAGAAGGAACACTATCATCCAAGGAACAATGAGCAAGGTGAAACCAATGGATCAAGGTATGGTGAAAAGAAGGATGTTTATGAGAAACAAGCAGTTGAGAAGGGGAAGACATCAGACAAAAAGTGCTACAATTGTGGAGTTCCTGGACATTTTGCTGTTGATTGCAAACAACCCAAGAAGCGGAACTATGAGTACTACAAGCAGAAGATGCTATTAGCCAAACAGGTCGAAGCAGGACATGCATTGCTTGCCGAAGATGACAAATGGCTGTTGCTCACTGATGATGAAGATCAAGATCTTTCCGCTAATGTTTGCTATATGGCGAGATTGGCCAAGAACAAAGTCCTTGAAGCAGAAAGCACTGATGATGAATACCCAGATGATGAGGTAAATCTCGACTCTACTTTTTCTTTGGTTAAAGACAAAGAGTCTTGTAGATTAGCTTTATCTAATTTAACAACTCATATCAGATCTTTAGCCAACAAAAATAAAAAATTGACAAATAGCATTTCATTTTCTAAAAGTGAATTTACAAAACTTCTTGAAGAACATTCAAAATTACTTTTTGAATATGATGCTATTAAACAAGATTTTCAAGCATACAAAGATAAGATGTTGGTTAAAGAATGTGAGTTGAATGTCTCTCCTGATTTTAAGTTATTACAAAAATGTCAAATTCTAGAAAAGACCATTCAAGATCTTGAAAAGACAAATCAAGATCTTGAAATTCAAAAGACCAATGAATGGCTTCGGGCAAATGCAAGACAAATGGATGTTGATATTCTCAATAAAAAGCTTCAAGAAGCTAAACCAAACAATGTTGAACTCGAAAGAAAGATTTCTGATTTAAACCATAATTGTTTTCTTAAAGGCATTGAGATTGAGAATCTTGAAAAACAAATTGAGAAATTTAAAAAGAATATACTTTTCTATCAAGAAAAGCTATATAAAGTGGAACAAAATCCTTTCTTGAATTTCACTGCCTATTTCAACAAGTCCAAAATTGACAAATCAGAACTTCTTCTTGGGTTGGGATTTGAGAATATCACACCATTACAAAAGGCCAAAGACGAAATTGAACCCCTGTATGATGAAAAATTCCTACGACTTGGTATGATACAACAATTTATTCGTCCATTGGATGACGAATTTGAGACTGATGACGTTGAGAGATTACCAAAACAAGAATTTTTAGTTAATTATGATGCAATAAATGATTCATACAAAACTAAAGAATCTTCAATTTTCAAATTGGAAGAAATTGAATCAAATTTTCAAAACCAAGAATCTGTCGGTACTCCACCCAAACCAACGAAACTGTATTTTCCAACCACATTTTTGGAAAAGCAAATAGAAGGTTTACAACAAAAGGTGGAATCTCAACAAACAGTTATTAATCATCTCAAGTCTCAAAGTCCGAATCTAGAGGATAAATGTATCGTTGTTAATACTAAGAAAGTTTGTGAGAATGTTTCTACTCAAACTGACCAAAGTAATTTAGTAGACCATTCTACCCAAACTACCTGTGATTCATCTACCAATACCTCTACCCAGACCTTGACTGATTTTCTTGAATGTACATGTCAAAATACTGCTACATTTATAGCTGATGATTATGTGGAATCTGATTTATCTAATGAAGAACTTGCACATAGTTTAGTTTTGATATGGTACTTTTATAGGTTTTTCACATGCAACAATGTTGATGAGTTAGTTGTTAACCCTAAGCCTAGTGCTAGTATAGGTGTTGATACTATTACTCAATTTTCTTGTGAGACCAAAGATGTGTCAGTTCAAGTTGACCTAATTTCCGATACTACCCATAATGTGAAGTTGGACACCAAGATTCCTGAGTTTTCAAAATTTTCAAATGAATCTAAAATTAATCAATCTCCATTGAAATTTTCTTTTTCAAAAGATTTCACAAAGAATGATTTTGATAAATTCATGGAGGGAGAATATGTTTTTGATTCAGAAACTGAGAAAAAGATTGAATCTACCAAAATCAAAGTGGAAACAGAAATGGAATCTCAAAAACCATTGTCCAAAGCTCCAACTTCATATTACTCAAAGAAACGAGTTAAGACCAAACTCGTTAAGACTGAACCAAAGACCATTAAGTTAGAAACCTTTGTTGCTACCCCAGTGAAACATGTCAAAGATGAACAAGCTGAAATTTCACTCAGGACAAAGTACACCAAAGTGAAACTTCCGAAAGACTATCCTAATGCTTCTCAAACTAGCTCTCAATCTAGCTTTATACCTAAGGTGTCTAAGTCTAGTACAATTTCGCTAACTAAGGACACATCAAATGGTTCAACTAGATATAGGGATAGTTATGGATGGTTTTCTCATGATAAACCAAAGAAGCAAGAAGTTTCCTCACCTCCAAAAGATTCCAAAAAGATAAAAGTGATTAAAACTCCTAGTTCTAATCTTCTTAATTTCGATTCAACAGGTGGAAAGAGCTTAACTAGTGGTGCTAGATGGGTTGCTAATACTTTAGTACCTAAGATCACTAGTAATCTAAAGAATGTTGAGAAAAGGAAGAATAGAAGGAGGAGAAAGTCTGTCAATAGGAGGAAAGGTGTTACAGTAAATCAAAACAATTTTACTTTGTCAAATAATGTTGAAAATTCCAAGGCAAAGCCTTGTGAGCTTGTAAACAATGTTAATTCTTGTGTGGTTGATGTGAATGCTTGTAAACATGTTACTTTTAATTCACATGTGAATGTTCGTACTTTTTATTCAAATGTGTTTGTTGATAATGTGCTTGTTAATGCTTATGTTGATTCAAAAACATGTTTGAATGCACATCCTAAGTTATATAACCTGCCTGTTTTATCTAACCAAAAAGGACCCGTTTTCAAATGGGTACCTAAAAACGGTTAAATCTCTTTGTTTGCAGGAAATAACCATCTGTGTTTGGATACTCGATTCCGGGTGTTCAAAGCACATGACTGGAAATAAATCTTTGCTCAAGAATTTTGTTGAAAGATTCATGGGAACTGTTCGCTTCGGAAACAACAATTTCGCTCCCATCTTAGGGTATGGAGACATAGAACGAAATGGAATTATCATCAAGAAAGTTCACTATGTGGAAGGATTAAGTCACAACTTGTTCAGTGTTGGACAATTCTGTGATAACAATCTTCAAGTTCTGTTTCGAAAATCTCTATGCAAAGTCCAAACTCTAGATGGAGTTGATATTCTCTGTGGTGATCGTGATGATAACCTTTTTACCGTCAATCTTGATGATAACCAACCAACTGATAATATTTGTCTCATTTCAAAGGCTACTTCAAAGAATTCTTGGTTGTGGCATAGAAGGCTTTCTCATCTGAATTTTCAAACTATCAATACTTTAGTCAATAAGCATCTTGTTGAAGGCTTACCTGACTATAAGTATGAAAGTGAGTATGTTTGTCCTTCTTGTGCTGTTGGGAAGATTAAGAGAACTTCTCATAAACCGAAGAAATCTCCAAATTCTTTAGCACCTCTTCATTTGCTTCACATGGATCTTTGTGGGCCGATGAAAGTACAAAGCCGAAATGGGAAGAAATACATCCTGGTTATTGTTGATGATTATTCAAGATATACTTGGGTCAAGTTCCTTGCAACGAAAGATGAAACAACTCAGATATTGATAGATTTCATCACCAATACTCAAGTAAATCTTCAACTTCCAGTTCGTTACATCCGTTCGGATAACGGAACTGAGTTCAAGAATGCTGTTTTTGAGGAATTCTGCAAATCCAAAGGAATAACTCATCAATTCTCAGCAGTTCGAACCCCACAACAAAACGGTGTTGTTGAAAGGAGAAATCGATCGCTAGTGGAAGCAGCAAGGACAATGCTTGCTTATTCCAAATTACCATCCAATATGTGGGCTGAAGCTGTTGACACTGCCTGTCACACTCAGAATCGGTCCATCATCAATCAGCGGTTCGAAAAGACTCCTTATGAGGTTATTAACAAACGCAAACCCAACATCAACTACTTTCACATATTTGGGTGTGTTTGTTACACTTTGAATGATCGGGAGAATCTTGGAAAGTTCGAGAAGAAAGGTGATGAAGGATACTTTGTTGGTTATTCCAAAACATCAATTGCCTACCGAATCTACAATCGCCGAACAAACATAATTCAAGAAACAATGAATGTGTGGTTTGATGAGATGTCAGGCATGATTTTTGAGCAAGAAAGTTTGCTGCCAACAAGTAATGATCCAAGTACTTCAAGTACTCCTACAAGGAATTCTACCTTAGCTTCTAAATTCAAAAAGTTTCCAACTCCAACCAGTGATGAATTAGATATTCTTTTTGAAGAATTCTATAATTCAAAACCGGTTCATGATCAAGAACCTCAGATCATCGTTGAACCAATTCCAAACAATGAACCTCTTCATAACAACGATCCAGTTCCGGACATCAATCATGAATCATCATCAAATTCTTCAGAGCAAGAATTCTCGTCTCCTGATACTTCTCCACCATCCTCTCAGGATGATGCTTCTCAAGTGAATGATCAAGAACAACCTTCTCAATTTATTCAGACAACAAATCCTCTGAACACTCCAAATGTGTATGTACCACTTGATTTTGATCATCCAGCTTATGAGGAAAGAGTTATACCAAGTTATGACTCTATCTCTCAACAAAACTCAAGTTTCAATGATGATGATGTTGATCTTCAAGAACCAGATCCTCTTCCTCATGCTCACAAGTGGACACGTATGCAGAAAGACCATCCTACTGATCAGATAATTGGAGATCCACAAGCAGGAGTAACTACTCGTACCTCAGTAAATGAGTGTCTTGTTGCACTTTCTCTTAGCAATATTGAACCCAAAACGGTAACTGAAGCTCTTCAAGATCCAGAATGGGTTAAGGCAATGCAAGATGAACTCGCTCAATTTGAAAGACTGAAGGTATGGAGGTTAGTTCCAAATCCTAGAAAAGCTGATCCAATCGGTACAAAGTGGATTTTCAAGAACAAAAAGGATGAGAATGGAGTGGTAGTAAGGAATAAAGCTCGTCTCGTTGCAAAGGGTTATTGCCAACAACCTGGTGTTGATTTCGACGAAACTTTTGCTCCAGTAGCAAGAATGGAGGCCATTCGGATATTCTTAGCTTATGCCACATTCCGAAACTTTACTGTGTTTCAAATGGATGTGAAGACTGCTTTCTTGAATGGTGATCTCAAAGAAGAAGTGTACGTTGATCAACCAGAAGGTTTTGTTGACCCTCAGAAGCCAAACCATGTCTACAGGTTAGACAAGGCTCTCTACGGTCTCAAGCAAGCACCCCGAGCATGGTATGATTCCTTAACTACTTTCTTACTAAGAGGTGGCTTTACCAAAGGCACAATTGACCCTACCCTGTTCATTCGCAAACAAGGTAAGCATGTTCTACTTGTTCAAATATATGTTGATGACATTATATTTGGGTCGACCAGTCAAACATTTTGCCGAAACTTTTCATCTCTTATGGTCAATCATTTGAAATGAGCATGATTGGGGAAATGAATTACTTTTTGGGTCTTCAAATCAAACAATTACCAACTGGTATTTTTATATCACAAGGTAAATACATAAACGACATGTTGAAAAAGTTTGATATGACTTCATGTTCTTCAATTTCTACCCCAATGGCTGCTCGAACAAACATAAATGCTGACACAAATGGGAAACCATTTGACCAAAAGAGATATAGAAGCATGATTGGTTCGTTGTTGTACTTAACAGCATCTCGCCCAGATATAATGTTTGCAACATGTATGTGTGCTAGATATCAAGCTGCTCCAACTGATTTACATTACCAAGCTGTGAAACGAATCTTTCGTTATCTGAAGGGTACACCCGATTTAGGTCTCTGGTATCCAAGGGATACTGGATTCAATCTAACTGCATATTCAGATGCAGATCATGCAGGTTTTAAACTTGATCGCAAGAGCACTTCCGGTACTCTACAATTTTTAGGTGATAAAATTGTGAGTTGGTCTTCCAAGAACAGAATTGTGTGTCACTATCAACGGCTGAAGCTGAATATGTGGCTGCGGCTAGTTGTTGTGCTCAAGTTTTATGGATGAAGACACAACTGACTGATTATGGTCTGAAATATGATCATATTCCTATCTATTGTGATTCTCAGAGTGCCATTGCAATTGAAGTCAACTCAGTAAACCACTCTCGATCAAAGCATATTGACGTTAGATATCATTTTCTCAAAGATCATATTGAGAAAGGAGATATCGAGCTCTACTTTGTGGGAACTGACTTTCAACTTGCAGATTTGTTCACAAAACCATTGGATGAAAAGAGGTTTAACTTTCTAATCTCCAAGCTAGGTATGTTAAATCTCAAACCTTAATTCTTTTTCCATTTGAAGGAATTCTTGACACATTCCAGAAAACAAAATACAAAATTGAAAAATTTCAAAAATAAACAAAAAGATTTTTTTTCAAAGTGGCTTGCATATACTATGTATGCAACCCGTTCCTAAATGATATATTTATTTTATCCTTTCCAAATATTGTTATTATACATATAGGTTGATATAAGATAACGAGGAATTGAACGCCTTTGTGTACTTCCAAGTGTTCTTATATGAATTTGTATGTGTAATAGCAATCAAGTTTTTTCTTCAAACAAACTTTTCAAACTCTCAATTAGTGATATGGGAAACGAAGGATCGAACGCCTTTGTGTACTCCCTTGTTCTCTCATATTGTACTAATTGATTGGATTTTCACTTTACTTAAATGTTTTTAATTGCCTCCAACATGTTATTGTAAGTTGCAATGGATTGAACGCCTTTGTGTACTCCTTAGCTATCTTACTTCCAACATTGTTGTTGAAGCAAAACTTTGTGTTTCTTTTGATATCACACAACAATTTTTGCTCCATCTTTCTATGAAAATCATTTTGATCTATTCTTACATAGATTAAGGAGGAGTTTGTGATTTCAAAAACCTTTACAAACTTCAAATGTGTTTCAAATTGTTTTCACACATTTGATGTTTTTCCAATGATTTTTACTCAAATGGAGATCGGTGATTAGTTTGCACATGAGCGATAGGTATTTCTCAAAATTGACTCCATGAATTCCATCATCGCCGATGAGTTCTAACCCCGGAGTTTTCACTTCTTTCATTAGATAGTGAGGGTATTTTGAGTGATGTTGATTTCGTGCAACTAGAATGGAGGGAGTAAAGTCGAAAAGTGAGAGGTTACGGTGAAATGATGTTGTGAGAAAGGACTAAAAGAAACAAAAGTCCTCCCCAAAATTCTCAAAAAGCCGGGTACAACACGTCCCTATCGGATTTCATTTGTTGATATCTCGATATTGAAGAAGTCTTCATGGACCCAGTGAAGCAATGCACATCTTTCCTAACCACTCAAGTATTTCTTAACAGATGCTTGTTTTATTCTCACGGAGATTTTCACACTTCTATTGACTCTTCTTTTGGAAGATGTTGATATTGAAAAAGGGCGACATTCTGCTCCAGTCCCCGACTTCATTTGTTCACTGTGTCTAGAGCTATATTGCTTGATCATTAGTTTGATCATTCTTCACTTAATTAGGACACATTCGAGTCATATCTTTGTGATAAATTTGCTTATCTTTGTGATATAGCCGGAACATTCGTAGTGATATCTACAATGATATTCCACGATGATCGAATGGAAATCCTACCAATGCTAACATCTTTTCCAACGTTGAACGTAGGTCTCATAATTACATTTATGTGATTATTGAGCTAACGAGAAGTCTAAGTGCCCTCGGTTTTTCCCTAAAAGTCTTTAAGGATAAAATTGTGGTTATCAAATGCTTCGGTAGTGTTAACCATGATTTATATTCTTTGAAGCAATCTAGTTGTTGAAAAGCCGCAGACCGAACTATGTTAGAGACTTGTTTTGTGCATATCTCAATGATACATAGGAAATCCGAAAAATGTTATACATTTCAATCGGTCATTTCATTAATCCTTTTGATTTTTGAACATGCAAACGGATCATTCTTATCCGGTTTTCATTTCTCTTCACACAAACACAGAAACCACCAACACCATGTTATAACGTTTGTCCCAACAACTTCAATCTTACATTTTAGTCACCCATAGGATCTCTTGGGTTGGGCTACTAGTTTGGGTTGATGTTTTGATGGTTGACATTTCTCCATGTCTTCTTTTTCCTTGTGACATTTAATCAATCATATGTGTACATAATGACATTGGTTCCCAATTTTGTCATTATGAGGGGGAGAAAATATTATGATTGATTCATAGTCTTTGTCAACTGAGCTTTTGCTTGAGAGATGAACTTGGTATTGTCTTCAAATGATACCTTCTCTCTATCATTTTCCACGGCATAGTTGATGATAGAAATGGAATAAGAGTCTATGTTGAGAAATTTTTCTGTTTGGTTGGTTCAAATGGGTTTAGGCTTATCAAAGTTTGTGTATAGGGGAGAAAATTGTTCATGATGTGTCAATAGTTTCAGATTTTCACTAGACTTTAGTTGATTGAGTTTTTGATTTTAAAAAGGGGAATCTGATTTGACTTTAGAGATAAGAATGAAACCGAAGATGAAAAGATTTTCACTCAAGACACTTCAACAATTCAAAGATGCTCCAAAAGATGTATACTCATGGATTGAGGGGGAGCATGATTACTTCATAAGAATTTCATCTAAACTTCATTCAATTGCTAACTCTCCAAAGTGTTCGAGTTGATGTGACAAAGATCATAGCTTCAAAAAGGTTGAAAGATTTGGTAGAAGATTCAAGTCAAAGAAGTAAAGCCTCACAAGAGTATTCATCAAACACACTTCATTCAAGATCTTCAAGTCATACAACAACATTTTATCAAGAAACTCCAATGCATACATCAAGGGGGAGAGTTCATATTCATGAAACTTCATTTCAAGAAGATGAGATTCATTCAAGAATTTAAACCGAAGAATCAAAAAGTTGAATCTCACTCGAGAATCGAAGATTGATACATTCGAAACCAAGATTCATACCTTCCGCATTTTCAAAAGACAACTCTGATTCATGATTCGACAATTCTCGAAGATTCAAGTCAACACATATGTGTTCGACTTCATGATACTCTTTATTCAAGACTCAGACACATTCATTATTCTCTGTTCTAAAAGAACATTGAGAATCCTCACATGATTTAACTTCAAGAAGTTCAAGACCAAGATCAAGACTGAATCAAGTTCTCCAAAGACAAAAGAGAAAGCTTTGAAGAATTGTTTCAACACACCAATTGTCTTCACCACCGGGCTCATCAAATTCATTCCTACAAGACAATATAACACGTACTTCATTCATTACAATATATCACTAAGGGGGAGAATGTTAGAAATCCAAAAATAGTGATAAATTGTAATCTAGAATAGAAGAATTTCTTGTGGTTAAGTCATAGATAAATGATCACTAAGGTTGAGGGGCTAATAGTGAAAATAAGCATAGTTGAGTAGTTAGACTATAAATAGCCATCTCATACCTTAGAGATCATAACCAACACATAACCTTGTAATAATCATTACACCTTTAATTCCAGATTTACACACAGTTACTTAATTCTCTCTCAAAACACACACAAAACACACCAACAACACACACACTGAAAACCGCCATGTTGGATTGAACTAGCCTTAACCGAAATGCAAGAATTACAAACGCAACTCAAGGAACTCCAAGAAAAGGGTTTCATTCGCCCTAGTCAATCTCCTTGGGGTGCTCCTGTTCTCTTCGTCAAAAAGAAAGATGGGTCCTTCAGAATGTGTATCGACTACCGAGAATTAAACAAGCTCACAGTGAAGAACCGGTATCCTCTCCCAAGAATTGATGACTTGTTTGATCAACTTCAAGGAGCTAAGCACTTCTCAAAAATCGATCTTCGCTCGGGTTATCATCAACTCCGGGTACATGAAGATGACATCCCCAAAACGGCTTTTCGCACAAGGTATGGCCATTTTGAATTCACCGTAATGCCTTTTGGGTTGACTAATGCACCGGCGGTGTTCATGGACTTGATGAACCGGGTGTGTCAACCATACTTAGACAAGTCTGTCATTGTGTTCATTGATGACATACTTGTATACTCGAAGACGAAGGAGGAGCATGTTGAGCACTTGCGTGAAGTGCTTGAATTACTAAGGAAGGAGAAATTGTATGCAAAAATTTCCAAGTGTGAGTTTTGGTTGGAAGAGGTCCACTTCCTTGGTCACGTAGTGAGCAAGGATGGTATTCATGTGGACCCAAGCAAGATTGAAGCGGTCAAGAATTGGAGAAGACCCGAAACGCCATCCGAGATCCGTCAATTCCTTGGATTGGCGGGTTACTATAGAAGATTATTGAAAATTTCTCCCGTATTGCACAACCACTCCTCTTGACTCAAAAAGATAGAAACTTTGAATGGGGCGAAAGACAAGAGAACGCCTTCCAAACGCTTAAGGATATGCTATGTGATGCTCCTATTTTGACGCTACCGGATGGGATTGAAGATTTTGTTGTTTATTGTGATGCTTCGGGGCAAGGGTTGGGTTGTGTTCTTATGCAAAAGGGTAAGGTCATTGCTTATGCCTCTCGTCAATTGAAGGTGCATGAGAAGAACTACCCGACACATGATTTGGAATTGGGAGCGG
>CM067168.1:95556175-95577574 GCA_034093135.1 Erigeron breviscapus | reverse complement strand
TTCCTTTGGCACTAGTTGTCGAGAGGAAGCCAAAGGGTAAAGACATTCAAGACATTCCTGTAGTTAAAGATTTTCCGGAAGTATTTCCTGAAGATTTGACGGGACTTCCACCTCACAGACCAGTTGAGTTTGGAATAGACTTAGTCCCTGGAGCTGCACCTGTGGCCAAGGCACCCTATCGCCTTGCGCCGTCAGAAATGCAAGAGTTATCCGAACAACTTCAAGAGTTGTTAGCTAAAGGACTAATTCGCCCAAGTTCATCACCTTGGGGAGCTCCGATTCTATTTGTCAAAAAGAAGGACGGCTCTATGCGCATGTGTATAGATTATAGAGAATTGAACAAGTTGACTGTCAAGAACAGGTACCCTTTGCCTCGTATTGACGACTTGTTTGATCAATTGGAAGGTGCATCACATTTTTTCAAGATTGATCTCAGATCTGGGTATCATCAACTCAGAGTCAGAGAGACAGACATTCCTAAAACAGCTTTCAGAACTCGTTACGGACATTATGAGTTTTTGTTATGCCGTTTGGCTTAACCAATGCACCTGCTGTGTTTATGGACTTAATGAATCGAGTATGTCGACCGTATCTAGACAAGTTTGTCATTGTGTTCATTGACGACATACTGATCTACTCGAGAACTAAAGATGAACATGAAGGTCATCTGAGAACCATTCTGCAACTGCTCAAGGATCAAAAGTTGTACGCGAAATTCTCAAAATGTGAATTCTGGATTAGAGAAGTACACTTCTTGGGTCATGTAGTAAATGCAGATGGAATCCATGTAGATCCATCTAAGGTCGAGGCGATAAAGAAGTGGGAAGCCCCTAAGACTCCGACAGAAATCCGTCAATTTCTTGGACTGGCTGGCTATTACAGGAGATTCATTGAGAATTTCTCTAAGGTTGCTCAACCTTTGACTTTATTAACTCAGAAGACTAAGGAGTTTATTTGGCAGGATGCCCAAGAAAAGGCATTTCAGACGTTAAAGGACAGACTGTGTAATGCTCCTATTCTAGCATTACCGAATGGCACTGAAAATTTCGTGGTATACTGTGACGCCTCACATCAGGGCATGGGATGTGTACTTATGCAGGAAGGTAAGGTCATTGCTTACGCTTCTAGACAGCTCAAAATCCACGAGAAGAACTATACAACCCACGATCTAGAACTCGGAGCGGTTGTCTTTGCATTAAAAATTTGGAGGCATTATCTATATGGTACCAAGTGTACTGTATTCACGGATCACAAAAGTCTTCAGCATATCTTCGATCAGAAAATGCTGAATATGCGACAACGACGGTGGGTAGAATTACTCAGTGATTATGATTGTGAACTCAAATATCATCCAGGTAAAGCAAATGTGGTTGCTGACGCGCTGAGTAGAAAGGATAGAATTTCACTATCTGTCATAACAAGAGCAAGTTCATATCTTGGCTCGTCATTAAAGGATAGAGTTTTGGATGATCAGAACGATGCCCTACAGCCAGGACGTGTCGAGGAGGAAGCATTGTGGAATGCTGAACGTTTGTTTGAATTGGATGGCGATGGAATCCGACATGTTAAGGGCAGAGTGTGGATTCCCAAGTGTAATGGACTTAGAGAACTTTTAATGAACGAAAGTCATCGATCTAGGTATTCAATCCATCCTGGTGCTGACAAAATGTACCATGGACTAAAAGACTTTTATTGGTGGCCTGGTATGAAAAGAGATATCGCCACTTATGTCTCAAAATGTCTAAATTGTTCAATGGTCAAGGCGGAGCACCAAAAGCCTTCTGGGCTGCTCCAACAACCCCAAATTCCCGACTGGAAATGGGAACAGATTACTATGGACTTCATTACGAAGTTACCACGAACCCTGAAAGGATACGATACTATTTGGGTCATTGTCGACCGCTTGACGAAGTCTGCTCATTTCATTCCGATCCGAGAGAGTTGGAAGATAAGGAAATTGTCCCAATTATATATTGAAAAGATCGTATCACTTCATGGTGTTCCTTTGTCTATTATCTCTGATCGTGATGGTCGTTTCACTTCACAATCTTGGAGATATTTTCAAGACGCCTTAGGCACTCAATTGCACTTGAGTACGGCTTACCATCCACAGACTGACGGACAAAGTGAACGTACCATCCAGACTTTAGAGGACATGCTTCGGGCATGTGTCATTGACTTCAAAGGTAGTTGGGATACCTTTTTGCCGTTAACTGAATTTTCATATAACAACAGCTATCACACTAGCATCAAATGTGCGCCTTATGAGGCTTTATATGGACGAAAATGTAGATCTCCTGTCTGTTGGCTTGATGCTGGAGAACGTCGTTTATTCAAGTATGGACTAGTTCAGAAGACTACTGATCAAATTGTTGAAATTAGGGCACGACTGAAGGCGGCTCAAGATCGCCAAAAGAACTATGCCGACCGTAGACGGAAACCACTTGAGTTTCAAGTGGGAGACAAAGTCATGTTGAAAGTGTCGCCTTGGAAAGGCACTGCACGTTTTGGCGTACGAGGGAAACTTAGTCCTCGTTATATCGGACCATTCGAAATTGTTCAAAGAATTGGTTCCGTGGCTTACAAGCTCGATTTACCCAAGGAGCTAGAACACGTTCATCACACATTTCACGTTTCGAATCTTAAGAAATGTCTGACTGATGAGACTTTAGTCGTACCTGTCGAAGAGCTGCAAGTGACTGACTCTCTTCAATTCGTTGAAGAACCTGTTGAAATTTTAGACCAACAGCTCAAACAACTTAGACGTAGTCGTATCAAATTGGTCAAAGTTCGTTGGAACTCAAAACATGGTCCCGACTCGACTTGGGAACGTGAAGACTATATGAGGGATAACTATCCTCATCTTTTTACTGAGCAAGACTTGATTTCGGGACGAAATCCTTAGAAGTCGGGGATGCTGTGACAACTCGTAATTTATTTAACATCGGGTTAGTCCTAATCTCAATTAGACAGTCATTTGACGTGGAACTTATTAGACTTTTGGACTTTTGACTTAGTCAAAGTAGACGTATCTTGTTGACGTAGACTATTAGCTATCTAGACGAATGCCGAGTCTTTAAAATAACTTTAAATTAATATTTAAAAGTTATGTCTTGAACAAAATAATTAGACTGTCTAGACTTAATATTATAAAGTTCCCTTTGACGAAACTTTATTGGCTTGTCTTGACTAAAATGAGACGAGGAAAAATACCTTTACTTTACTTTTTGACCTTTAGGTCAAACGGTATTTAATCGTAAGCATTTTACCGAATTAAGGGTATCAAAATATCTCAAAAAGGGCCACATGGGCTGGTTTTTGTTTTTGTGGCAGGGAGTAAAACACCCCCCCTTTCCCTCCTTTTTCTTTTACCTGGTCGACACACACATAGAAACACACACACAAACTTTCTAAATTTCAATCTAAAGGGTTTTAGCAAGGAGAAATCAAAGGAGAATTCAAAGGGGATAATCATATTTCAATAATAATTAGGGTTTTGGCAAGAATCATAATCATCTTCATCTTCTAAATTATATTGCAAGAACATCATTTGGTAAGTAAACCCTTTTCTTTTACCTGGTCGACACACACATAGAAACACACACACAAACTTTCTAAATTTCAATCTAAAGGGTTTTAGCAAGGAGAAATCAAAGGAGAATTCAAAGGGGATAATCATATTTCAATAATAATTAGGGTTTTGTATCATCATCATCTTCATCTTCTAAATTATATTGCAAGAACATCATTTGGTAAGTAAACCCTTTTCTTTTAAACTTTGATTTTAATTTGATTCAATTTATGGATTGATTTCAGTTTTGAGTAATGAATTAGATAGCCATGAAAATGAAATGAGTTTGGTATTGTAGTTGGATGAAATTTGATTTGAAATGGGTTTTGGAAATCAAAAAGTGTAGAAATGGTTAATGGTTAGCGATATAGGTTGTTCCCAGGCCTATTGATCATGTTTATACTTGTTATCATGAAAGGAATTGAATTAAAAACGATTTGGGTTATTTCTCTGCACATTGAAACTGCTGGTTTTTGGCTGCAGAATGGGGCCACTGCGGCGCAGTGGCATTGTCTAAACCCACTGCGGCGCAGTGTCCAGACTCTGGTCTGGGTTCGACTTAGGCCACTGCGGCGCAGTGAGCATGTTTCTGGCTCACTGCGGCGCAGTGTGTAGACTCTGGTCTGGTTTCAACTTAAGCCACTGCGGCGCAGTGAGCATGTTTCTGGCTCACTGCGGCGCAGTGTATTGGTACTGTGAAATATTGCGCGTCGATTTTTAAACGTTAATAACTTTTAATCCGAAAGTCCAAATAATTTTATTTACTTTAGTTGATAAAATGAAAGTTTGAAACACGTTCTCGGTAAAGGCATTCTAGGATTGATAGCTAAGTAGTGGTACGTAGGATACTTGTCGTCGTGAGATTTGATCCTCACCATTCGTGCTCATATCCTAGGTTTTGGATAGACGTGGAGACTAGACTGCTCTTATTCTCAGACTGCTCATTACTTTAGCTCGTAGACTGCTAAGGTGAGTTTATGGCGCCCTTTTTCCTTTTACTTTGGGCCTGAAAAGCATGTACTGTATACACGACTACTTTATAAATGATTTGTCTTTGTCTATGCCATGAGATGTGGTAAATTAAATCATTTGTCTTATGTCTTGCCATGTTGACGGCTGTCTGAAAATGTGTATACATGTCTTATGAAAAATTGATCTATATGTCTTGACTTGCCATGTTGTCGGCTGACTAAATTGTTCTTTGTGTTTGACGAACTAAAATGATCCCCCTTATGTAGTTCTTACCATTTTGGATATTCAAATGGTTGTCTTTGTCTGGTCCGCACCCCATTGTAGACGGGAGACCTGTGCGAGGTATACTGGTCCGCACCCCACTTAGACGGGAGACCTGTGCGAGGTATCTTGGTCATGGTTCTGGTCCGCACCCCATTGTAGACGGGAGACCTGTGCGAGGTATACTGGTCCGCACCCCATTGTAGACGGGAGACCTGTGCGAGGGAAATTTGTCTTATTGTCGGACTTCGGTCTGGACTGTCTTGTCTTAAATAACTACAAAAAAGACGATTGATCTTTTAGTCAAACACACTGTAAACTCACCAACTATTTCGATAGTTGATCCTCTCAAATTTCATGCTTTTCAGGTGACCATCAGTAAGTCTTGGAATCGTATTTGGCATTTAAGGGCCAATCTTTTGACTTTGGACGTACAATTAGCATCAAACATTGAAGACTCTTATGTTTTTGGCTTTAATTGTATTTGGCTGTCCAATTTATTGAACTTGTATTCAGTGGGCCCAGTTCCAAATGAGGATGACTTGTATCCGTATTTTGGGGTCCACATTTTTGAACGATAGTACTTGTATTGACTTGTATTGGCATAATTGGATGTAATCTCTATTAACCTTCTGATTAGTACGCAATTATTGTTAACCCTATATTTCCGCTATAATGGGGTGTGTCTCTGGTTCGGTGCGGGGTTACGATATTGAGTTTCATGTACTAAATGTTTATGCTCCCCAAAGCAATTCAGCAAAAAGGATTCTATGGAATGAGATAATACAGGTTAAACAGGCGAGACAGGGATACTGGATTATTTTTGGCGATTTCAATGCTACCAGAATTCCAGAAGATCGTTTTAATTCCTCTTTTGACCGGGTTTGCTCACGTGATTTTAATAGTTTTATTTTTGACGCCGACTTGTACGAATATGCAATGAAAGGTAGGAGATATACCTACTCAAAAGGTGCTATGAAACACAGCAAAATTGATAGATTCCTCTTGAACACGGAGTTTATTGATAAGTGGCCAGAGGCGTGTTTGTTAGCAATTTCTAACCGCTTTTCAGATCACTGTTCGCTGATCCTTGCAACAAACTCAGCTGATTTTGGACCGAAACCTTTTAGAATTTTTGACTCATGGCTTGACAGGGATGGTTTTCGTGAGGAAGTAAGTAGGGCAAGTGATTCCTTCCAGTTTGTTGGCCCCGCAGATGTGTACCTTTCTAAGAAAATCAAACACATTAAGGAAGGTATTAAAGCTTGGTGGAATTTGACTAAAGAAAAGGAAGCTGAATGTCACAAAACCTGAGTTGGAGGAAATGTCTAATGTCGCCGAAACCAGAATTTTTACTGAAGAAGAATGTTGGATTATGGAGGAATGCAAGGCTAACCTCCATGACTTGGATCTTAAAAATTTAAAAGACCAAAGACAATTGTCTCGGGTAAAATGGGCTTCCTTTGGAGATGAAAACTCGGCTTATTTTCATGGTTTTATTAATCACAGGGCCTCCAAAAGTAGGATCCACGGCCTCATGATTAATGGGTCTTGGTGCACGAAGCCTACAAAAATCAAAAAAGTTGCTATGAAATTTTTTGCAAACCGTTTTAAAGAACCATTTCCATCAAGGCCCGAGATGTTATGTGATAACATAAAGAAACTCTCTGAACTGGATACCAATGTCTTGATTGCACCGTTCTCTGAAGATGAAATCAAGAGAGCAGTTTGGGATTGTAATGGTGATAAAGCACCTGGCCCAGACGGGGTGAATTTTAACTTTATAAAAAAAGTTTTGGGATATTATTGGACATGATTTCTTTAACGCAGTTCAGCATTTTTATAACACGGAAGACATCTCAAAGCATTTTTAAATGATCTCAGACCCATTACTCTCATCGGGGCCTATAGTAAAGTTCTCTCTAAAGTTTTGGCTAACAGGCTCAAAATTGTTATTGGTAATGTGATATCCGAAGCACAGTCGGCTTATATTCAAAACCGAAACATCGTTGACGGGCCATTAGTTATAAATGAAATGCTTTCATCGATCAAGAAAAAGAAGCAAAAGGCATTCCTATTCAAGATAGACTTTGAAAAAGCCTTTGATAGTATCAATTGGGCATTCATCGACTCCATTCAAGAACAAATGAATTTTCCTCTCAAGTGGAGACGTTGGATTCTTAGTATTCTTAAATCGGCTAGATCTTCAGTTCTCATAAATGGATCCCCCACATTTGAGTTCAGTTGCTTTAGAGGGGTTAGACAAGGAGACCCTTTGTCTCCATTTCTGTTTCTAATTGCCATGGAAGGTTTCTCTTGCAGGTTTCAGAAGGCGATCGATCTTGATATTTTTCGTGGAGTTACTCTTCCAAACAACGGGCCAACAATATCACATCTTCTCTTTGCTGATGACGCTCTAATTATTGGAGAATTTTCTGAGCTGAATATAACTAACATGAATCGGCTGCTTAATGTGTTCTTTCTTACATCAGGTCTAAAGATTAATTACTTCAAGTCAAACCTTTTTGGCATTGGTGTTAACAATGAGGATATACAACGCTTGTCAGACTTGATCGGATGCTCCAAAGGTTCACTTCCTTGCTCTTATTTGGGGTTAATTATAGGTGGCAATATGAACAGGCTGTGTAATTGGGCGCCGGTTATTGAGTCTTTTGAATCAAGACTCTCCTCATGGAAGTCTAAGACTCTTTCAGTAGGTGGCCGTTTAACCATTTTAAAATCTGTCCTGGAGTCATTACCTACTTATTTCTTTTCTCTATACAAAGCACCAGTTCAGATCATAAATAAACTTGAGGCGATAAGAAGAAACTTTTTTTGGAATAATCTACCAGATCAAAGGAAGATATGTTGGGTGAGTTGGACCAAAATTACAACTCCAAAGGAATATGGGGGCTTGGGGCTTAATCCACTTAGAGACTCAAACATTGCCTTGTTATCGAAGTGGTGGTGGCGTTATAAATGTTAGAAATCCAAAAATAGTGATAAATTGTAATCTAGAATAGAAGAATTTCTTGTGGTTAAGTCATAGATAAATGATCACTAAGGTTGAGGGGCTAATAGTGAAAATAAGCATAGTTGAGTAGTTAGACTATAAATAGCCATCTCATACCTTAGAGATCATAACGAACACATAATCATTTCATACATTACACCTTTAATTCCAGATTTACACACAGTTGCTTAATTCTCTCTAAAAACACACACAAAACACCAAGAACACACACACTGAAAACCGCCATTGTTGGATTGAATTCAGTAGCTAAAATCGTGTTATAACAAGTGGTATCAGAGCGAAACATCAATCTGATGACGATCCATAACTGAATTCATTCACAATTTCATCAAAATCAAACTTAATTTCAAATTCTGTTCGTCATTTTTGACCTACTGGTTCAACAAAATTAACACATCAAATCACATAAAATCACAATTGTTTGTTTATCAATAGATTCGTGGTTATTGATAACATAATCCTGTCAAGTTTCGAGTTCCAATTCAATCTAAATCTCGAGATTGAATTTTGAGTTTTGGCGCGTAATTTCAGGGATTTGAATCAGTTGTAGTTTGTGTTGAATTTTGTTCATAATCGTGTTGCGGACATGAATTAAAACAGTTTGCCAGTGATTTCGTGATCTAACTCCTAGTAATTCATAAGATATCGAAGTTTTTAAAAACTTGTTAATGGAGTTTTTCTGGAAATATGTTCAAATGAAGAAGATGACCAAGACGATCTTCCTAAGATCGTTTTAGTTTAGTGATTTGTGGCTTGTTAAGACGATCCTCACAAGATCGTTTTAGTAAAGAGTGTGTTGTGGTAGTGTTGATTCTGGCTAATTAATCCGAAAGGATTGGTTTGGTCATTCAAACACTTAGAAGTTTTTGAGAAAGAAAACAAGACGATCTTCATACCAAGATCGTCTCATTTCCTTCTTACCAAGAACGATCTTCAAATCAAGATCGTTTCATTTTTTTTCCTAAGACGATTTTCATCCAGATCGTGTCATACCTTCAAAACCCAAGACGATCTTCAACAAGATCGTCTCATTTCCTTGAATAATTTCAAACCAAGATCATTTTTCATTTCAAGACCGTTTTATTTTTCAAGACCGTTTCATTTTTCATACTTAACCAAATTTCTCATAATATTACCTAAGACGATCTTCTTAAGATCGTTTCACATTCTGTTCTTCAAGATCGTTTCAAGTTCTATACTTAACCAAATTTTCATTAAAATTCCAAGACGATCTTAATCAAAGACGATCTCACCCAGAACGACTCTGTCAAGATCGTTTCATTTCCAGTTCTTCTCAAAGATCGTTTCATTCCCAAGTTAATTCAAGATCGTTTCGTTTCCTGGATTACTCAAGATCGTTTCATTTCCTGGATCAATCAAGATCGTTTCATTTCATTATCTTACCAAGATCGTTTCATTTGCAATAATAAATTCAAATCAATTTTTCAAATTTAATCAATCTCTAATGGCTTCTCGTGAAGCATTGGCATTGGGTTCAGATACAAGACCTCCAGTTCTCTACCGTGGTTCTTATGGACTATGGAAGAAACGATTTATGGACTATGTGGAAAGTCAGACAAATGGTCACATGATGAAAGATTCCATCCTTAACGGACTTGCCGTTCATCGCCATCCCACTACTGATGCAATTATTCTGACTCCTGATCTGTTGAATGTTGAACAAAAGGATCGAACAGCTGCAGATAACAGAGCTAGGTCATGCCTATACAAAGCTCTACCGGATGAAATCTATGGCTCTGTTGATTCTTATGATACAGCCAAGGAGATATGGGATGAGGTGGCTAGACAGATGGAGGGAGCTGACGTGACTTCGACCATAAGATTGACAAATATTCTGACTGAGTTTGACAACTTCGCCAAATTGCCTAATGAATCTCTTGAAGCTGTCTACTACAGATTCTGCAATGTCATAAACGAACTGAGGAAGAACAATGTCAAGAAAACAGAGATTGAGTTAAACATCAAGTTCATCAAAGCTCTTGGTCCAGAATGGGAAGATTTTGGAACACAGATTAAGCAACATCAAAATCTGACCAAGTTCACCATTCATACTCTTTATGAATCCTTCAAGCTCAATGAAAACCAAGTCCTAAGCAAAGCTTCATCGAACAAAATGCCAGAAGTTGTATCTTCTGATCCTTTGGCATTGATAGTTGAGAAGAAGATTTCTGAAGCTCTTAAAAGGCAAATGGTGGTTGTTTCTTCGTCTGATGAGGAGGGAGATGATTTGATGGCTACAAGAGATGGTGTTTCAGATGAACTATATCAAGCTCTTGCCGCGGTAACTAAGCATTTCAAGAGGAAATTTTACAAAGCGAGGCCAACAAACAACAATCTCCGCACTTCTTCAACAAGTGCATTTCCCAAGAAGGAACACTATCATCCAAGGAACAATGAGCAAGGTGAAACCAATGGATCAAGGTATGGTGAAAAGAAGGATGTTTATGAGAAACAAGCAGTTGAGAAGGGGAAGACATCAGACAAAAAGTGCTACAATTGTGGAGTTCCTGGACATTTTGCTGTTGATTGCAAACAACCCAAGAAGCGGAACTATGAGTACTACAAGCAGAAGATGCTATTAGCCAAACAGGTCGAAGCAGGACATGCATTGCTTGCCGAAGATGACAAATGGCTGTTGCTCACTGATGATGAAGATCAAGATCTCTCCGCTAATGTTTGCTATATGGCGAGATTGGCCAAGAACAAAGTCCTTGAAGCAGAAAGCACTGATGATGAATACCCAGATGATGAGGTAAATCTCGACTCTACTTTTTCTTTGGTTAAAGACAAAGAGTCTTGTAGATTAGCTTTATCTAATTTAACAACTCATATCAGATCTTTAGCCAACAAAAATAAAAAATTGACAAATAGCATTTCATTTTCTAAAAGTGAATTTACAAAACTTCTTGAAGAACATTCAAAATTACTTTTTGAATATGATGCTATTAAACAAGATTTTCAAGCTTACAAAGATAAGATGTTGGTTAAAGAATGTGAGTTGAATGTCTCTCCTGATTTTAAATTATTACAAAAATGTCAAATTCTAGAAAAGACCATTCAAGATCTTGAAAAGACCAATCAAGATCTTGAAATTCAAAAGACCAATGAATGGCTTCGGGCAAATGCAAGACAAATGGATGTTGATATTCTCAATAAAAAGCTTCAAGAAGCTAAACCAAACAATGTTGAACTCGAAAGAAAGATTTCTGATTTAAACCATAATTGTTTTCTTAAAGGCATTGAGATTGAGAATCTTGAAAAACAAATTGAGAAATTTAAAAAGAATATACTTTTCTATCAAGAAAAGCTATATAAAGTGGAACAAAATCCTTTCTTGAATTTCACTGCCTATTTCAACAAGTCCAAAATTGACAAATCAGAACTTCTTCTTGGGTTGGGATTTGAGAATATCACACCATTACAAAAGGCCAAAGACGAAATTGAACCCCTGTATGATGAAAAATTCCTACGACTTGGTATGATACAACAATTTATTCGTCCATTGGATGACGAATTTGAGACTGATGACGTTGAGAGATTACCAAAACAAGAATTTTTAGTTAATTATGATGCAATAAATGATTCATACAAAACTAAAGAATCTTCAATTTTCAAATTGGAAGAAATTGAATCAAATTTTCAAAACCAAGAATCTGTCGGTACTCCACCCAAACCAACGAAACTGTATTTTCCAACCACATTTTTGGAAAAGCAAATAGAAGGTTTACAACAAAAGGTGGAATCTCAACAAACAGTTATTAATCATCTCAAGTCTCAAAGTCCGAATCTAGAGGATAAATGTATCGTTGTTAATACTAAGAAAGTTTGTGAGAATGTTTCTACTCAAACTGACCAAAGTAATTTAGTAGACCATTCTACCCAAACTACCTGTGATTCATCTACCAATACCTCTACCCAGACCTTGACTGATTTTCTTGAATGTACATGTCAAAATACTGCTACATTTATAGCTGATGATTATGTGGAATCTGATTTATCTAATGAAGAACTTGCACATAGTTTAGTTTTGATATGGTACTTTTATAGGTTTTTCACATGCAACAATGTTGATGAGTTAGTTGTTAACCCTAAGCCTAGTGCTAGTATAGGTGTTGATACTATTACTCAATTTTCTTGTGAGACCAAAGATGTGTCAGTTCAAGTTGACCTAATTTCCG
Organism: Erigeron breviscapus; assembly: GCA_034093135.1. Lineage (NCBI taxonomy): Eukaryota > Viridiplantae > Streptophyta > Magnoliopsida > Asterales > Asteraceae > Erigeron > Erigeron breviscapus. The sequence continues at coordinate 95,565,537 of CM067168.1, read as the reverse complement.
ATACTACCCATAATGTGAAGTTGGACACCAAGATTCCTGAGTTTTCAAAATTTTCAAATGAATCTAAAATTAATCAATCTCCATTGAAATTTTCTTTTTCAAAAGATTTCACAAAGAATGATTTTGATAAATTCATGGAGGGAGAATATGTTTTTGATTCAGAAACTGAGAAAAAGATTGAATCTACCAAAATCAAAGTGGAAACAGAAATGGAATCTCAAAAACCATTGTCCAAAGCTCCAACTTCATATTACTCAAAGAAACGAGTTAAGACCAAACTCGTTAAGACTGAACCAAAGACCATTAAGTTAGAAACCTTTGTTGCTACCCCAGTGAAACATGTCAAAGATGAACAAGCTGAAATTTCACTCAGGACAAAGTACACCAAAGTGAAACTTCCGAAAGACTATCCTAATGCTTCTCAAACTAGCTCTCAATCTAGCTTTATACCTAAGGTGTCTAAGTCTAGTACAATTTCGCTAACTAAGGACACATCAAATGGTTCAACTAGATATAGGGATAGTTATGGATGGTTTTCTCATGATAAACCAAAGAAGCAAGAAGTTTCCTCACCTCCAAAAGATTCCAAAAAGATAAAAGTGATTAAAACTCCTAGTTCTAATCTTCTTAATTTCGATTCAACAGGTGGAAAGAGCTTAACTAGTGGTGCTAGATGGGTTGCTAATACTTTAGTACCTAAGATCACTAGTAATCTAAAGAATGTTGAGAAAAGGAAGAATAGAAGGAGGAGAAAGTCTGTCAATAGGAGGAAAGGTGTTACAGTAAATCAAAACAATTTTACTTTGTCAAATAATGTTGAAAATTCCAAGGCAAAGCCTTGTGAGCTTGTAAACAATGTTAATTCTTGTGTGGTTGATGTGAATGCTTGTAAACATGTTACTTTTAATTCACATGTGAATGTTCGTACTTTTTATTCAAATGTGTTTGTTGATAATGTGCTTGTTAATGCTTATGTTGATTCAAAACATGTTTGAATGCACATCCTAAGTTATATAACCTGCCTGTTTTATCTAACCAAAAAGGACCCGTTTTCAAATGGGTACCTAAAAACGGTTAAATCTCTTTGTTTGCAGGAAATAACCATCTGTGTTTGGATACTCGATTCCGGGTGTTCAAAGCACATGACTGGAAATAAATCTTTGCTCAAGAATTTTGTTGAAAGATTCATGGGAACTGTTCGCTTCGGAAACAACAATTTCGCTCCCATCTTAGGGTATGGAGACATAGAACGAAATGGAATTATCATCAAGAAAGTTCACTATGTGGAAGGATTAAGTCACAACTTGTTCAGTGTTGGACAATTCTGTGATAACAACCTTCAAGTTCTGTTTCGAAAATCTCTATGCAAAGTCCAAACTCTAGATGGAGTTGATATTCTCTGTGGTGATCGTGATGATAACCTTTTTACCGTCAATCTTGATGATAACCAACCAACTGATAATATTTGTCTCATTTCAAAGGCTACTTCAAAGAATTCTTGGTTGTGGCATAGAAGGCTTTCTCATCTGAATTTTCAAACTATCAATACTTTAGTCAATAAGCATCTTGTTGAAGGCTTACCTGACTATAAGTATGAAAGTGAGTATGTTTGTCCTTCTTGTGCTGTTGGGAAGATTAAGAGAACTTCTCATAAACCGAAGAAATCTCCAAATTCTTTAGCACCTCTTCATTTGCTTCACATGGATCTTTGTGGGCCGATGAAAGTACAAAGCCGAAATGGGAAGAAATACATCCTGGTTATTGTTGATGATTATTCAAGATATACTTGGGTCAAGTTCCTTGCAACGAAAGATGAAACAACTCAGATATTGATAGATTTCATCACCAATACTCAAGTAAATCTTCAACTTCCAGTTCGTTACATCCGTTCGGATAACGGAACTGAGTTCAAGAATGCTGTTTTTGAGGAATTCTGCAAATCCAAAGGAATAACTCATCAATTCTCAGCAGTTCGAACCCCACAACAAAACGGTGTTGTTGAAAGGAGAAATCGATCGCTAGTGGAAGCAGCAAGGACAATGCTTGCTTATTCCAAATTACCATCCAATATGTGGGCTGAAGCTGTTGACACTGCCTGTCACACTCAGAATCGGTCCATCATCAATCAGCGGTTCGAAAAGACTCCTTATGAGGTTATTAACAAACGCAAACCCAACATCAACTACTTTCACATATTTGGGTGTGTTTGTTACACTTTGAATGATCGGGAGAATCTTGGAAAGTTCGAGAAGAAAGGTGATGAAGGATACTTTGTTGGTTATTCCAAAACATCAATTGCCTACCGAATCTACAATCGCCGAACAAACATAATTCAAGAAACAATGAATGTGTGGTTTGATGAGATGTCAGGCATGATTTTTGAGCAAGAAAGTTTGCTGCCAACAAGTAATGATCCAAGTACTTCAAGTACTCCTACAAGGAATTCTACCTTAGCTTCTAAATTCAAAAAGTTTCCAACTCCAACCAGTGATGAATTAGATATTCTTTTTGAAGAATTCTATAATTCAAAACCGGTTCATGATCAAGAACCTCAGATCATCGTTGAACCAATTCCAAACAATGAACCTCTTCATAACAACGATCCAGTTCCGGACATCAATCATGAATCATCATCAAATTCTTCAGAGCAAGAATTCTCGTCTCCTGATACTTCTCCACCATCCTCTCAGGATGATGCTTCTCAAGTGAATGATCAAGAACAACCTTCTCAATTTATTCAGACAACAAATCCTCTGAACACTCCAAATGTGTATGTACCACTTGATTTTGATCATCCAGCTTATGAGGAAAGAGTTATACCAAGTTATGACTCTATCTCTCAACAAAACTCAAGGTTCAATGATGATGATGTTGATCTTCAAGAACAAGATCCTCTTCCTCATGCTCACAAGTGGACACGTATGCAGAAAGACCATCCTACTGATCAGATAATTGGAGATCCACAAGCAGGAGTAACTACTCGTACCTCAGTAAATGAGTGTCTTGTTGCACTTTCTCTTAGCAATATTGAACCCAAAACGGTAACTGAAGCTCTTCAAGATCCAGAATGGGTTAAGGCAATGCAAGATGAACTCGCTCAATTTGAAAGACTGAAGGTATGGAGGTTAGTTCCAAATCCTAGGAAAGCTGATCCAATCGGTACAAAGTGGATTTTCAAGAACAAAAAGGATGAGAATGGAGTGGTAGTAAGGAATAAAGCTCGTCTCGTTGCAAAGGGTTATTGCCAACAACCTGGTGTTGATTTCGACGAAACTTTTGCTCCAGTAGCAAGAATGGAGGCCATTCGGATATTCTTAGCTTATGCCACATTCCGAAACTTTACTGTGTTTCAAATGGATGTGAAGACTGCTTTCTTGAATGGTGATCTCAAAGAAGAAGTGTACGTTGATCAACCAGAAGGTTTTGTTGACCCTCAGAAGCCAAACCATGTCTACAGGTTAGACAAGGCTCTCTACGGTCTCAAGCAAGCACCCCGAGCATGGTATGATTCCTTAACTACTTTCTTACTAAGAGGTGGCTTTACCAAAGGCACAATTGACCCTACCCTGTTCATTCGCAAACAAGGTAAGCATGTTTTACTTGTTCAAATATATGTTGATAACATTATATTTGGGTCGACCAGTCAAACATTTTGCCGAAACTTTTCATCTCTTATGGTCAATCATTTTGAAATGAGCATGATTGGGGAAATGAATTACTTTTTGGGTCTTCAAATCAAACAATTACCAACTGGTTATTTTTATATCACAAGGTAAATACATAAATGACATGTTGAAAAAGTTTGATATGACTTCATGTTCTTCAATTTCTACCCCAATGGCTGCTCGAACAAACATAAATGCTGACACAAATGGGAAACCATTTGACCAAAAGAGATATAGAAGCATGATTGGTTCGTTGTTGTACTTAACAGCATCTCGCCCAGATATAATGTTTGCAACATGTATGTGTGCTAGATATCAAGCTGCTCCAACTGATTTACATTATCAAGCTGTGAAACGAAACTTTCGTTATCTGAAGGATAGGTGTAACACCCCGACTAAGGCGGAAAACTCGGGATGTAAGATAAAGCACACGCGCACATGGATGTTACATAGGAAAGCTAAATGAGTGCATAAATTGAACATAAACTGTCAAATACATAGTGCATCACATAACATCAAAGCATTTGAACGAATATTCAAGATAAGTTCCCACGCAGGGGAAACGGTTAGGCCTAATGCCAGTAAACACAACGAAAGCATGCAAAACTCCAAATCCTAAGCCTGAAGTCTGCTACAAGGCCCATGCTACCATCCCTAGCCACGATTTGCTTGATTACCTGAAAGGAATACTTAAAAGTGTCAACACAAAGGTTGGTGAGTTCGTAGGTTTGAAATCAAGAGTTGTTTACTTGAATAACCATAAGAAGCATTTGTTCATTTCCAATCAGTGAGTTATATGCCGTTAGATATGAGTACACAAAATAATGTAGCATTAGTTTGGCTATAGACATACTTACGATACATGGATATGGGAGTGTATATATTCGTGCACTTATGGTACCTGGCAAGTATGTATAAGCGAGCACACACAATCCTCAACAGGACCGGCTAATATGTATAAGCGAGCACACACTCGCCACCCCCGCAGTGAGATATTGCACTTATGGTACTTACCTGGCAAGTATGTATAAGCGAGCACACACAATCCTCAACAGGACCGGCTAATAAGTATAAGCGAGCACACACAATCCTCAACAGGACCGGCTAATAAGTATATAAGTAGTCAGATAGCCATATTGTGAAAAGCAGTTACGGCATATAAAAGCGTATGTAGTATTCCTTTCACCCCAAAATGTAAATAATAGAAAAGGGCTACGAAAACTCACAGTGATTGGATTTTTCACTTTACTTAAAATGTTTTTATTGCCTCCAACGTGTTATTGTAAGTTGCAATGGATTGAACGCCTTTGTGTACTCCTTAGCTATCTTACTTCCAACATTGTTGTTGAAGCAAAACTTTGTGTTTCTTTTGATATCACACAACAATTTTTGCTCCATCTTTCTATGAAAATCATTTTTGATCTATTCTTGCATAGATTAAGGAGGAGTTTGTGATTTCAACAACCTTCAAACCTTCAAATGTGTTTCAAACTTGTTTTCATGCACACATTTGATGTTTTTTCCAATGATTTTTAATCAAATGGAGTTCGGTGATTAGTTTGCACATGAGCTGATAGGTATTTCTCAAAATTGACTCCATGAATTTCATCATCGCCGATGAGTTCTAACCCCGGAGTTTTTCACTTCTTTCATTAGATAGTGAGGGTATTTTGAGTGATGTTGATTTCGTGCAACTAGAATGGAGGGAGTAAAGTCGAAAAGTGAGAGGTTACGGTGAATGATGTGAAAGGGCTAAAAGAAACAAAAGTCCTTCCCAAAATTCTAAAAAGCCGGGTAAAACACGCACCTATCAGATTTCATTTGTTGATTTCTTGATATTGAAGAAGTCTTCATGGACCCAGTGAAGCAATGCACATCTTTCCCTAACCACTCAAGTGTTTCTTAACAAATACTTGTTTTATTCTCACGGAGATTTTCACACTTCTATTGACTCTTCTTTTGGAAGATGTTGATATTGAAAAAGGGCGACATTCTGCTCCAGTCCCCGACTTCATTTGTTCACTGTGTCTAGAGCTATATTGCTTGATCATTAGTTTGATCATTCTTCACTTAATTAGGACACATTCGAGTCATATCTTTGTGATAAATTTGCTTATCTTTGTGATATAGCCGGAACATTCGTAGTGATATCTACAATGATATTCCACGATGATCGAATGGAAATCCTACCAATGCTAACATCTTTTCCAACGTTGAACGTAGGTCTCATAATTACATTTATGTGATTATTGAGCTAACGAAAAGTCTAAGTGACCTCGGTTTTCCCTAAAAGTCTTTAAGGATAAAATTGTGGTTATCAAATGCTTCGGTAGTGTTAACCATGATTTATATTCTTTGAAGCAATCTAGTGGTTGAAAAGCCGCAGACCGAACTATGTTAGAGAATTGTTTTGTGCATATCTCAATGATACATAGGAAATCCGAAAAATGTTATACATTTCTATCGGTCATTTCATTAATCCTTTAGATTTTTGAACATGCAAACGGATCATTCTTATCCGGTTTCATTTCTCTTCACACAAACACAGAAACCACCAACACCATGATATAACGTTTGTACCAACAACTTCAATCTTACATTTTAGTCACCCCTAGGATCTCTTGGGTTGGGCTAATGGTTTGGGTTGATGTTTTGATGGTTGACAGTTCTCCATGTTTTGTTATTCCTTTTGACATTTAATCAATCAAATGTGCATAATGACATTGATTCCCAATTTTGTCATTATGAGGGGGAGAAAATATTATGATTGATTCATAGTCTTTGTCAACTGAGCTTTTGCTTCGGAGATGAATTTGGTATTGTCTTCAAATGATACCTTCTCTCTATCATTTTCCACGGCATAGTTGATGATAGAAATGGAATAAGAGTCTATGTTGAGAAATTTTTCTGTTTGGTTGGTTCAAATGGGTTTAGGCTTATCAAAGCTTGTGTATAGAGGGAGAAAATTGTTCATGATGTGTCAATAGTTTCAGATTTTCACTAGACTTTAGTTGATTGATTTTGATTTTAAAAAAGGGGAATCTGATTTGACTTTAGAGATAAGAATGAAACCGAAGATGAAAAGATTTTCACTCAAGACACTTCAACAATTCAAAGATGCTCCAAAAGATGTATACTCATGGATTGAGGGGGAGCATGATTACTTCATAAGAATTTCATTCAAACTTCATGGACAAGATCGTCCTAGGTTGAAGCCAAAACAGATCGTCCTAACCTTAAGCCTAAGACAAGATCGTCTTAGCCACAACCATGGACAAGATCGTCCTAGATTGAAGCCAAAACAGATCGTCCTAATGGCTTTTGGGGCAAGAACTAGATTAATTTCGATTTGAGTACACAGGTTGAGCTAAACCGATCCATAGGATCAATTACCCAGAAGTGTACCAAACCAACAACAACAACACAACACTAGATCAAAGGGTAAGCACAGCAGCTCTAAGACGATCTTGGGAATCAAGATCGTCCCAAGACAAGATCGTTTTAACTCTAGAACGGGCTGAACAAACGATTTCAACACAGAAATGCCTTAGATCGATTTCAGAACTTGTTAGAACTTAAAACTAACACTTATATATGTAATAACACTAACTAATAACACTTTTAACGATTTCCAGACCATCTATGACATAAATAAGATGAGGCAAGTGAAGAACAAGTCTTTCCTTGTTTTCAAAAATGGGTTTTGAGATTAAAGCATGTTATGACTCAAATTTGTTCATATAAATGATGTTAAACACATTTAGACACAACCCATTAACTTTTAACACGATTTTTGTTCAAGAACTGGACCAAATCATCAAGAACATAAACTTGAAAAAGTACACTTTTAAATTGCTCAAAAACTCATTAGATGTTGTTGTTACCTGAGATTTGATTCCAGGAATATGTTTTGATTATCACAAGGTTGCTAAAAGTACAAACGATTTTGGTTTAACAATCCAAAATCAAAGGATGGATTTTGTGTGTAAAAATGGTGGCGTAAGTGTGGTTTTAGAGTGAGAAAGAAGAAAGATGAAGAGGATGATGAATAGTGGCTGCCCTCACAAGGTTTTCCTTACTTTCTATTTATACTTATCCCATTTTAAATGATTACCATAAATGCGGGGGCTAAATGTGAACATTTTTAACTAGATCTTTTATGGACATGAACGTTTACGACTCGCATTCTATTATATTATCGTATTAAACTGTAAACTCGTCATTTAATCAAGTATTTAAGATCAAAGCGACTTTCAAGTAAATGCATAATTGAGCCAAGAACTTAAATTAAATTGAGCTGTCTAATTATTTTCAAGGCGACTGTACAATTCTAGAAACTTATTTATAATTTTTCTAAGGCGGTTGTTACATTCTCCCCTACTTAAAGGAATTTCGTCCCGAAATTCGAATTACATATCATGCTCCAAGTTTCGATTGTATATCAAGTTCCGTGTATCAAGTTGCATGTTAAGTTTTCAAGTATGGGAAGCACACATTAAGTAGCAAGTAGCATGTTTCACATTGAGTTTCAAGCATCATATTGCATAGAAAATGTCAAGTTAGGCACTGAGTTCCTTAAGTTCACTAACTAGTTTTAAGGTGTCGAGTTAAGTAAATAAGTGCGGATACTTAAGTTTCATCTGCTCTTCTCGTTCCCAAGTAAACTCTGGGCCTCTCCGGGAGTTCCAACGGACTTTCACAATGGTATACTTATGTTTCTTGAGCTTTTTGACTTCTCGTTCCATAATTTCAACAGGTTCTTCCTTGAAGCTTAGATTACTGTCTACTCGTATCTCATTGAGAGGAATGTATGTTGCTTCATCTGCCAGACACTTCTTAAGGTTCGACACGTGGAAAACATCGTGTACGTTACTCAACTCTTGGGGAAGTTTCAAGCGGTAAGCTACTGCCCCAATACGTTCTACAATCTCAAACGGTCCAACGTATCTTGGAGCCAGTTTTCCCCTCTTTATAAATCTAACTACACCCTTCCAAGGCGAGACTTTGAGCATCACTCGATCGCCAACCTGAAACTCCAAAGGCTTCCTTCGTTTGTCTGCGTATTTCTTTTGTCTGTCTCTCGCTTTCAGGAGGTTTTCCTTGATCTGAGCAACTCTTTCGGTAGTTTCGAGAATGATTTCTGGGCCGATTAATTGCATGTCTCCAACTTCGTGCCATGCAAGCGGGGATCGACATTTTCTTCCATACAAAACCTCAAAAGGCGGACAGCCAATGCTGGCATGATAACTATTGTTGTATGAGAATTCGACTAGTGGGAGGTGAGTATCCCAACTACCTCCGAAGTCTATGACGCATGCCCTTAGCATGTCCTCCAGTGTCTGAATTGTTCTTTCACTCTGTCCGTCTGTCTGTGGATGGTAGGCTGTGCTCATATCGATACGTGTCCCCAAGGCTTGTTGCAGCGAATTCCAAAATCCCGAGGTAAACCTGCTATCCCTATCACTAATGATTGATACTGGGACACCGTGTTTAGCTACGATTTCCTTAAGATACAGACGTGCATACTGCTCCATTGAGTAACTCTCACGTATGGGTATGAAATGCGCTGATTTGGTCAATTGATCTACCACCACCCAAATTGCATCCATGCCACTACTCGTTCTTGGTAGCTTCGTGACAAAATCCATAGTGATCTTTTCCCACTTCCAACTGGGAAGCTCTGGTTGAGTTAACAGT
>CM067168.1:95482053-95555175 GCA_034093135.1 Erigeron breviscapus | reverse complement strand
GATGAAGATCGGAAGGTGTTAGAAGCTCCAAAACCTCCTTGGAATCTGCAAAGTCGACCTAAGGTTTGATGTGGGCGGCTAGGGCTGCTGAATCGGCTCTCTCTTAGGGTTTTGAGGGCTGCTTCGGCTTAAATAGTGAAATAAGTCGGTTGCTGAACTGGGCCGCCCAGCGGCGCTGGATGGGCTCCAGCGGCGCTGGGCATGGGCCAGCGGCGCTGGCAGCTCCTGCTGCTTCTCGTTTCGCTTCGTTCGGCTCCCGAATCACCTCCTTGTGTCTTGTACATGCCTGATCTTTGGTTGGAAGATTTGTTGTGGTTGATGATGTTTGAATAGGTGTTGGTGTTCTTTGTGTTTGGGTAGGAGGTGGAGTAGCCAACCCGGGGGTTGTTTGCACACTTGTGGTGTGACCTAAATTCAGTGAAGCTGATTCAGGATTTCCTGCGGATCCTCGGGTTATACCCTCACCAGCAGTTTCAGATTCATGGGCTTTGCAACCCGAATCAAGTTGTGTCCTAGACTGTGATAAATCACTGTCCGGGACTTGTTGTTGTTGGGCAACACCTCTCACAACACCGGGGTCACTGAGAATGCCCGTTAATACAGTCTCAGGTTGATCCTGAGGAACAGCAGTGTCACTACGGCGTTCATACTGTCCCCCAGTCTCGGTCTAAGAACTGTTACCTGCGGCTAAAGCTGGCGTGATGTTAGCTAAGGCAGGATTTCCAAGCTGTCCTTGAGGGTCACACAAAGTGGGTCCCCCTCCGCTTGTTTCGGCATCAGTACTCAACTGAGCTTGTGAATCCGTGTACCTAGGAGATCTAGACTCATGTGCACGAAATGAAGGCGAGAGGTGGGGCTGGTCCTCTCTTATTTCAACACTCTCATCCTCCAAATGAGGAGAGTGTGGTGATCGTGGCTGTTCCCCGTGCATTTGTGAGACTAACTCCTGTTGTGAGGAGTCAGAATGGCTAGGAGAGTTTGGTGCAAGCGAGAATGGGCAGTTCCCGACTTCTACCCTAGGGTAAACAACCCGGTTAGACTCTGAGGTTTGAACTATCGGAGGGCCAACGTTTTCTTTATGCCCTTGTCCTAACCCGGACCGCACATCCTCTCTTACATTTTCAACTCCTCCCTCAATTCCGCCTTGTTCCTCCAGCACAACATCATCTCCAGTGCTAACATGCTCAGATTGCAATTCAGATACAACATTATCAACAATTCGTGTTGCTTGCTCAACATCCAACTCTGCTGAGGCACCAATATGTTCAGATCTAGCAGACTTATGCTTTCTTTTGGACTTTTTCTTTGATTTCTTTGGTGACCTTCGAGCAATCATTTTTATTCGTCTACCAGGTATTGCCGGTGGTTCATTTGGTAGTGCTGAAGCAAGCGGTGTAGGATTAAGTACAGGTGATAAGCGAGGTGGTGTTAGAGTTAGTGGATTTGGCGAAACAACGGATGGTATTGGTGTAGATTGAGAAGGTGAAGATTGTGAAAATGGAACGGTTGGTGTAGATTGTGTTGATTGAATGGATGGTGAGGTTTGCGAAGTAATATTTGGTGTAGGTTGAGAAACAGGTGAAGAAATAGGTTCAGGTGTAACGGCTTCTTGTTCAAACATAACTCTTTTCGATTTCCTTCTCCTCTGCCCAGAAGTCCCCTCACCACTATCCCCTCTTTTTCTTTTAGTTAACCTAGGACCCTCACTTGGCGACCTATGCTCAGCTTGGGTAGGAGTCTGTCAGCTTTCAGACCCCATTGCTGAGACTAACCACTCGAGATAAGCCCTAAGATGAGGACTCTGAGCAGGAACCAGATTAATTAGGAATGGTGGAATCGGAAAAGGTCTTGCAGTTTCACTTCCTGTGCCTCTCAAGTTGGATTTATACATTGCGATTACACACTTGAAGCTGTCTTCCAATTTTGGAATTTCTTCTGCATTATCAAGAATGTCTTCGATAATCAGTGTAAAGAATCTGATAAAGGGAATATATTTTCTTTCTTGTGCATTCTTTCCCTTGACAACTTGTATCATTTTGTCCCAGATTATCTTCGCAAAGTCACACTGCACATTGTGAGTGACTGCATAGTACATTGATAAGGAATGCTTCGTCATGAGATCAATTCCTTTTTGTGATGGCATCAAACAAGTGGTTAGAACATTGTACATTGTATGCCAGAGAGTTGCTACATTCATTCTTCTAAAATCTCTCATCGTTGCCAACTCTCCTTCATAACCCAACGAATGAACTCCAGCCAACATTTCTTCAACTGATGGAAGTTCTTCGTATTCTTCAAGTTCAGGAAAACCAATGATAGTTCTGAACTCAGCCAGATTGAATTTACAATTGAAGATTTCATCTTCTGACTGAAGAGAAAACTTGAAGTAGTCTGATGTCCTATGCCTTTTACTTCCTTTTACATATTCAATTGATTCCCACAACTCAAAGACATACTTCTCGGGAACAATTGCACCTCCAGTCAAAGCATTATTCAACGGATGATGGCTCAGAATCTCCGTAATGATTGGGAATTTGCAAGCAAATGGGATATGTAGTGCTTGATTGGCTTGCATCTTCATTGAATCTCCTTCTTTGAACATAGCCATCTTGGTAATTTATTATTTTTCTGTTAAGACAAACTGACCAAAGTTTTGACCAGAAAATACATTTTAAACACAGAAAAATAACAACACATACCAATATTTAAGAAACACATTTATTACACATTGACAATGTTTTGCATATATATTAAAAATGAGAAAACAAAGTAGTACACAAAGGCGTTCGATACCTTGCATCTCACCCAAATATATATACAAAACATGACAATATATAGGATCACATAAGTATTAAAAGATAAGAAAACAAGGTAGTACACAAAGGCGTTCGATACCTTGCCTCTCACCCCAAACACTTATGAAATACTATATATACCAACACAATACACATAAACATTTATACATTTTAGAACACAACACAAATAATAATAAAAGTAACATAGAATAAAATAATGAAAAGAAAGAAAGAGAAAGAAAAAAAAATTCTATTTGTACTGTTTGCCCAGAAATTGACAAGGACCAAAAATTGGTTTTGGGAAAAATTTTATGATTTGTATTGTTTGCCGAGCAAAGATCTCGGCAAACACGAGAAAATCTCAAGTCTGGCACCAAGTCATCGTGTATGGGAGTTGAACCTCGTAAATGCCGAGCTCAAAGCTCTGCAAATGAGCAGTTCAGACCAACTCCTTTTAAATGTATGAAATTTCCTTTTATTGATCAACAATATTGTTGTCAATTTGATAAAGAAAAATTTCAATGAAAAATTCAATTTTGTACTGTTTGCCGAGCAAAATGCTCTGCAAACAGTTGGTTTAAAAACTTGGTGAAAATTTTCACTTTGTACTGTTTGCCGAGCAAAATGCTCTGCAAACAGTTGATTTGAAAAACTTGGTGAGAAGTTTACACTTTGTACTGTTTGCCGAGCAAAATGCTCTGCAAACAGTTGATTTGAAAAACTTGGTGAGAAGTTTACACTTTGTACTGTTTGCCGAGCAAAATGCTCTGCAAACAGTTGATTTAAAAAACTTGGTGAGAAGTTTACACTTTGTACTGTTTGCCGAGCAAAATGCTCTGCAAACAGTTGATTTGAAAAACTTGGTGAGAAGTTTACACTTTGTACTGTTTGCCGAGCAAAATGCTCTGCAAACAGTTGATCTAAGACTTGGAAAAGTTTTGAACAAAATGCACTGTTTGCCGAGCAAAATGCTCTGCAAACAGTTGATTTAAAAAACTTGGTGAAAGTTTACACTTTGTACTGTTTGCCGAGCAAAATGCTCTGCAAACAGTTGATTTGAAAAACTTGGTGAGAAGTTTACACTTTGTACTGTTTGCCGAGCAAAATGCTCTGCAAACAGTTGGTTTTAAAACTTGAAGAAATTTTGGAATTTAAAAATGCCTGTTTGCCGAGCTCAAAGCTCTGCAAACAGTTGGTTTAAAAACTTGGTGAAAGTTTACACTTTGTACTGTTTGCCGAGCAAAATGCTCTGCAAACAGTTGATTTAAAAAACTTGGTGAGAAGTTTACACTTTGTACTGTTTGCCGAGCAAAATGCTCTGCAAACAGTTGATTTAAAAAACTTGGTGAGAAGTTTACACTTTGTACTGTTTGCCGAGCAAAATGCTCTGCAAACAGTTGATTTGAAAAACTTGGTGAAAAGTTTACACTTTGTACTGTTTGCCGAGCAAAATGCTCTGCAAATGACACTTTTGATCCAAACATTTGTTTAAGAAATGTATGAACATGTTAACCAAAAGTTATGAAGATTTGAAGATCATCAAGAACAAACAACGCATTTGCCGAGCAAAATGCTCTGCAAATGGTACTTTTCATCAAAAATTCATATTAATACCCAGCCCTTTATCATTTAAATCCAGAAAAGTTCAAACCCATGCAAATTAAGACATAAAATTCACAAAAACAACAAGTATGAACCCTAATCATGCATCTAACATCATCAAAATACAGATCAAAACAATCAAGGCAGTTCATTTAGTCATTTTATCAAACAGTTGGTGATCAAGAAATATTACCTTTAGACTAATGATCGAACCGAAGGAAAAAGAAGATACTTAGCACAAGTATGATCACAAGTTTAATCCCCACTTTGATTATTATGAATTAGATGAAAAATATTGATTGAATGAAGTGAATGATTATCGGTTTTGAGAGAAAAAGTAGGTTCTTTTGGTTTGAATTTGAATTGTGAAAGACTTGACCCGCCCATTTTTCCTTTTAAATATCAAATTCGGGTCGCGGGTCTGGGTTTGACCCGCGTGTCAACCCGGATTTCGACTAGTTTTGGGCTTAAGTCACAAAATTGGGCTGTAAAGATTTTGGACTCTTTTTGGGTTTACACAAAAACAAACAAACAAAAATCAAACAAATGAAAAAAAAACTTTCAGAGAAGAAAAAAATTTTAAAAAACAGATTTAGAAAAAAAAAATTAAGGAAAATCTTTTTATCAATTTTAAAATTTTATAATTTTGTATTTGGTTTTTCAATTTAAAAAAAAAACAAACAAACACACATAGTAGTAAACAAAAATATTACACATACTAGAAAATCACACAAAAATTTACATGCATTTGCACACTCCCCCTCAAATTAAGCATATTAGAAAGCATTAAATTTACAAACTCCCCCTAAAATCATGCATTCTACCCTTTTTCTCCCCCTCAAATATTGCATGTAATAACAAGTAAAACACATCAATGTTTGAAACAGAAAATGAACATAGAATACATTGCATGAAAGCATTTAAGTTTGTAAATTGAGCATTCCCAACTTGGTTTTGAGAAAATTAAACCTGTTTTCATCCAAAGGTTTGGTGAAAAGATCAGCAAGTTGGTAGTCTGTTGGGACAAAATAGAGTTCGATGTTACCTTTCTCGACATGATCTTTAAGAAAATGGTACCGAACATCTATATGCTTGGTCTTTGTGTGCTGCACTGGGTTACAAGAAATAGCAATTGCACTCTTTGAGTCACAGTAAATGGGGATTCTGTTAAATTGAAATCCATAATCAGTCAACTGCGTCTTCATCCAAAGAACTTGTGAACAACAGCTCGCTGCAGCAACATATTCAGCTTCTGCAGTAGATGTGGATACACAATTCTGTTTCTTTGAAGACCAGCTGACCAATCTATCCCCTAGAAACTGTACACTCCCAGAAGTACTCTTTCGATCAAGCTTACAACCTGCATGGTCAGCATCCGAGTATGCAATTAACTGAAACCCGGTATCCCTTGGATACCAGAGACCAAGGTTCAATGTGCCTTTCAGGTATCGGAAGATCCGTTTAACGGCCTGGAAATGACTTTCCTTGGGATTGGCCTGGTACCTGGCACACATGCATGTGGCGAACATAATATCTGGGCGACTTGCAGTCAAATACATGAGTGACCCTATCATACTGCGATATTTCTTTTGATCAAAAGATTTTCCATTTAAGTCAGCATTAATCTTTGTTCGAGCTTCCATGGGTGTCCCAATTGTTTGACAATCCATCATATCAAACTTTTTCAACATGTCAAGAATATACTTAGATTGACAAATAAAAGTACCATTTGACAACTGTTTTACTTGAAGACCAAGGAAAAAGTTTAATTCACCCATCATGCTCATTTCAAATTTCTTGATCATTAAAGCAGAGAAATTCTTGCAGTATTTAGGATTAGTTGACCCGAAAACTATGTCGTCAACATAAATCTGGATTAGAATAATGTCACTCCCTTGTCGTTTTATAAACAAGGTAGTGTCAATCGAACCTTTGCTAAAACCAGATTTCACAAGATAAGAGGATAGAGCATCATACCATGCACGAGGCGCTTGTTTCAGACCATATAAAGCCTTATCTAACCTGTAAACATAGTCTGGATGTTTGGAATTCACAAAACCTTCTGGTTGTTCAACATACACTTCTTCTTTGAGAATTCCATTCAAGAAGGCAGTTTTGACATCCATTTGGTTGTGTGAGGAATTGGATCAAGTGGATCACCAGATTCTTCAGAATCAATAAAATCAGGAGAATGTTATTCTGTTAATTGTTCAAACGAAGTTGCAATTGGTTCAGAACTTAAAAAAAAAAAAAAAAAAAAAAATAAAAAAAAAACAAACAAACACACATAGTAGTAAACAAAAATATTACACATACTAGAAAATCACACAAAAATTTACATGCATTTGCACACTCCCCCTCAAATTAAGCATATTAGAAAGCATTAAATTTACAAACTCCCCCTAAAATCATGCATTCTACCCTTTTTCTCCCCCTCAAATATTGCATGTAATAACAAGTAAAACACATCAATGTTTGAAACAGAAAATGAACATAGAATACATTGCATGAAAGCATTTAAGTTTGTAAATTGAGCATTCCCAACTTGGTTTTGAGAAAATTAAACCTGTTTTCATCCAAAGGTTTGGTGAAAAGATCAGCAAGTTGGTAGTCTGTTGGGACAAAATAGAGTTCGATGTTACCTTTCTCGACATGATCTTTAAGAAAATGGTACCGAACATCTATATGCTTGGTCTTTGTGTGCTGCACTGGGTTACAAGAAATAGCAATTGCACTCTTTGAGTCACAGTAAATGGGGATTCTGTTAAATTGAAATCCATAATCAGTCAACTGCGTCTTCATCCAAAGAACTTGTGAACAACAGCTCGCTGCAGCAACATATTCAGCTTCTGCAGTAGATGTGGATACACAATTCTGTTTCTTTGAAGACCAGCTGACCAATCTATCCCCTAGAAACTGTACACTCCCAGAAGTACTCTTTCGATCAAGCTTACAACCTGCATGGTCAGCATCCGAGTATGCAATTAACTGAAACCCGGTATCCCTTGGATACCAGAGACCAAGGTTCAATGTGCCTTTCAGGTATCGGAAGATCCGTTTAACGGCCTGGAAATGACTTTCCTTGGGATTGGCCTGGTACCTGGCACACATGCATGTGGCGAACATAATATCTGGGCGACTTGCAGTCAAATACATGAGTGACCCTATCATACTGCGATATTTCTTTTGATCAAAAGATTTTCCATTTAAGTCAGCATTAATCTTTGTTCGAGCTTCCATGGGTGTCCCAATTGTTTGACAATCCATCATATCAAACTTTTTCAACATGTCAAGAATATACTTAGATTGACAAATAAAAGTACCATTTGACAACTGTTTTACTTGAAGACCAAGGAAAAAGTTTAATTCACCCATCATGCTCATTTCAAATTTCTTGATCATTAAAGCAGAGAAATTCTTGCAGTATTTAGGATTAGTTGACCCGAAAACTATGTCGTCAACATAAATCTGGATTAGAATAATGTCACTCCCTTGTCGTTTTATAAACAAGGTAGTGTCAATCGAACCTTTGCTAAAACCAGATTTCACAAGATAAGAGGATAGAGCATCATACCATGCACGAGGCGCTTGTTTCAGACCATATAAAGCCTTATCTAACCTGTAAACATAGTCTGGATGTTTGGAATTCACAAAACCTTCTGGTTGTTCAACATACACTTCTTCTTTGAGAATTCCATTCAAGAAGGCAGTTTTGACATCCATTTGGTAGACTGTGAAGTTCTTGTAGGTAGCATAGGCAAGAAACATCCGAATAGCCTCAATTCGTGCAACTGGTGCGAATGTCTCATCGTAGTCAATTCCATCTTGTTGGCAGTATCCCTTCGCAACCAATCGTGCTTTGTTACGTACAACAACTCCAGTTTCATCCTTTTTGTTCTTAAAGATCCATTTGGTCTTAATTGGCTCCTTGTTCTTGTAAGGATTGGGAACCAATTTCCACACCTCAAGACGTTCGAACTGATTAAGTTCTTCTTGCATTGCTTTCACCCAATCTAGACAACTTAGAGCTTCATTCACTGTCTTTGGTTCAACAATACTTAGAAAATTCACAAACAGACATTCATTTGCGGATGCGGATCTTGTCTGAACTCCAGTTGTTGGATTACCAATGACTTGAGAAATTGGGTGAGCTCTTGTCCATTTGGTTGTGTGAGGAATTGGATCAAGTGGATCACCAGATTCTTCAGAATCAATAAAATCAGGAGAATGTTATTCTGTTAATTGTTCAAACGAAGTTGCAATTGGTTCAACAAAGTCGTCGTGATCATAATCTTCAGGATTGGTAGAAGGATTTGTCACTTGAGAGATATTATGAGGTTGAGTATGCAACTTTGAAGTATCAGTAGGTGGAGGAGAATCAGATGATGAATTAACATCTGATGATTGTGATGGTGAAGACTCATTGGGATCCATCTGTTTTGAATTTGAACTGGATGGTTCATTTGCATTTTCTTCAGATTCAGGAACTTTCTTCGGAACTTGAAAAAATTCTTCAAACAAGATATCCAAATATTGTGTTGTTGGAGTAGAGAATGATGATTTGACGTTTGAAGCAGTCTTTGTTGCGGAAGCTTGTGGACTTTGAAGTTCGGGTCTTGAACTGTTTTGTTCAAGAACCATACCCGAGAGTTCATCAAATTTTACATTCATACTCTCTTCAATTCTCTTGGTTCTTCGGTTATATACTCGATATGCTATCGATTCTCTCGAATAACCGATGAAATATGCCTCATCGCCTTTTGGTTCAAACTTTCCCAGATTATCTCGATCATTTAGAACATAACATACACATCCAAAAATGTGCAAGAAGTTCACATTGGGCTTTCGTTTGTTTATCACCTCATAAGGAGTTTTATCAAACCTCTTGTTTATGATTGATCTATTTTGAGTGAAACAAGCAGTAGCAACAGCTTCAGCCCATAGATTCGGAGGCAACTTAGAATAAGCAAGCATTGTTCTAGCTGCTTCAACAAGAGTTCGATTTCGACGTTCAACTACTCCATTCTGTTAGGTGTCCTGACAGCGGAAAATTGATGAGTAATACCCATGGACTTGAAGAAAGAATCAATTGTTGAATTCTTGAATTCAGTGCCATTGTCTGAGCGAACAATTCTAACTGATGATTTAAGATTTACTTGGGTTTTCTTTATGAAATCAATAATTGCATTCGGAGTATCACTCTTTGCATGAAGAAAGAATACCCAAGTGTAACGAGAATAATCATCGACAATCACAAGAATGTATCGCTTGCCATGGATACTTTGAACTTTCATTGGGCCACACAAATCCATATGTATAAGGTGCAAAGGACCTTCAGTACTCAGATACTTCTTTGGTTTGTGTGAAGCTTTCTTCATCTTACCAATTGCACAAGCTGGACAACATGTTCACTTTCATACTTGTAATCCGGAAGTCCTTCAACAAGTTGTTTATCCACGAGAGCATTGATTGTTTGAAAATTAAGATGAGAAAGATGGCGATGCCATAACCAAGAATTTTGTGCAGTTGCTTTAGAAAGAAGACAAATCTCAACATTTATATTTCTAACCAAAAGATACAAATCAACTACTACATTTATATTTCTAACATTTTCCAAGTAACTGCTCCTCCATTTAAGGTAAAGACCCAGCCAGATTGGGAACAAAAGTTGTCTCTATCCGTTTGAAAGCTGGCGTCACTATACCCAGTTACTCTCAATGTACTAGAACCCAGTCCTTAGTCCTTCGCAAATACTTGAGAGTATTCTTAACCGCTGCCCAATGAGCTTTACCTGGATTTCCCTGATAACGACTGACCATGCTCAAAGCAAAGGACACATCAGGACGAGTACATGTCATAGCATACATTATAGAACCAACGGCGGAAGCGTACGGAATTCAACTCATTTCTGCTATCTCTTTATCTGTACTCGGACTATGAGTCTTACTCATTTTGGTATTACTCTGGATGGGCAGATCTCCTTTCTTGGAATTCTCCATACCGAAACGTTTCAGTACTTTATCCAAGTAGGTACTCTGATTAAGTCCAATTAGCCTTTTACTCCTGTCTCTTAAAATTCTTATTCCCAGAATATAGGCAGCCTCTCCTAGATCCATCATAGCGAAACACTTTCCAAGCCAAGACTTAACATCTTGCAAAGTTGGAATGTCATTTCCTATAAGAAGTATGTCATCAACATACAATACCAGAAAGGTGACTACGCTCCCACTAGCTTTGACATATACACAGGACTCATCCTCACTTCTAGAGAAGCCAAACTCTTTGACTTTCTCATCGAAGCAAAGATTCCAACTGTGAGACGCTTGTTTTAACCCATAGATGGATTTCTCAAGCTTGCACACTCCATTAGGAAACTTTGCATCCACAAAACCTTCTGGATGACTCATGTAAACATCCTCAGCCAACTTTCCGTTAAGGAAAGCAATTTTGACATCCATCTGCCAAATTTCATAGTCATGAAACGCAACTATGGCTAGCATTATCCTAATAGATTTTATCTTAGCCACTGGTGATAAGGTCTCATCATAGTCAATCCCTGGGGTTTGAGTAAAGCCCTTCGCCACCAGTCGTGCTTTGAATGTGCTTACATTACCATCCATGTCGATCTTCTTCTTGAAGATCCATTTACAACCAACTGTCTTCCGACTAGGTTGTTGATCAACCAAGTTCCAAACTTGGTTGTCATACATGGACTTGATCTCGCTGTCCATTGCCTCTTTCCATTTGGCTGCCTCAGGGCTCGCCATGGCTTCCTTGTAGTTAGTCGGCTCATCCAAATTTACCAGTGTGTTGTCACTGATAAATGTGTCTTCATCTAAAGTTATATGGAAACCATAGAACTCAGTTGGCTTGCTAACTCTACTAGAACGTCTAAGAGGTAATGAAGTGTCAATGGGTTCAACTGAAATCTCTTCCTCTGGTTGAACCCTAGCGGTTTCAGAGGTTCCTTCATCGGCTGACTCTTGAATTTCTTCAAGGTCAATGGTGCTCCCACTGTCCTCTTTGCATATGAGCTCTCTCTCACGAAAGACTCCTCTCCGTGCTACAAAGACCTCGTTCTTACTAGGTTTGTAGAACAGATATCCAAATGACTTTCGTGGATAGCCGATGAAAACACATCGCTCACTACGAGGTTCAAGCTTGTCGTAAGTTTCTCGTCTAACGAAAACTTCACAACCCCAAACCTTAATATGTGCTAACGAGGGAACTTTCCCTGTCCACATTTCATGAGGTGTTTTGGCAACCTTCTTTGTTGGAACAAGATTAAGAATGTGGGCGGCAGTTTCTAAGGCATACCCCCAGAATGAGATTGGAAGTGAAGGTCGACTCATCATGGAACGTACCATGTCTAACAAGGTTCGATTGCGTCTCTCAGCCACACCATTAAGTTGTGGTGTCCTAGAGGTGTCAATTGTGAAACTATTCCACATTCCTTGAGATAGTCATGGAACTCGATACTAAGATACTCTCCCCTCTATCTGATCGGAGCATCTTTATCTTCCTTTCTAATTGATTCTCGACTTCTTGCTTAAACTCTTTGAACTTTTCAAAGGTTTATGACTTATGCTTTATTAAGTAGATATAACCATATCTGCTATAATCATCAGTAAAAGTCACATAGAATCGATTAGCATCCCTTGTGGCTGATCTAAAGGGTCCACACACGTCTGTGTGTATGAGATCCAACAAACCTTCACCTCTTTCACAAAATCCAGTGAAAGGTGATTTTGTCATCTTACCCAAAAGACAAGATTCGCATGTATCATCTGACCTTAGGTCAAATGATTCCAACACCCCATCCTTTTAGAGTTGAGCCATGCGTTTCTTGTTAATGTGTCCAAGACGGAAATGCCACAAGCACGCTTTGTCTATACCATTAGACGAATCAATTTGAAATACACTATTGCCTAAATTGTCTACACACATCACAGTTTCATACACACCATCACAAGGTAAAGCTTCGAAATAAAAAATGCCATTCTTATAAGCAGAAATAGAACCATTCTCATCATTAAAAGAAAATCTAAAACCTTGTTTGAACAATGCATGAAAAGAGATAATGTTTCGTGTCATTTCTGACGAGTAGCGACAATTCAATAAATCTAAATTAATACCATTACTAAGCACTAGACTATAAACTCCAATCTTGGTGACAGGTGAAGATCGCATATTTCTCATGATCAAGTTCATTCTACCATGCTCCACATCCTCACTTTTTCTTAGTCCCTGCAAAACAGAGCAAATGTGGAACCCACATCCTGTATCAAGGACCCAAGAATTAGAAGATGATAGGTTAATAGATGAAATAGTGTATATACCTGCAGTAGATGGCTTCACTTTGCCATCCTTTAAATCTTGCAGATACTTTGGGCAGCTTCGTTTCCAATGTCCTTTGTCGTTGCAATAAAAGCAAGTCGCCTCTTTGAGATCAGAGACAGGGGTAACATCAGAACTGGTTTTTACATGAGACGTTCCCTTCCAGTTTTGCTTGGGAGGGCCTTTCCTCTTCTTCCCCTTACCTTGACCAATGGCTAGGACGGTAGTATTAGCAGGAGCGGGGGCATCACTCTTTCCCTTTATCCCTGTTTCAGTTGTTCTCAGGAGGTTGTGTAATTGAGACAATGTGGTCTCATTGTTGTTCAAATGATAGTTCAAGATGAACTGATCATAACAACTTGGTAAGGAGTTCAAGACTATGTCAATGGCCAATTCCTCATCAATATGCACATTTAGCCTCACAAGGTGATCCACGTATCGTTGCATCCTTTGCACGTGGCCGCTGACAGACTCTCCGTCCTTCATCTTGCTTGATATGAGGGACTTTACTATCTCGTACTTTTCTTGACGAGCTCGCTTATGGTACTTTTCCATAAGGTCCTTGTTCATCTCATACGGCCAGTAATCCTCATAGATTTTTTGCAGTTCAGGGGTCATGGTAGCAACCATGATGCAAGCAACTTTTGTTGTATCAACGTAGTGTTTCTTATAGGCGGCTAATTCTTCAGGGGTGGCTTTCGCTTCGTCAATTTCTCCAAGTTCCTTGTCAAGGACATACTCCTTGTCCTCGAAACGAAGAGCCATTTTGATGTTGCGCATCCAGTCATTGTAGTTGGTGCCATATAATGTCACCTTTGAGCAGATGTTCAACAAAGAAAAGTTGTGGTTGGAGGAAGGGGAACCAGAAGCATTGTTAGGGGTAGACATTTCTATAAGAAAGGTAGTTTGAGTTAGATAAAAATAACCCTTAATATAACAACTCAAAATTGAAATATTGAGGCTAGGATCCAACTATGAAATTCACAACTTAGAAAAGGGATGCCGTAATCTAATTGCAAATTTCATACATGTAGGTCTTTTGAGACTCATTGAAACTATTCAATGGCATGTTTAATCTCAGATTATGCTCTTCCATTTGTGACTGGGATACTGAGGATCACAAACAAGATGTGAATAACCATGCAAATGTGCTTGGTAACCTCAATGTCATTTATCATCTCAATTGATGTGCTGGTAAACCACACACGCTCCATCAACAATGACAATTTATGAGATACCCATTACAACTCTTTATTGGTCCCTATTAGTGTGCTGGTTAACCACACACGCTCCACTAATGACTTATAAAGTGTAATGTGCAATTTCATGGGTTAGCATACAATTTCACATTTTTCTTAAAGTAACTAAGATTGGGATTTAAATAAAAGGTTTAGTTACTTTTATTATCATTATACTTTTAATGAGAATTAATATAGTCCTATCAAACCCGTTCGGCTAACGACCCTCCACTAATCAAGAAAGCGGTGGGTGAGAGTGGACACCCATTCAACTACCATTTTATAGGCAGTTTCCTTATACCCCCCTTATAGACTAGCTTCGTGAATGAGGCCTACTATTGATTTGACTGACTTTATTCTTATACATATAGTAATAATTAAGCTTTACATATAGTATAAGGTGTATTTTAAAACTTTTCAAAATACGATGATTATTAAATTATTAACTTAATCAATTCAACAATTATAGCAAATTCAATTAAAAAGAAGCCTAAAGCTCTGATACCACTGATAGGTTTAAGGCATTACAAACTAACTTAAACTTTTAAGGGAGCATGCAACCTAAAACATGATCTATGTTTTCACAGTTGAACCTATAACTATGAATATAAAATAAGAACCTAATACTCTAGTAAATAATCGAAACTTACTAAAGAAAGTAAATAAATAAATATGATTACATACCTTTTAGTTGTTATAGTAAACAACTAAAATTATCCCTCTGGATCTCTTGGAAGCAAGCACCACAAATGTCGTGCCTCTAATGGAATCACACCCGACGACTCAAAATTTAACTAAGTGTGGATGAACTATAGAAGAGTTCTTCTAAGAGGAGAAAGAAGGAGGCGAATACTCAAGCCAAGAATGTGCAAAAAGAATGAATCCCTAAGGCCCTATATATAGCCTTGGATAGCCTTCATGGTTTTCCTATCCCACCGATGTGGGACAAACTTCCCAAGGGAAATTTTATTCTCCTTTATCACTTCTATTCATTTTGAGTCTCGAGGGCAACCCAAAAGGACTGTGCTTCTATCAATTATAGTTATGGCTTAGACACCTAATCCAACAACCTCTGCCATCACTACCCCCACCGCCGCCGCATTGCGCGGGCATAATTCTAATTTGTAACAAAAAAGATGGACAATTTAGGGAGGTTAGGGGATGGACAGACCCACATCCATGGTTCATTACTAAAGAAATGAACGAACACCAATTTAGATGAATTCTCATTTGGAAAAAAAACAAAAGGATAACCATGACAATTTATGCAATCTATCTTAACAATTTTCTAAAATCAAACCTTAACTATTAATCTTTCTCTTTATATCATCCCTCTTTTAAATTTCTCTCTCTGATACATCTTTCACACCATCTACATTCATAATCTATAGTTATTATTATTATTATTACTATTATTATTATTATTATTTATTATTATTATTATTATTATATTATTATTATTATTATTATTTTATTATTATTATTATTATTATTATTATTATTATTATTATTATCTACCAATATATATATAACAAGGTACTAAATTCTTTTATGAAGAAACAAAGACCGTTAGATGAGTTCAAACTTTTAATACAACCTTAGATCAAAATAATTGTATTATTACCAAATTAATTATTACGTTAACACGACATTAGTCCTTATACTCTATATATTTATACAAAATATAACCTTATGTGTCAAATTAAATATTAAATAAATAAAAACATGTGTGTGTTTTCGTTTTTCTCCATACAATCTATTATAAGTTATGTTTCCTTTAATACTAACATAATATTTTATTAATCTAATATTATCAATTAATTAATATTGTATACTACGTATAAAGTTTCTTCCAAAAACTTTTCTTATTCTAATTTATTGATAAAACTAAAACTAATTTATGACTTATGAAAATACCAAAAAAAAAATTATTATTAGTTTAAAACATGATACTTTTTCCGGTATTTTTACTGTTCATTACCGCCGGTATTTTCCGTTACTTCCGGTATTATAAAACCGATTTTTTCATGTTTCTGTTTTTTAAATTTTTTATGATACTTCAATTTTTTTTGTTTATAAACTTTAAAATTTACATTTTATTATGAAATAACTATTTGGTATTATTTTTTAATGGATTGTAATTATGTTTTAGTTATTTTCGTTGAATTGTAATAAGTTTTGTAGCATTTTTATAAAAGAATAAATTAGTTAAAATTAGTCTTGATGTAACACCAGGTACCACACCAGTATTATGTTTTATCTTATAAAAAAGGGATATATGAATATTTTATGAAAAGGGACTAAGAAATAAGGGAAAAAGACTAAGAGATAGGAGTTTAATAACCATTGATTTCAATACCTCAACTTCTACGATTAAAAAACTTGAATTCTTAAATCTAGAATATAACGAAAAACTCATCAATAATACTACTTGTTTAGATAATTATAAAGTTAATTGTAAATTTAATAATAATTTTAGACATAGTTTACATACAGATAATATACACTTAAACGGTGTAACAGACTTAATAATAAATCTAGGAATTAGCCTAGAAAAACAGTCTATAAACACAGTTAATATATTAGAAAGATTATCTAAACATATTTATAAAACAGAAACTTCAATTAGAATATTAGAAAATTTAGCTTATATTAAAGAGCAAAATAATCTAATTATAAAAGAATTAAAAGATATTAGAAAAAATATTCCTAATAAACAAGAAATACAACAGTTAAGTTATTTATTAGAAAATAATAAACCAACAGCTATAATAAATAAAATAGAAAAACAGGTCATAAATCAAGTAGAATTATTAGAGACAGTTAAAAAGATAGTAGAAGGTTAAAACTGGATTTTATAGAATATAAAAAAGCTTTAGAAGAAGCTCAAAAATTTAAACCAGAAGAAAACAAAGAAGAAGTTACAGGCTTTACAAAGTATTCCGGTACAAGTAAAAGTGACAAAATATATCCAATATTATTTAATTTCATAATTAGTCTATTACTACAAATAATAGAAAAATTAAATAAACTACTTAATAAAGATAATCAAATAATTGAAAGATTAGACAAAATAGTTAAAAACAAAGAAGAAGTTACAGGCTTTACAAAGTATTCCGGTACAAGTAAAAGTGACAAAATATATCCAATATTATTTAATTTCATAATTAGTCTATTACTACAAATAATAGAAAAATTAAATAAACTACTTAATAAAGATAATCAAATAATTGAAAGATTAGACAAAATAGTTAAAAACAAAGAAGAAAGACAAGAATTAGATAGTGACATAGATAAACTTACAAACGCTTTAAACAACTTAAAAATTAACGATATTAAAATAGAGAAAAAACAACAACCTCAACCTTATAAACATTGGGTACCACGAAAATGAGTAATAATATATTTTTAGGAAGAAGTCGTACTTTACAAGAATCAAGAGCATCTACTAGTAGCTTACATGATACTATTTCATCAGAATCATTTTTAAACAGAATAATTAGAAGAGGATCTAGTTCAAATAGCACACAAAATACTATACAATTAGAGGAAGAAATAGATTTAAACAGAAATATTAATTTATATAATCAACATCAATTAGAATATTAGAAAATTTAGCTTATATTAAAGAGCAAAATAATCTAATTATAAAAGAATTAAAAGATATTAGAAAAAATATTCCTAATAAACAAGAAATACAACAGTTAAGTTATTTATTAGAAAATAATAAACCAACAGCTATAATAAATAAAATAGAAAAACAGGTCATAAATCAAGTAGAATTATTAGAGACAGTTAAAAAGATAGTAGAAGGTTAAAACTGGATTTTATAGAATATAAAAAAGCTTTAGAAGAAGCTCAAAAATTTAAACCAGAAGAAAACAAAGAAGAAGTTACAGGCTTTACAAAGTATTCCGGTACAAGTAAAAGTGACAAAATATATCCAATATTATTTAATTTCATAATTAGTCTATTACTACAAATAATAGAAAAATTAAATAAACTACTTAATAAAGATAATCAAATAATTGAAAGATTAGACAAAATAGTTAAAAACAAAGAAGAAGTTACAGGTTTTACAAAGTATTCCGGTACAAGTAAAAGTGACAAAATATATCCAATATTATTTAATTTCATAATTAGTCTATTACTACAAATAATAGAAAAATTAAATAAACTACTTAATAAAGATAATCAAATAATTGAAAGATTAGACAAAATAGTTAAAAACAAAGAAGAAGTTACAGGTTTTACAAAGTATTCCGGTACAAGTAAAAGTGACAAAATATATCCAATATTATTTAATTTCATAATTAGTCTATTACTACAAATAATAGAAAAATTAAATAAACTACTTAATAAAGATAATCAAATAATTGAAAGATTAGACAAAATAGTTAAAAACAAAGAAGCAAAACAAGAATTAGATAGTGACATAGATAAACTTACAAACGCTTTAAACAACTTAAAAATTAACGATATTAAAATAGAGAAAAAACAACAACATCAACCTTATAAACATTGGAACAAGAAAATGAAGTATTAGTACCTAAACAAAGCATCATATATGAAGGATTAGATGGAACACAGAGTCTTAGATTTGTTAATTTTACAAAAGAAACACCTAAAGATGAAAATGATACTGAAACAGAATATAGTTATATGAATACAGAATATGATACAGAACCAGTATATGATACAGAGGAAGAAGAAAATATATTAGATATAGGTTTTAGTAAATTTGAAGAAGAAGAATGTGATTATAGTCTATGGGAATATTTAGAAGAAGAAGAATGTGATTATAGTCTATGGGAATATTTAGAAGAAGAAACAACAGTCTTTAAAACAGAAGAAACTAATAAAACCATAAATCAAATAATAGATAGAAAATTTACAGAATTTAATATACAAGAAGAGATAGATGATATGTTAATGGAATGTATGACAGAATTAGGATTAACATATGAAGAAAGTTATAATAAATTACAAGAATATTTTAATCTACCATTAGCTACAGATATAGCACAAGGAAAAATTATGATATCAGATTTTTATAAACAAGAACAAACTTTAGTTGGAGATACATTTATGACTCCAACATTAAAAAGAATAAAACCAGAAGAATGGACAGGACCGTCGTCATCATATACAACACATGTAGGTAGAGAACCTTGGACAACACCCTCTATATCATATACAGGAGAATCAAATACAGTAGGAAAAGGTAACAGATTACCAGTAGGAAATATATATAGTGGTAGTATGTTGTTAATAGAAAGTCAAAAACCACAATTATGGGCAGATGAAGTATTAGCATGGGAACAAACAGTAGTTAGAATGTGGGAAACTAATAAAAGAGATGGAATGGATATGTTTGCATATTTAGAAACAACATTAGGACCAACAGCATTAGGTATATGGCAAAGTAAAAAGACTAAAAATCCAGAAGAAGTAAATAATTTAAAAGCTATGGGAGATAATCCATTCAACTTCACATCGCAAATTAGAACATTAATATTAGGAGTAGACCCAGCAAAGAACAATACATTACTACAAAATTCAGCTATTAGAAATTTAGAACAATTAAGTATAGCAAATATGAAATATATTAATGAATATACTCAAGATTTTATTAGATTATTAGCACAAACAGGTCAGGCAGTTAATGATGATTTATGTGATAAATATTTCATTAAATTACCAGGAGATTTAGGAAAAGCAATACATGAATCTTGGATTCAATCATATGGTAAAACACAAGATTTAGGATTAGGACCTAGAGTAACACATACATTTCAAATATTAGAAGAAAAATGTAAAGAATTAGTATTACAAGAACAAATTAAAAAGAATGCATTTGCCTTTTGTAAAACAGCAATTTATACACCACAAGCCTATGGGCATAAAGATTATAAAAAGAAAAAACTTAGAAAAAGTACTACATACAAAAAAGAATACAAACCTTATTATAAAAATAAATATGTTAGAAAACCACAGACAAGAAAATGTAAATGTTTTATATGTGGAAATGAAAATCATTTAGCAAATAAATGTCCTGATAGAGGTAAAAATATAGAAAGAAGTAATTTAGTAGAACAAATAGGAGAATATGAAATAGAATTAGTAGAAGCAGGAGATTCAGATAATGAATCAGTTACAGTATATATAGCGATAATGAAGAAGATAAAGCAGTGTCTAAAGTTACATATACATATGTTAATACAGAACAAGAATGCACACATAAATGGATAAATAGAAGAGGTAGTAATCACATAACATGTTTTATATGTGGAAAATGGCCAAGTATAGAAAAAAGATCACAATGTGCAGAATGTTTTAAAGAAATATGTTGTATATGTCTCAGAGAAATATTTAATATAGATATGATAGAAGAACAGGAAGTACAAGTAAATATAGGAACAAGTACACAAATGATAAAATAAAATACTTAGAAGTAAAAATAGAGTTACACGATTATAAACTAAAAGAAATAGAAAATAAATTAAATCAATTAGATGATTTAGTAAATAAAAAGAAATATGTAGAACAAGAAACATCACAAATGAGTGAATTAGTTCCAGAAGAGAGTATATATTTACAAACAAATACTGGAAATACAAATATGATAAATTTACAGTGTAGATTATGGATAGATAATAACATATTTTTTGACTTAAAAGGAATATTAGATACAGGAGCTACAAAAAGTTTAATATCATATAGTTTAATACCAAATATTTATCATAAAAAATTACCTTATAAACTAAATAATAGAACAATAGAAGATAGAGTAATACAAATTACACATTGCTTAGAACAAACTAAAATACAATTCTTAGATTTCTCAGGGAATTATAGTATTAAATATGATATGCCACAAATAGTAATAAATCCTGAAAATATAAAATCACGAGATTTTGTTATAGGATTAAATTTTATCTTTAATTTACAAGGATCAATTACAATTTCAAAAAATATGATTACACTTAGTAAAAATACATATAGTTACCCTACACTTAGATATACACAGACATCAGAGTTTGCACAGAAGCGTGGTGGACAAGGAAATTTAGAATTTTTAAAAACACAAAATCGAAATTATTCACCAAAAGTAGAAAATGAAGCCATAAAACTATTAACAGAATTCATGTCACACGAATTAGAGAAAGGTAAAGATATTAGTAAAAGTATAAATTATCCTATAATATTACATTTAGAAAAAAGAGGATTAATAGGAGAAGATATTAAAAAGTCAACAGTGAAATATACTTGTAAATTTAAACTAAAGAATTCAGACATTATAATTAGAACAGCAAATATAGAATATAGCCCTTTAGATAAGGAAGAATTTAGAAAACAAATACCAGAAATGTTAGAACAAAAATTGATTAGAAAATCTGAAAGTCCTCATAGATCAGCAGCTTTTGTAGTAAGAAACCATAGTGAAATTAAAAGAGGAAAAGCTAGAATAGTATATAATTACAAAAGATTAAATGATAATACAGAAGATGATGGATATAATATTCCAAATAAAGATAGTTTAATTAATTTAATACAGAAAAAGAAAGTATTTTCAAAATTTGATTTAAAATCAGGATATAATCAATTACAGTTAGAAGAAAGTTTTAAACCATGGACAGCTTTTACATGCTCTGATGTAACACCCCAAGCCGAGGCTCGAAATGTCACGGAAATCATATAGCACAAGGTGGAATTAATGTAGAACATGAACTAAATGCAAATAAAGGATTCAGCGAATCCATACAATAAGAGAAACAAGTAACAAGATACAACAGGAGCAAGTAACCATTAAAGTTACAAAACGGCATCAAAAGAAAGTTATCAATCCTAAGTACAATGCGAAAGAAGGCAAATGGATCCTTGATCCATATAAGTCCAAGTCCGGGTTCAACAGCAAGCTAAACAAATTGATCAAACTTCATGCCCTGGAATAACTTGGATACCTGAAAAGTGTACTAAGCATAGTCAACACAAGGTTGGTGAGTTCGTAGTAATAGTCCATAAGGAACCATCGACAATAATCACAATATATGAGTAAAGGCTAGACATGACTTACAGCGAGCCTCTAAGCAACACATTAATGTCCAACAACAAGATTACACAAGTACAATAAGCGGGTAATAAGAAAGGCATAAATGATATGAATATCAATGCAATGCCATATGCGTAAGTAAGCCAAAATGCCTATCTTATGCGTGACCTCCAGTCACCAATGCAACGATACCCTTCTGTCATCTCAATGAACAAGGTTGTATCTCAAAATCATCGAGATATATATGTCTATATACTCGGAGTCAGGAACTACATCCAAAATGGGTGCATACATCTATACACCAGGATGTCGGCAATCCCCTGCCGAGGGCTCATCAACAATGTATGCAATGCTTACAAACAATTGTAAATGCATCAATCATAAACCAACAATCAATATATGATGAACCATAAACCAATAATCAATAATCGTCAATCATAAACCAATAATCAACATTCGACAAACATGAGCCAACAATCAATAATCGTAACGGGGCACACTTGTCAACAGAGGGACAAGGCCGCATTTCAACGGGGCACACTTGTCAACAGAGGGACAAGGCCGCATTTCAACGGGGCACACTTGTCAACAGAGGGACAAGGCCGCATTTCAATATACATAAGTCAAATCCATATTCGACAAACATAAGCCAACAATCAATATTCAACAAACATAAGCCACTAACCACAATTTAAACCAATTATACGTACATACACTTAAGAGGATTCTACTTCCTTCGAGTCCCAGATGCTTATATATAGGGTCACCCGCAGCCTTCCCACCACATCTAGAACCCAATGAAGGCATAACCGACTTCCATGTATGTACGTCTATCCTAATATTAATGAAATACTTAACCAACACATAACCAAGTCAATCAAACGAAAAGAACCATCACATCAATCCAATAATCAAGACCATCAATCAATAAATCGATAAATGCAAGTAAACAAGCAAGGTTTACACTTTTCAGCCCGAATCTCAAGCGAGTAGGGAGATACGAAACTCACCTTGGCTTCCAAGCTACGATTACGAGTTAATAAGGAGTTA
The DNA here is from genome assembly GCA_034093135.1 of Erigeron breviscapus. Lineage (NCBI taxonomy): Eukaryota > Viridiplantae > Streptophyta > Magnoliopsida > Asterales > Asteraceae > Erigeron > Erigeron breviscapus. Next base: position 95,532,100 of record CM067168.1, on the reverse strand, counting down.
TAAATGCTCAACAACCGCTACGAGTCCGCAACCTAGCAATAAATATCATATTATCATCAAAGTCAACTTCTATAATCCTAAACAAGTTGGTTTAGTAAGATTAGGGTCGAGTCACAACTCTTAGACGTCTAACCGCTTTCCCGCGTAAGAACAAGACACATTCGACTCGACATTTTTGAAAATGGAGAAAGATTCATGAAAAATGAATGTTACCAAAAGAAAGTATACTCTTATACGATTCCAACGATAGGTCATATGACTCGATTGGACTTACGGATCAAAAGTTATAAGCGTTTGAAGTTGACGAAGAGTTATCGGTCCAGCAGCTTTTCACTGCGCCGCAGTGGGATCTGGCACCTCCCACTGCGCCGCAGTGAGCCCTTTCTGCAGCCAAACAGCATCAGGAACGATCCTAAACGACCCAAAACACCTCCAAACACCATTTTAGTCCTAGGGATCGACCAAAAGACCTTTCCAACTCGATTTTGAGCATAAACAAACATATATAAACATAAATAAACACAACCCACTTCATAAATCCGTTTCATTTCATCAATTGCATGCCAAAATCGTTCTTAACCCTAATTTGAATCCACAAAACCCTAATTTGCATTTTGACCCGATTTGTGACCCGAATTTACTTGAAATCAACTAGAAATATGTAAATAAACATAAAATAAAGATTATGGGATGAGTTTAACTTACCAAAATCTCCACCTAGTGTTCAAACCCGAATTTGACCCGAATTAGATGTTTTCTTGCACCTTGAAACCCGAATTTTCGATATGTTGCTAAGATGAGGTTGATGATGAAAACCCCTAACAAAATCTTGCTTAACTTCTAATATATGAGGTAGAAATCCAGAGAGAGAGAGAGATATAGGTGCTTGTGTTTTTTTTTTCTTGGAAGAGAAAATAGAGAGAGAAGGAGAAGATAGAAATGAAATGAGTGGAGGAGGGGGAGTTAGAAGGGGGGCCGGCCTAAACTCCAAAAGGGTAGGCTCCCACTCCGCTAAATTCGACAAATAGCTAAACGTTAACCCTTTAAATGCCAAAACGACTCACAAACATACTTTAACTTAACGTTTCGCTAAAACTCGCTTATTCTCCCAAGTTTCTACCTTGATTTACAAAAGTCATTTACATTTAGTTGAATTTAAATTGTAAGCATCGATTAGCACGACTAATGAACTCGACTAGCGCATAAGTCCCAAATTGCACGACAAATTGATCTATATGTACACATTGCACTTAAATGAACCCCAAAAGACTTTAATTTATATTACTAACTAAATTGTTAGCCAAATTGCACAAATAGTCAACGGGTCAAAAGTCACGGTTGTTACATCACATTGAAAATTTTAAACCATGGACAGCTTTTACATGTTCTGAAGGCCAATTTGAATGGAATGTTCTTAGTTTTGGTCTAAAGAATGCACCATCAATCTTTCAAAGATTTATGGATAGTATATTTCTTAAATATGATTTTTGTTTAGTTTATATTGATGATATTTTAGTTGCCAGCGAAACAGTGCAGGAACATGAGAGACATTTACAACAGATCTTCGAAGAGATTAAAAAGAATGGTATAGTAGTTTCAAAAAGAAAAATGGAATTATTTAAAAGAAAAATATCGTTTTTAGGATTAGAAATAGGTAATGGTAAAATAGAATTACAACCACATATTTCTACAAAAATATTAGAATTTTCAGAAAAATTTGAAAATCTTAAACAAATTCAAGCATTTTTGGGATTAGTTAATTATGCTAGAAAATTTATCCCAAATCTTTCAAAATTAGTAGGACCATTATATAGTAAAACAACAAAAAATGGTCAAAGACATTTTAACACAGAAGATATAAAATTAGTTAAAATAATTAAAGAAGCAGTAAAAAAGATAAAACCTTTAGAATTACCATTAGTAACAGATTATATAATTATAGAAGTAGACGGATGTAAAGAAGGATGGGGAGCAGTTCTTCTTAGTAAACCCGATAAATATAGCTCTAAAAATACAGAAAAAATTTGTTCATACACAAGTGGAAATTTTAATAAAGCAGGAAAAAAAAAAAAAAAAAAAAAAAAAAAAAAAAAAAAAAAAAAAAAAAAAAAAAAAAAAAAAAAAAAAAAAAAAAAAAAAAAAAAAAAAAAAAAAAAAAAAAAAAAAAAAAAAAAAAAAAAAAAAAAAAAAAAAAAAAAAAAAAAAAAAAAAAAAAAAAAAAAAAAAAAAAAAAAAAAAAAAAAAAAAAAAAAAAAAAAAAAAAAAAAAAAAAAAAAAAAAAAAAAAAAAAAAAAAAAAAAAAAAAAAAAAAAAAAAAAAAAAAAAAAAAAAAAAAAAAAAAAAAAAAAAAAAAAAAAAAAAAAAAAAAAAAAAAAAAAAAAAAAAAAAAAAAAAAAAAAAAAAAAAAAAAAAAAAAAAAAAAAAAAAAAAAAAAAAAAAAAAAAAAAAAAAAAAAAAAAAAAAAAAAAAAAAAAAAAAAAAAAAAAAAAAAAAAAAAAAAAAAAAAAAAAAAAAAAAAAAAAAAAAAAAAAAAAAAAAAAAAAAAAAAAAAAAAAAAAAAAAAAAAAAAAAAAAAAAAAAAAAAAAAAAAAAAAAAAAAAAAAAAAAAAAAAAAAAAAAAAAAAAAAAAAAAAAAAAAAAAAAAAAAAAAAAAAAAAAAAAAAAAAAAAAAAAAAAAAAAAAAAAAAAAAAAAAAAAAAAAAAAAAAAAAAAAAAAAAAAAAAAAAAAAAAAAAAAAAAAAAAAAAAAAAAAAAAAAAAAAAAAAAAAAAAAAAAAAAAAAAAAAAAAAAAAAAAAAAAAAAAAAAAAAAAAAAAAAAAAAAAAAAAAAAAAAACCATTATATAGTAAAACAACAAAAAATGGTCAAAGACATTTTAACACAGAAGATATAAAATTAGTTAAAATAATTAAAGAAGCAGTAAAAAAGATAAAACCTTTAGAATTACCATTAGTAACAGATTATATAATTATAGAAGTAGACGGATGTAAAGAAGGATGGGGAGCAGTTCTTCTTAGTAAACCCGATAAATATAGCTCTAAAAATACAGAAAAAATTTGTTCATACACAAGTGGAAATTTTAATAAAGCAGGAACAAATTGGACAAGTTTAGATTTTGAAATACAAGCATTAATTAATGCAATAGAAAATTTTAAAATATTTTTACATAAAGAATTTACAGTTAGAACAGATTGTGAAGCAATAGTAAAATTTATTAAAAATGATCAAAGTAAAAAAGTTAATAGAACAAGATGGGTAAATCTACAAAATATTATACAGGGTTGCGGCTATAAAATAAATTTTGAACATATTAAAGGAAAAAACAATGGAATAGCAGATATGCTATCTAGAAACATTAACAGATTATTTGATGCAGATGGATCCAAAGGATAAAGGAAAAAGGAAACTTATACAGCCTAGACAGATAAAGAAAACTTCATCATCTATGGAAACCTGTACAGAAATCAACAGAGCAGATAAATTAATGCAATCAAGTATGAAGGCATTAAATTCTTTACAGACAGAAATGATAAACAGTCAACAGAGTACACCAGGATTAGAAGATATAAAAATCTTCCAATCACAAATTCCTACAGTTTATCCCAATCCTCATTTGAGAACTAGACCACAGTTTCAACAGTATAAAAATACACAAGGAAGGCAGTTTGAAACAGCAACTCCTTCATATGTGTCACAGTCTAAACAGTCTACAGATTCCATATTTTTTGGAAACTATGCACTTCAAAAGTGTACAGATATAAACAGAAAGTTCAGACCTCTTGTAGGAGTAGAACTTACAGAAAAACAACAGTGTTTAGTAGATAATCTTTGGCATGTCCAAACCATGCCAAATGCAGCATCCTTTAAAGTGCAGATTTTAAATGCTTTAAGCATTTACTTTAGTGAACAGACCATAAAACAGTCTGAACAGCAACAGAAAAAATTTACTCATTATGTTATATTCCGAGGATCAAAACTTGGAATCTTTAACAAATGGGAAACAGTTGTACAGCATATACAGGTTCCAAAACCTTTGTATAAAGGTTTTTACAGTTTTACAGATGCTTTAACAGCAGCCAGAAACCAGTTTGGCTTAAAAAATTATTTTATAGAACCTGAAGAGGTTAAATCTTTTTCAGAAATGGCAAAAATTCATCCTGAGCAAATTATCAAAGCTCAAGAAGAAACTATTGCAAATTTACAAAAACAACTTTTAGAACAAAAAACAGATGCAGAATTTTCACAGTGCAAAATAGAAAATAAAGTTTTAAAAGAAAAAGAAAAAATTCTTTTAGAAAAGTTAGAAGTTCTTCAAAAGAAGCTTGAAGAAAAAGAAAAAGAAACAAATACATTTATCTACAGAGATTTCGACAGTTTCAAAGCAAGGCTCTTAGATATTCCTTTTCAAGAAACTCTAAAGCCACTCATAGAAGAATTTCCAGAAGCAAAACAAATTATAGCAGATAAAGTTCGAAGAGAATTTCCTTTAATTCTCTTTGATTTACAATTGGAAATATTGGATATAGCGTTCAAAGAAAAACACTATAATGGTGTAAAGGTGGTACAGAGTTACAGAAATGAAGAAGTTTCATACATGTTACTACAGATTAACTACGACCAAACAAGTATGACAGATGATCAAATAGCTACATTCTATCATTATGGAATGATAGACTATTTCGAATTTAAATACAGCAGAAGAGTAGAACTCCTTCTCAATAAATTAGGAGAAAAGATACTTCTCACAGCAGGAAACATAGCAACACAAAGCATGGAAATAGTTGGGTGTAAAATCCTCTCTTCATTTCCAGAAATGGACAATCACACCTACAGACCTGCAAGAAAAAGAATCTTTGTTAGTGAAATACCAGAAAATAGACAAAGACTAAAACAAGCAAATTGTAGTTCAAACATAGAGGTAGAATGGTGGCAATATCGTCCAGATGAAATTATAACTTCAAATCCACAAGAACAAATAACATTAGCAAGAAAATGGATAACAGAAGGACAGAAAACACCATTAATGTAATATATATATATATATATATATATATATATATATATATATATATATATATATATATATATATATATATATATATATATATATATATATATATATATATATATATATATATATATATATATATATATATATATATATATATATATATATATATATATATATATATATATATATATATATATATATATATATATATATATATATATATATATATATATATATATATATATATATATATATATATATATATATATATATATATATATATATATATATATATATATATATATATATATATATATATATATATATATATATATATATATATATATATATATATATATATATATATATATATATATATATATATATATATATATATATATATATATATATATATATATATATATATATATATATATATATATATATATATATATATATATATATATATATATATATATATATATATATATATATATATATATATATATATATATATATATATATATATATATATATATATATATATATATATATATATATATATATATATATATATATATATATATATATATATATATATATATATATATATATATATATATATATATATATATATATATATATATATATATATATATATATATATATATATATATATATATATATATATATATATATATATATATATATATATATATATATATATATATATATATATATATATATATATATATATATATATATATATATATATATATATATATATATATATATATATATATATATATATATATATATATATATATATATATATATATATATATATATATATATATATATATATATATATATATATATATATATATATATATATATATATATATATATATATATATATATATATATATATATATATATATATATATATATATATATATATATATATATATATATATATATATATATATATATATATATATATATATATATATATATATATATATATATATATATATATATATATATATATATATATATATATATATATATATATATATATATATATATATATATATATATATATATATATATATATATATATATATATATATATATATATATATATATATATATATATATATATATATATATATATATATATATATATATATATATATATATATATATATATATATATATATATATATATATATATATATATATATATATATATATATATATATATATATATATATATATATATATATATATATATATATATATATATATATATATATATATATATATATATATATATATATATATATATATATATATATATATATATATATATATATATATATATATATATATATATATATATATATATATATATATATATATATATATATATATATATATATATATATATATATATATATATATATATATATATATATATATATATATATATATATATATATATATATATATATATATATATATATATATATATATATATATATATATATATATATATATATATATATATATATATATATATATATATATATATATATATATATATATATATATATATATATATATATATATATATATATATATATATATATATATATATATATATATATATATATATATATATATATATATATATATATATATATATATATATATATATATATATATATATATATATATATATATATATATATATATATATATATATATATATATATATATATATATATATATATATATATATATATATATATATATATATATATATATATATATATATATATATATATATATATATATATATATATATATATATATATATATATATATATATATATATATATATATATATATATATATATATATATATATATATATATATATATATATATATATATATATATATATATATATATATATATATATATATATATATATATATATATATATATATATATATATATATATATATATATATATATATATATATATATATATATATATATATATATATATATATATATATAATAACAAAGCTAGTTCCTAATTATTATTATTATTATTATTTTATTTATTTATTATTATTATTATTATTATTATTATTATTATTATTATTATTATTATTATTATTATTATTATTATTATTATTATTATTATTATTATTATTATTATTATTATTATTATTATTATTATTATTATTATTATTATTATTATTATTATTATTATTATTATTATTATTATTATTATTATTATTATTATTATTATTATTATTATTATTATTATTATTATTATTATTATTATTATTATTATTATTATTATTATTATTATTATTATTATTATTATTATTATTATTATTATTATTATTATTATTATTATTATTATTATTATTATTATTATTATTATTATTATTATTATTATTATTATTATTATTATTATTATTATTATTATTATTATTATTATTATTATTATTATTATTATTATTATTATTATTATTATTATTATTATTATTATTATTATTATTATTATTATTATTATTATTATTATTATTATTATTATTATTATTATTATTATTATTATTATTATTATTATTATTATTATTATTATTATTATTATTATTATTATTATTATTATTATTATTATTATTATTATTATTATTATTATTATTATTATTATTATTATTATTATTATTATTATTATTATTATTATTATTATTATTATTATTATTATTATTATTATTATTATTATTATTATTATTATTATTATTATTATTATTATTATTATTATTATTATTATTATTATTATTATTATTATTATTATTATTATTATTATTATTATTATTATTATTATTATTATTATTATTATTATTATTATTATTATTATTATTATTATTATTATTATTATTATTATTATTATTATTATTATTATTATTATTATTATTATTATTATTATTATTATTATTATTATTATTATTATTATTATTATTATTATTATTATTATTATTATTATTATTATTATTATTATTATTATTATTATTATTATTATTATTATTATTATTATTATTATTATTATTATTATTATTATTATTATTATTATTATTATTATTATTATTATTATTATTATTATTATTATTATTATTATTATTATTATTATTATTATTATTATTTAAAGTTTAAAAAAATAATAGGTTGTAAGTTAGAAATTTGACATTTACAGAAAGAAAAAAAAAATTGTTCGAATAATACAAAAGAACATATATAGTACTTCAGTTCTTTATATAATAAATCAAACCTTTATGTAATTGATAGATAATTAAAAAAAAAAAAAATTTTTTTTTATAACAATAAACCCTGGTTATATTTATTAAATATTAATATAAATATATGTGAAAGTTTGTTTTAATATAGGTTAACAATTTTTTGATATATTGTATATATACGAGTAATATAGTTTGTATTTTTAAGAATGTAATATAAATTATTATATGGGTTAATTACATCATCAACTGAAACATTTATAAGTTTTAGAAAAAATTTCCGTGAAGATTATTTTAATAATCTACTTATTAATAATCATAGAAGCTACAAAGTGTTAATTATATTTAAATTAAGTATGTAGTAATATTTATTTTTATATTAAAAATTTAAAAAGCGTAATATTAAATATATGGATTGTTTATAATATTTACAAAGTAAGATAAATTGTTAAATATGTAAATTTAAATTTTGGTTGTTGATATTCTTTTAAACAACATAAAATGTTTCAAATTTTAAAACACTCATAGAAACATTGTGTTTAATATTTTTATTATATTTTTATCTATTGTGCTGATTGCTTATATATTTATTTTTTATAACATTGAAGTTTGAATGAGTATCTAACATATTGATTTGGGTCACACTATTGCAAGTTTTAGTCTAACCAACTCGATGATTACTATGAAAGCGATTAAGGTGGTACGCTTTCGTTTAGTTTTTACTTTGTATACAAACTAAGCACATGAGTTCGAAAATGAAATGAAACTTTAAAATTGAGAATACTATGAAAGTGAAGACATGGTAAGACTTTGTTAGGGTTAATAATATTTTAAACCATTTTATGTAATAATAACGTAAATTTTATGGTGACTTACATAATTAACAAAAAAATTGTCGTTATCATAATATAAAATTTTTTTCCAACATGTATATGAGTGTTAACGTATGTTTTTTTTATAATGCAGTAATATTATATAAATTATATATGTTCACTCGCGTATTACGCGGGACAATAATCTAATTATTATTATAAAGAAGCCTTCTAATTTTCTAAATACACCTAAAAAAAGACATAATCCAATATACTGGCATTTATTATTATTATTCCAATTAAGCCCTTTTATCTTTTTGATAAATTACATTGCAATTTACTATTTTCCATACTTTTTATTTTATGTAATTGATAAACAATATCATTATCCATTCACCATTCTTTTAAGCCCTTTTTATTTCTCTTCTCATACTTTTTATTATCTCTTTGATAAATTACATTGCAATTTATTTTATTTTATGTAACTTGGCATAATGTATATATACTTGATGAAATATAATGTTTTTTTAAATGTTTTTGTGGTACAGAGGGTTGAAGACGTCCTGATAACCCGTAACCGGGGATTTATTAAGGACAACATTGGTCCTATTGTAACGGTGATAATACTGTTTGTGTTCACAGGATTTATGATTTTACTAGGTGTGGGTGGTGAAGTGATTGATCAAAATCGTCCATATCTAGAAAATATTGATATAAAAGATATGAATATCAATTTAATTAATAGTACTAACGAGCTTGAAGAGAAACTTACCCTCCTAATTAGATTTGACAAAATAGATCATATTAAGGTGCACCCGGCATTAGGAACCTTTGTCCTAAGTACAAAGTTATACAAGAACAAAACCCTTAGTAACGTTTGTAGACGAACCTACCGGATCACTCAAGCTGTACAACATATCAACCTGGAATTCAAGCCCACACAAGATTTGCAGGATTTTCGAAAGACTGTTGAACTTGGACACATTTGGTTCTGGCTCCGAGGGAATATGAAGATGAAGCTCAAGTTGAAATCATATCTAGTTATTCCCAATGCCAACCATCATATATATTTTGTTTGTAGAATTTTATACAACAATGCCGATGTTGATAAAATAGGTTATAAACGATGTGAGACGTCTAAAACACCTTCACAATAACATGTTGTTTCTAATTGTGTAATATACTACTATATATATTAATAATGATCTCTGCTTTTCGTTCCAATTAAATACTTATTGTTAGCTTTTATGTGTCCTTTAAACTCTGTTAAGCACTATATATGTAATACTTGTGCGAACGTTGTTCAACAATTTGAGCCACTAGCCCACTATGTATATATTAAAAATGGAACGATGAAAATGTTATGGAATATAATTGCATTTATATGGAATATAATTGTTATTGAAGTGATGAATCAATGATATGAAATGGTTTGTGTGAATAATGATTTATGAAAATGGGTGTAAAGGTGAAACACTATAACGGGTTGGGTTGATTTGGTGAATAAAGAAAATTTACGATAGCTTGCCTTAGGGATTGTGCATTATTGGTAATAGGTGCTTCATAAGGATATTTAATATTGTGGATTGGCTTATATATGGTGGCAAAGGTGAGTAAATATGTATATATGTTGCGTATCATATGGTTCACATACTTTGGAAACAAATTAGGATAACGTGTGATCGATTGATTTATTAATTGTAGCACGCTGAGAGAACAAGGTATTAGATGGCGATCCAATGTTACTTGTGACACGCGTATGGATCATAGCTAATGATTATTTGATTGTAATGATCGATGAATTAGATGAGATGTTAATTTGGCCATGATATATAGTTGTATATAAGTACGTAGTAGGAGTGAGCACAAAGATCCGTAACATGTAGCCCGACCACTCGACCCGACCTAACTCATCCAACCCCATACTGGTCCAGTCCTCATTTCATACATTTTATCAAATTTTGGGATCGGGTCGGCCCAAAATCCAAAAAAAAGCATAAAATAGTTATGGGCTTTTGAGCTGGTTCCGTTGTTGGACTATATATGATAAAGAACTGAAAAAAAAGTTAAGATAAGAAACTTAGTAATCGTATATACCTAACAGGCTTTCGAGTGAATTCCAAAATAAGGTAATAGAGAAAGGTCAACATAGGAGATAAAGTCTTGAAAAAGATTCTTTCCGGACGTGAGCCTCACCCAAGAGGGAAACTCCATTTTGTGCTCGATCTCTTCTGTCATGGGGCGCGACTTTGTATGAGGCTCGTACTGCAGAGCAAGCGAAGAAAACGTAAGGGCGCGCGCTAGCACTCCTGCAAGAAAACGGCCTAGCTAACGCGCCCCTTATTGAAAAGTCAAGGATATTTGATGCCCTTAGCGAATAGGTGTCTCTGCGATTTGGTTAGTACCCCGTCAAATCATAAATCGAATCATTTAAAAAAATCGAAAAAACCAAACTTGTTTTTAAATTTGGTTTTTGATTTGGCTTTTAATGGAAACCGAATTATATATTTGGTTTTTGGTTTGGTTATGCGTATACGGTAATAGGTTTGGTTAAACTAAAAAAACCGAATAACTTTATTATTATTATTATTATTATTATTATTATTATTATGTATTTTTAAAGTTATTTAATATTTCTCTTATTATGAATCAATATTAATGTACTATTTATTCACTTCTAATAAAGATTAGAAAAGATTGGATGGAAAAACAATAAAGAAATTGCCCGGACGCGTCACAATAAACGACAAAATCATCGGCATCGTCGGGCAACTTAGAATTAGTGCATCACACAACTTGTCTTTAAGCAATTGGAAGGCTTGTTCTTGGTTCTTACCCCATTCAAACCTTCTTTATCGTTGAGTCAACAAGGTCAAAGGTTGGGTGATCTTTGAAAAGCCCTCAGTGAATCTTCTATAATAACCCACCAAACCAAGGAATTGGCGAATCTCGGTTAGCGTCTTGGGTCTTCTCCAATTCTTCACCGCTTCTATTTTACTTGGGTCCACATGTATACCCTCCTTGCTCACCACGTGATCAAGAAAGTGGACTTCTTCTAGCCAAAATTCACATTTGGAGAACTTGGCATATAACTTCTCCTCTCGAAGCAACTCCAAAAGTTTCTTCAAATGCTCTGTATGGTCTTCTTTCGTCTTGGAATAGATAAGTATGTCATCAATGAAGACAATGACAAACTTATCCAAGCGGGGCCGACACACCCGGTTCATCGAATCCATGAACACTGCTGGTGCATTTGTCAACCCAAATAACATAACCGTGAAATCAAAATGCCCATAGCGTGTTCAGAATCCGTCTTGGGGATATCATTGTCATGGACACTTAATTGATGGTAACCCGACCGCAAATCAATCTTGGAGAAATAACGAGCACCTTGTAATTGATCAAATAAATCGTCAATCCTTGGAAGAGGATCACGATTCTTCACCGTTAGCTTGTTTAACTCTCTATAATCAATACACATTCGACATCAGTCATCCTTCTTCTTGACAAACAAAACCGGTGCGCCCCACTTTGATTGACTAGGGCGGATGAAATCCTTTTCTTCGAGTTCCTTGAGTTGGGCGGTCAACTCTTGCATTTCGGTCATGGCCAAACGATACGGTGCTTTGGCCACGGGAGAACCATTAGGAATAAGATCGATACGAAACTCGTTAACATCTATTTGGGAGTGTAACGGAAGTAACAATGACTGCTGCAAATCAAGTTATTTTCTCTAACAAGGAGTTAGGTCATTTTCTCAAACGGGGGTTAACGATCGTTAGATTCTATTTAGTGTCTAACAAGATTACAAAAGCTGCTTCAAATCAGGTCTATTTTTATAACGGGCTTTATTGTATGTAGTATTTGTTCAAATTAGTATTATCTATCGGTCGTCAATTTAACAAAAAAATGTGAGTTTTTTTTTGTTTTACGTTTTTATTTTTGCCTTATACTTTTAACTAAAATTGTCGTTTTTCAGTTGTTTTCGGATTTTTACATTTATTATACAAAGTTAATATGGTATCTAGGTTCATTTGTCTTTTATTTTCTAAAATGATTTATATGGTACCTTCCTATAGTATAACTTTAGTGCATTTTCATTTTATTTTTTTCTCGTTTTGTCACACTTTTTTAATTAATCATATAATTCATACATGATTAACATTTGTTTTTTTTTTCCTTCAACTATTCATATAATTAATTTGTAAATGGTTACTATATCTGATATTTGTATACAACAATACATTTTCATACACATATTTAAACAAGAAACAAACGAATGTATTTCACACCTATATAAGGTTTCCAAAAGAAATATTATGTCTCTCGAGGCAATGCCTAGATAACATAACTAATATATCCAAAAGACCATGCAACGGTTTTCGTGTACAACTTTTAGTTATATTTAGAAACTAGTGCTCAGGCCCGTCCAATGGACGGGTAGTCTTAAAATATATTAATAAAAAATAAAAAATTGGAATTCAAGTATATTAAATAGATAATGAATAAAATTTTTTTTTTTTTTTTTTTTTTTTTTTTTTTTTTTTTTTTTTTTTTTTTTTTTTTTTTTTTTTTTTTTTTTTTTTTTTTTTTTTTTTTTTTTTTTTTTTTTTTTTTTTTTTTTTTTTTTTTTTTTTTTTTTTTTTTTTTTTTTTTTTTTTTTTTTTTTTTTTTTTTTTTTTTTTTTTTTTTTTTTTTTTTTTTTTTTTTTTTTTTTTTTTTTTTTTTTTTTTTTTTTTTTTTTTTTTTTTTTTTTTTTTTTTTTTTTTTTTTTTTTTTTTTTTTTTTTTTTTTTTTTTTTTTTTTTTTTTTTTTTTTTTTTTTTTTTTTTTTTTTTTTTTTTTTTTTTTTTTTTTTTTTTTTTTTTTTTTTTTTTTTTTTTTTTTTTTTTTTTTTTTTTTTTTTTTTTTTTTTTTTTTTTTTTTTTTTTTTTTTTTTTTTTTTTTTTTTTTTTTTTTTTTTTTTTTTTTTTTTTTTTTTTTTTTTTTTTTTTTTTTTTTTTTTTTTTTTTTTTTTTTTTTTTTTTTTTTTTTTTTTTTTTTTTTTTTTTTTTTTTTTTTTTTTTTTTTTTTTTTTTTTTTTTTTTTTTTTTTTTTTTTTTTTTTTTTTTTTTTTTTTTTTTTTTTTTTTTTTTTTTTTTTTTTTTTTTTTTTTTTTTTTTTTTTTTTTTTTTTTTTTTTTTTTTTTTTTTTTTTTTTTTTTTTTTTTTTTTTTTTTTTTTTTTTTTTTTTTTTTTTTTTTTTTTTTTTTTTTTTTTTTTTTTTTTTTTTTTTTTTTTTTTTTTTTTTTTTTTTTTTTTTTTTTTTTTTTTTTTTTTTTTTTTTTTTTTTTTTTTTTTTTTTTTTTTTTTTTTTTTTTTTTTTTTTTTTTTTTTTTTTTTTTTTTTTTTTTTTTTTTTTTTTTTTTTTTTTTTTTTTTTTTTTTTTTTTTTTTTTTTTTTTTTTTTTTTTTTTTTTTTTTTTTTTTTTTTTTTTTTTTTTTTTTTTTTTTTTTTTTTTTTTTTTTTTTTTTTTTTTTTTTTTTTTTTTTTTTTTTTTTTTTTTTTTTTTTTTTTTTTTTTTTTTTTTTTTTTTTTTTTTTTTTTTTTTTTTTTTTTTTTTTTTTTTTTTTTTTTTTTTTTTTTTTTTTTTTTTTTTTTTTTTTTTTTTTTTTTTTTTTTTTTTTTTTTTTTTTTTTTTTTTTTTTTTTTTTTTTTTTTTTTTTTTTTTTTTTTTTTTTTTTTTTTTTTTTTTTTTTTTTTTTTTTTTTTTTTTTTTTTTTTTTTTTTTTTTTTTTTTTTTTTTTTTTTTTTTTTTTTTTTTTTTTTTTTTTTTTTTTTTTTTTTTTTTTTTTTTTTTTTTTTTTTTTTTTTTTTTTTTTTTTTTTTTTTTTTTTTTTTTTTTTTTTTTTTTTTTTTTTTTTTCTCGTTTTGTCACATTTTAATAAATAAATTAATATATAATCTATATATAAAAAACATGAAAAAACAAGTATATAATACCCGTACGATGTACGGTAGCTATATAGATTGCATCATAAAAAAATTCAAATATGCCTTATACATGATTCGTCATTATGAAATACAATTGTGGTTAAAGTAACCGATGATCGAAGGTAAGATATAATAAACAGTAATGAGTAATGATAAATATAATATATGTTTAGTTAAAGTTTTGGATTTACCTTAAATTTTTACAATCACATCAAAATCGAAACTTGTAAGCATAGTGAATGACGGCAAATAGCCTTGTGATTTTGGATCGTAAACTCAAATTTTTGGAGTCTTCATGTTAATAACTTATTATTATAATTAATAGGAGTTGAAGAATTGAAAAAAAAAGAGACAATTTTATTATTGAGAAAAATATTAATCAAATAAGGTTATAATGTGTTTTTGTATCTATAAGCCAAGAGTTAGAGTTTAATTCCAAGTCTAATAAGAAAATTGAATCTATATGCAATTAAAAAAGCTAATTTAATAAAATAAATAAATTAATATAATAACTATTAAATAAATATTAAAAAATTAGAGAATTAATTAGGATGGAGGATTATGCTCAAAAAGGAGGATTAGGGGTGCCAAGTGTACCCCCAACCTTCTATTTTAGTTATATACTAGTTCTAATACCCGTACGATGTACGGTAGCTATATAGATTGCATCATAAAAAAATTCAAATATGCCTTATACATGATTCGTCATTATGAAATACAATTGTGGTTAAAGTAACCGATGATCGAAGGTAAGTATAATAAACAGTAATGAGTAATGATAAATATAATATATGTTTAGTTAAAGTTTTGGATTTACCTTAAATTTTTACAATCACATCAAAATCGAAACTTGTAAGCATAGTGAATGACGGCAAATAGCCTTGTGATTTTGGATCGTAAACTCAAATTTTTGGAGTCTTCATGTTAATAACTTATTATTATAAGTAATAGGAGTTGAAGAATTGAAAAAAAAAGAGACAATTTTATTATTGAGAAAAATATTAATCAAATAAGGTTATAATGTGTTTTTGTATCTATAAGCCAAGAGTTAGAGTTTAATTCCAAGTCTAATAAGAAAATTGAATCTATATGCAATTAAAAAAGCTAATTTAATAAAATAAATAAATTAATAATAATGATTAATATACAAAGTATATAAAAAGAAAAACCCTTTTGTAGTTGATCGTAGCTTTTTTTTTGTTGTCGTACGTGAGTTTTTCTTTTGGGTTTAGAATATGTGAGAGTTTTTCTAGGTTGTATATATATAGATAATAATAAATTAATAATAATTTTTGGGAGTTTTTTAATAATAAAGGTCGGCCTTAATAATATAATAACTATTAAATAAATATTAAAAAATTAGAGAATTAATTAGGATGGAGGATTATGCTCAAAAAGGAGGATTAGGGGTGCCAAGTGTACCCCCAACCTTCTATTTTAGTTATATACTAGTTCTAATACCCGTACGATGTACGGTAGCTATATAGATTGCATCATAAAAAAATTCAAATATGCCTTATACATGATTCGTCATTATGAAATACAATTGTGGTTAAAGTAACCGATGATCGAAGGTAAGATATAATAAATAGTAATGAGTAATGATAAATATAATATATGTTTAGTTAAAGTTTTGGATTTACCTTAAATTTTTACAATCACATCAAAATCGAAACTTGTAAGCAT
Organism: Erigeron breviscapus; assembly: GCA_034093135.1. NCBI lineage: Eukaryota > Viridiplantae > Streptophyta > Magnoliopsida > Asterales > Asteraceae > Erigeron > Erigeron breviscapus. The sequence continues at coordinate 95,515,305 of CM067168.1, read as the reverse complement.
AGTGAATGACGGCAAATAGCCTTGTGATTTCGGATCGTAAACTCAAATTTTTGAGTCTTCATGTTAATAACTTATTATTATAAGTAATAGGAGTTGAAGAATTGAGAAAAAAAGAGACAATTTTATTATTGAGAAAAATATTAATCAAATAAGGTTATAATGTGTTTTTGTATCTATAAGCCAAGAGTTAGAGTTTAATTCCAAGTCTAATAAGAAAATTGAATCTATATGCAATTAAAAAAGCTAATTTAATAAAATAAATAAATTAAAAGGACACATGTCGATCAAGGATTACGCCACGTGTCATTTCAAGAATATCTCAATCCTGTTTTAGTTTATTGGTAGATTATTGATAGATAGATTATAAATCCACGGTTTCTACTATATGATTTTAAGCCCATGCTTTTTTTAGTGGGCTGCAAAGGTCAATTCTCCTTTTTTGGCCCAGCTGGCGCAAGTTAGGTTTTTTTTTTTGTACTTTGTTTAGTTGGTAAAAAAGAATATACTTCACTTATTAATTTTTTGAGAGACGTTTCACTTCTTACTATTTTTTTTTTTTTTTTTTTTTTTTTTTTTTTTTTTTTTTTTTTTTTTTTTTTTTTTTTTTTTTTTTTTTTTTTTTTTTTTTTTTTTTTTTTTTTTTTTTTTTTTTTTTTTTTTTTTTTTTTTTTTTTTTTTTTTTTTTTTTTTTTTTTTTTTTTTTTTTTTTTTTTTTTTTTTTTTTTTTTTTTTTTTTTTTTTTTTTTTTTTTTTTTTTTTTTTTTTTTTTTTTTTTTTTTTTTTTTTTTTTTTTTTTTTTTTTTTTTTTTTTTTTTTTTTTTTTTTTTTTTTTTTTTTTTTTTTTTTTTTTTTTTGCTTTGTTTAGTTGGTAAAAAAGAATATACTTCACTTATTAATTTTTTGAGAGACGTTTCACTTCTTACTATTTCTACAAGTCAGAAGGATTTCACATGTATCATCACATTCTATTTCAGAAGATATGCAAATTTATATAATTAATATAAAATGTTTCAGGGCAATGTTAGAGATGTCAATATCAAAATTTACATGATATCGCAAATAATAAAAATAATTACTCTCGGAGCAATGCCCGGGTGAACATATCTCGTTCATGTAAATTTTGAATCATTATCATGATCATTATTTTCTGGGGAATGATATTGCTACAACAATATTTAGCTATCTACAACAACAATTGCATTATAAAGTTGACCATGTACAGTAAAACTTGTACATTTGTTCTAAATGTTAATTTTTATAGTATGAATATCACTACCCTTATTTTTTAATGTTAATATAAACACGGGAAATAAATGCATTAGCATATTTCCCCAGTAACACAACAAAGACAAATGGTGCCACGACTAATAACTAAGATTCTACTTAGAGGCTCCCCAATGGTGACCACTCATCCCCCTAAGACTAGTCCCTGTCAGCGCCACATCAGCAAAAAAAGCTCCAAGGACTAATCCCCCCAAAATGCACCCAATGGACTCATCCCTCAAAGACTAGTCTTGGACCCACCAATTATTTAATTTTACCCATTTATCTAAACTATAAATAAACTTTACACTTTTAACCCTCTAAACTATAAATAAAATACATTTTAAGCCCATTAACACAAACTATTAATAAAACACCCAACTTCATTAAAATTAATAATAAAATACATTTCGAACATAAAAATAAAAAAAACAAAGTACAATAAAATAAAGCACACAACCTAAAAATGGAAGAAAAAAAACCAAAAAAAAAAACACAACGACATTTTTATTTTTTTAAACTAAACTTAAACTAATTGGGACCGAATAGGAAGTCTTTGTACTCCGCCATGAGTTTCTTCTTGGCTTCCTTGATGTACCTCTTTTCCTCGTCATCACACTCTGTTTGGCCCATGAACGAAAGAGCCGAATACATGGTGCGCTTCCTTTCTTCCTCACGAATGGCAGCCAAAGATTGTTGTTGTTCATCCAACACCGCCTCTTTTTTACACCCAAGTCGGTCGAGTCGGGCGGCTAGGTCGGAAGCTGAAGAACGAGCAGACCCCGCATCGGAAGAAGCAGATGTTCGTGATGCCTTTGACCTAGTAGGGGGGCGCGTATACTTATCCCCACCGAAGAGGTCATTATCACCAAGATCCACCGGCTCGAATTGGGTCTCCTCCTCCTCCTCCTCGTCACTGTCAACAACATTAAGAATGTTTTTCCTTTTATGCATGCTTCGCCCCATAACATCATGACCGGATGGAGCGAAGAACTTTGGCTTATCTTTCACAAGCAACCAACACTCGTACATGGTAAACTGAGTTTTGGTTTGACTAAAGTACTCTGAACGCGCTTCCTCCATGACTTGGGCATCGTTCTCACCACTAGATCGATGATCATCATAGCCTTTCCAGATTGCATTGAACTTGTTTACATTTGTTTTGATTTTTCTCCACTTGCCACTAATCTGATTGTGATTTCTTGGGTTGTTGGGGAATCTTGCATTATACTTCTCTCTGATTTTCCCCCAAAAACAATCAAGCGATTGGTCTTTGCCAACTATTGGATCTTCTGTAGCATCGATCCAACACTCAGTGAGAACTTTCATTTCAAGCTCGCTCCAATGTGACGAGTTTGCAGCAGGTTCTTTTGGTTGTTTGCTTTTCTTGGTGCGTTTGGCCATGCTTTTGACCCGGCCCTTCTTTGGTTGTGTTTCAGGAATGGATTGGGGGGTGGGAACAGATTCGGGTGTGGGAGCGGAGTGTTGATCAGGTTGTTGAAAACATGCTGCTGACGATGACCCCCCATGGTAGAAACTAGGGGGTTGTGTAGCGGCAAGTGAAGCATAATAAGCTGCCATGAATTGAGGATAACGGGGGTCATTTGGTTGTGGGATGAACGGTATTTGTGATGGGTTGTTAGTGTACGATTGATTAAATTCGTTCACGGCGTTGTTCCAGAAGTCGTCGGCTTTTTGGTTGTTGAAATTCGACATGATTTGTGCTTAAAAAGGATTTGTATGTGTTAATGTATCTGAATAATGAAAGTGTGGTGTGTTCTAGTGCTTATGAAGTTGTATATATAGGCTTTTTCAAAAACTAGCCGTTAAAGGACTAAAAGTGTAAACTTTTTTGTACTGCAGGTGGTCAAACAGGCCGTTAGAGGGACCTGTTTTGCCAACTTTTGAAAGTTCAAAAGTTTTGTCTTCTTCCTTCAAAACTATCCGTTGCATTCAAAAAAAAAAAAAAAAAAAGAGAAACCACTCGTCCCTGCAGGAACGAAACCACCGGACGAGTCCCTCGAACGAGCCATGGACGAGTCCCACCCAACGGTGTGGACTCGTCCGATGTACCCGAACGAACCCATGGACGAGTCCATTGGGGAGCCCCTTAACAAGAATCAGGACAATATTCTTCTTTACAGGCTTTTGGTGCATAATCAAGAGAATAACCACACAAATCATCACCTGTGTAACAATCAACGTTTAAATATAATAGATAAAATAAATATGAGTCTGTTGGCATTTAAATTTATGATACTTGAATTTAACTAAAGTAAAATATGATTAGAATGTATTACCCATGGCTTTGCATTGTTCGTCCGGCGTAGCACCATTAATACCATTGATCATAACATTTGCAAATAACATGTTAAAGAAGAAAAAACACATAATATTTTTCTCCATTGGTAATTCAGATAATAATTTTGTGTAAATATTGTGTAACTTCAATTTGTAGATATCCACGGTACTTTTTTCTTTTTTTTTCTCTTTTGGGAATAGCAGACATCCACAGTACTCCATGGGCTTTTATAACGAATAATTTTTATTATCTACAAGCCTTTTATAATGTAATAACTCTTATAAAAATTCAATTTAGTATTATTACAAATTTTATTAATTAGCATTGATTGTTGCATTCATTAATGTAAATAATATTTAGTAATTAACAAAAAAAACTATTTAGTAATAATTATTTTTATTTATTTTTTGTTTATTTTAGTTTTTTTCCGCATAACAAATTTAGACGCAAGAACATTGTTTTTTCATATATCCAATTCTAATTTTAATCCATTATGAGAAAACCTATGTCTTCATTCTTGAAAGTATTTTGTTCACACCAAAATTTGAATCCAAGATCTCAACGTCTCGGGTCCCCTCCTACATTTATAACTTGGGATTTGCTAACTAATGTCTACGAGAACAAGTTAGTGTAAATTTCATGGAGTTCTAATTTGTTAAAAATCAATATATGTAATTAAACTTATTATTTAAAAGTTAACTTTTGAATTAATGTAAATTTTTTTTAAATAGTCGACTGAGAATCGACTTTCAGGGAACACTGGACCACACAATGGATCAATAGAGCACAACACTTTGGCCTGCTAGAGGTTCATAAGAATGTTACTCATATTCCGAGAAAAAACCATATACTTGTCACTCTAAACTCTAAAGGGTCGAACCCAAAACATGTGATAAAAACCAAAGATGCATCTGTTAGTTGAGCTAACTTCATTTGCTTAATCAGATATAATTAATGCTTCTTAATCAAATTTGAAAATGCATTTATTTCTTTCATATACGAAATGATTATAAATATTATATGTGTATAAACTTTGAGTACATTAAGTGTCTACTAGTTTATGTCTCGGGGCATTACTTTCGTTTTAAAAAAAAGTTGTAAATTGCTCGTGAATGACGAGAAGTCTAGCTAACATTGCTTTAATCATGTTCGCGCTAGAAAACCACCTTGCAGAATAGATTCCTATTTAACCCCTCGATAAAAAAACCTCTATAACATAAAGATCTGAGGGGAAAAATCAATCAGACGAACCATAAATAAAATTTAAATAACTATAATCACCCCCAAATATTAGTAAAATTCTTTTCAAATTTATATTTATGAACTGTTTAAATTGGTTAAAAAAACCTTAATTTTATGACTATTAAATGAACATTTATATTGAATTAACAATAGTTAGATTTAATGATTGTTAGAAATCAGTTAGAGTTGATTGAATGTACACTAAATAGACTCGGGCCTTTACTTAGCGAATTCTTCTCAACGAGTGGTGTAAGTTATTGTTGTAAAAGCAATTGTTTAAAGGGTGTAACACCCCGCTAAAGCGGAATATACGGGATGCACAGACAAGCACAAAAGCACATAGTACAAGTTCCAACACAGCCAATCACATTAATAAAGAACAGAAGTACGATAGTTATTACAGAACATAAAATGAACTCAGAATAATCAATATTCTTAAGACAGAACAATTGTCTTTAAGTACAGGAGTCTGAACTGAATAGGCAAAGGGAGGTCTTCACAGCTTCCGGTCTTGAACGTACGAATCCTTCGCCCAAAAGAGATGAGCCTTACGGAGGAAGACTCCTATGCTAAGAGATCTACTAGCCTAGCCTGAAAAGCATGTAAGTTCAAAGGTCAACTACAAAAGTAGTTGGTGAGATTCACATAAAGTACTAGTACGTATACATATAATAATATGTAGGGTAAGGACAAGTCATAAGATCTGTACGTTTAACAAAAGTACTTTGTAATAGTAAGAACAGTACAAGAACATATAATGAACTTTGAGTGTATTGTCACTGCTAACCCGATTGGCCAGAACTGAACTGTAATGAACGTATGCACATAATAAACAAGTACTTCAAGAAGATCTAAATCAGAACAAGAACAGATAATATGCATCCTCCAGAACTGCGGAGAATGAGGGTGGGCCTACCCTAAACAGCGCTGTCCATAATTACCTACGGTTCAATCCCTGAACTGTGGGATATGAATTGATAGCAGTGACTAAGAACTGAACAAGTACAAGTACGAACTGGAACATGTTAAAGATCAATATAGTAGTATGGAGGTATTTAAGATCCTGCCCATTCAAGACTTAAATACTCCCTTAAGCAGTATAAATGTATTTAAGATCCTGCCCATTCAAGACTTAAATACTCCCTTAAGCAGTATAAATGTATTTAAGATCCTGCCCATTCAAGACTTAAATACTCTTTTAAATAGTTAGGAGTCATATCATAAGTACTTCGTAAGATCATAAGATAGTACGTAAAATAGCTCAAGAACATATGTACAAGTACAAAATAGTTTTCATGCTTTTCAGTCCCCGATAAAGAACTTGAACAAAATGTACAAAAGGGGGAATAGTGAACTCACAGTGATCTGGTACAAGCACAGCAGTATAAGCACAGAGAACAAGCACAGAGATAGATAAGTTATATCTATCGAAATCCAAGTACGTCTTGATGGATGCCTAAGTACAAGTTATTGATCATGGACACGTACACTTATTAGTTTAAATGACTAATTAATTACTGAAATGTCCTTGATGAACTGATGATTTGGTCCTTTGAAGATCTTTGAACGTTTTGACTCAAATGAGTTTAAATGGACTTTAAGTACATGAACTGGACTCGAACTGAACGTCTTAGAACTCACACATAAGTACTTATCGTGTTAATGAGTTGAATGTGTCTTAAATGTACTTAATTAGGGTTTGCACAATGTACGTCGTTTTAGGTCGATTCAAGAACTAGCTGTATTGTCAGTAAGTAACCTTGAATGTGATTGATCATGTGATAATGATGTTATGAACTGGTTTGGTGACTAATGATCAAGTGTGGTATGTTATAGAACAAGTACAAGATCGTCTAGGGTTTTGGACTGCAAGACCGTCCCACTGTTTCTGGTTCAGGATCGTTTTAGCTGACAGGAGGTCAAGGTCGTCCTGGTTGCACTTCAAGATCGTCCCAGCTGGTTCCAGCACCAGAGCCCTTCACCGTGTACTCACTGCGGCGCAGTGGGCGTGTAAGGCCCCACTGCGTCGCAGTCCCTCCACTGGTTGACCAACTGGTTGACTGACTGGTGCTGACTGCGGCGCAGTGATCCAGTTCACCACCACTGCGTCGCAGTGGATTTCCACGTCTTTCTTTCAAGATCATTTTAAGTACATTGAACAAGTTCGTCTCACAGTTCTAGCTTCAAGATCGTTTTAAGTTCTAAGCACAAGATCGTCTTAGGTTCCAATGGTCTGGGACGATCCTCCCAGGATCGTCTTAAGGTTCAAGGGTCTGGGACGATCCTCCCAGGATCGTCTTGGGTCAAGACCGTTTTAGGTTCTTTCAGAAGCAAGATCGTTTTAAGGGTCTAGAGGTCAAGATCGTTCTAAGATTCAAGGTCAAGATCGTTTCACTGGACATCCAAGATCGTCTTATTGTCAAGCCAAGATCATTTCAGGTTTACAGGACTTAAGATCGTTCTAAGGAACCATGAACTCAGGATCGTCTTAACCGACTCAAGATCGTTCTAGTTGACTTAGGTCAGGATCGTTCTAAGTGATCCAAGAACAAGAACAAGTCTCATGATCGTTTCAAGATCAAGAGTTTGAGCTAAACCAATCCAAAGGATCGGTTGCCCATAATACGTACCAACAACACCACAACACCACACAAGATCAATCGAACATGAACTATGAACAGAATAGAAGGCTTAGGACGGTCTTGGGGATTTAGATCGTCCCAATAAGATCGTCCTAAGATGAACACGAGCTGAACCAAAGCTGGACTCAAGCCAAACACAATTACGAACGTCTAGGTCGATTTCCGGGCTTGTTAGCACTTAGAACCAATACATATAAGCACATTAACATCATTTATTAATACAATTACTGATTTCCAAGATCAAAAGTCGCATGAACACTTTGAACTTCAAGAACAGGTTATATTCATATTTGAAAAAAAATGGGTTTTGTAATTTAATCATGTTATGACCCAAATTTGTTCACCACAATGGCGTTAAACACATTTAGACACAAACCCTTTAATCATTAACACGATTTTCAATCAAAATTGGACCAAATCATCAAGAACATGAACTTGAAAAAGTACACTTTTAATTTGATCAAAAACTCATAAGTTGTTGTTGTTACCTGAGATTTGATTCCAGAAATACGTTTTGATTATCACAAGGATGCTAAAAGTACACACGATTTCGATTTAACAATCAAAAATCAAAATATGATTTTGTGGTTGGTTATGGCTGCCTGGAGAGGTTTTTAGTGAGAGAGTGAAATTGAAAGTGGTAATGAACAGGGTTTTCTCCCACTACCTTCTATTTATAGTCTTCTCATATTAAATGAACATCATAAATGTAAGGACTCATTTGCAATTATTTTTAGTCTAGAACTTTGTTAATTCGTCGAATTTAGTCATAAATTCGTCATATAAGTCAAGAATTAAGATCAAGTTGACCTTCATATAAGCTGTAATTTCAGTCTAAAGTACGTCAAGAACTTAAATAAATTGAACTGTCTAGCCGTTCGAGTGGCGAAGGTACTTTCTAAAGAACTTATTTAGAACATTTCTAAGACGGTTGTTACATTCTCCCCTACTTAGAGGATTTCGTCCTCGAAATTAAGAGTCTTGCCGATCAAAAAGATGAGGGTACTTCTTCTTAATGAAGTCCTCGCGTTCCCATGTGTCATTGTATCCATGTCTAGCACTCCAACGTACCCGAACTAGTGGTACTCTGCTCTGTCTAGTTCGTTTAGCATCTCTGTCAATGATCTCAATGGGCTTTTCAGTGAACTCAAGCCCTTCGTCGATATGAACATCCTTAATAGGAATGACGGCCGGGTCGTCAGCCAAGCACTTCTTTAAATTGGACACGTGAAATGTGTCATGAACATTGCCAAGTTCTAGGGGTAGTTCCAGTTTGTACGCAACTGGTCCAATCCGTTTAATGATCTTATAAGGTCCGATGTACCGAGGCGCCAATTTGCCTTTCTTGCCAAAGCGAGCAGTACCTTTCCATGGGGAAACTTTTAATAGAACTTTATCGCCTACTTGAAACTCTAAAGGTTTACGGCGTTTGTCAGCGTAGGACTTTTGTCTGTCTTGGGCAGCCTTCAGCTTTTCTTTGATAACAGCGATTTTGTCAATAGTGAACTGTACAACTGGGAGCTTCATCCAGCTTCTTTCACCGGCGTCTAGCCAGCAAAGTGGTGATCTGCACTTACGCCCATATAAGGCTTCGAACGGTGCACACTGAATACTAGTGTGATAGCTGTTATTGTACGAGAATTCGATCAATGGAAGATGTTTATCCCAACTTCCTCTGAACTCTAATGCACAAGAACGGAGCATGTCCTCCAAGGTCTGAATAGTACGTTCGCTTTGCCCGTCCGTCTGTGGGTGATAAGCGGTGCTCAAGTTAAGTCTAGTACCTAACGCTTCTTGAAGTGACTGCCAAAAGTCAGACGTGAAGCGAGGATCTCGATCAGACACTATTGATAAAGGGACACCGTACTTGGTCACAATATCGTCTATATAGATCTCAGCGAGTCTCTCCAGTGGATAGTCATCACGAATTGGAAGAAAACGAGCTGATTTCGTCAGTCTGTCTACGATAACCCAAATAGAGTTATGGTTGCTCTTTGTACGAGGCAGCTTCATGATGAAGTCCATGGTAATATCTTCCCACTTCCACACCGGAACTTCTAATTGTTTCAATAGACCGGAAGGTTTCTGATGTTCGATCTTAACTTTAGAACATGTCAGGCATCTACTGACGTACTCAAAGATCTCTCTCTTCATCCCAGGCCACCAGTAGTCTTGCTTCAAGTTCTTGTACATCTTGTCTGCGCCCGGATGAATCGAGTACCTTGAACTGTGAGCTTCCTGCATGATGATCTCTCTAACACCATTAACTGCAGGGATCCAAACTCGGTTTTTGAACTTTCTGACTCCTTCGTCATCAATTTCCAGTTCTTGAGCGATTGGGCCTAACCGTTCTGCCTTTATATTATCTTTTGATGCTAATCCGATCTCTTGACCTGCGATCACGCGTTGCCTTAGATCTGTACGATCTGCCTCTTTGATAGATAAGATTTTGACTCGTTCCTTTCTGCTTAGGGCGTCAGCCACTACATTCGCCTTCCCAGGATGGTACTTGATTTCACAGTCGTAATCACTTAGTAACTCCACCCAACGTCTCTGTCTCATGTTCAGTTCTTTCTGATTATACACGTGTTGCAAGCTCTTATGATCGGTGAAGATAGTACATTTAGTTCCGTACAAGTAGTGCCTCCAGATCTTTAGGGCAAAAACAACTGCTCCAAGTTCTAAATCATGGGTGGTATAATTCTTCTCATGCACTTTGAGTTGTCTGGATGCGTAGGCGATCACTTTGCCTCTTTGCATCAGTACGCAGCCTAGTCCTTGATGTGAAGCGTCACAGTACACGACGAAGTCTTCGGTGCCTTCTGGTAAAGCTAGAACAGGTGCTTCACACAGTCTGTCTTTTAGGGTTTGGAACGCTCGTTCTTGTTGTTCACCCCAAATAAAGTCTTTGGTCTTTTGAGTCAGTTGAGTCAAAGGTAGTGCGATCTTAGAAAAGTTCTCGATAAAACGACGATAATATCCCGCTAGTCCAAGAAAACTACGAACTTCGGTAGGAGCTTTCGGGGCCTCCCACTTTTTGATGGCTTCAACTTTGGCCGGGTCGACATGAATGCCTTGTTCGTTTACGACGTGGCCGAGGAACTGTACTTGGCGAAGCCAGAACTCGCACTTAGAGAACTTAGCGTACAACTCTTCTTCTCGAAGAAGTTGAAGAATAGAGCGTAAATGTTGTTCATGATCAGTCTTGTTCCGAGAGTACACGAGTATGTCGTCAATGAATACAATAACAAATTTATCCAAAAACGGACGACAGACACGGTTCATTAAGTCCATAAAAATTGCTGGAGCATTAGTCAGACCAAATGGCATAACGAGAAATTCGTAGTGGCCATAACGAGTACGAAAAGCTGTCTTTGGAACGTCACCATCCTGAACACGGATCTTAGAGAAGTACGAAGCACCTTGCAATTGATCAAACAGATCGTCTATGCGAGGTAGGGGATACCGGTTCTTAACGGTTAACTTGTTCAGTTCACGATAGTCTATGCACATTCTCATGGAGCCATCTTTCTTTTTGACAAATAAAATAGGTGCTCCCCAAGGAGATGAACTAGGACGAATAAAGCCCTTGCTCAAAAGTTCCTGTAATTGATTGGACAGTTCTTGCATTTCAGGAGGAGCTAAACGGTACGGTGCTTTAGCGACTGGTGCTGCACCGGGAACTATATCAATATTGAACTCGACTTGTCTAACAGGTGGAATGCCTGGTAAGTCGTCAGGAAAGACATCTGGGAAGTCCCGAACAATGGGAATGTCTTGAACTTTAGGTTCTTTAGCACTTTTATCAATGACATGAGCTAGGTACACAAGATGATCTTTCTTGTCCAAGTACTTACGGAATTTCATTGCTGAGACGATTTTAAGTTCGTTCGTGGACTTATCGCCTTGTACGATCAAGATCTCACCGTTCGGTAGTGGTATATGAACTGATTTCTCGTGGCAACAAATAGTCGCGTGGTGTTTGGATAGCCAATCCATTCCCACGATAACGTCGAAGCTACTAATCTTGACAGGGATTAAATCAATTGTAAAGTTCTTGTCTACTAAAGTCAAAGGACAATCTAGAGCGATTTCATTGGTACCGTACTTTTGGCCATTTGCATATTCTATCACATACTTATCATTTAGTTTGCCAGTTATCATGTTAGTCTTAGCTTTAAAGTCTAATGCGACAAAGCTACGTTCGGCACCGGAGTCAAATAGTACAGAAGCATAATGATCGTTCAGAAGAAAAGTACCTGTCACAACCCGAGGGTTCTGACGAGCTTCCTCAGCGTTCAGAGCAAAAACACGGGCGTTAGCAGGGCCCTGTTGGTTTTGCTGTTGCTGGTTGTTCTGCTGGTTCTGGTTCCTTGGCCCGCGTGGATAAGCAACACGCTGAACTTGGGCGTTCTGGTTCTGGTTTCTGTGGACTGGTACAGCAGGTGGTAGAGGAGGTCTAACATTTCTCACTGGGGGATTTCTGTTCACCGGTGGAGGATTAGTTCTGGTCAAGTTCGCTGAAACAGTATTGCAGTACTTAGCCATATGCCCAATTCCTTGGCACTTATAGCAGACAGGACAAGCACCAGTGTGATGAAGGTTACAACGGGTACACTTTGGATAAGCTCCAGAATACCTTGTTGGTTCAGGCACTGCGGTCACCGCATAGTTCTTCAAGATCTTCCCCTTCTTACTTGGGGGTTCAGCTTTCCTTTCCACCACTTCTTCAGCCTTCCTTTTCCCCTTATCGGTACTTTCAATCAAACCTCCTGATCTGATAATATCTTTGGTCAAGGTCTTAGCCAGTACAGTGGCTCTTGACATGGTCTTGGGGCCCTTACTGGTGAGGTCACGGCGGATCTCAGGAATCAAGCCCCAAATAAAGCGATCAATCTTCTTTTCCTCAGTAGAAGCTAAGTGTGGCACAAGTCTAGCAAGTTCATTAAACCTCAAAATGTATTTCTCAATCTCAACACCTTCCATTTTCAGATCCCAAAACTCTTGTTCCAACTCTTGCAAAGCATCTTTGGTACAGAACTCAGCTCTCATCATCTTCTGAAGTTCTTCCCAGGTGAAAGCATAGGCGGTCTTCCTGCCGATAGTGGTGACGATGCCAGTCCACCAGGACCTAGCAGCACCATCAAACTGGCTGGTCGCGTGCTCCACCATCTTATCTTCAGAGGTTTGAGTGTGGTACAGGGCTTCTTCCATGTTTTCAAACCACATCAATAGTTCAGCAGCACCCTTTTCCCCTGAGTAGACTGGGGGTTTGCACTGAGTGAAAGTCTTAAATGAACACCCTCTGCTTTGGCTGACTCTGCCTTCCGCAGTAGCTCGAGTGTTGATCTGGCTAGCTTCATCGGAATCATTGTTTACTTCCTGATTTTGTTCGGGTTCTTCTTGAGTCCTCCTATTCTGAGTTGCTCTAGCAGTTCTAGTACCTTCAGTTTGTGGAATCTCCAGCATCTGAGCAATTTGAGTAGCAAGATTTGGCATCATCGCATTCATGCGGTCAGTGATGAGGTTCGCTACGTCTTCCAAGGTAAAGTTGACGTTCGCATCAACACCAGGCTGGATAGGTGGTTCAACGGCTGGTGCAGTCTTAGGTCTTCGTCCACGTTTAGGCGGCATTCTTCCTTATGCCCCTATTAAGATAGAAATATGAACTCGATTACATTTCGCACAAGTCTATAGCTCCAAGCACGTAGTACATTTACAATGATCGTCGTTAGCACAATATATGAACAAGAACAGTCGTCGGTCGCACGATAAGGACCTATATTCGTATAAGCTCTAAGGCCTATAATCGAAGTACTAGAACGTATGTCTTAAGAGAACGAGTGAACTAGAACTGATATGATCGAAGAACGAGATTGTACGAAGTTCTTAACAGAGTTCTAAGGGACGGATGACGCCTTTAATAACACACTTTGAGTGCTAGGTACTTTATTCGTAATTAGATGTAGTTGATCAGGTTACATCTAATTAGGACAAAAAGTACGTATTACTCAAACCGGTCATACCAGGGATCACCTCAGAGTGGATTCAAGTTATAGCTCGAGTTTTCCTTAAGAAAAGCTCGGTGTTCACTATAACCATGGCTCTGATACCAACTGTAACACCCCGCTAAAGCGGAATATACGGGATGCACAGACAAGCACAAAAGCACATAGTACAAGTTCCAACACAGCCAATCACATTAATAAAGAACAGAAGTACGATAGTTATTACAGAACATAAAGTGAACTCAGAATAATCAATATTCTTAAGACAGAACAATTGTCTTTAAGTACAGGAGTCTGAACTGAATAGGCAAAGGGAGGTCTTCACAGCTTCCGGTCTTGAACGTACGAATCCTTCGCCCAAAAGAGATGAGCCTTACGGAGGAAGACTCCTATGCTAAGAGATCTACTAGCCTAGCCTGAAAAGCATGTAAGTTCAAAGGTCAACTACAAAAGTAGTTGGTGAGATTCACATAAAGTACTAGTACGTATACATATAATAATATGTAGGGTAAGGACAAGTCATAAGATCTGTACGTTTAACAAAAGTACTTTGTAATAGTAAGAACAGTACAAGAACATATAATGAACTTTGAGTGTATTGTCACTGCTAACCCGATTGGCCAGAACTGAACTGTAATGAACGTATGCACATAATAAACAAGTACTTCAAGAAGATCTAAATCAGAACAAGAACAGATAATATGCATCCTCCAGAACTGCGGAGAATGAGGGTGGGCCTACCCTAAACAGCGCTGTCCATAATTACCTACGGTTCAATCCCTGAACTGTGGGATATGAATTGATAGCAGTGACTAAGAACTGAACAAGTACAAGTACGAACTGGAACATGTTAAAGATCAATATAGTAGTATGGAGGTATTTAAGATCCTGCCCATTCAAGACTTAAATACTCCCTTAAGCAGTATAAATGTATTTAAGATCCTGCCCATTCAAGACTTAAATACTCTTTTAAATAGTTAGGAGTCATATCATAAGTACTTCGTAAGATCATAAGATAGTACGTAAAATAGTTCCTGATCATAATATAGTACGTAAAATAGCTCAAGAACATATGTACAAGTACAAAATAGTTTTCATGCTTTTCAGTCCCCGATAAAGAACTTGAACAAAATGTACAAAAGGGGGAATAGTGAACTCACAGTGATCTGGTACAAGCACAGCAGTATAAGCACAGAGAACAAGCACAGAGATAGATAAGTTATATCTATCGAAATCCAAGTACGTCTTGATGGATGCCTAAGTACAAGTTATTGATCATGGACACGTACACTTATTAGTTTAAATGACTAATTAATTACTGAAATGTCCTTGATGAACTGATGATTTGGTCCTTTGAAGATCTTTGAACGTTTTGACTCAAATGAGTTTAAATGACTAATTAATTACTGAAATGTCCTTGATGAACTGATGATTTGGTCCTTTGAAGATCTTTGAACGTTTTGACTCAAATGAGTTTAAATGACTAATTAATTACTGAAATGTCCTTGATGAACTGATGATTTGGTCCTTTGAAGATCTTTGAACGTTTTGACTCAAATGAGTTTAAATGACTAATTAATTACTGAAATGTCCTTGATGAACTGATGATTTGGTCCTTTGAAGATCTTTGAACGTTTTGACTCAAATGAGTTTAAATGACTAATTAATTACTGAAATGTCCTTGATGAACTGATGATTTGGTCCTTTGAAGATCTTTGAACGTTTTGACTCAAATGAGTTTAAATGACTAATTAATTACTGAAATGTCCTTGATGAACTGATGATTTGGTCCTTTGAAGATCTTTGAACGTTTTGACTCAAATGAGTTTAAATGACTAATTAATTACTGAAATGTCCTTGATGAACTGATGATTTGGTCCTTTGAAGATCTTTGAACGTTTTGACTCAAATGAGTTTAAATGGACTTTAAGTACATGAACTGGACTCGAACTGAACGTCTTAGAACTCACACATAAGTACTTATCGTGTTAATGAGTTGAATGTGTCTTAAATGTACTTAATTAGGGTTTGCACAATGTACGTCGTTTTAGGTCGATTCAAGAACTAGCTGTATTGTCAGTAAGTAACCTTGAATGTGATTGATCATGTGATAATGATGTTATGAACTGGTTTGGTGACTAATGATCAAGTGTGGTATGTTATAGAACAAGTACAAGATCGTCTAGGGTTTTGGACTGCAAGACCGTCCCACTGTTTCTGGTTCAGGATCGTTTTAGCTGACAGGAGGTCAAGGTCGTCCTGGTTGCACTTCAAGATCGTTTTAGGTTCTTTCAGAAGCAAGATCGTTTTAAGGGTCTAGAGGTCAAGATCGTTCTAAGACAAGGCAAGATCGTTTCACTGGACATCCAAGATCGTCTTATTGTCAAGCCAAGATCATTTCAGGTTTACAGGACTTAAGATCGTTCTAAGGAACCATGAACTCAGGATCGTCTTAACCGACTCAAGATCGTTCTAGTTGACTTAGGTCAGGATCGTTCTAAGTGATCCAAGAACAAGAACAAGTCTCATGATCGTTTCAAGATCAAGAGTTTGAGCTAAACCAATCTAAAGGATCGGTTGCCCATAATACGTACCAACAACACCACAACACCACACAAGATCAATCGAACATGAACTATGAACAGAATAGAAGGCTTAGGACGGTCTTGGGGATTTAGATCGTCCCAATAAGATCGTCCTAAGATGAACACGAGCTGAACCAAAGCTGGACTCAAGCCAAACACAATTACGAACGTCTAGGTCGATTTCCGGGCTTGTTAGCACTTAGAACCAATACATATAAGCACATTAACATCATTTATTAATACAATTACTGATTTCCAAGATCAAAAGTCGCATGAACACTTTGAACTTCAAGAACAGGTTATATTCATATTTGAAAAAAAATGGGTTTTGTAATTTAATCATGTTATGACCCAAATTTGTTCACCACAATGGCGTTAAACACATTTAGACACAAACCCTTTAATCATTAACACGATTTTCAATCAAAATTGGACCAAATCATCAAGAACATGAACTTGAAAAAGTACACTTTTAATTTGATCAAAAACTCATAAGTTGTTGTTGTTACCTGAGATTTGATTCCAGAAATACGTTTTGATTATCACAAGGATGCTAAAAGTACACACGATTTCGATTTAACAATCAAAAATCAAAATATGATTTTGTGGTTGGTTATGGCTGCCTGGAGAGGTTTTTAGTGAGAGAGTGAAATTGAAAGTGGTAATGAACAGGGTTTTCTCCCACTACCTTCTATTTATAGTCTTCTCATATTAAATGAACATCATAAATGTAAGGACTCATTTGCAATTATTTTTAGTCTAGAACTTTGTTAATTCGTCGAATTTAGTCATAAATTCGTCATATAAGTCAAGAATTAAGATCAAGTTGACCTTCATATAAGCACATAATTTCAGTCTAAAGTACGTCAAGAACTTAAATAAATTGAACTGTCTAGCCGTTCGAGTGGCGAAGGTACTTTCTAAAGAACTTATTTAGAACATTTCTAAGACGGTTGTTACAAAGGATAGTGTATATTTTGGAGTTGAGAGATAAAAATTTTAAATATTTCATTAAAGCTATTTTTGGGATAACCACTTAAGAAGGTGGGTTGAGTACTAATATATCTAGGGTATTTTAGTCTTTTGCGTTACTTGTCTTTAATGGGAAGGAGAAATATGCGTTACAACCACTTATAAAGAAAATATATGACCCAACTATTTAAGGAGGTGGTTTGAGTACTAATATATCAGAGGTATTTTAGTCTTTTATGTAACATCCTAAACCTTTTTTATGTATCTTTGACCTTCCCGTTAGTCAAACGTTAACCGTTTGTTGTGTCATTAGTTTTTTTAACGTTAACCAATACTTGTGTTGTTAAATGATGATTAATGCTCCTATATGTGAACATGATATTAGTTATGTAATGTTATTATGGTGTGTCGCTTCACCATTATGTGCTTAAGATCTTAGTTGACTTACCGTTTGTATACGTTTTAGCCACGAGCCTTAGTTTTTGGCTAACTTGACTTTTTGGGCTTATTTGAGTGGACTTTAGCTAGCCCATACCTTATGAACGAATTTTACATAAAAATCTGGCCTAGTAGGGTTTGTAAAATGGTATACCTTCCTTGTTAATTAACCATTAACACAAATTTATTTTACCACAATTTATAACATCTTTTCCATTTAGTTTTTAGCATTTTTCTCTCATCTTTTCATCTTTTCTCTGAAAATTCGTGGCTATATTCTGGAATAACAGTAAGTATGTCTTTCTTTTCAATACATGATATATTACAATGATCATTGCTTGTGTCTAGTGATATTCATACCGAAATTTAACGTTTTGAGCATAATTTGAGATCTCAATGATGGCTATCATACAAGCATAGGTGATTTCGGTAAAATAGTTAGTTCTTTTTTATGTATTTTAACGTTATATAATTATTTGGATGGATCTTGATTCACACACAAGGATTTCGATAGGATTCGTAACGTTTTTAATACGTTTTTCATGAAATCTGGTGATGGCAGTGAATTAAACGAAATTTATTTTCTGTAGTATATTCGTTTCTCTTTGGAAATAATGGATTTTGCAAAAAGAATCACTTGATTTGGTTGAATAACGAAGTGAGAATCTTGTTTTAAAGATTTATATATGTATTCTAACGTTTATGATATTTATCATTAAATAGAGAATTAAAATAAAATCTTTTCTGGAGATATATTCTTTGATGAAAACGAACGTTATGCAAAAAGAATCGCTTAAATCCGTTAAGTAACGAAGTAGAAATCATGTTTTGAAGTGTCATACGTATATAGCATTTGATGAAGGAAAACTAAGAAGAAAAAAAAGAAGAGAAGCAGCTATTCATGCTCGTCGAGAACCCAAGCATAGTTGTTAAACTCGTACGAGTCACGAGTCGAGTCAAAACGAAGTAAAAACAAGTCGACTCGGTGGATGACTGATGAGCGTTCATTTTGTGATAAAAAACCCTATCGAAAGGCCTCATTTCAATGTCTTAAATGAGTTAATATTCCGGAACTATCGGTACTTAATGGATTCTATGTTTACGCAGGTTCGCGGAAGATGCGAGTGAGGGTAAATGGCATCAAGTGACTCAAGATGAAGGCCTATGAAGTTACAAGACACAAGGAGGTGATTCGGGAGTCGAACGAAGCGAAATAAGAAGCAGCAGGAGCTGCCAGCGCCGCTAACACCTTGCCAGCGCCGCTGGGAAGCCCAGTTCAGCAACCGACCTAAATCACTATTTAAGCCGAAGCAACCCTCAAAACCCTAGGAGAGAGCCGATTCAGCAGCCCTAGCCTCCCACATCAAACCCTAGGTCGACTTTGCAGATTCCAATGAGGTTTTGGAGCTTCTAACACCTTCCGATCTTCATCCTCAGCCTATATCTACTCTTTTATTTTACTTTCAGTTGGTAAACAATGTCTTTCATCTTTTCAGACTTTGTTATTCCTTTAATAATGGTAGGCTAATAGGCTGAATACTTGTTTGGATCGATGTGATCATGTAGACGTTTATTTATTTTACTTTATTTGTTAGATCTGTTGGAGTGTGTTTTACTGTTTATCGTAGATCCATGTTTTACTAGTTTTTCATATTATTATCGGTTCTATATCTGAGTGTATTAATATAATTATGATGATCGGTCTATAATCATACACTAGGATTAATACATAAGGATGGAAAACACTAGTCGGTCTATAACTAGATGTAAAAGGTGATTCACTTATAACCGAGGGATCCAGAACCATAGAAATTAGGATGAATAGAACATGATGCTTAACAATGTCAGACGCGATCCAGTGACATGGAAACGTGCACTGTGGTCACCGAAGAGAATTATTATCTGGTCATGGCTTAAGAGCCGGGTAACTTAAAGATGAATTAGTAACACAAACTTTAGGTCATTAATGCTTAAACAATGAATCTAACGAGAATTTGTTTATAGAATAGTGTGAGTTTAGGGACAGCACTAGTTACTAATACTTAGGCAAAGTGAATCTAACGAGAATCTGAGCCGTGATTAAGTTTCCAACAGTCTAGCAAGTAGGTAGAATAATATCCGGTCGTATCATGAGATCTGAGATGCCAAACAAGTATTTTAATTTTATTACTGTTATTTGCTATTTCAAACTATTTTCAGATTAAACCTCTCGTTGGGCACCTTTCAAAGGTGCATGATTGCTATTTTCCAGGACATGCTTGAAACTTCCATGGAAGTTTTCATGGATGATTTTTCAGTTTTTGGGGATTCTTTTCATTCTTGCTTGAGTAATTTGGATAAGATGTTGGAACGGTGTGAGAGGGCACACCTTGTTTTGAATTGGGAAAAGTGCCACTTTATGGTGACTGAGGGTATTGTGTTAGGGCATAAAGTGTCCAAGGCCGGGATTGAGGTTGATCGGGCTAAGATAGATGTTGATGTGACCAACTTATATAGATCGCCCACATCATTATTGGCCTTTTTCGTATGTGTTTTGAGTCGATTTTGTATGCATTTGGCGCGTTTATGGTGTTTGTTAGTGCTTTCAGGCTCTTAGCAGGTTGCGCGTCCATTTGGTACATTTTCTGACGATTTTTTTGCCAAGAAGTTGACCCGAGTGTTCGAGTGATGTTGATAAAGAAGAACAAAGATTTCAGCAGATATGCACTGCACCGCAGTGGGTGGGTTATTGCCCCACTGCGCCGCAGTCAAAGGGTGCCAAGGCCAAAGCTTTCCAGTGATTTAACACTGCGCCGCATGTAACAATTGTCATTTTTGGCCCACTAATTGTTGGAAATAATGAAAACAAACTTTTTGAAAAGTAAATAAATTGTTTGCAATAAATGACAAATTCGAAAAGTATTGAATCTGCTTTTGTTAAGTGCAGTGTCGTAAATAGGTTCACGGTGTTTAAACATGATACTAGCTAAACTTATAGGCAAATAACTGAACACATAATTCCGTATAAAGCCAAAGCGGGTTAAAGAAAATTAATTAATTAATTCACGCGGAGTCTAAGACAAATAATTCGTCCGTAATTTACGAATTTAAAGATCACAAATTCATGATTCTAAAATATTATTATATTAAAAAGTTAAAGTTATTATTATTATATTAAAAAGTTAAAATTTTATTATATTATTATTATTATTCAATCCGTGATATCAATATGATGATAAAACCCGCATTTCCTTTTTTCTAAACACATTTGAAAACCATAAAAATATCCTATCATCAATTCCTTGTGTCTATTCGTCAAGAAGAGAAAAAGAGTGAACTTGAAATCCTCCTAGTTGGTTTTGTTGTGTAGCAGAAGCAGTTAGTGGGGGAGGGACATACTTGTAATCAGAATATAATAGTAAATATATGTTTATGGTTTCTTCATTACCCGTAAGCATACAAGATACATATAATAATAATATCTTGAATCATCAACTAGCTATGGGTCAAATATAGATCAAAGACGGAGTTGGTCATTTAGTTCATGAAAATCAATTCAAAAACATAAGTTTATCTTCATTTACTTTTGTAAGTAATCTCGTCCCTCTTATGTTGATTTCAATCTATACAAGTTTATCCCAAAAAGTATACAAGATCTAATTTTATTTCATCATAAAATAAACTGATTTTTCTTAAAGCTAATTAATTAGCAATAGTTAAACTAACATAAATTGAGCAGCTTATTGTAAAAACTAATTGAGATACTAGATGGTCATCACAAATGTTATTCGAAAATTTGATTGGCTAGCAAATGAGTCCACCAATTTGATTTTTATATGTTTTCTCGGATTAATGTTTACTTTGATTAATAAATTAATCTCCCAGCCGCCTCATTTATTTATTATGTCACGTATGCGACATATTTCCTAAGCAATATGCGAGTCTCATATGTCTAGATTATATGTAAGCTTCGTATTGTACTTTTCTTTATGAACTTTGTATGGCATAATTTTTTTTTATTTAAGGTTCGTCTTAAACTACTAAAGAAAAATTGAGGTTTGTACACGCCATTTTTGTACCAAGGTTCGCATAACATTTTTTTTGTACAAAGCTCGTATAACACTATTTCTATTTAGAGTAGTGTAGGAATTCATTTTGAAGCCTCGAATAAGTTTGGCCAGCCTCTTAAATATTTTATAACTTTAAATAAATTACAATAACAAGGCTTATTATCGACAAATTGTGTAAACAAACAATTGAGTCAAAACACATACATTTTAGTCGACAAGACTTAAATATATTGTTGGTCAAACTCAAGTCAATACTTAATTAATTATATAATTGGTATTTCATAGGACTTGACCACTTTGGTTATTCATATGACTAGGCGGATGAACGAGACTACTTATTTATCTATTTCACTTAGCTAGCTATTCAACGGACGACAGGTGAGTTTCGTAAACCCTCCCTACTCAATTGAGATTCGGGCTGAAAAGTGTACATATTTGTTTAACTGTTGATTGTTGATTTGATTGATTGTATGATTGAATTGTTGATATGGACATGTTAGCGCATTATTCATTATATAAGTCGCACCGTTAGCGCATTATTTATTATATAAGTCGCACCGTTAGCGCATTGTTAATTATTAACTATGTAAGCCGCACCGTTGTTGAACGTTATTGATTGTTATGGAACGTTGTTGAACGTTATATGGAATCGTTGTTGTTGAACGTTATTGATCGTTATGGAACGTTGTTGAACGTTATTGATCGTTATGGAATGTTGTTGAACGTTATTGATCGTTATGGAACGTTGTTGAACGTTGACTTGTATTGAATTGTGATAATGTGAAACCTTATAGGTTTTCCTTGGATGTGATTAGTTCTCCTAATCCTCACTTATTGTTAACGGTTGTTATCCGACACGGTTATTCCTTGTTACTTGTCCCTACGAACTCACCAACTTTATGTTGACGCTCTTTAGTACACTTTTCAGGTAATCAAGTTAATCAGAGACAAAATGGATGATTGCATGCTTACTTGCTAGGATTGGACTAGCTTTGGACTTTCTGGATCCATGATCCTTACTTCCCTTTTTTGGGTTACTTTTAGGATCAACTACTATCGATTGAATTGCCTTTTATTATTGATTGAACATGTATTTCGATGAATGTTGATGATTGTATACGTTTGTACAAGTTTAAGGATTGTTTCAATCCTATGTTTTCATATAGTTTGACTCTACATAATTTCCATGTCGTGCTGTGCTTTTCTAAGTGATACCCTATGATTCCGCCATGTTGGGGTGTTACACCGCAGTGGGAGTGCATGTGTCCCACTGCGCTGCAGTCAAGGTCAAGAAAAAAGATATGCTTTTCAGAGATTTAACACTACGCCGCAGTGGGAGTGCACTAGCCCCACTGCGCCACAGTTACTAGAGAACAAAGTTTCCAGGGGTATTCCACTGCGCCGCAGTGAGAGCACACCATGCCCACTGCGGCGCAGTCAGCTGCACGGGGAATCAGGGTTACAGCCTCTTTTGCATCAGATTTGAAGGGGGTATAAATAGAAAACATAACCCTATTTCCCAACTGATCCAAGCTTTCTTTCTAGGAGCTGTTCTAGGCGAATTCTTCGGAGGATCATCTCAAATTTCATCAATTAATTCATTGAAGATTCAAGAACACCCATCTAGATCGTATCTACTTTTCCGTCTTTGCAATTTCTATTCAAACAATTTGGTACAATATGTTCTATTTCTATTTCATTTGTTATTTTCAATTTAGCATGAGTGGCTAGATTTCTAATCATCCACTTTGATGAAACTTGACGAATAATATGATTGCAATATTTTAATTCAAGAGTTGATTCAATTATCGTTGTGTCGTGATCTTTATCAATTAATCCCTTGTGATTTATTCTTTTGATGTTGATGGTTTATGTGTTCATCGTTAGTGGTACTAGGTGAATATGTTTATCGTTTCAATTCGATTGTCTATGGTCAATTGTCACCGGTTCATGGTATGACGGTGAATGTCAAATCTATAATAGGAGTTAATCGGTAAACGTGTTTGGAAACGGTTGGTGGTACCACGTTTTAATTCACATAGGCATAATTGGTAATTGGATAATCAAGCAAACTAATTGTTGGGGAGATTTTCTAGGCATTGGTGGTACCGGCTTGGGTAATTTAACTAGCAACTTAGGTGTTTGGGTTATTTGTGAGCGGTTGGTGGGACCACGCGAGCATTTTATCCTTTCACGATTATCTTGTCAACTCTAAATAATTTGAACTTTATCGTGTGCAATCATAACTGAAGTCAAGTGGATTCGAAGTAGATGATCTTTATTCATATTGTTTGAACTTTCTTTACTTTTCAATTTAGCATGAGTGGCTAGATTTCTAATCATCCACTTTGATGAAACTTGACGAATAATATGATTGCAATATTTTAATTCAAGAGTTGATTCAATTATCGTTGTGTCGTGATCTTTATCAATTAATCCCTTGTGATTTATTCTTTTGATGTTGATGGTTTATGTGTTCATCGTTAGTGGTACTAGGTGAATATGTTTATCGTTTCAATTCGATTGTCTATGGTCAATTGTCACCGGTTCATGGTATGACGGTGAATGTCAAATCTATAATAGGAGTTAATCGGTAAACGTGTTTGGAAACGGTTGGTGGTACCACGTTTTAATTCACATAGGCATAATTGGTAATTGGATAATCAAGCAAACTAATTGTTGGGGAGATTTTCTAGGCATTGGTGGTACCGGCTTGGGTAATTTAACTAGCAACTTAGGTGTTTGGGTTATTTGTGAGCGGTTGGTGGGACCACGCGAGCATTTTATCCTTTCACGATTATCTTGTCAACTCTAAATAATTTGAACTTTATCGTGTGCAATCATAACTGAAGTCAAGTGGATTCGAAGTAGATGATCTTTATTCATATTGTTTGAACTTTCTTTACTTTTCAATTATCTTGTTATTTCAATTTCTTTAATTTAATATTGTCAAAGTGAGGTAGCAATTCGGCTACGGTTCCATCCTTTTTCCCAAACTACTTTAGCAACAATTATTTCAAAACCAATCCCCGTGAACGAATTCGGACTTACCTTTTAGCTATACTATATACGAACGGGTCCACTGCCCGCTAGTGTGTAGTAGTCAGTTTTAGGGTAATTCTTGTTTATAAATTTTAAACTCGATTTCACACATCAAGTTTTTGGCGCCGCTGCCCGGGATTGTGTGCCGATTTAGTTGTTAATTTAGTGGTTTGATCCTTTCTCACGCGTGAGGAAGTTACTTGTTTTATTAGTTTAGTTTACTTTTCTTATCACAGGTGCATTTGACGTGTTTGTGTTAGTTGTGTGTTTGCAGGTATTGTTTTAGTTGATGAACTTGCGTTCTTCGGTCTCCCTTTGAATAGTCCTTTGTCTACTCCGAGAAGACCAAGAGGGCGTAGGTTTAACTTCACTGAGCCATCAACACCAATACCAACACCATTTTCACCTATAGCTAAACCCACTCCTGATTCGGACGAGGAAGGGTTCTTTTTAGACGAGTTTTTCTATTTAGAAGTTAAGCAAGAGGAAATGGGTGACGAACAACCAAGGGGTCCAAATGACACTCGCTATGGCGAGAGGGTTCGAACTATCCCAACGGGCCGTGGTTCTGCCATTAGACCTCCGGCTATTGATCACACTTTCGCTTTGAAAGGAAACCATCTTAAGAGCATAGAAGAGCATCAATTTGATGGAAAAAGGAAATGGGATCCATACCAACACTTGGATAGGTTTGAAAAGTTGGCTCGGCTATATCAATAT
The DNA here is from genome assembly GCA_034093135.1 of Erigeron breviscapus. Taxonomy (NCBI): domain Eukaryota; kingdom Viridiplantae; phylum Streptophyta; class Magnoliopsida; order Asterales; family Asteraceae; genus Erigeron; species Erigeron breviscapus. The sequence goes on along the minus strand of CM067168.1, from coordinate 95,490,042 downwards.
GGGCAAAACCAAATGAATGTCGTGAAACTTGAGACATTTCCCATGTCAATCACCGGAGAAGCACTTGATTGGTTCAAGGATGTAGTAGATGCATGGATTCGTTTCAAGGAGATGTTAAGAAATTGTCCAAGTCACGATTTGACTAGGGAAAAATATGTGGAGCTTTTCTTTGATGGGTTAGATAAGAAGTCTAAACGCGAATTGGGATATGCTTTCGGGGGTAGTTTCAATAACATTACACCCAATGAAGGTTATCAAATCTTGGAAGATATGGCAAAGGATAGCTCAACTTTGGATGATGAAAGGTTCTTGAAGAATGAAAGAAAGATGAAGAGAGGTACTAACCAAGGGAGAGTGGCTAAGTTTGAAGCTAGCAATGACCCAGGGGTTATTGGAGAGATTAGGGCGCTATCTGAGCGCATGGAAAAGGGGTTTGCTACTCAAGAGAATAGGTTTGGAGCAATTGAGAGAGATGTTAAGGTAGTATCCGATGGGTGTGATCATTGTGGTGATATGCATTATTCTGATGAGTGTCCAAATCGGGCACCCGAAGATGTGAGTTATGTTCAGAATCAACCCCAAGGGAGCTACCAACGCAACACCGGTTTTCAGAACCGGCCTTCAGGTAATACTTCTTATAACTCTTCTTTTCAGTCTAATAATTCTTGTTTTTCAGGTAACAGGTGGCAAAGAGATAATTATCAGAATCAGCCACAACAACAGACTCAGCAAGGACAAGGATCAGGTTCTTCTTCTTCTAATGCCGATCCTAATGCCGAGTTGAGAGAGATGATGAAGTAGTTGGCTAGTAACCAAGTTGAAACAAATACTAGCATTCAAATGATCAGGGAAGATACCAAGACTTTGAGTGAGATGATGGATCAGTTAAGTGGAAAGGTGGAGATCAACATGAAAAACCAGGGAGTTAATTTCAAGGATCTTGAAAGTAGGATGGCCGCTCTTGCTAGGCCCACGGGGACTCTTCCTAGCAACACACAGCAGAATCCTAGGCCTCAGTTTAGCCAGGGACAGAAATACACTCCACCTCCAGTCCGTAATGAGCAAGCCAAAGCCATCACCACTCGTATTGGTAGGTCTTATGACTCACCTCCTATGCCTAATGTTGTTGTTTCAGATGTGCAGGATAAAAGGAGTGATGATGATGAGGTTGATGAAGAGATTAAAATGGAGGAAGATTCGACCGTGAAGACTCCGGTAACTCCACCAAAACCGGCTGTGGTTCCAGAGGTTAAAGCATACAAGCCAAAGATACCATTTCCACAGAGGTTCAGGAAAGCAAAGCTAAAGGAGCAATATAATAAGTTTGTGGAGATGATTACAAATGTTCACATTAATGTGCCTTTAGTCGATCTTATTCAGGGGATGCCCCATTATGCCAAGTTCATTAAGGAGCTTGTGACTGACAAAGAAAAGTTGGAAGAGGCAAAGACTACTTTTCTAAATGCCGAGTGTTCTGCTATCTTGCAAAACCGCATACCACCAAAGCTTGAAGAGCCAGGGAGTTTTCTTATCACTTGCTCTATTAGAACCATTATTTGTAAGGCCTTAACTGATTTAGGAGCTAGCATTAATTTGATGCCTTACTCAGTTTATGCCAAGTTGTCCTTGGGAATCCTTCGCCCTACTCGCATGAGTATAAGACTAGCTGACCATTCATTTCAGTATCCCATTGGGATTGCTGAGAATATTAGAGTAAAAGTGGGACATATTGTTTTTCTTGTTGACTTCGTTATCCTCTAGATGGAGGAAGATACACAAGTCCCTCTTATTCTTGGGCGCCCATTCCTTAATACTGCGGATGCTATCATCCGTGTGAAGGATAAGGAAATTTCCTTAGGCGTAGGAACTGATAGGATTTTGTTTAATGTTGAGAGGTCTATCAAACATTCATATTCTAATGATGAGACTTGTTTCAGGATTGATGTCATTGATGATACATTGGATCGAGAATTTCAGGACTTCATGGAGACAGATATTGGAGAGGAGGAGATCGCTAATTTAGGATCGGGAGAAATTTCTGATGAAGCTTTGTTTGCAGAGGTCATGGCACTGAGTTTGGATGAATCACCTCCCGAGGATGAGAGTTTTGAGGAGGTTGTTGCTGATGGAAGTTCAAGGGTACCAAACTCTGTTGAGGTACCACCCACTGACTTGGAGCTTAAGCCGCTTCCAGACCATCTAGAGTATGCATATCTGTCAGGTGAGTCTTCTCTTCCAGTGGTTATCTCGTCCTCACTCTCGAGTGACGAGAAAGACCGTCTCATGTCCGTTCTTAGAGCCCACAAGCGGGCTTTTACTTGGAAGACCACAGATATTCCAGGTATTAGTCCTAATTTTTGCCAGCATAAGATTGATTTTCTTGATGATGTTAAGCCCGTTGTCCAGAGACAAAGGCGGCTGAACCCTAATATGAAGGAGGTTGTTAAGAAAGAGGTAATTAAGCTTCTTGATGCAGGAATTATTTTTCCTATTGCTGATAGTCCTTGGGTTAGTCCTGTTCATTGTGTGCCCAAAAAGGGGGGCATGACAGTTATTGAGAATGATAATAAGGAGCTTTTGGCCACTAGGACTATTACGGGTTGGCGGGTTTGTATAGATTACCGTAAGCTTAATGATGCCACCCGTAAGGATCACTTTCCACTTCCTTTCATTGATCAAATGTTGGAACGTCTTGCAGGTAATGAATATTTTTGTTTCTTAGATGGGTTTTCCGGGTACTTTCAAATACCCATTGATCCAAAGGATCAAGAGAAAACCACCTTTACTTGCCCATTTGGCACTTTTGTTTATAGGTGAATGTCGTTTGGTTTGTGTAATGCCCCTGGCACCTTTCAAAGGTGCATGATTGCTATTTTCCAGGACATGCTTGAAACTTCCATGGAAGTTTTCATGGATGATTTTTCTGTTTTTGGGGATTCTTTTCATGCTTGCTTGATTAATTTGGATAGGATGTTGGAACGGTGTGAGAGGGCACACCTTGTTTTAAATTGGGAAAAGTGCCATTTTATAGTGACCGAGGGAATTGTTTTAGGGCATAAAGTGTCTAAGGCCGGGATTGAAGTTGATAGGGCTAAGATAGATGTTATAGCCAAATTACCCCCGCCTTCCAATGTGAAAGGGGTAAGGAGTTTTCTTGGACATGCGAGTTTTTACCGCCGTTTTATTAAGGATTTTTCTAAGATTACTCGTCCTATGACCCACTTGTTGGAGAAGGACGTCCCTTTTGTATTTGATGATGCTTGTTTAAGTGCATTTCAGGTTTTAAAGGAGAAGTTGACTAATTCTCCTATAATGGTTGGTCCGGATTGGGAATTGCCATTTGAATTGATGTGTGATGCAAGTGATTATGCTGTGGGAGCCGTGCTTGGGCAAAGGGTTGATAAGCATTTCAAGCCCATTTACTTTGCTAGTAAAACTTTGAACCCCGCTCAGCAAAACTACACCACTACTGAGAAGGAGTTGCTCGCCGTGGTCTTTGCCTTTGATAAGTTTAGATCTTATTTGGTGTTGAGTAAGACCATAGTTTTCACTGACCATTCAGCCCTTAAATACCTGTTCTCGAAACAGGATGCTAAACCCAGGCTTATCCGTTGGATTCTTTTGTTGCAAGAATTTGACATTGAGATAAAGGATAAGAAAGGGGCTGAAAATTTGGTTGCCGACCATTTGAGTCGTTTGGAAGATCCTCACCGGGAGGAACTTCGTGATGGGGAGATCAATGATCACTTCCCCGATGAGTCTTTAATGTTTATTTCTAACTCTGATGATGCTCCTTGGTTTGCAGATATAGCTAATTATTTGGTTGCAGGTGAGATACCTAATGATTTCACGTACCAGCAGAAGAAGAAGCTCATATCAGATGTTAAGTATTATTTTTGGGACCATCCATACTTGTTTCGTGTTTGTGCAGATGGTATGATTAGGAGATGTGTTGCTGGAAGTGAGACTAGAGAGATCTTGGATGCTTGTCACTACGGGCCAACTGGAGGTCATTACGGTCCTTCAGTTACTGGTAAGAAAGTTTTTGATGCAGGTTTCTATTGGCCAACAATTTTCAAGGAGGCTCAAACTTTGGTAGAGACTTGTGACATTTGTCAAAGACAAGGGAGCATTACTAAGCGGGATGAGATGCCTCAACAAAGCATTCAGGTATGCGAGGTTTTTGATATTTGGGTATAGACTTCATGGGACCATTCCACCGTCTAATAAGTTTCAATATATTCTTGTCGCCGTTGACTACGTGTCTAAATGGGCTGAAGCCAAGGCTTTGCCCACGAATGACGCGAGGATAGTCATTGATTTCTTAAAACAGTTATTCTGTCGATTTGGTTGCCCTAGAGCTTTGATTAGTGACCGAGGAACCCATTTTGTAAATCATCAATTAGCTAAGGTCATGAAGAGGTATGGTGTTGTGCATTATTTTTCTACTTCTTATCATCCACAAACTAGTGGACAAGTAGAAAACACCAATAAGGCTTTGAAAAGGATTTTAGAGAAAACTGTTGGAGATAACCCCAAGGTTTGGTCGAAGAAGTTAGATGACGCCTTGTGGGCGTTTAGGACGGCTTATAAGACGCCGATTGGCACCACGCCATACCGGTTGCTCTATGGCAAGACTTGCCATCTTCCTATTGAGATAGAGCATAAGGCGTATTGGGCTTTAAGGAATTTGAATTTGGATTTGATGGAAGCAAGTGAACTTAGAATGTTGCAACTTCATGAGCTTGATGAGCTTAGGCTAGGTGCTTATGAAAATTCTAGGCTTTACAAGGAAAGGACCAAAGTTTGGCATGATAAGAGGATCCGTAGAAAAGAGTTTAAGGTTGGAGCTAAGGTTTTGTTATTCTTGTCTAAGTTTAAGATCAAGCAACCTAAGCTAACTTCTAGGTGGATTGGACCTTTTGTGATTAAACATGTGTATCCATCAGGTTATGTAGAGTTGTTTAAGAGAAATGGTGACGGTTCGTTCATTGTCAATGGTCATAGACTTAAGCTTTATTTGGAAGAAGAGCAAGTTGAGGGGATAATCGAGGAGATCCCCATTTTTGAATTCGAGACTTGAAAGTTGGTCGAGTCTAGCTAACGACTCGTTAATAACTTAAGCGCTTCTCGGGAGGCAACCCGTGTTATTTTATTGCACTTTATTTTCTTTTTATTAGTTAGATTTGATTTTGTTTTGTTGAGAAAGTGCAGGTGCAGATTTGATGTGATGCGGTTTCAGGTAAGTGTTTGTTTTAAGTATTGAAAAAAATTTTCTTTGGGAATGTGAACAGTAACTCCCCACTGCGCCGCAGTGGGGGTGGTTCTTGAGTGACTGCGACGCAGTCTGTTAATTCTGGCCGCGGGTGAATTTTACCCCACTGCGCCGCAGTGGGGGAGGTCGAAACCCACTGCGCCGCAGTGGGCTTGTGGACTGGTCAACAGGGGAGCGGGGTCATTAAGTGAGTCAAATGTTTCAGTTTTCTTTTCCCCCACAAAATTTATATCTATCTTTCTCTCCATCTTGAAACCGACTTGGCTCTAAAAACCCCCCAAGGACTCCTAAATTCACCCATTTATTCACTTAAAAGCTCGCATTTTCTTTCTTTCTCCTAGATTATCATCTCTACATTATCATCATGGGAAGAGGAGTAAGTTTTCTTGATTATTTTCTTTATTTATTTCTTTATTTTTGATTTTTAATTTTTAGGGTTTTTAATTTCGTAATTAATTCTAGGGTTTTGTTGTTTATGGGCTAATGAGGCTAATGGGGTGGTTAATCTTTCATTTAAAACACTTGTTCATCCGATTTTGATTTTGATTTTGAAATTAGGGTTTTGAGAATTTAGAGATTTGTGATGAACAAGTGTGGGGGAGGTTAATGTTGGATTAGTTGGTGACTATTGCTTCATTATTGCTGAATTTGAGTATTTAATTAACCCTATTTGGCTACCCATCGTGATGAACTGATGAACTTGCCCAGTTTTTCTTCGCCACTGCGCCGTAGTGGGTATGCATGTTGCCACTGCGCCGCAGTGGCCACCACCTGACCTGCACGTGATTACAATCTCATTGCGCCGCAGTGAGGGCTGCCAAGTCTCACTGCGCCGCAATGCAGACTTTCTGACCATCGATTTTGTTTGTTATTACGTAATGGGTTAAGTCTTGCATTCTTAGTTCTCATGTTTTATTTGCTTTATGTATTTGATTGCAGACCGCTGCTGACAAGAGGAAACAAGCTGAAGGCCAATCTAGTGAGGCAGCTAACGTGCCTCATAAAGCACCTAGGCGACAAGAGGAAGTGCCGCTTCACTTTGTGGGAGAGTTGAATGAAAGACACGCTTGGTTGCAATTTGATGATATTAGGCAACCTCACAAGAACAACTACTTGAACAAACTGTACAAGCTTCAAAAGCATCCTGTTTGCCCACCTAAGTATTTCACTCATACTCAGGCTCAATACTTTGGGGTGCAAGCAGATATTCGTCAGTGGTATTCTATGGGGATGAGAGTTGGTAATAGGGTGGTCAATTGCGAAATTTGGGATAAAGTGTTTCTTAACAGGGAACCAGTTTACCGGGAATTGTGTTTGGAGTTTTATTCGACCTTGAGATTGACTAAGGAATTACACAAGGTCAAAGACATTTTTGAGGAAAGGATTGTTATGTTCTACTGTGGGGGAGAGAAGAGGAAGTTATCCATAGCAGAGTTTGGTCATTACGTAGGTATGTATTCTAGGCAAGAGTTGGATAACCCGGATTGGAGAAATCTTTTGAGGCAAGGATTTTATGTTAAGGCAGATTTGGGTGATGGTGAGTCCATTCCTCAGTATTGGACTCGGATTTCTGGGGGAGTGGCTTGGCCTACTGGAGGTTATGGTAGTGTCTCTAAAATCAAAAGTGTTAAGTTACGGTTGCTCCACAGGATATTAGTGACGTCTTTTGTTCAAAGGTCGACTCATTGGGATAAGGCCTATCAATTAGATTTGTGGTTGATAAAGCTGTTTTCTGAGGGGTCGCCTAGGAAGTTTGCATTGCCTCCGATGGTACTCTTGGACCGAATGTGCAACCATTCCGATTCTGAGCTTGTTTTGGGTCATTTTATCACCCGGATTTATAAAAGGATGGGAGTGTTCGAATTGGATGCGTGCCAGACGTATCTTTCTCAGGCCGTCTATCAAGTGGATTTAACTTCTAAGGAGTTGATTAGGGCGAAGATAGTAAGGAAGAAGCAGGGGAATGTGCCAGAGAGACTGTTGGATGATGAGGGGGTTGTAGAGTCACCACCGCCGGATGTGGAGGAGGATGATGTTGATATGGAGGATGCTCCTCAGGAGCCACAGAGGAGGCGTGGTCGTAGCGGTTTTGATTTGACTGAGTTAGGATCCACAGTTCAGAAGATATATGAGGTATAGACTTTATGGGACCATTCCCACCGTCTAATAAGTTTAAGTACATTCTTATCGCCGTTGACTACGTGTCTAAATGGGCCGAAGCCAAGGCTTTGCCCACGAATGACGCAAGGGTAGTCATTGATTTCTTGAAACAGTTATTCTGTCGATTTGGTTGCCCTAGAGCTTTGATTAGTGACCGAGGAACCCATTTTGCAAATCATCAATTAGCTAAGGTCATGAAGAGGTATGGTGTTGTGCATTATTTTTCTACTTCTTATCATCCACAAACTAGTGGACAAGTAGAAAACACCAATAGGGCTTTGAAAAGGATTTTAGAGAAAACTGTTGGAGATAACCCCAAGGTTTGGTCAAAGAAGTTAGATGACTCCTTGTGGGCGTTTAGGACGGCTTATAAGACGCCGATTGGCACCACGCCATACCGGTTGCTCTATGGCAAAACTTGCCATCTTCCTATTGAGATAGAGCATAAGGCGTATTGGGCTTTAAGGAATTTGAATTTGGATTTGATGGAGGCAAGTGAACTTAGGATGTTGCAACTTCATGAGCTTGATGAGCTTAGGTTAGGTGCCTTATGA
>CM067168.1:95478489-95481053 GCA_034093135.1 Erigeron breviscapus | reverse complement strand
AATATATATATATATATATATATATATATATATATATATATATATATATATATATATATATATATATATATATATATATATATATATATATTATTATCATATCATGATTTTCATGATATATATGTATATATATATATATATACATATATGTATATATATATACATATATATCTCAAGTCTAAGGGCACATTTACGAGATATTCAACGAGTCTATTGTACCATATTCGAATCTATTATTTTAGACCATATAATGATCTTTGAAGCTTTATAGCAAATATATCTATTGCTGTTAAATTTAATGCTTTAGCCAATATTAAGGCTAAAGAGATTTTTATATAAATGTCATTTTCTACATTCCCGTATAAATATGTAGTAACAACATCAATTAGTTTCATATGAAGTCCTTCAGAGATTATAAGGCCGATTAAAATCTATTTATTGTTGCATATATTACGGGAAAATATGTTTCCTCATTACCCGGGATTTGAGAGAAACTTTGTGCAACTAATCGTGCCTCATATAATCTCATTCTTTTTATTTCAATCACCCATTTATAACCTATTGGTTCGACGTCTATGGGTGTACGCCTATAGGTCCGAAAGATACTTTTCTTTTTGAGCGAATTTTATGGCCTTTTGCCATTATGGGTCAATCATCTCTGTGCATGCATATATCCAGAGTTTTATATACGTATTTATTACGTTTGTTGCTATAGCATATAAAATTATATATTGTCAACATGCATGTGTTGTTCGGTTCCAAAGTGCACTAATATGTATTGAGATCTCATTTTTCATTTTGGAACCAGTATTTCATCAAGGACTATATTTTCCTCTGGTATCGTGTATGTTCTTGGAATATTTACCTCTATAGAGGTTTCACTAATGTTGAGAGTTTCACAACTATTTTTTTGCTCATTTCTTTTCGTGGGGTTTTGTCTCTGGAATCGATTGGCCTCCCACGTTTAATTGGAGCAGGTGCATTTGATGCTGGTATATGTGACTTTTGTCACTCTATTTGTATCTGTGAATGCATCTAGTAATTTATATTATTTTGGACTTCATATGTGACCACTTTTGTGGTCAAGATTTGATAATGGTGATGCATTCTTAAGTTATTTCTTGTGTTACCAGTCTTTCTTTTTCTTTTCTCTCCCCCTAAGACCGGGAATACTTTTCTTATCAAACTGACAAACAACATAAAATATTGTAGATATGTCATCAGTTGATGGTTATAAATAATTGATAACTTATGGGAATAAAACCCAATGTATATATGTCCAGTCGTCTTTTTTGGTCCCAAATTTGGTGCGATGTGGTGGTATTGATACATATACCACGCAACCAATAATTTAAGCGGGACAATTTGGTTCTTTTCCAAAGACCAATTGTAAAGGAGAATATGTATGTACAAGGTCGTACCATGTATGAAAATGTATCCTTATCGAAAATACTTTTATTATGCACCATATATATTTCGATAGGATCTATATATAATATAACACAGAGGATAAAGCTTTTACCTATTCATGGATAAATTATTTGCCATAGGTCGTACCATGTAGAAAATGTATCCTTATCGAAAATACTTTTATTATGCACCATATATATCTCGATAGGATCTATATATAATATAACACAGAGGATAAAGCTTTTACCTATTCATGGATAAATTATTTGCCATAAAATATGGAATAATTGATATTCGGTATTATTCATAAATATGGTTTTTAAATAATAAACATATTTTTTTTTTGAATATCCTTAAAACTCAATGAATATTTATAAATATGGTTTTAAATAAATTTAATGGGCAACATCTATATCTTATTATTATTATATTATTATTATTATTATATTATTATTATTATTATTATTATTATAATTATTATTATATTATTATTATTATTATTATAAGTATTATTATTATTATTATTATTAAGTATTATTATATTATTATTATTATTATTATTATTATATTATTAATTATATTATTATTAGTATTGTAATTATTATTATTATTATTATTATTATTATATTATTATTATTATTATTATATTATTATTATTATTATTATTATTAATTATTATTATTAATTTTATTATTATTATTATATTATTATTATTAATATTATTATAATTATAATTAACTATAAGTATATTATTATTATTATTATTATTATTATATTATTATTATTATTATTATTATTATTATTATTATTATTATTATTATTATTATTAATTAGTAATTATATTATTATTATTATATTATTATAATTATTATTATATTATTATTATTATTATTATAAGTATTATTATTATTATTATTATATTATTATTATTATTATATTATTATTATTATTATTATTATTATTATTATTATTATTATTATTATTAATTATTATATTATTATTATTAATTATTATTATTATTATTATTATTATTATTATTATTATTATTATTAATTATTATTATTATTATTATTATTATTATTATTATATTATTATTATTATTATATATTGTATATATATATATATGTATATATATACTTTATATTTATCTTATT
>CM067168.1:95365989-95473489 GCA_034093135.1 Erigeron breviscapus | reverse complement strand
TCAACTGCTCTATCTATGTAAATTTCGTATTTTAATTTTGAATCTCCTTAATATAATGAACAATCACCCCGTATTTCCGGCACCCTCTCTCCAATCCTAAAAACTCTAAATTCACCACTCTAGAGCAGCCCCCTCTCTCCACCATCTGCCGCCCGCTTCTCTTCTCCAGCCCCCATAAGACGCACACGACCTATCTTCATCTGTATGTTAAGGACCATGGCGGCAATACTTTTTCTCCGACGAACCCGTCTGTGCATCAACGGTTGCGCTTTGACGGATGTGCATCAACGGCTAATGATTCTGTGATAAACGGTTGTGCATCATGGTAATGGTTTGTGTAAACAAAAGGGTTGTGCATCAACAATTTTGTTATTTCGCGTTTGTGCAGCACCACTTTTGTTAATCACCGATGTATAGTTTTTGTTTATTCATGGTGCATCAAGTTCAACGGCTGTGCATCAAATTATTAGTTACCTTACTGTTGTGAATCATACTCGTTTGGTTTATAAAGAAAAATAAAATATCATCATGCTCAATAGAGGAATAAGTCAAAGAACTTTTTCTGTATGCGAACAAAAGTTTAAGAATCTCCAAAAAAAGAAAAAGAAGGCAAAAGTTTAGGAAGAGTAGATAGATAAAGGAATTGACAAATGTGTCCTTAATTATTAATATTTTAATTTAAAAGAAATTAATTACCTGAAATCTTGATCTATTTGATCTAATGGTTGAAATATTATCTTATTTGTTTTACAATAATAGTTATCTTACAATAACTAATCTATATATATATCAAAAATATAATATCTGATATCCATATTTAGAAAGTTCAAAAATAAAACCATCCATAAATACGAATATACCATAGTTTGGAATGGGATCACGTATTTATTACATTCAATTCAAGGGAATTAATAATATAAACCAAATATGTGGGTAACTGATCATAACGTGATTTAAGGGATTGATAAATATAACTAGCATTTAAGTGTTGACGGAAAACATTATCTGCTTTATATGCACAAGACACTACTTGTGATTTGTATATATTATAAATCAATCAACAAGATATAATAACGATTGATTATCATTCAAGCAAAAACTTTTTAACTTAGATATCAAATTATCAAACTTGTAATCGATCTAGTAGCACATACGTGATTCTTTCAATAATTATAAATAAATAACATATATCGATTACAAAATTAAAATAATGCGACCATATTGTGCAGTTTGGTCTAGTGCCTAAAATACAATAAGTTATGAGTTTAAGGTATAAAATTATTCATGCATGCAAATGAATTACGGTCCCCCAAAAAAATGAAAGATTTAGACTTCCAAAAATATATAGCATAATAATGCATAAAATAATTAAGGGGGTGCCTGGTTGGGGGGTTTTGGGGGTAGGGAATGGGAAAGGAAATGAATAACTATGCTTGGTTGTACAAAGCAAAGATAATGAATGCTTAGAAGAGGGTAACGAGGCATTACCCAACACTTTGAGAGGTAAGGTAATCATTACTTACAAATATCATTACTTACAAATCTATCCTTTTCACTCCTTCTCCAACAGGCAACACCAACACCAAAGACGTCCAACATCTCCTCCAACAACCAACACCACCGTCCACCCATCCTCCAAACCGCCGGCGCTCCCCAAGCCACCACCTCCGGCAATCATATCAACCACCACCATACTTAACTAATCGAAACCCAAACCCACTTCTGGCCACCACCGGTTACCTATGCAACATCACCATCATCACCACTCATACCACCACCAAACACCGACCTGTAATTCTGTAAATACACTCACCAGTCACCACTAGCGGGCGCCACCACTACCACCTGTACCTCCGACATCACCTCAAACAACCGCCATCGGACATCACCTTCAACAAACCCCATCTGACAGCCGCCACCACCAAAAACCACCGGTCAAAGATATGTATTGAAGATACGTATTGACATGGTGGAGAATATGTATTTTGACTTCAAAGAGAGAAATACGAGTATTAAATTATTAATGCAATCCAATCAAAGAAGTTTCTGTTTTTATTTTATATAATATGATATCAAAGAAAAACAAAGATTTGGAGTATAATGCTACTGAAACAGTGGAGTATTGTACTATATATGATATATGATATGATATATGATTAAAGAAGAAAAAAAGAAAAGCAGAGGTGGAGGTTATTTCGGTGGGCGGTGGGGGTATTAGAGAGAGAGAATTGATTGTAGGTTGACAACCAAGCACCAACAATATAATCATAATATAGTGTATAAAAGTATTCCCTTACCCTTACCCTTACCCTTTCCCTTTCCCTTTCCCATTCCCCAATACTAACCAGGCACCCCCTAAGTATACTGTCATATCAATTGGTTGTTTGTACTATCAATCAATTTGTTGCCATGTATGTTACAATATATTTTATTAATACATATACATATAATATATTCATAATACATTTATCACCTCTTTTTTAAATACCAAGATCATATTAACAAAGGAGGTATAATGTTTAACATTTGTTTCGAAATCATTGATAGATACACACGAATTTTGATCACCTGATTTAAATTTTTCTACATCTATCAAACAAATGAATATTTACATTTATTGTAGATTGATTCTACATTTCTCCATTTGACAACATGTACTATGATAAATAAATCAAATTAAGTAGGTAACATTTAATTGATACAAAGGAAAAAGAGTATGACTCAGGCAAATATATATATAATAATGAGATACATAATTCAAGTAATGCAAAACAAACCCATTCTGCCAATTTTGTGATTAAGAAATTGAGCAGTACAAGAATGCTACACCTAAGGGCTTTACACGTGTGTAGAAGTACATAACTAATTTAGTTATAAAGTAGTTATAAATTAGTTAGACTAGAGATAGATACAATTCTTGTATGTAAAGGTCAAAGGCCTATTTAAGTATTATAGTTTCTCGTTATGTAATTCAGACTTTTTGATACACAAATTCAATAAAGAAAATATTCCCAAAATCCCTCTCAATTTCTTTTATGGTATCAGAGCAACCGTCAAAATCTCACAGTAACCGCCATTAATCCGCCACCAACAACTATCAATTTCACCTCAAATCCGCCATTAAACCTGATGAATCACTGATCTCCGACCAAAATCTATCAACTGAAACCCTAATCCACCACCGATTCCAATCAAATTTCACTTCCTGATCAAATCAAACCCTAATTTCATCATTTCTCAATCAATTTCTATAAAATCAAGAAAATACAAGAAGTTAACAAATAATCAAATAAAATAATCAAAATTCATCAATAACTCAAAGAAATAACAAGATGTCGGAAGTGATTACAGAACAGATCAACAACAATGGAGCAGGACAAGTCAACAACAATGAAGATGACGTCAGCTCAACAAATCATCCACTCTACTTCCATCCAAATGATCATCCAGGCCTGGTATTGATTTCTAAGAAACTTCTAGGATCTGAAAATTTTAGTTCTTGGAAGAGATCTTTATCATTTGCTCTTAGTGCTAAAAATAAATTGAAAATTGTTAATGGAGAGTACAAAACACCTGAAATGAATTCTGTGCTAAAATCACATTGGGAGAGAGCTAATGATATGCTTATTTCATGGATTCTAAACACTGTTTCTGAAGAGATTGCAAACAATGTGAGTTTTGTGAATAATGTCACTGAGTTGTGGAAGGAATTAAAAGAACATTATGAGCAGCTTGATGGACATAGAATATATCAATTGTGTAATGAAATTGTTGAAATGAAACAAGGAAATTCAACAATTAAGGTCTATTATCACAAGCTAAAAGGATTGTGGGATGAGATGGATGCACTAGAGGCACCACATGCTTGTACTTGTAAATGTGTATGTGAAAATGGCAAGAATAATGTTGAAAGAGATCAAAGGAAAAGGCTCATACAGTTCTTAATGGGTTTGGATGAGAGCTACACTAATGTGAGGGGACAGATATTACTTATGCAACCACTGCCACAAACTGCAAAGGCATATTCTATGCTAAGACAAGAAGAGAAGCAAAGGTTGGCACACAAACCTCCACATCTTGCAATGCCAACTGCTCTTAACACTATGATCACAAACAAGCCTCTACACAACCAACAAAGGATCAACAACCCTCAATTGAGATCAACTGGTCAAGGTTATGAGAGGAAGGGCATTTTCAGAACAGGGGTCATATGCTCAAGTTGTAGCAGGGAAGGTCACTACAAGAGTGAATGCTACAGGATTGTTGGGTACCCTATTGGTCATCCTTTACACAACAAGTTTCAGTAGAAATCCCCTCAATACAAGCAACAGTAATCAAGCTATAACAGAGGCAAGGCAGTGAATCTAGTAATGACAGAAGAAGACACACCACTTCAGGCAACTGATTCATATACAAATGCAAGGATGGATCAGCTTCAGAATCAACTCAACCAAGTCTTATTGATGCTGCAGAACAAGGATGGTGCCATGACAAGCACTGATATTCATCAGGTTCACATGGCAGGTATGAGATTTATCTTTGCTACTTTCATTTCTGGAATTATTGGGGTATGGATAACTGATAGTGGGGCAACTGATCATATTTGTATTACACTCACACTCATGCACAATCTAAGAAAATTGCCAAAACCCATCTTTGTTACCCTGCCAAATGGCACCAATGTTCCTGTTTGCACCATTGGCTCTGTCTTCATCAATGAAGACCTCAGTCTACATGATGTGTTCTACATTCCCTCTTTTGCCTACAATCTCATTTCTGTTAGCAAAATTCTAAATACCACTCACTCTGCAGTCATATTTACTGCTAATAGCTGCACATTTCAGGACCATAAAGGATCAACCACTCAAGGGAAACTCTGTGGTGGACTCTATATCCTTCCCACAAAGCCTCTCCAATCAAACACTTCTCCTTCACTCATCAATTCTGCCATTCTGGCTGCCACCAGTGATGCTCACACATGGCATGCAAGATTGGGCCATTCTTCATTTCTTGTTATAAAAAAATCAAAAACATTTCTGTTTCTTTTCCTTGTAATTCATTGAATAAATGTACAGTTTGTCCATTGGCAAAACAACATGTACTTCCTTTCACTTTAAGCAAGTCTTATGCTAAATATTCTTTTGAGCTTATTCACATGGATGTTTGGGGCCCTTATAGGCACCCAACTATCAACAGATGCACTTATTTCCTCACAATTGTTGATGATCACTCAAGAGCTACATGGACTTTTCTTTTACCATCTAAAACTCATGTAACATCCACATTTAAGACCATTCATACTTATATTCAAAATCACTTCCACAAGTCCATCAAGACTGTGAGAAGTGATAATGGTCTTGAATTTCTCAATTCATCTCTGTCCACATTCTTTAATTCTGTTGGTATAGTCCACCAAACATCATGTCCTTATACCCCACAGCAAAATGCTAGGGTTGAAAGGAAACATAGACAACTCTTGGAAATGGCAAGGGCAATTCAATTTCAAGCCAATTTTCCAAAACACTTGTGGGGTTACTGCATATTGGCCTCCACATACTTAATAAATCGTTTGCCCTCATCTGTTTTAAACAACAAAAGTCCTTATGAGCTCTTATTCAACAAAACACTATCCCTTGATCATCTCAGAATCATAGGATGTCAGGTATATGCATATACACACACTGATGATAAATTTGCCCCAAGGGCAAAATCTTGTGTATTGCTTGGCTACCCTCACAATCAAAAAGGGTATCTCTTGTATGACTTACAAACTCACAAACCCTTTGCTAGCAGGAATGTTACCTTTGATGAATCATCATTCCCTTTCAAAACACAAACTAAAATTCCCACTTCATCTATCACTACCACTTCACCCTCTATCACTTACACACCATCTATCATTCCCACATCCATCCCTCCTACCCATGACCAATCTGACAATCACACACCCTTATCAACACCCATCTCTAATCAAACCCATTCTGATCACACCAACTCCATTACACAAACACCCACCTCTGACACTGCCCAGCAACTCATTCTCAATCTACCACCTCTACACCATCCACAATTAATTCTTCACCTACACTAAATCCACCACCACCACCTCCTCTCAGAACTTCCACAAGAATGAAAGCACCATCTGTCAAACTTAAAGACTTTATTTGTACACTTCCCAAATCTCATCATGCACAATCTGTCACCTATTCTTCTCTATCACCAAATTCTCTTCATTTTGTGAGTAATATAGATAAATCAGTTGGACCACATTCTTTTGTCCAAGCCTCAAAAGATCCAAAATGGATAGATGCCGTGGAAAAGGAGATCCAAGCTCTTGAACAGAACAACACTTGGATCCTTGTATCACCGCCACATGGCAAAACCCCTATAGGTAGTAAATGGGTCTATAGGATCAAGTACAAGTCTGATGGCTCAGTAGAGAGATTCAAAGCCAGACTTGTGGCAAAGGGTTATCACCAACAAGCTGGCATTGACTACACTGAGACATTTGCCCTAGTGGCCAAAATGGTCACAATAAGAACTCTTTTGGCTGTCAGTGTTCATCAAAACTGGATCATTGAGCAGTTGGACATCAACAATGCCTTTTTACATGGAGATCTTAATGAAGAGGTCTATATGAAAATTCCCCAAGGTTACACCAAATAAGTGCCACCCAACACAGTTTGCAAGCTTGTAAAATCACTCTATGGCCTCAAACAAGCTAATAGGCAATGGTTTGAGAAACTCACATCATTCCTCAAGACCCTTGGTTTTCAACAAAGTTATGTGGACACATCTCTGTTCACTTACAAAAAGGGTACCTTATTTACTGCCTTACTGATCTATGTGGATGATATAATTCTCTCTGGCAATGATGCTTCACATATCAAGCCTGTTAAGAGCCAACTGCACAACAAATTCAGTATAAAAGACCTTGGACCTCTCCATTATTATCTAGGAATTGAGTTTATCAGGAACTCATCTGGTCTAATCATGACACAAAGAAAATATGCCTTGGAACTGATCACTCTTGCAGATCTCCAAAACTCAAAGCCTGCTGGAATCCCTCTAAACCCCAATGACAAACTCAATCCCACTGATGGAGACCTGCTTCCAGATCCTTCCATATACAGGACCCTAGTTGGCAAGTTGATTTATCTCACTATCACCAGGCCAGATATAGCATTTGCAGCACAGGCTCTCAGTCAATTTCTACATCAGCCAAGAACACCACACCTCAAGGCATTAATGAAAACCCTCAGATATATCAAATTTTGTCCCAGTTAAGGCTTATATTTTCCCTCTGCCAACTCTCTTCATTTGGCAGCTTATTGTGATAGTGACTGGACCAGTTGCTCTTTTTCAAGAAGATCCATATCTGGTTCAGGTATTTTTCTTGGGCCCTGCCTCATTTCATGGAAGTCCAAAAAGCAAGGTGTTGTTTCCAGATCTTCCACAGAGGCCGAATATAGGGCACTTGCAGATACTACTTGTGAAATTTCCAGGATAAAGTGTCTTCTGCAGGATCTCAACATCAAAATACCTTCTTCTATTCCTATTTACTGTGATAATTCTTCAGCCATATCTCTTGCTTCAAATCCTGTCCAACATGCAAGGACAAAGCACATTGAGATTGACTACGACTTTGTAAGAGATAAAATCAAAGATGGACTCATTCATCCTGTGTTCATCCCTTCCAGGGCTCAACCAGCAGACCTCTTCACCAAAGCTCTACCTAGACCCCTACATTACAACTGTTTGTCCAAGTTGGGCACTTGTGATGCTTACACAATGCCCACTTGTGGGGGGGGGGGGGGATAATGAGATACATAATTCAAGTAATGCAAAACAAACCCATTCTGCCAATTTTGTGATTAAGAAATTGAGCAGTACAAGAATGGTACACCTAAGGGCTTTACACGTGTGTAGAAGTACATAACTAATTTAGTTATAAAGTAGTTATAAATTAGTTAGACTAGAGATAGATACAATTCTTGTATGTAAAGGTCAAAGGCCTATTTAAGTATTATAGTTTCTCGTTATGTAATTCAGACTTTTTGATACACAAATTCAATAAAGAAAATATTCCCAAAATCCCTCTCAATTTCTTTTATATAATAAGAATAATAAGAACATATATTATATGATAAGCTTTGTATCGATAAACAAATCCAAAACCGACCATCTCATATTCACTAATCGTCGGCCGGCCACAAGAATCATCGGCGTTGTATTCTTTAATTCAGGTAACATAAAAATCATTTTTCTACCTTTTCACAAAATAGATAGGATGTAGTTGAGAAATATCCTTTTCTTTATCATTTAAAATCCTTGCGGTATAATTGAAAACATATACTTTCAAATAGATCTAATTTCAAATAGATCTAAGGCAGTGAAAAAGAAAATTACTATTTATTATTTCTTATTTCATGATTGTTATTCTTATAAGTATAATATATAATAACTGGTTACATATTTTTAATCAAATAAATTTTAGTCGATCTAACTTTTCTTTTCTATATATATATATGATCGATTTGATTATTTTATATCTATCTATATATATATAATAACTGGTTATATATTTTAATCAATAAATTTTAGTCGATCCTATTTTTCTTTTCTCTAGATATATATATGATGATTTGATTATTTTATATCTTGTCTCAAATTAATAGCATAACATATCAAGGAAAGAAAAATATATAATAACTGGTTATATATTTTAATCAATAAATTTTAGTCGATCCTATTTTTCTTTTCTCTAGATATATATATGATGATTTGATTATTTTATATCTTGTCTCAAATTAATAGCATAACATATATATATATATATATATATATATATATATATATATATATATATATATATATATATATATATATATATATATATATATATATATATATATATATATATATATATATATATATATATATATATATATATATATATATATATATATATATATATATATATATATATATATATATATATATATATATATATATATATATATATATATATATATATATATATATGTTGTTTTATGTTTATATATATATACAAGAATTAGGATTAAGACCCCTATATATAGACTAACTACAAGTGTATAATGGTAAATACATATGGATATATATATTTGTATATAACATTATCCTATTTGTATTAGGTTAGGCAATTATAATAGAGCTGTATTATAATTCCAACATAGACTTGGTATCATAGTAGAAGTCGAATAAGATAGTCTATAAATATTGGCTGAGCATATGATCAATATATACAAAGGTTTTGAGTTATTTTTTCAATTAATAAAGAGTGGAGAGCATATTCCATAATCATATTTGTGTTCAATACTTTAATTGGTATCAGAGCAAGGTTCAAACAGCAGCAACGGCTATTATTCGCAAGAGTTTTTGCTGACTTTTGTAAATTCGTAGTTTGCAACAGCAGCAGCAAAAGTATTCGATCAGCAGTAGTACTCTTAATTCGAACAAGACAAGGATGTAACATCCGCGAATTTTGACCCGTTGACTTTTGTGTACTTTGACTAACAAACTTATTGAATGAAGTAATTTGGGCCCATTTATGATTTTATGACTAAGTGGTATGTTAGTCGAGTCGTTAATAGGTCGTTGGCGTTTAGTAGTGTAAATGATTGTTTATATGGCTTGTGGGAGAAACGGGTCGGCCCGTGGGTAGTCCATGACCCACCAAGCCCCAAGACCCATCTTTCCCCCCCCCTTATCCTTTTCCTCCCTCTCATTTCTCATTACTATCTTTTTCTCTCTTTCTCTCAAAAGCAAAAGAACTCTTTCAATCTCTTCACCCTTCTTGCATCAACTAGTAGTGAATCGATTATAACACAAGAATCATTACCGTCTATACCTCATTTTCGTCATATTGAAGAATCAAGATAGAAGTTCTTGCATTTTTGGCCCATTTTGACCTAATTTCGGATTTGAGCACTAGGAAGAGTTTTGGTAAGTCTAAATCAACCCATTTACTTCTATTTATGTTCATTTACTTGTTTCTAGTTAATTTGGTGCCGTTGCAAGTCTTGAATCGAGTCGAATGGCGATTTTGGGTAATTAGGGTTGTTAGGGTTTGAGCGATTCAGAGGATTTTGATGTTTTGGTCGAAATGGTGGGTTGGGTTATGTGTATTTATGGTCATTGATGTTTAGTTATGCTTCAAAATGGGTTACAAATCGTTTTGGTGTGGTTTGGGTTGAATTTGGGGGTTTTGGGTTCGTTTTTCTGCACTTGGTTGCTGCTGGTGTAGTTGCTGCCCAGTATGGGGCGTAACCTACGCCCCTTGGGGCCGTAGGTTACGCCAGTTGTATTTCCTTAGGCGTAGGCTACGCCCATTTGGGCCGTAGCTTACGCTTATCCCCATCTTCAAAATTGAATCTGGAGATTTCATCTGGAGCTTGAATCTGGAGCTGCCCAGGTTGGGCGTAACTTACGCCCCACCCAAGCGTAGGTTACGCCAGGCCATTTTTTCTTGGGCGTAGGTTACGCCCATAGGGGCCGTAGCTTACGCCTATCCCTAACTTCAATTTTGACCTTACGCCAAAATGTTTCTGTTTACGCCAACTTTTACGCCAAAAAGCCCTTTTCTAGAGGGCCGTAGCTTACGCCACTTTGGGCCGTAAGTTACGCCTGCTGTAATTTGACCGACCGTAGGTTACGGTGGTTGTCACCGTAGCTTACGGCCATTGTAATTCGGATTATTCCTGGTTTGACCTAGTTTGACCTTTTGAGCCTTTTTGCGCGCCGAGTCTTAATCTAATTCACTTATTATCTTATATAACTTTGATTAGAGTCGTAGAAGTCATTTAACGTCGGAAAGCATTTTGGAAACCTAATTAGGGTTTTGTCGAGGAATTGTTAAGTTACGTATATGTGTTCATGCGTGTTAATGTGTATGTATATGATCAATATTTAGGTGTTGGACGCGAGGTGAACTTCGTACGGAGATAACTTAACTTTATATCGATCTTATCTTTCATAACCAATCAAGGTGAGTTTCGTATCTCCCTACCCACTTGGGATTCGGGCTGAAAAGTGTAAACCTGGCTTGTTTACTTGCATTTATTGATGTGTTATTTGTTTGACTTGATTGTTGGATTGATGTGGCGTATCCTTTCGTTTGATTGACTTGGGTTGTGTTTTCGTTAAGTATTGCTTATACATTAGGATAGACGTACATACATGGAGGTCGGTTATGCCTTCCTTTGGGTCTTAGATGTGGTGGGAAGGCTGCGGGTGACCCTATACATAAGCATCTAGGACTTGAAGAAAGTAGAATCCTCTGAAATATATGTACGTATAGTTGGTTTATATGGTGATTAATGATTAATTTTGATTGATGCATATGTTGTGTATATGTCCCACTGTTAGGGGATTTGACTTATGTATATTTAGATACGGCCTTGTCCCTCTGTTGACAAGTGTGCCCGTTACGATTATTGATTGTTGATTCATGTTGGTCGAATGTTGATTATTGGTTTATGGATGACGGTTATTGATTGTCGGTTGTGATTATGCATTTACATTTGATTGTAAGCATTGCATACATTGTTGATGAGCCCTCGGCAGGGGATTGCCGGCATCCTGGTGCATAGATGTATGCACCCATTTTGGATGTAGTCCTGACCCCGAGTATATAGACATATATATCTCGATGTTTTTGAGATACAGCCCTGACCATGGCGATGGCAGAGGGGTATCGTTGCATACGTGATTGAAGGTCACGCTTGGGATAGGCATATTTGCTTATTCATTCATTCGGCATTTGCATTGATACATACATCATTTATGCCTCCTCATTACACTCTCATTTCCTTTGTGTAATCTTGTTGTTGGATGATATTGTGTTGCTTAGAGGCTCGCTGTAAGTCATGTCTAGCCTCTATTCTTATATTGTGATTATTGATGCTGGTTCATTATGAACCATTACTACGAACTCACCAACCTTGTGTTGACTATGCTTAGTACACTTTTCAGGTAATCAGGTACTCCCCGGACGTGGTGTTTAGTTGCTTGCTTGCCGTCTAACCCGGACTTGGACTCATGGATCAAGGATTCATTGACCCTCCTTTTGCATTATTCCTAGGATCGTTTGCCATCCTTGGATGTGTTATGTTAACATTGATGGCTATTTGCTCCTGTTGTATTTGGTTACTTGTATTGCTATGTTTGGATTCACCGAATCATTAATTGCATTTAGTTGTTCTATTGTAATTCCACCGGGTGCTGTATGATTTCCGTGACATTTTGAGCTCCGGCTTGGGGTGTTACAGAATGGTGGCCCATGCGTGGTCGTAGAGAATTAGGTGGTTTGACCTAGACTACGGCTTAAGTTAAAACTCTTCATATAGCATGCATGGTTAGGAAATTCGTGTGCAATATGAATTTTGTGAATCCCCGTGTGAGTTCGTAGTTAAGACCACTTGTGTGATAGCTTAAATTCAATGTGATGAATGTGATTACTATGATTTGTTGTTGTTATTTATTGAAGCTAATGTGATGAGTTAGAGCAAAATGAAGGGATGCCATTAACTTAGTATAATATTGCGGCAACCCTAAAAGAACCCGATCAACTCTTTTATGGTTACCCGATACTATAACAAGTTCGTGACATCGTGGATTGCGCACGTGTGGTTTAAAGTATAATAAGGAACCGATATGCCTAATGGAAGTTGATTGGGTGGAAGGTTAGCCGTTGGTACACCTTGTATACATACCCGGTCAATAACTAGAGAGCATATCGAATTCGGATTATACCTTGAATCACTTGTGTTAGTTGTTTAATGACATGATGAAATGAACATGAGTACTTAATTTAATGATAAAATATGGTAATAAATGCAACGTGATGTTATGATATGTGAAAACCCCTTATGATCCTAACACTATTGCCTTAGCATAATGTTATGTAATGTGTATGTGGTACCGATATGAGGGCATTAACTACTTGTGTGACTAACATGCGAGCATTTGAGACTAACTCTCGGGTCAACGTGTTACTTGTTTTATAGAAATGGAAAGACCAAGGAGAGTACGAACAAATTATAGGGCTGAAGAAGAAGAGCCTCAACCGGAAGCTCAACCGGAAGTACAAAGAGGTAGGGGCCGTGGTAGGGGCCGTGGTAGAGGTCGTGGTAGAGGTCGTGGTAGGGGCCGTGGTAGGGGTCGTGGTGAAGCCCCTGAGCCAAACTTGGCTGAGGTAATCGCTCAAACGGTTGCCGGAATCATGCCAACCATTATTGCTCAAGTCACTGCAAGTCTTGGGCAAAATAATGGGCCCCAAAACAATGAAGCCCCAGAAAATGAAAATAATGAAGATGCTCAACATTATGCCGAAGAACATGAAGAAGAGGGACCGGTGGGAGTTGGTATCGGTATGCCCATGAACAATCAGTATGGCGGATACCGCCAAGGGTGTATATTCAAGGATTTTAAAAGTTGTGGGGCACCGGAGTTTGATGGGAAAGGTGGTCCCACGGAATGTATACGATGGTTTGAGGCGATAGAGGCGGTGATTGAAAGGAGTCATTGCACCTACGATGACCGGATTCCCTATGCATCCGGCATGTTTAGGCATGACGCCTTAAGTTGGTGGAACCAAGAAGTAACTTTGGGGCGGACTCAAAATTTGGAGTGGGTTGACTTCGTAAATAAAGTAAAAGCAAAGTTTTGTCCTCCCTACGAACTACAAAATTTGACCATTGAGTTTGCAAACCTCAATATGGAAGGAGCCGATTACAAGGGCTATGTGAGACGATTCCAAGAGTTGTCTACCCTCATTCCTCACTTGGTGGGCACCGAGACACAGGCCATCCAAAAATTTGTGTTGGGCTTGAACCCTCAAGTCCGATCTTATGTAAACTCTAACATGCCTACTTCCTTGGCTAATGCGGTTAACCAAGCCGGGAGTGTGACTGAAGATTTGTTGAGGAGTGGTGTTTTGAGCAAGTCCTCATCAAACAAGAGGAAGGAAGTGGGTGAGTCGAGCGGGGTAAGGAAAATGGGGAGGTTTGACCCCAAGAATGCTAATAGGGGTAGGATAATGGCGGCGGTGGAACCGACTAGGAGGGCTTATAACGGGCCTCATCCTTTCTGTGGAAGGTGCAACAGGCACCATCCCGCCACCACTCCATGTGGTGCATGCTACAATTGCCACCAAGTTGGGCACGCCTCCAAGAATTGTAGGGCTCCAAGAACGGGCCCAATGAATGCGGCTCCTATTCGGGCCGTTCCTCCACAAGGAAATCAAAGAAGGGGTGAGTGTTTTGAATGTGGTAGCCGTGACCACTATCGTAATGATTGTCCTCGATGGGTGGGACAACAAGTTCAAGTGGCCGTTCACCCCAATCAACTCCAAATGGTTGGGCCTAATCAAAACCGGGGGCAACAAGGCCACCAAGTGCCACCACGCGGCCGAGCCTTCGCGGCCAATGTAAATGAAGCCCGCAACGATCCCAATGTAGTAGCAGGTACTTTCCTCTTAAATGGTCTCTATGCAACCGTCTTATTTGATTCCGGGGCCGATTATAGCCTCGTGTCTACTAATTTTGTTCCTTTGATTGATGTGCATCCATGTGCTCTAAACTATGTGCTTGACATTGAAATGGTAAATGGGTCACTAACTAGAATTAGCCAAATACTCCGTGATTGTGTTTGACTTTGGAGGACGTTGACTTCTTCATTGACCTTATGCCTCTTGACATTGGTAGTTTTGATATTATAGTGGGTATGGATTGGTTGACGGCGGTGAATGCAACCATTGATTGTGGTGAGAGAGTTGTTAAGATCCCTTTGGCCAACGGTAAAATTCTTAGGGTTCAAGGCGAAATCTCCGATTCCCCAAATTCTAAAGTCTTTAGTGCTACCACCACAAAGGTAGAATTGAAGACCGTTCCTATTGTTTGTGATTTCCCCGATGTTTTTCCGGATGACTTACCGGGATTACCTCCAACTCGTGCGCTTGATTTTCGTATTAGTCTTATTCCTGAAGCCGCGCCCGTAGCAAAAGCTCCTTATAGGCTAGCTCTAACCGAAATGCAGGAGCTACAAACTCAACTCAAGGAACTCCAAGAGAAGGGTTTCATTCGCCCTAGTCAATCTCCTTGGGGTGCTCCTGTTCTCTTCGTCAAAAAGAAAGACGGATCCTTCCGAATGTGTATTGATTATCGGGAATTGAACAAGCTCACCGTGAAGAACCGATATCCTCTCCCTAGAATTGATGACTTGTTTGATCAACTTCAAGGAGCTAAGCACTTCTCAAAGATCGATCTTCGCTCGGGTTATCATCAACTCCGGGTACATGAAGGTGACATTCCCAAGACGGCTTTTCGCACACGGTATGGCCATTTTGAATTCACCGTGATGCCATTTGGGTTGACTAATGCACCGGCGGTGTTCATGGACTTGATGAACCGGGTGTGTCAACCATATTTAGACAAGTCTGTCATTGTGTTCATTGATGACATACTTGTATACTCGAAGACAAAGGAGGAGCATGTTAAGCACTTGCGTGAAGTGCTTGAATTACTAAGGAAGGAGAAGTTGTACGCAAAATTTTCCAAGTGTGAGTTTTGGTTGGAAGAGGTCCACTTCCTTGGTCACGTAGTGAGCAAGGATGGTATTCATGTGGACCCAAGCAAGATTGAAGCGGTTAAGAATTGGAGAAGACCCGAAACGCCATCCGAGATCCGTCAATTCCTTGGATTGGCGGGTTATTATAGAAGATTCATTGAAAACTTCTCCCGTATTGCACAACCACTCACCCTCTTGACTCAAAAAGATAGAAACTTCGAATGGGGCGAAAGACAAGAGAACGCCTTCCAAACCCTTAAGGACATGTTATGTGATGCTCCTATTTTGACGCTACCGGATGGGATAGAAGATTTTGTGGTCTATTGTGACGCTTCGGGGCAAGGGTTGGGTTGCGTTCTTATGCAAAGGGGTAAAGTCATTGCTTATGCCTCTCGTCAATTGAAGGTGCATGAGAAGAACTACCCGACACATGATTTGGAATTGGGGGCGGTTGTGTTTGCTTTGAAGTGTTGGAGGCATTACCTCTATGGTACCAAATGTGTGATTTATACCGATCACAAAAGTCTCCAACACATCTTTAACCAAAGTGAATTAAATATGAGGCAAAGGCGTTGGCTTGAACTATTTAGTGATTACGATTGTGACATCCGTTATCACCCGGGCAAGGCAAATGTAGTAGCCGATGCCTTGAGCCGAAAAGAGAGAGTGAAGCCAAGACGGGCTAGAGCTATGAGCCTCACGGTAGGGCCAAGTATTCGTGATCGGATTATTGAAGCCCAAATCCAAGCCACCCTACCGGAAAACTTTGGAAACGAAAACCTAGATGGCATGGAGCAACTATTTGACCGAAAGAATGATAACGGGCTTTACATGGTGGAAAGACTTTGGATTCCTATTTTCGGCGATTTAAGAACGCTTATTATGAATGAAGCCCACCTATCACCTTATTCGGTCCATCCCGGATCGGATAAGATGTACTTTGACTTGAAGGAATTGTATTGGTGGCCGGGCATGAAGCGTGATGTGGCAAGGTATGTGAGTGAGTGTCTTACTTGCTTACAAGTCAAAGCCGATCACAAGAAGCCACCCGGATTGTTGGTACAACCGGTGATGCCCGAATGGAAGTGGGAACATATCTCAATGGACTTCATCACCAAACTACCGAAGACGAGAAGCGGCCGAGACACGATTTGGGTGATAGTAGATCGGTTAACGAAATCGGCTCACTTCCTAGCCATTCGTGAAACCGATAAATTTGACACTTTAGCTCGTTTGTACATCAAGGAAATAATATCTAAGCATGGAGTGCCGGTTTCTATCATTTCCGATAGAGATGCCCGTTCAAATCAAAATTTTGGGAAGCCTTTCAAAAAGCCATGGGTACTCGACTTGACATGAGCACGGCGTTTCACCCTCAAACGGATGGGCAAACCGAGAGAACCATTCAAACACTTGAAGATATGTTGAGGGCGTGTGCAATTGATTTTGGTGGAAGTTGGGAAGACCATTTGCCGTTAGTTGAGTTTTCATACAACAACTACCACGCTACCCCCCCCCCCCCCCCCCCCCCCCCCCCCCCCCCCCCCCCCCCCCCCCCCCCCCCCCCCCCCCCCCCCCCCCCCCCCCCCCCCCCCCCCCCCCCCCCCCCCCCCCCCCCCCCCCCCCCCCCCCCCCCCCCCCCCCCCCCCCCCCCCCCCCCCCCCCCCCCCCCCCCCCCCCCCCCCCCCCCCCCCCCCCCCCCCCCCCCCCCCCCCCCCCCCCCCCCCCCCCCCCCCCCCCCCCCCCCCCCCCCCCCCCCCCCCCCCCCCCCCCCCCCCCCCCCCCCCCCCCCCCCCCCCCCCCCCCCCCCCCCCCCCCCCCCCCCCCCCCCCCCCCCCC
The DNA here is from genome assembly GCA_034093135.1 of Erigeron breviscapus. Taxonomy (NCBI): domain Eukaryota; kingdom Viridiplantae; phylum Streptophyta; class Magnoliopsida; order Asterales; family Asteraceae; genus Erigeron; species Erigeron breviscapus. The sequence continues at coordinate 95,456,041 of CM067168.1, read as the reverse complement.
CCCCCCCCCCCCCCCCCCCCCCCCCCCCCCCCCCCCCCCCCCCCCCCCCCCCCCCCCCCCCCCCCCCCCCCCCCCCCCCCCCCCCCCCCCCCCCCCCCCCCCCCCCCCCCCCCCCCCCCCCCCCCCCCCCCCCCCCCCCCCCCCCCCCCCCCCCCCCCCCCCCCCCCCCCCCCCCCCCCCCCCCCCCCCCCCCCCCCCCCCCCCCCCCCCCCCCCCCCCCCCCCCCCCCCCCCCCCCCCCCCCCCCCCCCCCCCCCCCCCCCCCCCCCCCCCCCCCCCCCCCCCCCCCCCCCCCCCCCCCCCCCCCCCCCCCCCCCCCCCCCCCCCCCCCCCCCCCCCCCCCCCCCCCCCCCCCCCCCCCCCCCCCCCCCCCCCCCCCCCCCCCCCCCCCCCCCCCCCCCCCCCCCCCCCCCCCCCCCCCCCCCCCCCCCCCCCCCCCCCCCCCCCCCCCCCCCCCCCCCCCCCCCCCCCCCCCCCCCCCCCCCCCCCCCCCCCCCCCCCCCCCCCCCCCCCCCCCCCCCCCCCCCCCCCCCCCCCCCCCCCCCCCCCCCCCCCCCCCCCCCCCCCCCCCCCCCCCCCCCCCCCCCCCCCCCCCCCCCCCCCCCCCCCCCCCCCCCCCCCCCCCCCCCCCCCCCCCCCCCCCCCCCCCCCCCCCCCCCCCCCCCCCCCCCCCCCCCCCCCCCCCCCCCCCCCCCCCCCCCCCCCCCCCCCCCCCCCCCCCCCCCCCCCCCCCCCCCCCCCCCCCCCCCCCCCCCCCCCCCCCCCCCCCCCCCCCCCCCCCCCCCCCCCCCCCCCCCCCCCCCCCCCCCCCCCCCCCCCCCCCCCCCCCCCCCCCCCCCCCCCCCCCCCCCCCCCCCCCCCCCCCCCCCCCCCCCCCCCCCCCCCCCCCCCCCCCCCCCCCCCCCCCCCCCCCCCCCCCCCCCCCCCCCCCCCCCCCCCCCCCCCCCCCCCCCCCCCCCCCCCCCCCCCCCCCCCCCCCCCCCCCCCCCCCCCCCCCCCCCCCCCCCCCCCCCCCCCCCCCCCCCCCCCCCCCCCCCCCCCCCCCCCCCCCCCCCCCCCCCCCCCCCCCCCCCCCCCCCCCCCCCCCCCCCCCCCCCCCCCCCCCCCCCCCCCCCCCCCCCCCCCCCCCCCCCCCCCCCCCCCCCCCCCCCCCCCCCCCCCCCCCCCCCCCCCCCCCCCCCCCCCCCCCCCCCCCCCCCCCCCCCCCCCCCCCCCCCCCCCCCCCCCCCCCCCCCCCCCCCCCCCCCCCCCCCCCCCCCCCCCCCCCCCCCCCCCCCCCCCCCCCCCCCCCCCCCCCCCCCCCCCCCCCCCCCCCCCCCCCCCCCCCCCCCCCCCCCCCCCCCCCCCCCCCCCCCCCCCCCCCCCCCCCCCCCCCCCCCCCCCCCCCCCCCCCCCCCCCCCCCCCCCCCCCCCCCCCCCCCCCCCCCCCCCCCCCCCCCCCCCCCCCCCCCCCCCCCCCCCCCCCCCCCCCCCCCCCCCCCCCCCCCCCCCCCCCCCCCCCCCCCCCCCCCCCCCCCCCCCCCCCCCCCCCCCCCCCCCCCCCCCCCCCCCCCCCCCCCCCCCCCCCCCCCCCCCCCCCCCCCCCCCCCCCCCCCCCCCCCCCCCCCCATGACCCCCAAGACCCATCTCCCCCCCTTATCCTTTTCCTCCCTCTCATTTCTCATTACTATCTTTTTCTCTCTTTCTCTCAAAAGCAAAAGAACTCTTTCAATCTCTTCACCCTTCTTGCATCAACTAGTAGTGAATCGATTATAACACAAGAATCATTACCGTCTATACCTCATTTTCGTCATATTGAAGAATCAAGATAGAAGTTCTTGCATTTTTGGCCCACTTTGACCTAATTTCGGATTTGAGCACTAGGAAGAGTTTTGGTAAGTCTAAATCAACCCATTTACTTCTATTTATGTTCATTTACTTGTTTCTAGTTAATTTGGTGCAGTTGCAAGTCTTGAATCGAGTCGAATGGCGATTTTGGGAAATTAGGGTTAGGATTAGGGTTTGAACGATTCATGAGTGATTTTGATGTTTTGGTCGAAATGTGGGTTGGGTTATGTGTATTTATGGTCATTGATGTTTAGTTATGCTTCAAAATGGGTTACAAATCGTTTTGGTGTGGTTTGGGTTGAATTTGGGGGTTTTGGGTTCGTTTTTCTGCACTTGGTTGCTGCTGGTGTAGTTGCTGCCCAGTATGGGGCGTAACCTACGCCCCTTGGGGCCGTAGGTTACGCCAGTTGTATTTTCCTTAGGCGTAGGCTACGCCCATTTGGGCCGTAGCTTACGCTTATCCCCATCTTCAAAATTGAATCTGGAGATTTCATCTGGAGCTTGAATCTGGAGCTGCCCAGGTTGGGCGTAACTTACGCCCCACCCAAGCGTAGGTTACGCCAGGCCATTTTTCTTGGGCGTAGGTTACGCCCATAGGGGCCGTAGCTTACGCCTATCCCTAACTTCAATTTTGACCTTACGCCAAAATGTTTCTGTTTACGCCAACTTTTACGCCAAAAAGCCCTTTTCTAGAGGGCCGTAGCTTACGCCACTTTGGGACCGTAGCTTACGCCTATCCCTAACTTCAATTTTGACCTTACGCCAAAATGTTTCTGTTTACGCCAACTTTTACGCCAAAAAGCCCTTTTCTAGAGGGCCGTAGCTTACGCCTATCCCTAACTTCAATTTTGACCTTACGCCAAAATGTTTCTGTTTACGCCAACTTTTACGCCAAAAAGCCCTTTTCTAGAGGGCCGTAGCTTACGCCTATCCCTAACTTCAATTTTGACCTTACGCCAAAATGTTTCTGTTTACGCCAACTTTTACGCCAAAAAGCCCTTTTCTAGAGGGCCGTAGCTTACGCCACTTTGGGCCGTAGCTTACGCCTATCCCTAACTTCAATTTTGACCTTACGCCAAAATGTTTCTGTTTACGCCAACTTTTACGCCAAAAAGCCCTTTTCTAGAGGGCCGTAGCTTACGCCTATCCCTAACTTCAATTTTGACCTTACGCCAAAATGTTTCTGTTTACGCCAACTTTTACGCCAAAAAGCCCTTTTCTAGAGGGCCGTAGCTTACGCCTATCCCTAACTTCAATTTTGACCTTACGCCAAAATGTTTCTGTTTACGCCAACTTTTACGCCAAAAAGCCCTTTTCTAGAGGGCCGTAGCTTACGCCACTTTGGGCCGTAAGTTACGCCTGCTGTAATTTGACCGACCGTAGGTTACGGTGGTTGTCACCGTAGCTTACGGCCATTGTAATTCGGATTATTCCTGGTTTGACCTAGTTTGACCTTTTGAGCCTTTTTGCGCGCCGAGTCTTAATCTAATTCACTTATTATCTTATATAACTTTGATTAGAGTCGTAGAAGTCATTTAACGTCGGAAAGCATTTTGGAAACCTAATTAGGGTTTTGTCGAGGAATTGTTAAGTTACGTATATGTGTTCATGCGTGTTAATGTGTATGTATATGATCAATATTTAGGTGTTGGACGCGAGGTGAACTTCGTACGGAGATAACTTAACTTTATATCGATCTTATCTTTCATAACCAATCAAGGTGAGTTTCGTATCTCCCTACCCACTTGGGATTCGGGCTGAAAAGTGTAAACCTGGCTTGTTTACTTGCATTTATTGATGTGTTATTTGTTTGACTTGATTGTTGGATTGATGTGGCGTATCCTTTCGTTTGATTGACTTGGGTTGTGTTTTCGTTAAGTATTGCTTATACATTAGGATAGACGTACATACATGGAAGTCGGTTATGCCTTCCTTTGGGTTTTAGATGTGGTGGGAAGGCTGCGGGTGACCCTATACATAAGCATCTAGGACTTGAAGAAAGTAGAATCCTCTGAAATATATGTACGTATAGTTGGTTTATATGGTGATTAATGATTAATTTTGATTGATGCATATGTTGTGTATATGTCCCACTGTTAGGGGATTTGACTTATGTATATTTAGATACGGCCTTGTCCCTCTGTTGACAAGTGTGCCCGTTACGATTATTGATTGTTGATTCATGTTGGTCGAATGTTGATTATTGGTTTATGGATGACGGTTATTGATTGTCGGTTGTGATTATGCATTTACATTTGATTGTAAGCATTGCATACATTGTTGATGAGCCCTCGGCAGGGGATTGCCGGCATCCTGGTGCATAGATGTATGCACCCATTTTGGATGTAGTTCCTGACCCCGAGTATATAGACATATATATCTCGATGTTTTTGAGATACAGCCCTGACCATGGCGATGGCAGAGGGGTATCGTTGCATACGTGATTGAAGGTCACGCTTGGGATAGGCATATTTGCTTATTCATTCATTCGGCATTTGCATTGATACATACATCATTTATGCCTCCTCATTACACTCTCATTTCCTTTGTGTAATCTTGTTGTTGGACGATATTGTGTTGCTTAGAGGCTCGCTGTAAGTCATGTCTAGCCTCTATTCTTATATTGTGATTATTGATGCTGGTTCATTATGAACCATTACTACGAACTCACCAACCTTGTGTTGACTATGCTTAGTACACTTTTCAGGTAATCAGGTACTCCCCGGACGTGGTGTTTAGTTGCTTGCTTGCTGTCTAACCCGGACTTGGACTCATGGATCAAGGATTCATTGACCCTCCTTTTGCATTATTCCTAGGATCGTTTGCCATCCTTGGATGTGTTATGTTAACATTGATGGCTATTTGCTCCTGTTGTATTTGGTTACTTGTATTGCTATGTTTGGATTCACCGAATCATTAATTGCATTTAGTTGTTCTATTGTAATTCCACCGGGTGCTGTATGATTTCCGTGACATTTTGAGCTCCGGCTTGGGGTGTTACAACACATTTAATTCGCAGAGTTATTGGCTGCTGCCAATTCGCAGCTTTCAATAAACTTGTAATCTTCTCTCTATATAACTAAGAGATGATAGTTTTTTGATTAGTTGACAATTATTAGAGAACTAGATTTTAGACCCGTATCAAATATACTGGTTTAACAATATTATCAATATAAGAATTAGTATATGAAACAAAATAATAGTTTTACGTTAAATGTAAAAATATACTTCAAAAACAATTGAAAATTTCAAATGTAAATACTGAATGCTATATCATATCAAATGATGGTGTAGCGGGGTTTCTTTTATACAAACTCTTCCAAAGAAGCAATATCTTAACCTTGATTACACAATTGACCGAGTTCTCATTGATTTCTTACAAAAAAGTAATTTTATTTTCGTTAGTCATGGTTGTTAAGAACAATTAAAGTAGCGTGAGGCTTTAATGATTTCAGGTGTTGTGATTTTATTTGTAAGATACGATTTATATAAGAAGAATTTGTTTTTTAACTCAAATTTTTTTTTTTTTTTTTTTTTTTTTTTTTTTTTTTTTTTTTTTTTTTTTTTTTTTTTTTTTTTTTTTTTTTTTTTTTTTTTTTTTTTTTTTTTTTTTTTTTTTTTTTTTTTTTTTTTTTTTTTTTTTTTTTTTTTTTTTTTTTTTTTTTTTTTTTTTTTTTTTTTTTTTTTTTTTTTTTTTTTTTTTTTTTTTTTTTTTTTTTTTTTTTTTTTTTTTTTTTTTTTTTTTTTTTTTTTTTTTTTTTTTTTTTTTTTTTTTTTTTTTTTTTTTTTTTTTTTTTTTTTTTTTTTTTTTTTTTTTTTTTTTTTTTTTTTTTTTTTTTTTTTTTTTTTTTTTTTTTTTTTTTTTTTTTTTTTTTTTTTTTTTTTTTTTTTTTTTTTTTTTTTTTTTTTTTTTTTTTTTTTTTTTTTTTTTTTTTTTTTTTTTTTTTTTTTTTTTTTTTTTTTTTTTTTTTTTTTTTTTTTTTTTTTTTTTTTTTTTTTTTTTTTTTTTTTTTTTTTTTTTTTTTTTTTTTTTTTTTTTTTTTTTTTTTTTTTTTTTTTTTTTTTTTTTTTTTTTTTTTTTTTTTTTTTTTTTTTTTTTTTTTTTTTTTTTTTTTTTTTTTTTTTTTTTTTTTTTTTTTTTTTTTTTTTTTTTTTTTTTTTTTTTTTTTTTTTTTTTTTTTTTTTTTTTTTTTTTTTTTTTTTTTTTTTTTTTTTTTTTTTTTTTTTTTTTTTTTTTTTTTTTTTTTTTTTTTTTTTTTTTTTTTTTTTTTTTTTTTTTTTTTTTTTTTTTTTTTTTTTTTTTTTTTTTTTTTTTTTTTTTTTTTTTTTTTTTTTTTTTTTTTTTTTTTTTTTTTTTTTTTTTTTTTTTTTTTTTTTTTTTTTTTTTTTTTTTTTTTTTTTTTTTTTTTTTTTTTTTTTTTTTTTTTTTTTTTTTTTTTTTTTTTTTTTTTTTTTTTTTTTTTTTTTTTTTTTTTTTTTTTTTTTTTTTTTTTTTTTTTTTTTTTTTTTTTTTTTTTTTTTTTTTTTTTTTTTTTTTTTTTTTTTTTTTTTTTTTTTTTTTTTTTTTTTTTTTTTTTTTTTTTTTTTTTTTTTTTTTTTTTTTTTTTTTTTTTTTTTTTTTTTTTTTTTTTTTTTTTTTTTTTTTTTTTTTTTTTTTTTTTTTTTTTTTTTTTTTTTTTTTTTTTTTTTTTTTTTTTTTTTTTTTTTTTTTTTTTTTTTTTTTTTTTTTTTTTTTTTTTTTTTTTTTTTTTTTTTTTTTTTTTTTTTTTTTTTTTTTTTTTTTTTTTTTTTTTTTTTTTTTTTTTTTTTTTTTTTTTTTTTTTTTTTTTTTTTTTTTTTTTTTTTTTTTTTTTTTTTTTTTTTTTTTTTTTTTTTTTTTTTTTTTTTTTTTTTTTTTTTTTTTTTTTTTTTTTTTTTTTTTTTTTTTTTTTTTTTTTTTTTTTTTTTTTTTTTTTTTTTTTTTTTTTTTTTTTTTTTTTTTTTTTTTTTTTTTTTTTTTTTTTTTTTTTTTTTTTTTTTTTTTTTTTTTTTTTTTTTTTTTTTTTTTTTTTTTTTTTTTTTTTTTTTTTTTTTTTTTTTTTTTTTTTTTTTTTTTTTTTTTTTTTTTTTTTTTTTTTTTTTTTTTTTTTTTTTTTTTTTTTTTTTTTTTTTTTTTTTTTTTTTTTTTTTCTTTTTTTAGTACTTTATGATACATTTAAGAGAAATACTCAGTAAAAGTCCATTATTTAAGGATTATATAATGAATAAAAACTTTCGGGATTTTAAACTTTGTCACGTACCTATATCTAGAGTAAGAATTACATAACGATTATATCGAATTGATTTAGTATTAAATTAAATACAATATAGTGAAAAAAAATTTCTTTTCATCCTTATGCATTAAAATTGAATTTATGTTGATGGTTTATTTGTATAGTATATTTTATATATCCTATTTTTTGATTTCATTTATTATTACATAGTTGCATGATTTAAATATTATTAGATAGATAAGTCCATTTAGGATTAAAATATATTCATTTATTATGTAACCGTCTTTAATAAATAAGTTTACATTTAAATACATTGTTACAGTATTGTACTCTTATATTTCAAATTGGAAGATGTATTATTTATTTTTATCGGAATTTTACGACAACAATTACTCACCATGCAACGCATGGTTTAATCTAGTATTTTATATTTAAATACAACAAACGAAAATTTAGAAGCAGCAGGAGTCTTTTTGTTTGTTAGCATTAAGCAAAACAAAAGGAGAAGAGTGGAGAGCATATTCCATAATTATATTTGTATTCAATACTTTAGGAATTTAAGTCATTTACAAAAAACGAAGCAGCACACCTTAAGAGTTCACAATGTCACAACCTCTAAAAATAAAGAATTACGATTGCAGGCAACAATACACTTTTAGATAATAATAATAAACATCAAAAATTATGACAGCTTAAAACACGGGCTTAAATCAGCAAAGCAGCCCGAACCGTCTTAGCATCAACCAACACTAGCTCGAATAGCCCGAACAACAACAAACAAAAGCCACCTTCCTTCTTAAACTCATTTAGCAGCTTTATGAGTTGTGTATGAAATTAATTACTTTTTATAGTTATAAAATATAGACTATTATTTTCCATAGTTAATGATCATATTTAATTTTATTATATTTAAATTAAATCTAAAAAAATTATAAAAGATATATGACATCAGCATTTTGATCTAATGGTTTTAATTAAAAGTTGAGCTTTATCTAAAGTTCAAACTTGTCCATTTCAAAATTAATATTTCTCTTTTATATATATTTAGAAATAAAGATTAGAGAAGTTATTTAAAAATTTAACGATAATGAATTAATAATTATTTTAACTGCTTAAAATAATCATTTGAATTTATTTTTAAGTAAATAAATAAAAGTTTGTTGAGGTTTTAGTTTTATGCTTTTAATGGTTTTTGTTAACTATTTTTTTAGTTAATACGTAAATATTTTAAATAAATTGATAGATTTTCAAACTCTAAATACAATTTATTTTGTTAAGAAAAAAAAAAGAATCAAGTGTACTGTTCTAGAAAGAAACGGATAGTAACGAATAATCAGTTAATTTTAGGTGGTCCATCCCCCCGAGACGTCCATATTTGTAAACTAAATTACGGACATGCAAAGGACCTGTCCTGTCCTGTACCGGTCCCAGTATCGATTGTATTGGTCCTGAAAGACGGGATTAGGATTAGACCAGTAAAATCACGCAGTTCCCGGGATTTTCCTAGTTCTGTCTCGGTCTCAATCCAAAAAATTATCAAAAATCAATACTGATTGTGATCTCACTTTTTTCACTCTAAACACTACCAAAACATGACCCCTACCAACAATACCTCCATTTTCACTTACCAAATATTTTAAAGATTAAAAAAACAAAAACACATAGACCTACCTTTACCCCACTTTCCTTCCTTTTATCCTTATCTCGGCGAGAACACAAAACTCAAAAATTGCCTAGGGTACAAGCCGTGCCAACGGTTTACAATCCCCTAAAAGTGACTTATTTTTGACAAAAAAAAAAAAAAAAAACTCAAACAAAATAACAAATATTATAGTACTTCCGAGTTTAAAATTAAAAAAAAAGAGTAAAAGATTGAATATATAAAAAAAGGAAAAAAAATAATGTAAACAGAATACTATATCGGGTTTAGAGAAAAAAGAGTTAAAAGAAAAGAAAGAAAATAAAGAGTTAATTAAATTTTTGTGTTCAAAAAAAAGGAAAGGAAAAGAGAATAGTTTACAAATGTATTAATTTTATATAAATTATTAGATGTAACTTAAAGGATGAAATAGTATTTTAATGATTTTTATTTTTTTTTTACATTCAAATCATACCAGATTTGTAGGAAAACTTTGGACTTAAAAATCCCAAAGTTTTCTATCATTTCTATTTTTTTAAGAAAAAGACACCTAGGAATTGAGTTTTAAGATAATTCGTATCCTTTTCTCTCTTTTTTTTTCTAATCTCATTTAATATTGTATTCTCGAGTTTAAATTTAAGAAAAAGAAAGGATACGATTGGATACGGAAGAAAAATATTTTTTTTTTATAAAATTCATTTTCCTTTTCTTTCCTTTCCTTCATTTTTATTTTTCCTTTATAAAGAAAAATCAAGAATACGAAGTAAAATTAAAAGAAGATGAGATTAGGATTGGACATGGAAGGAAAGGAAAATGTCAAGTTATCCATTTACATCCATTGTATTTAGGTGATGCCACGTAGGTGATTGGAAAAAAGCATGGGTTTTTGCTTCAATTTTATGAAACAATGCAACAGAATATCAATGAAATGATATATAATCAATTTAGTCCCATACATATATTCTACTTGATTGATTCGGTTAACTTATATATATTTGATGAAATTTTAATGTCTATTTAACTGTTTTCGTGGTACATAGGTTGAAGACGTCTTGATAACCCTTAACTGGGGATTTATTAAGGACAACATTGGTCCTATTGTAACGGTGATAATACTGTTTGTGTTCACAGGATTTATGATTTTACTAGGTGTGGGTGGTGAAGTGATTGATCAAAATCGTCCATATCTAGAAAATATTGATATAAAAGATATGAATATCAATTTAATTAATAGTACTAACGAGCTTGAAGAGAAACTTACCCTCCTAATTAGATTTGACAAAATAGATGCATATCGGTAATATGATTTTTCTGGGTATAGGTAGTGCAGTTATTGATCAAAATTGCCCATATCTAAAAAATATCGATATACAAGTTATGATTACGAATGTTGACTCACATAGTACTAACGACACCCTTTTACTTGAATAGACACTGATTCTCTACTTAGATTTGGCAAAATAAATAAAATTAAGGTGTCCTCTGCTTAGGAACTTATATCCTAAGTACAACATCAAACAAGAATAAAACCTTTAGTGCTGTTTGTACACGAACCCAGCGGGTCTCTCAAGCTTCACAACATATAGCCTTCACACAAGATTTGCAGGATTTTCGAAAGACTGTTGAACTTGGACACATTTGGTTCTGGCTCCGAGGGAATATGAAGATGAAGCTCAAGTTGAAATCATATCTAGTTATTCCCAATGCCAACCATCATATATATTTTGTTTGTAGAATTTTATACAACAATGCCGATGTTGATAAAATAGGTTATAAACGATGTGAGACGTCTAAAACACCTTCACAATAACATGTTGTTTCTAATTGTGTAAAGTATAATGTCCGTTTATCATCAGTACTCGATCTACTTTAAAACATCGTTTACGAATCAAGATGATCCATAAAAGCAAGTTCTTCGTCATAGTTATCTTCACTATTGTTATTATACTAGCATTATTATATCACATTTAATATGACATTACCATATATACAATATTTTTTTACAAAAAAAAAGAGTATATGATCATTTCATTAAACGAATTAGTTACGAACTAATTAATTGGTGTGAAGCAGCTTGCTTAATTAGTATGTAAATTGAACGAGCCACTTCCACAAACACTTAACTGACAAAATGAATGAAATTGATTGACCAGACTTATTAAACACTTTTGTTTTATCCTTACGGTTATTTTTTTTCACATGGGCCAAACTGAATGTCAATTTGTTATCATTAAAGCTTCAATTTGTTCATCCTTTGTTAACTAAAATGCACATGTGCATATTCAAAGAAATCAAAAGAAGTGGGCCATAACAATCTTTTCCTCAATATATGTTACCATTCATGTATTTTTTTTTAGGTTTTTTATTTTTATTTTATTATTTTAAAGATTTGGTTAATATTGAATAAACATGTTAAAATTTTTAAAAATGTTTGAAATTTTTTGAAAAAGTTCTATACGCTCCTCTCCTGTCAACTTTTCAATTTCTTTGTCTTTTTCAACTCAAAACTCTATAAATACATTATCATTTCAACCATACTAACTACAACAACCATTAAACTTTTATAATGTATTGGTAATCATGTACTAGTGTTTTTTTTAATATATTTAGTTTTTATATTTAATATAATGTTTTTTTTTAATATAAGTGTTTTTTAATTAAATATGGATGATGATGTGGCATGGAGAAACTGAGTTTCAGTATGTTGGGTTGGAGATAAAATGAGTTCAGTATGTTGGTTCAATGTGTTGGAACAGTTTGTTGATGTATTGCTGAGGTGGCCGGTGTGCTCAAGCAAACTGAGTACACCATTGGAGATGGCCTTATACTATATGATATCCGTTGATGAAGCTAATTAACTTTAATTATATATTCCACACATTAAAATACTTTTCAATAATGTACATGACGAAAAAGATTGGGTTTGAACTTACCAGTACGTTAATACTTTTGTGTCCGTTTTTAAAATTCTGAATGTATAATCTACTAATATATATACTAATCATATGTTGGCACGATACGACAGTGGTGGTGCGCACCGGGGGTGGTGGCGATGACAGGAGTAGCGTAGGTTGATTCATTGACTATTAAATGAAATTATAAATTAAATTAATAAACAGTAATTACATCTTTGGAGCGAACTAATATATATACAAAACTAGATTTTGATCCCGTGTTAACACATGGGTTCCATTAAGTTTTTACTAAAAAATTGTCTATATGAATCAAAGAGAAGATGGAAGCAGACATATTGAATGTCAACTACATCTATTTCATTGCATTAAAACTAACAGCAAAAAAAAAAGTAATACTAATAGCAGGTCTTAAATGCACCTCCACCAATTTTAGATTTTTGATTCCAAAATGATCATCCGTACAATTTGTTTATTATTGTTCTCAAATCTGAGGAGGATGTTGCATAACATGATTCATTTGCATGTGAGACGATTAACATGATTTTGAATGTAGAATAGGGAGTTAACAATTTTATGTCAGGGAATGGATTTTGAATATGTTTTAGATTTAGAGGGATCTGAAATTAAATAAGAAGGAGCTATTTGTAAATAAAAGTTAAGTTTATAGGCTGAATTGCATTTAGGTGATGCCACGTAGGTGATTGGAAAAAAGCATGGGTTCCTTTAATAGATAGGTAGATATCTGTTTTTCACTTTTTTGAATAAGTTAGTTTTTATATTTAATATATTTTTTAATTAATATAATGTGTTTTTTAATTAATATGGATGATGATGTGGCATGGAGCAAACTGAGTTTCAGTATGTTGGGTTGGAGCAAAATAAGTTCAGTTATGTTGAGTTCAATTTGTTGGTTCAATGTGTTGGAACAGTTTGTTGATGTATTGCTGAGGTGGCCGGTGTGCTCAAGCAAACTGAGTACACCATTGGAGATGGCCTTATACTATATGATATCCGTTGATGAAGCTAATTAACTTTTTCTTATATATTCCACACATTAAAATACTTTTCAATAATGTACATGACGAAAAAGATTGGGTTTGAACTTACCAGTACGTTAATACTTTTGTGTCCGTTTTTAAAATTCTGAATGTATAATCTACTAATATATATACTAATCATATGTTGGCACGATACGACAGTGGTGGTGCGCACCGGGGGTGGTGGCGATGACAGGAGTAGCGTAGGTTGATTCATTGACTATTAAATGAAATTATAAATTAAATTAATAAACAGTAATTACATCTTTGGAGCGAACTAATATATATACAAAACTAGATTTTGATCCCGTGTTAACACATGGATTCCATTAAGTTTTTACTAAAAAAATGTCTATATGAATCAGAGAGAAGATGGAAGCAGACATATTGAATGTCAACTACATCTATTTCATTGCATTAAAACTAACAGCAAAAAATAAGTAATACTAATAGCTGGTCTTAAAAATCCAAAGTTTCAGTTTTATTATGCAAAACACTAACAATAGGTCTTAAATGCACCTCCACCAATTTTAGATTTTTGATTCCAAAATGATCATCCGTACAATTTGTTTATTATTGTTCTCAAATCTGAGGAGGATGTTGCATAACATGATTCATTTGCATGTGAGACGATTAACATGATTTTGAATGTAGAATAGGGAGTTAACAATTTTATGTCAGGGAATGGATTTTGAATATGTTTTAGATTTAGAGGGATCTGAAATTAAATAAGAAGGAGCTATTTGTAAATAAAAGTTAAGTTTATAGGCTGAATTGCATTTAGGTGATGCCACGTAGGTGATTGGAAAAAAGCATGGGTTCCTTTAATAGATAGGTATATATTCCACACATTAAAATACTTTTCAATAATGTACATGACGAAAAAGATTGGGTTTGAACTTACCAGTACGTTAATACTTTTGTGTCCGTTTTTAAAATTCTGAATGTATAATCTACTAATATATATACATAACTAGATTTTGGTCCCGTGTTAACACACGGGTTCCATTAAGTTTTTACTAAAAAATTGTCTATATGAATCAAAGAGAAGATGGAAGCAGACATATTGAATGTCAACTACATCTATTTCATTGCATTAAAACTAACAGCAAAAAAAAAAAGTTAAGTTTATAGGCTGAATTGCATTTAGGTGATGCCACGTAGGTGATTGGAAAAAAGCATGGGTTCCTTTAATAGATAGGTATATATTCCACACATTAAAATACTTTTCAATAATGTACATGACGAAAAAGATTGGGTTTGAACTTACCAGTACGTTAATACTTTTGTGTCCGTTTTTAAAATTCTGAATGTATAATCTACTAATATATATACTAATTAGATTTTGATCCCGTGTTAACACATGGATTCCATTGAGTTTTTACTAAAAAATTGTCTATATAAATCAAAGAGAAGATGGAAGTAGACATATTGAATGTCAACTACATCTATTTCATTGCATTAAAACTAACAGCAAAAAAAAAAGTAATACTAATAGCAGGTCTTAAAAATTCAAAGTTTCAGTTTTATTATGCAAAACACTAACAATAGGTCTTAAATGCACCTCCACCAATTTTAGATTTTTGATTCCAAAATGATCATCCGTACAATTTGTTTATAACTGTTCTCAAATCTGAGGAGGATGTTGCATAACATGATTCATTTGCATGTGAGAAGATTAACATGATTTTGAATGTAGAATAGGGAGTTAACAATTTTATGTCAGGGAATGGATTTTGAATATGTTTTAGATTTAGAGGGATCTGAAATTAAATAAGAAGGAGCTATTTGTAAATAAAAGTTAAGTTTATAGGCTGAATTGCATTTAGGTGATGCCACGTAGGTGATTGGAAAAAAGCATGGGTTCCTTTAATAGATAGGTATATATTCCACACATTAAAATACTTTTCAATAATGTACATGACGAAAAAGATTGGGTTTGAACTTACCAGTACGTTAATACTTTTGTGTCCGTTTTTAAAATTCTGAATGTATAATCTACTAATATATATACTAATCATATGTTGGCACGATACGACAGTGGTGGTGCGCACCGGGGGTGGTGGCGATGACAGGAGTAGCGTAGGTTGATTCATTGACTATTAAATGAAATTATAAATTAAATTAATAAACAGTAATTACATCTTTGGAGCGAACTAATATATATACATAACTAGATTTTGATCCCGTGTTAACACATGGGTTCCATTGAGTTTTTACTAAAAAATTGTCTATATAAATCAAAGAGAAGATGGAAGTAGACATATTGAATGTCAACTACATCTATTTCATTGCATTAAAACTAACAGCAAAAAAAAAAGTAATACTAATAGCAGGTCTTAAAAATTCAAAGTTTCAGTTTTATTATGCAAAACACTAACAATAGGTCTTAAATGCACCTCCACCAATTTTAGATTTTTGATTCCAAAATGATCATCCGTACAATTTGTTTATTATTGTTCTCAAATCTGAGGAGGATGTTGCATAACATGATTCATTTGCATGTGAGACGATTAACATGATTTTGAATGTAGAATAGGGAGTTAACAATTTTATGTCAGGGAATGGATTTTGAATATGTTTTAGATTTAGAGGGATCTGAAATTAAATAAGAAGGAGCTATTTGTAAATAAAAGTTAAGTTTATAGGCTGAATTGCATTTAGGTGATGCCACGTAGGTGATTGGAAAAAAGCATGGGTTCCTTTAATAGATAGGTAGATAGATGGATTAATAAAAATTAATTACATGATTTTTTAGGAGTTAAACTTGGAGTTCATTGAGATGAACTTGAACTGAGACACTAGTTTACATATTTTCTTTTACATAACATACACATTTATGATTCATATAACAATGATAATTGTTTAGTTGGATTAACTGGATATATGATTCATACAACAAATTCTTTTTTAAAAAATGTCACGTTTTTTTGTAAATATATGACTAATAAGATATCATTCTTAATACAGTTATCGCTAGAATGTAAAGAATGTCATGTTTTTATGTAAAATGTCCGTTAATACTTGCTGGCAAATGTTTTATATATGAGTATATGACTAATAGGATATTACGTAATCATTTATGATTCGCAAACATGGATACGATGGCTGACTCGATATGCACGCACATACCAAATACCATATGTTTTTTGATAGCTGGGAATAGTGGAATACTGGAGTAGTGGTTGGGTTGAAGCCCAATCAACCCAATAAGAACCCAAGTTTTCTAATATAGGTCATTCTGCACGATATTAACGTGGCCCATAGACTTTGGGCCTGTTTGACCCGAGCATAACCCAGTGCAGTAGCTGATCAATTAAGTGGGTATCGGACTATCAGGTCAATGAGAATTATGTCATTTTTCAATCATAATTTCATAAACAGGTTAGCCAGTCAAATCGAGGTCAACCATTGCATGCTAAACCCAGCCCACACAGTAGTATATATATTTTGCCTACCCATATTTCACCCAATTTGGGTGTCGTAAATGTTCCTCATGTCCGGGATAGTTAATCGTTAAATATGTATATATATATATATATATATATATATATATATATATATATATATATATATATATATATATATATATATATATATATATATATATATATATATATATATATATATATATATATATATATATATATATATATATATATATATATATATATATATATATATATATATATATATATATATATATATATATATATATATATATATATATATATATATATATATATATATATATATATATATATATATATATATATATATATATATATATATATATATATATATATATATATATATATATATATATATATATATATATATATATATATATATATATATATATATATATATATATATATATATATATATATATATATATATATATATATATATATATATATATATATATATATATATATATATATATATATATATATATATATATATATATATATATATATATATATATATATATATATATATATATATATATATATATATATATATATATATATATATATATATATATATATATATATATATATATATATATATATATATATATATATATATATATATATATATATATATATATATATATATATATATATATATATATATATATATATATATATATATATATATATATATATATATATATATATATATATATATATATATATATATATATATATATATATATATATATATATATATATATATATATATATATATATATATATATATATATATATATATATATATATATATATATATATATATATATATATATATATATATATATATATATATATATATATATATATATATATATATATATATATATATATATATATATATATATATATATATATATATATATATATATATATATATATATATATATATATATATATATATATATATATATATATATATATATATATATATATATATATATATATATATATATATATATATATATATATATATATATATATATATATATATATATATATATATATATATATATATATATATATATATATATATATATATATATATATATATATATATATATATATATATATATATATATATATATATATATATATATATATATATATATATATATATATATATATATATATATATATATATATATATATATATATATATATATATATATATATATATATATATATATATATATATATATATATATATATATATATATATATATATATATATATATATATATATATATATATATATATATATATATATATATATATATATATATATATATATATATAGTTAAAATTCGAAAAGGTTGATGATACAATGTGAGGCTTTCTACATGGATTAGTCTCACAATTATATATATAGCTTTCTATTATATCATCGGATCAATTTGTTTCTTGTCAATAACTTTATCAACAATTTGTACTTCTTTCTTTCTTTGAATTCTGTTTATTGCCATCAAATTACTCAGCATTTCTTCTGTCCCAAATTACTTCTTTTACAATGCTAACTTAATCTAGGGAAAATTCCATATTATGCTTCCATGTCCATAGATTGTGACTTCGAAGCTGAAAATTGTCGCATAACCACAATTCATTGTTTTTGTTGCTACCGCGTCGCAAATTAAATAATCTATACGCGTTAGACATGATGTATCTAAATTTTGTATTACTAAAGAAGTGTCATATATGTCGGGCGCTCTATATGAAAAATTAAGACTAGTCATTATCGAATCACTTTCATGATTCAAGTATTGGCAAGACTTCACAACCATCCAACAAGTTATGGGCCAAGTCTTAATTAAACGGGATAGTAAAGAGCTCAAAGATGGGGGGGCCATTGTACATATATGGCATTGTGTAGTTTCTTTATTTTTACCTTTGGATTTTCTGTTTCTACTTCATGTGAATGAGGTACGAGGACACGCTTACATGTTTTGGATTATTGTTAAAACTTTTTCCCCTTTAGTTATTGATGTAATTTAATTGATAATCATAATCCTTATGAATAATTTGACCTAGTTAACTATGTAAATCAAAATACTTGCATTTCCGTTTGTATCAACATATTTAGCATAACATTATGAAAATTAAGACTAGTCATTATCGAATCACTTTCATGATTCAAGTATTGGCAAGACTTCACAACCATCCAACAAGTTATGGGCCAAGTCTTAATTAAACGGGATAGTAAAGAGCTCAAAGATGGGGGGGCCATTGTACATATATGGCATTGTGTAGTTTCTTTATTTTTACCTTTGGATTTTCTGTTTCTACTTCATGTGAATGAGGTACGAGGACACGCTTACATGTTTTGGATTATTGTTAAAACTTTTTCCCCTTTAGTTATTGATGTAATTTAATTGATAATCATAATCCTTATGAATAATTTGACCTAGTTAACTATGTAAATCAAAATACTTGCATTTCCGTTTGTATCAACATATTTAGCATAACATTATGAAAAATAAAAATGTAGATGCTAATTAGCCTTCACGTATGTATCTGTGTTATATAGCGTCACTGCATGAATATGTATTCAACTTTAGTTTCGATCAAGTAGGTAACTTACCTCCTTAGCAAAACCGAACATGGTAAAATTTACTAACGTGTCATTTCGGCCAACCAGAAATTAAACCGCAATGGTGTTACCTTTTACGCCCGGCCTTAACCCTTTTGTATAGAAAAGTTTAAAGATATACTAAAACTACACTTCCATGACCAATGGCCAATGACAATGACATGATAATGGTAGAAAACATCTGAATGGGTGAAGTAGAGTTATGAATTAAACTGGTCTTTATGAAAATGACAAGTGAATTTCTTTGGACCATTACAATCCGTGAAAAGTAAAAGCTTAATTGATAAGGGTGTTCTTGTTTGGAAAGACTTGACTGTTCTATAATTCACCTTGATTTTGCATTTTGCAAATGGGCTAATTCAACTCCCCTTCAATTCATTAATATAAAGTTTGTTAGATTTTTACACAATAATTTAAAATCCACATACATTAATTTCAAGTCGTCCCCCAAAATCTGAATGACACTTACCATCTCACATATGTCCATTATTCCGACATTTAATTGTCTTCATAACTCTATATGCATTGTATAAATTTGTTTGGAATGACACATGTGAATGTACTTTCCCAGAAGTGCAACTCACGTGACTTTTTTAATCATACAAAGAATCCTACCTAGCTATAGCTAGCTACTCGTATATATCAAAAAGAAAGGCAAATTCTACCCAATTTTCATCATAATTAATTTTACTTGTTTTAAAGAACAATTAATTTCATTTCATATATAAGTTTATTTCTGAATTTTCATAATGAGCCTTGATGACTTTTTATATAGAACTTTTGGTTACTATAGTTTGAAAAAAACATGCACTTATAGTTTATAAGTGTCATAATCGATCTCTAGATATATATAGCATGAATATATGTTAACTTTGTTTTCTAGGATTCTGAGCCAATTTTTTTTATATGTATATATTATCTCAATAATTATGAGATGTCACGAGAAATATTTCTCTTGTCGAGGATGGCATTTTATGCATCAAAAATGGCCTTAGGGAATGTTACTTTTGGAATTATTCATGAAATGATGTGATTAAAATATAGAAAAATATACCAAAAGATTCCAAAACTAGTCTAGGTCATGAACAGAATACGTACGATAATCGTCACAAGATAATTATAAGGGGTTGAGAAGAGTTCAAATTAAATAAACTAATTTTAAGTTTTCTAATATAATAAAAATTGTTATTCTTGACAGTCAATTTTTAATATTAGCTTCGGCTATTTCTTTAAACTGATCATCATATCCTGTGTTCATGCATGCATGGCCTCTGACCACACCCATATATGGAACATGTGAATATGTAATAACCCAAATATTCATAAACGATAATTAACTTTATATCACATTCCAAATATCCTGGAAACTTTAACATTGGGGTATGGGTGGGGGTTGGGTAACATTTTATAATTAAGAGATTCACCTTCATAAAATAACTATCTTTTTTCGAACATTCAGTCTGAATACGACAACAAAAAAAACTTACCGTATAATATATGGTGAAGCCTTATGCGTACCCTAGACAACAAAAAATTGACTATGAGCCGTTAAAAGTGTTCAGAGGGTGCATATGCATGTTTGTTTCTGTTTTTCCTATATATGTAAGTTGTAGCACAGCTTTTTAATTTAATCAGAAACTTAGCAAAATACTCTGTGTTCAAGTGTGTGTTTGTATATTTCTGATTCAACAAGTGGTATCAGAGCGGGTTAAGAAATTGGGCCGTTAAAAAGAACCCAAGACTCGTCATCTCTAAGATCGAACTCAAGACTTGGATAAAACCGAGAATCCCTTTAACCAGCAGGGCTGACCATCATTGACAAAAAATATTTAAATTACCAAATAATCATATGAATGATATGATTTACTGAATTCACAATACTTCCTATACAATTATTTCCATGAATTACCTATAGCTAGCTATGGAAAATATGTTACATTATTAGGATAATAGTCATAATACATACACTACAACATAACTGCCATTTTGTGACTGAAAGCTTTTATGACTTATATAAGTTCAGTCACTAAAAGTCTAAAATTATACGAGTATAAGTTCTATTCCCTCAAAACAATTCTTACAATTATTAGTTTAAAAAATAAAAGAACTGGGTGCGCACATCACCACTCCCCTCTTTTCTCTCACACGAATATCACCCCTCTCTAGTGGTCTCTACTCTATCTCTATTTCTCAATCTCTCTCTCCCGTCTGTCGCACATCACCGCTCTTCAGCCGGCCGTCGCCACTTGTGCTACCTCTTCCGCCGCCGATTTCACCACAATCTCGTCCGGTAACGCTTCCTCTAATTTGTCCGATAACATTGATTTGATTTTGTTTTCAAAGCTGATTATTTTGTATTGATTTGATTTGTATATCTATATTTATATATTCTGTATCTATAGGTTTATCAATTTTAACCTAATTTTCTTATTAATTGAGAATTAAGGTGTTAAATTTAAAATTTACTAATACATCAAATTCACACATTGTGTGTGTATCCTGTATCTATAGGTTTATTAGTAGGTATGCTTACTAATTTGACCTAATTTAGATTATAGTTCTTATTAATTTGAGAATTAAGGTGTATCCTGTATCATATGTTTCTTATATAGATAGATACATGCTTATATGTACACATAGGTTTGTTAATTCGACCTAATATAGATTATCGTTCTTATTGAGTGTAATTGACATTCATACTCATTAAAACTATTTTACGTAATTCGAATCATATGAACCTGTATGTGGTAAAGGTTCAGTTTTATTGTCACTAGAATCAGTTAGATTCAATGAAGGATCTTATGTTGACAGGAAGAATACCGATGCTGCTACTTTTGATGATGATTGTACAAAACCAAGTCCAAAGAATGTTTTCGAAGTGCTGGAACCTTTGTGGGACGATGGTTATGGCCACCTAGATTGTTTTGCCCTGCCACATGTGGCTTGCCTTAAAAAGACTCACTAGCTTTGTTGTATTTACTCCGGTCAGCCTCAACTCCGGTTAGAGAGGGAACTTTTTATAGCAATTGCTAATCGATAATAACCTTGCTTTAGATATCAATCAATCTCAATCTTATAGCTTTGTTTACTTCCATTGTCAGAATGCTATACAAAATTGTATTTTTATAACCGACCACTTGTTGTTTTTGGATCACAGAAAAGGTTACTCTGCTTCTAAACAAAGTTACGCCACAACCTATGCACGCTCTTTCGATTACTTCATGTTTCAGCAATTGCAGAGGTTGTATTTGGACAACTGAGACTTGCTTTACATCCATTAACGCTTTTTACTTGAATGTTTTCAATTGGAAAACCATGCCTGTTTGTTACTTAAAAACTTCACGCCAATGTATTTTATTTGATATATCTGCAGAGGGCTTTGAAATGATATAGCATTACCAATGGTTGAGAAATTTGAGCTCCATGATATCGCATGGTTCTAACTTTTAAGCTTGTCCAGAAGTAATCATGCTATTAGTCGAGTGCTGCTTATAGTAATTAGAGGTAATACATTATGTTTTGGTAGCTTATCCACTTAGTAAATCATAATCTGTGATCAGGTGGGCTTAGATACTTTAATCCTATGTATTGTTTAGTTTTAATTCTTTCTGTGTCAGTCACATGATATCTTAAAGTGATAATGATTTCCAGGCTTAAGTTTGATGATGTGCTTCTGGATGCGAGAGATGGCAGAACCTAATGAATATGCATTCAAGGTAAAACCTACGTATTGTTACAATGATAACCAGAGGTGGGAGAATGGGTTGGTTGGGTAATGGGGGAAAATACACCTGGGTCAAAACAACCAGAACTACTAGATTAAATAACTTCGTATTAAGTTTATTAATTTGAGAATTAAGGTGTATCCTGTATCATATGTTTCTTATATAGATAGATACATGCTTATATGTACACATAGGTTTGTTAATTCGACCTAATATAGATTATCGTTCTTATTGAGTGTAATTGACATTCATACTCATTAAAACTATTTTACGTAATTCGAATCATATGAACCTGTATGTGGTAAAGGTTCAGTTTTATTGTCACTAGAATCAGTTAGATTCAATGAAGGATCTTATGTTGACAGGAAGAATACCGATGCTGCTACTTTTGATGATGATTGTACAAAACCAAGTCCAAAGAATGTTTTCGAAGTGCTGGAACCTTTGTGGGACGATGGTTATGGCCACCTAGATTGTTTTGCCCTGCCACATGTGGCTTGCCTTAAAAAGACTCACTAGCTTTGTTGTATTTACTCCGGTCAGCCTCAACTCCGGTTAGAGAGGGAACTTTTTATAGCAATTGCTAATCGATAATAACCTTGCTTTAGATATCAATCAATCTCAATCTTATAGCTTTGTTTACTTCCATTGTCAGAATGCTATACAAAATTGTATTTTTATAACCGACCACTTGTTGTTTTTGGATCACAGAAAAGGTTACTCTGCTTCTAAACAAAGTTACGCCACAACCTATGCACGCTCTTTCGATTACTTCATGTTTCAGCAATTGCAGAGGTTGTATTTGGACAACTGAGACTTGCTTTAACATTAGTCACTATCTCCTCCAGACCTTTTGTGACTGAAAATTTGAGTAAAAAAAGACTTTTAGCGATGGTGGTAGTAGTGACTCTTTTGATTTCAGAAGGAGAAAGTCTAATGGGCTTTAGTGACTGTTTTTTCACTTTTCTTGACACTTTTTTGCAGTCACAAAAAGTCATTTATCTTGTAGTGATATCATGCGATTGTCATATCGATTGGTCACTCTAGCTTCCAGAAAATATGATATGCATTACTTAAATGTACATGCTTGAATTGCAGTTTGAATTAACAAGACTCGTCCTTTTCAGATAATTAACCTGAATAGGAAATACCAGTCTATTCTATTTACCATAGTAAATGTGTACATTATGGTGGATAAGAATATGCATTCAAGGTAAAACCTACGTATTGTTACAATGATAACCAGAGGTGGGAGAATGGGTTGGTTGGGTAATGGGGGAAAATACACCTGGGTCAAAACAACCAGAACTACTAGATTAAATAACTTCGTATTAAGTTATATCTTAAACAGATCAAATGAGGCGAAATAATTTTATTTAACAAGAAAGGGAACTGAATTGGTCAAACGGGCTGGAATATGGGAATTGCATGATTATATCACTTGCATTTTTGTAAGTAGTCTGTTCATTACATAATGTTACATAAGAGTTATTTATGACTTACATTTTGCCTGGTAGTTTTACAAGTTCAGAATGCAAAATCTCTTCATCCTATTTTTTTTAAATATTGTTTTCATGGTTTATGTTTGTCATGTGTAAGGTTCTTTGAAGATTCAATTTTGCACTCGGAAGCAGCAAGCTACCGCATTTAACCCTTCTGGTTACATTTTTGTTTAGGTTCGAGTAGGAGAAATTTGTTTGCTAAACAGTTTGGCTCATGGATAAATGGATATTGTATTTTTCTTTTTATTTGAAGTAAAATTTAATATAATTAATTAAATAATTATTAAAACAATAAATATAAATTTAAAACTCAAATACCATTAAAACAAATTAAAACACACGGATCCTAAATCTACTTATTTCAAACACACGGGTCCTAAATCTACTTATTTCAAACACACGGGTCCTAAATTAAAATACTAGACATTTCTACTCTGAATCCGAATCTGAACCCGAATCCTCGATGTTGAACTTGGCCCTGAGATGAGCAAGATAGGTCTTCTGGTTGGCTCGTTTCTTCTTTGACATGTGACTGGTATCCATGTATCTCAACTTCTTGTATTCAATAACGACCCTCTCATGTTCAGCTAAACTTACGGATTTAATCGAATCCTCGTAGGTTTTGAGTACTTGTTGCTTCTGCAGAGCTGTGTTGTTGATATTCGTAATCATAGTCGACATGTGTTCTTCAATTGCTGCTGATGATGATGAAGATGCGCCTTTGCCTTTTTGTGCTTTAGCTTGTGCTTTGGCCCTATCCCTACCCATTGGCCGACTCTCAGGGGTTACTTGTTCTTCTTGAATTGGCTCTTCGTCATCAACAATGATACGAAACTCTTCTTCTCCGAAGTTAGCATCGGAGGCTGAACTAGCAGTATAACCCCCCGTGCTGTTGGTCTTGCTTCTTTTGGAATGTTGGTTTCCATGGACTGATGTGCAACTTGAAAAGATCTGGTGAGCCCTCACTTTTTTCCAAATATGCTCATACTTGAAAGCTTGGCCAGTCTTGTTAGATGGATCATTCACGTATTCTTCTTTAGCGGTATCAATAAACTGCTCCTCCGACCAACCACTATGGTAACGAGACTTGATTGACAAATAAAACCCATTGAATTTACTGATTTTGGGCTTTACTAAAAACCAATGGCTCCTTAGATGGGCAAAGTCTCTAGGAACTTTAGGATTTGATTGGTTATAGTGACATTCCACACTTTTCCAAAACACTCCATCCCGTTGGTTGTTTCCTACGATGGAGTCCGTTGAAACATGGAACCAAGCCATACCCAAAGCTTCCTCGTCACTTTGTGGCCACGCTATTCGGTTTCCCTTGGAGGGTGAGCTAGCTTGATGTGATGATATGGGTTGTTGTGTTGTTTTCCCTTTCTTTTTACCAGCTTTTTTCGTCTTTGACGGTGTTGCATCAACTTGAGATGGTGTTGGCTGTTGTTGTTGTTGTGTAATCGAAGGCTGTTGGAACTGAAACATCTGAGATTGTTGCCATTGCATTAATTGTTGTTGATCAAAACCACCAAATTGTTGAAACATACCGGGATGTGGAAACATACCCGGTTGTGGAAACATACCTGGTTGTGGAAACATACCAGGTTGTGGAAACATACCCGGTTGTGTAAACATACCCGGTTGGTTTGATGATTGTTGGTTTGGGTTGTGTTCTTCGCAGGCATCATTGAAAAGGTCAGTGAATGATGTTGGTTGTTCGTTTGGATCCATTGAGTATGACTGAAAGTGTGATGAATTCGGGTTAGATGTTTAAAGAAAATTCAGAGTAAATTTTGTAGATTGAAAGAGAAGTGTGAATCAAATGAGAAGATTTGCCTAGTAATTATAGATGGAAAAAAAATAGCCGTTGAAATAAGACAAAAAAAAGTAGCCGTTCAAAATAGAACAAAAAAACTAGCCGTTAAAAATATGACAAAAAAACTAGCCGCTGGGATAAGACAAATTTAAAATTTGATAATAATAATATTATTGTTATATTTAAATATGTTTTTTATAATTTTTTCATATTTTTTAAATTTATTATATTTAATATGTTATATACATTTTATAATTTTTTCATATTTTTTAAATTTATTATATTTAATATGTTATATACATTTTATAATATACTAGACATTATTTAATATACATATTCATGTTTTTTATTTAAAAAGAAAAGAGAAATAAAATTTGTAATAAATTTGTACACACAAATTTCCTACAAATTTCTCTACAAATTTCTTCCACCTCATCACCACCCCAACCCTACAAATCTTACAAATCTACAAATTTCTTCCACCTCATCACAAATTTCTCCCACAAATCCCCCATTGGAGGTAGTCTAAGTATATGTACCAAGCTAGCATGCCAGCCTGCAATTGTCTATTCGATTTGTTTCTTTCTTTGATTAAGCTTGTAAACAATGCTAAATCGTGATATAAGGTTTATAAGGCTTAAGTGTGTGAGAGAGAA
Source organism: Erigeron breviscapus (assembly GCA_034093135.1). NCBI lineage: Eukaryota > Viridiplantae > Streptophyta > Magnoliopsida > Asterales > Asteraceae > Erigeron > Erigeron breviscapus. The sequence continues at coordinate 95,429,550 of CM067168.1, read as the reverse complement.
AGTAGAGAGAAAATGGGAAAGTAAGGAAATATGATTAAAAGTGGTTACCTTACAATGGATGTGGAGAGAGGTTTATATAGGCACAACATTTGCTCTAAACCCCCTCCTTAATTACAAATAAGTCCTTATCTAATTACAACAAAATCCTTCCATACTTAATACATTTAAACAAGGACTATTTGTAACATCCGCTATTTTGACCCGTTTGACTTTATGGGTAATATGACTAACATTCTATTTAATAACATGATTTGGATTCAATTTGTGGCTAAACGACTAGATAATGTGTGTGACGGGCCGATTGACCGATTAATTATGTGATTCGACACTCGACGAATAGTTATTTTGGCTAGTTAGTGTGATGGGTCGACCCGTGGATAGGATCCAAGACCCATTTACCCAACCACCTTATCCTTTCCCTTTCATTCATTTCATCTATCTATCTTTCTCTTGAACTCCTAGCAAGAACACACACACATGCAATCACCTCTCTTTAAGTCTCCTTCATCAAATCATTGTTGTTAACTTGATCAAGAGCGCAGTGGGCATGGTTTTGGCTCACTGCGGCGCAGTGGATGGTTTTGCTCACTGCGGCGCAGTGGCATGGTTTTGCTCACTGCGGCGCAGTGGGCATGGTTTTGGCTCACTGCGGCGCAGTGGGAGGGCATAGTCCCCACTGCGGCGCAGTGGCATGGTTTTGGCTCACTGCGGCGCAGTGGGCATGGTTTTGGCTCACTGCGGCGCAGTGGCATGGTTTTGGCTCACTGCGGCGCAGTGGGCATGGTTTTGGCTCACTGCGGCGCAGTGGGAGGGCATAGTCTTAACCCACTGCGGCGCAGTGGGCATGGTTTTGGCTCACTGCGGCGCAGTGGGCATGGTTTTGGCTCACTGCGGCGCAGTGGGCATGGTTTTGGCTCACTGCGGCGCAGTGGGAGGGCATAGTCCCCACTGCGGCGCAGTGGGAGGGCATAGTCTTAACCCACTGCGGCGCAGTGGGCATGGTTTTGGCTCACTGCGGCGCAGTGGGCATGGTTTTGGCTCACTGCGGCGCAGTGGGCATGGTTTTGGCTCACTGCGGCGCAGTGGGAGGGCATAGTCCCCACTGCGGCGCAGTGGGCATGTTTTGGCTCACTGCGGCGCAGTGGGCATGGTTTTGGCTCACTGCGGCGCAGTGGGCATGGTTTTGGCTCACTGCGGCGCAGTGGGCATGGTTTTGGCTCACTGCGGCGCAGTGGGCATGGTTTTGGCTCACTGCGGCGCAGTGGGCATGGTTTTGCTCACTGCGGCGCAGTGGCATGGTTTTGCTCACTGTGGCGCAGTGGGCATGGTTTTGGCTCACTGCGGCGCAGTGGATACTTTCGGGGAAATTTTGCGCGTCAGTTTTAAAACGTTAATAACTTTCGATCCGTAAGTCCAAATAAGTCCTTATCTAATTACAACAAAATCCTTCCATACTTAATACATTTAAACAAGGATATTGTAACATCCGCTATTTTGACCCGTTTGACTTTATGGGTAATATGACTAACATTCTATTTAATAACATGATTTGGATTCAATTTGTGGCTAAACGACTAGATAATGTGTGTGACGGGCCGATTGACCGATTAATTATGTGATTCGACACTCGACGAATAGTTATTTTGGCTAGTTAGTGTGATGGGTCGACCCGTGGATAGGATCCAAGACCCATTTACCCAACCACCTTATCCTTTCCCTTTCATTCATTTCATCTATCTATCTTTCTCTTGAACTCCTAGCAAGAACACACACACATGCAATCACCTCTCTTTAAGTCTCCTTCATCAAATCATTGTTGTTAACTTGATCAAGAGCAAGAATCATCATCATCTTCATCTCATCTCCATTATATCAAAGAATTGAAGTCTCAAGTGCAAGAAATCCTTTCCATTCGCTCACTTTCGGAATTGAACCTTAGGTGGAACTTTTGGTAAGTCAAACTCATTCCATAATCATCATTTCATGTTTGTTTATCTATTTCTAGTTGGTGTCCAGCCATTTCGAGCCATGAATCGAGTCGAAACTCGTTTTAGGTCAAGTTAGGGTTTTGGTTAGGGTTTTGAACGACTTTGGGCGATTTTGGTATTATGAATGGGTTTTGTGGAATGGGTTAAGTGTTATTAGGTGTAATAATGTGTATTCATACTTCAAAATAAGTTTCAAGTTCATACAAATCGATTTGGAGGTCGTTGGATCGTTTTCGGGTGTGTTTGGGTCGTTTTTGCTGCACTTGCAGCTGCTGGTTCTGAATCTGCAGGTTGTCCCACTGCGGCGCAGTGGGAGGGCATAGTCCCCACTGCGGCGCAGTGGATTCTCTCGGCCATTCTTGCTCCTTAGCCCACTGCGGCGCAGTGGGCATGGTTTTGGCTCACTGCGGCGCAGTGGAGCGCAGTGGATACTTTCGGGGAAATTTTGCGCGTCAGTTTTAAAACGTTAATAACTTTCGATCCGTAAGTCCAAATAAGTCATATGACCTATCGTTGGAATCGTGAGAGAGTCTACTTTCTCATGGTAAAGTTCTTTTGATCTGAATCCTTTTCCTTTTCTAAAAATGTCAGGTCAAAGTGTTATAGTTCATGCTCGGGAGAGTCATTAAGGCGTGTGGGACTTTGGCGCGACTCAAACTTAATTAACCAACTTGTATAGGGTTATAGAGTTGATTTTGATAACACCATGATATATATTGATAGGTTGTGGGCTCGTGGCGGTCGTTGGACATTTATAGCTCGATATTAACTTGTCGTTTTGCTTGGAAATCAAGGTGAGTTTCGTAGCTCCCTACTCAATCGAGATTCGGGCTGAAAAGTGTACAACTGTTGTGTGCTTACGTGTTGATTGTGCATTTATATGTTGCCTTGGTTTATGACATAGTTCGATTGTGCATACGTTTGATTTCTTGATTGATGACATGACTTGATTGTGCATATGTTTGAGTGTCTTGGGTGATGACATTGTTTATTTAATGGAAATGTTGACGTACAAATACGTGGTTGTTATATGATTATTGTATGTGTGTGTTGGATGATTATTAGGTTAGTTGTGTATATATGGAAGACGGTAATACCTTTGAAAGGTTGGAGATGTGGTGGGAAGGCTGCGGGTGACCCTATATATAAGCATCAAAGGCCTTTCAAAAGTAGTATCGTACGAAGTATATACACATGGTATTATTGGTTATGTGTGGGCATTTGGAGTACATGACGTGCATTTGAGCACATTTGAGTACATTACGTGCATTTGAGGTACATAACGTGCAATTGAGTACAATGAAGTACATTACGTGCAATTGAGTACAATGAAGTACATTACGTGCAATTGAGTACAATTGAGTACATTACGTGCAATTGAGTACAATGAGGTACAATACGTGCAATTGAGTACAATGAGGTACAATACGTGCAATTGAGTACAATGAGGTACATTACGTGCAATTGAGTACAATGAGGTACAATACGTGCAATTGAGTACAATGGGGTACATTACGTGCAATTGAGTACAATGAAGTACATTACGTGCAATTGAGTACAATGAAGTACATTACGTGCAATTGAATACAATGAAGTACATTACGTGCAATTGAGTACAATGAGGTACATTACGTGCAATTGAGTACAATGAGGTACATTACGTGCAATTGAATACAATGAAGTACATTACGTGCAATTGAGTACAATGAAGTACATTACGTGCAATTGAGTACAATGAGGTACATTACGTGCAATTGAGTACAATGAAGTACATTAAGTGCAATTGAGTACAATGAAGTACATTACGTGCAATTGAGTACAATGAAGTACATTACGTGCAATTGAGTACAATGAAGTACATTACGTGCAATTGAGTACAATGAGGTACAATACGTGCAATTGAGTACAATGGGGTACATTACGTGCAATTGAGTACAATGAGGTACATTACGTGCAATTGAGTACAATGAGGTACAATACGTGCAATTGAGTACAATGAGGTACAATACGTGCAATTGAGTACAATGGGGTACATTACGTGCAATTGAGTACAAATTGAGTACAATGAGGTACATTACGTGCAATTGAGTACAATGAAGTACATTACGTGCAATTGAGTACAATGAGGTACATTACGTGCAATTGAGTACAATGGGGTACATTATGTGCAATTGAGTACAATGAAGTACATTACGTGCAATTGAGTACAATGAAGTACATTACGTGCAATTGAATACAATGAAGTACATTACGTGCAATTGAGTACAATGAAGTACATTACGTGCAATTGAATACAATGAAGTACATTACGTGCAATTGAGTACAATGAAGTACATTACGTGCAATTGAGTACAATGAAGTACATTACGTGCAATTGAGTACAATGGAGTACATTACGTGCAATTGAGTACAATGAAGTACATTACGTGCAATTGAGTACAATGAAGTACATTACGTGCAATTGAGTACAATGAAGTACATTACGTGCAATTGAGTACAATGAGGTACATTACGTGCAATTGAATACAATGAAGTACATTACGTGCAATTGAGTTCATATGAGGGACATTGTTGGACATGCTTGGCATTATAGAACTTGTTAGATACTTATTAATATCATTATTACTTGTCCTTGTTTACCACGCGTATTCTGACTACCTTGAGTAGTTCATTTTGTGAATACACGTGTGAGGGTCATTGATGGACATTGATTGGCTATGGTTTGATTGAGTATGATTGACTTATCTATGATTAGGATAGTTGTACATACATGGAAGACGATATTACATTTAATGAGTTGCGGATGTGGTGGGAAGGCTGCGGGTGACCCTATATATAAGCATCCAAGATTCCTTAAATGTAAAGTCGTATGAAATGTAGGTGCATGGTGTTTTGGTTGAGTTGGTGGTCAATTGAGGTGCAATGTGTGCATGTGCATTATGGGCATGTTTGAGGTCATAGTTCTTGTTTGATACTTATTGTTATCGACATCAATCGTTCTTGCTCATTATACGTATTTTAGTATTGTATTTTGCGATCAATGAATGCATGTGTGATTAGGTTGTGTTATGAGCCAACCTAAATTGAGTACTTGTGCCTTTTAAGGACTACGGTAAGTGTGTTCCTTGCTCCTTATGCTTGTTCATATTGTGATTGACCTTGGCATTAGATCCTTGTCATTTGCTCCTACGAACTCACCAACCTAGTGTTGACCTTGTTTAGTACACTTTTCAGGTATTCAAGTGAATCCAAGATGTGTTGGTTGATTGATGCTTGTGCTAGAGTTTGGGGCTTGGACTTACATGGATCCAGGATTCATTTGCCCTTTTTGTATTTTGTACTTGCTTTGTTTTGTTGGATTCACCGAATCCCCTTTATTTCATATAGATGATATTCTACGATAATCCCATGCATACGCTATATCTTTTCGGTAGTATTTCGAGCCTAGCTCGGGGTGTTACAGAATGGTGGCCCATGCAGGTCGTAGAGAATTAGGCGGTTTGACCTAGACTACGGCTTAAGTAAAAACTCTTCATGTAGAATGCATGGTTAGGAATTTTGAATGCAATGTGAATTGTATGAACCTTGTAAGTGTACACTAAGAGTTCGTAGGCAGGATCGTTATACACAATGATATGAGTACAATTGGACAATGTGTTGTTTTGATATGGGTACTATGTGATCAACGTGTTGTTTTGTGACGAGTACAATGTGAACAATGTGTTATGTTGTGGCAAGTACAATGTGATGAATGTGGTAGCATGAGCACAACTTGGTTGATGCGTACAATGTGTTGTTGTGTGATGGTCAAGTGCGTGAGGTCAATGTGGTTATTTGAAGTCAATGAGGTCATGTGCATATTGTTGGATTGTTGTTATTGATTGGTGCTAATTGATGATTTAGGGCAAAATGAAGTTATGGTGTTAACTTGATGTAACATTGTAGCAACCATAAAAGAGCCCGATCAACTATTTTATGGTTACTCGGTGTTATAACAAGTTAATGACATCACGGATTGCACGCGCTTGGCTTAGGGTATAATAAGGAACCGACATGCTTTATGGAAGTTGATTGGGTGGAGGGTTAGCCGCTGGTACACCCTGTACACAAACCCGGTCAATAACTAGAAAGCATGTCGAATTCGGATTATACTTTGAACCATTCGTGTTAGTTACTCAGATTGTATAATGTGGTGAATATGAGTACTTGATTTTGATGGTGGACAATCATGGTAAACTGGACATGAGAACATGATAGATAATGATTACTTGAGAACTTTGATATATTGTCCTTAGCGTAGGGATATGAAACACGTATGATATGTTGGTATGATAACATGATATATGATAGTTACTTGAGAACATTTATATGTTGGCCTTAGTGTAAAGACATTGAACATGTGTAGTGTATCGACATTAAAGCACTAACTACTAGTGCGACTAACACGAGAGCAATTGTGAGACTACTCCCCGGGTCATGAACTCTAGGGCTATTACTATGGTTGGAGATTTGATGATGGAATGACATGTTGTTTCGTATGATTGAGTAACATATATGTTATGCATGCGCGGGTATGTTAATCGGTAGGTACTTGCAAGAATGAATTGGTGTACTAGTTTGCTGGTCTTAACATGTATAAATTAGGTTGTTAGGCTAATTTGTGTACATGAGATAAGAGAATACGGTGATGCATGTATAAACATTTACTAGATGGACAATTCTATGAATAAGAGTGGTAGGCATCTTTAATAATCTGAGTATGCCCAAAATCTTACTGCTTAACTTGCTTATAAGAACGAATCGGTAATGACTGATAATTCACGCATAGTTGTACTTAACGTATGAAAAACCGCATATATGACTCGGTATGCGGAAATAGTTGATAGAACATGTAAAACCTTACCCCCCTGACTTGGTTGCATGGATGAATAGTTAGGATATGTGGTAGAGTAAATGTGGATTCCATGATATCCTAATTGTTGAATATGCTTGAAATTTCATTGCTCAACTAAATTGGTGAACTAAATCGTTAGGACATGATAATACATGTGTCGAGGTAATTTGGAACCTTGGGCAATTGTGTGTATAAGTTGCCATGCTAGCCTAATTGCTTTAATATCTCAGCACCCTGTTGCCTAACTGCTTATTGAATACATAGTTAAGAATTGAAGATGCATGCGTAGATATAAATGGTCATGTGGGCAATTGTATGTGTGACTGGTACGACCATTATAAATTACTCGACTAAGTTATTTTTAATATATGATTTACCCAGTAACATGGAGATTATAAGTATAGTAGTAATATGATGATGAGAACTTCGTTGTATTATACGCCCCTAAGATTGAACCTTAGGACAATGCTTGAGTAACTAAAGTGGCATAAAAATGGATGAATAACCATGGAAACAACCGCGATGCCATTGATGAGAATGACAACGAGTACATAACGATTTATTTTGAGCATCTATACAACTATAAACTTTACTATGCGTGAGAAGGAACGACCTTGGTTAGGCTAACCACAGATTTGAGCAAAAAAAAAAAAAAAAAAAAAAAAAAAAAAAAAAAACAAAAAAATAAAAGAAAAAAAAAAAAAAAAAAAAAAAAAAAAAAAAAAAAAAAAAAAAAAAAAAAAAAAAAACCTTAAAAGTCTACCCAACATGTAAAGTGTGCGCAAAACACGAGCGTCGCAGGAATGGAGTTGAGGTGCAAAATAGTATTGGGCGGTATATATACACGTACACGACTGGTAAGGGTTGATCTAATTGGACGCCTAGCTTAAGGCGCAACCGAGAGATCCTAAACAATGGGAACGATGAGCCAATTGAGTGCCATTGTACGAGTCACACGTGAGATGTAAGAAGCTTAAATCCTTATAGTGTGCGATTCTCAAATCTCTCGACCTTAAATGAATTTCTAGATCGTTGTCTATCACGGGAATGAGGCGCCGTCAGGATTGGTTGTCGTGGACATGCACCCTCCCATTGACAGATGGAAGACCGGAATTGAGAGCAAACGATTGACTCCAGTGAATGAGCCGCCAACCAATGGGTGCAATACGTCACGAGTGCGCTGGCTAAAAGTCAAATTGTCATAATAAGTGATTACCTGTCTACAACTAGTTGAACCTAATATTAATCCGAGTGGGAAGGACTTAACTGCGATAAGACTGATTGAATAGGACGAATACTTGGAAATGACATAAGAGTCGTTCGAGAAAACGGGAACAAATTGCAATGAACTTCATTAGAAGTTACCGAAGGCAAGCAAGGGTCATGATACTATTTGCGCGATTACGGATCGGTTGAAGAAGTCGGCTCATTCCTTAGCCATTCGCGAGACCGATAAATTTGACACCATGGCGCATTTGTACATTGGAGGAGTGGTGACTGAGTAAGGAATTACGGGTTCTATCGTCATCGATGGAAATGCCCAATTCAACTCAAATTTTTGGAAAGCCTCTCAACGAGCCAGGGGTACTCAGCTTGACATGAGTACGGTGTTTCATCCTCAAACAAATGAACAAAAGGAAAGGATCATGCAAACGTTTGAAAATATGTTGAGAGCTTGTGCGATAGATTTTGGTGGCAAGTGAGAAGAGTATTTACCGTTGGTTGAGTTGTATAACGATGGTAACATACGGGTATTCAGATGGCTCCCTTTTAGGGCACTTCATGGTAGGAAGTGTCGCCCTCCGCTCATTTGAGCAAAGATTGGCGAGAACCAGCTTATGGGACAAGAATTTTTAGTTGGAACGATAAAGGTGACTTCTCAAATCAAGGAGAGATTTCAACTAACTCGTGAACGACAAAAGTAGTACGCCGATGTGAAGCATCAAACAGTGGAGTTCAATATTGGCGGTCATGTGCTCCGTAAGTTCTCCCTTGGAAGGGCGTTGTACGTGTTGTGAAGAGAGGTAAACTTGGGCCAAGGTATATTGGTCCTTTCAAGATTCTTGAACGAGTTGGGAAAGTTGCTTATCGGTTAGAACTGCCTCAAGAGCTTAGCGGTGTGCATGATGTGTTTCATATCTGTAACTTGCGAAAGTGTTTGGCGGATCCTACTCATCATGTGCCAATGAATGAAATTCGGGTTGATTCGAAGCTTAATTTCGAGGAAGAACCGGTGGAGATCTTGGATCGCCAAGAAAAGAAACTCAAGAACAAACGCTACACAATTGTCAAGGTTAGATGGAATGCTAGACGTGGAGCCGAGTTCATTTGGGAACGAGAAGATCATATGAAGTCCAAGTACCCACATTTGTTTAACGATTAGTGTCTTGTCGAATTTCGGGACGAAATTCTTTTAACGGGGGGATAATGTAACATCCGCTATTTTGACCCGTTTGACTTTATGGGTAATATGACTAACATTCTATTTAATAACATGATTTGGATTCAATTTGTGGCTAAACGACTAGATAATGTGTGTGACGGGCCGATTGACCGATTAATTATGTGATTCGACACTCGACGAATAGTTATTTTGGCTAGTTAGTGTGATGGGTCGACCCGTGGATAGGATCCAAGACCCATTTACCCAACCACCTTATCCTTTCCCTTTCATTCATTTCATCTATCTATCTTTCTCTTGAACTCCTAGCAAGAACACACACACATGCAATCACCTCTCTTTAAGTCTCCTTCATCAAATCCCACTGCGGCGCAGTGGATGGTTTTGCTCACTGCGGCGCAGTGGCATGGCTTAGCTCACTGCGGCGCAGTGGGCATGGTTTTGGCTCACTGCGGCGCAGTGGATTCTCTCGGCCATTCTTGCTCCTTAGCCCACTGCGGCGCAGTGGGCATGGTTTTGGCTCACTGCGGCGCAGTGGATTCTCTCGGCCATTCTTGCTCCTTAGCCCACTGCGGCGCAGTGGGCATGGTTTTGGCTCACTGCGGCGCAGTGGCATGTTTTGGCTCACTGCGGCGCAGTGGCATGGTTTTGGCTCACTGCGGCGCAGTGGATGTTTTGCTCCTCGGCCATTCTTGCTTCTTAGCCCACTGCGGCGCAGTGGGCATGGTTTTGGCTCACTGCGGCGCAGTGGATTCTCTCGGCCATTCTTGCTCCTTAGCCCACTGCGGCGCAGTGGGCATGGTTTTGGCTCACTGCGGCGCAGTGGATATTTCTGGTCCTGCGGCGCAGTGGGCATGGTTTTGGCTCACTGCGGCGCAGTGGATTCTCTCGGCCATTCTTGCTCCTTAGCCCACTGCGGCGCAGTGGGCATGGTTTTGGCTCACTGCGGCGCAGTGGGCATGGTTTTGGCTCACTGCGGCGCAGTGGATTTTCTCGGCCATTCTTGCTCTTTAGCCCACTGCGGCGCAGTGGGCATGGATTTTGCTCCACCACTGCGGCGCAGTGGATCTGGCATATTGGCTCCCCCACTGCGGCGCAGTGGATTCTCTCGGCCATTCTTGCTCCTTAGCCCACTGCGGCGCAGTGGGCATGGTTTTGGCTCACTGCGGCGCAGTGGCATGGTTTTGGCTCACTGCGGCGCAGTGGATGTTTGCTCCTGCGGCGCAGTGGGCATGGCTTAGCTCACTGCGGCGCAGTGGGCATGGTTTTGGCTCACTGCGGCGCAGTGGATTCTCTCGGCCATTCTTGCTCCTTAGCCCACTGCGGCGCAGTGGGCATTGGCCATTTTGCTCTTAGCCCACTGCGGCGCAGTGGATCCGGCATGGTTTTGGCTCCCCACTGCGGCGCAGTGGATTCTCTCGGCCATTCTTGCTCCTTAGCCCACTGCGGCGCAGTGGGCATGGTTTTGGCTCACTGCGGCGCAGTGGATTCTCTCGGCCATTCTTGCTCCTTAGCCCACTGCGGCGCAGTGGGCATGGTTTTGGCTCACTGCGGCGCAGTGGATTCTCTCGGCCATTCTTGCTCCTTAGCCCACTGCGGCGCAGTGGGCATGGTTTTGGCTCACTGCGGCGCAGTGGCATGTTTGGTCCTGCGGCGCAGTGGCATGGTTTTGCTCACTGCGGCGCAGTGGGCATGGTTTTGGCTCACTGCGGCGCAGTGGGCATGGTTTTGGCTCACTGCGGCGCAGTGGGCATGGTTTTGGCTCACTGCGGCGCAGTGGGCATGGTTTTGGCTCACTGCGGCGCAGTGGCATGGTTTTGCTCACTGCGGCGCAGTGGGCATGGTTTTGGCTCACTGCGGCGCAGTGGGCATGGTTTTGGCTCACTGCGGCGCAGTGGGCATGGTTTTGGCTCACTGCGGCGCAGTGGCATGGTTTTGGCTCACTGCGGCGCAGTGGGCATGGTTTTGCTCACTGCGGCGCAGTGGCATGGTTTTGTCCCACTGCGGCGCAGTGGGAGGGCATAGTCCCCACTGCGGCGCAGTGGATTCTCTCGGCCATTCTTGCTCCTTAGCCCACTGCGGCGCAGTGGGCATGGTTTTGGCTCACTGCGGCGCAGTGGATACTTTCGGGGAAATTTTGCGCGTCAGTTTTAAAACGTTAATAACTTTCGATCCGTAAGTCCAAATAAGTCATATGACCTATCGTTGGAATCGTGAGAGAGTCTACTTTCTCATGGTAAAGTTCTTTTGATCTGAATCCTTTTCCTTTTCTAAAAATGTCAGGTCAAACGTGCAATTGAGTACAATGAGGTACATTACGTGCAATTGAGTACATTACGTGCAATTGAGTACATTACGTGCAATTGAGTACAATGAGGTACATTACGTGCAATTGAGTACAATGAGGTACAATACGTGCAATTGAGTACATGCAATTGAGTACTATGAAGTACATTACGTGCAATTGAGTACATTACGTGCAATTGAGTACAATGAGGTACAATACGTGCAATTGAGTACAATGAGGTACATTACGTGCAATTGAGTACAATGAGGTACATTACGTGCAATTGGTACATTACGTGCAATTGAGTACAATGAGGTACAATACGTGCAATCGAGTACAATGAGGTACAATACGTGCAATTGAGTACAATGAGGTACATTACGTGCAATTGAGTACATTACGTGCAATTGAGTACAATGAGGTACATTACGTGCAATTGAGTACAATGAAGTACATTACGTGCAATTGAGTACTATGAAGTACATTACGTGCAATTGAGTACATTACGTGCAATTGAGTACAATGAGGTACAATACGTGCAATTGAGTACAATGAGGTACAATACGTGCAATTGAGTACAATGAGGTACAATACGTGCAATTGAGTACATTACGTGCAATTGAGTACAATGAGGTACATTACGTGCAATTGAGTACATTACGTGCAATTGAGTACAATGAGGTACATTACGTGCAATTGAGTACAATGAGGTACAATACGTGCAATTGAGTACAATGAGGTACATTACGTGCAATTGAGTACAATGAGGTACATTACGTGCAATTGAGTACAATGAGGTACATTACGTGCAATTGAGTACAATGAGGTACATTACGTGCAATTGAGTACAATGAGGTACATTACGTGCAATTGAGTACAATGAGGTACAATACGTGCAATTGAGTACAATGAGGTACATTACGTGCAATTGAGTACAATGAGGTACATTACGTGCAATTGAGTACATATGCAATGAAGTACATTAAGTGCAATTGAGTACTATGAAGTACATTACGTGCAATGAGGTACATTACGTGCAATTGAGTACAATGAGGTACATTACGTGCAATTGAGTACAATGAGGTACATTACGTGCAATTGAGTACATAATGAGGTACATTACGTGCAATTGAGTACAATGAGGTACAATACGTGCAATTGAGTACAATGAGGTACATTACGTGCAATTGAGTACAATGAGGTACATTACGTGCAATTGAGTACAATGAGGTACATTACGTGCAATTGAGTACATTACGTGCAATTGAGTACAATGAGGTACAATACGTGCAATTGAGTACAATGAGGTACAATACGTGCAATTGAGTACACAATGAGGTACAATACGTGCAATCGAGTACAATGAGGTACAATACGTGCAATTGAGTACATTACGTGCAATTGAGTACAATGAGGTACATTACGTGCAATTGAGTACAATGAGGTACATTACGTGCAATTGAGTACAATGAGGTACATTACGTGCAATTGAGTACATTACGTGCAATTGAGTACAATGAGTACAATACGTGCAATTGAGTACATATGAAGGTACATTACGTGCAATTGAGTACATTAGTGCAATTGAGTACATTAGTGCAATTGAGTACATTACGTGCAATTGAGTACATTAGTGCAATGAAGTACATTAAGTGCAATTGAGTACTATGAAGTACATTACGTGCAATTGAGTACATTACGTGCAATTGAGTACAATGAGGTACATTACGTGCAATTGAGTACAATGAGGTACATTACGTGCAATTGAGTACAATGAGGTACAATACGTGCAATCGAGTACAATGAGGTACAATACGTGCAATTGAGTACAATGAGGTACATTACGTGCAATTGAGTACATTACGTGCAATTGAGTACATTACGTGCAATTGAGTACAATGAGGTACAATACGTGCAATTGAGTACAATGAGGTACATTACGTGCAATTGAGTACAATGAGGTACAATACGTGCAATCGAGTACAATGAGGTACAATACGTGCAATTGAGTACAATGAGGTACATTACGTGCAATTGAGTACAATGAGGTACAATACGTGCAATCGAGTACAATGAGGTACAATACGTGCAATTGAGTACAATGAGGTACATTACGTGCAATTGAGTTCAATGAGGTACATACGTGCAATTGAGTACAATGAAGTACATTACGTGCAATTGAGTACAATGAGGTACATTACGTGCAATTGAGTACAATGAAGTACATTACGTGCAATTGAGTACTATGAAGTACATTACGTGCAATTGAGTACATTACGTGCAATTGAGTACAATGAGGTACAATACGTGCAATTGAGTACAATGAGGTACAATACGTGCAATTGAGTACAATGGGGTACATTACGTGCAATTGAGTACAATGAGGTACATTACGTGCAATTGAGTACATTACGTGCAATTGAGTACAATGGGGTACATTACGTGCAATTGAGTACAATGAGGTACAATACGTGCAATCGAGTACAATGAGGTACAATACGTGCAATTGAGTACAATGAGGTACATTACGTGCAATTGAGTACAATGAGGTACAATACGTGCAATTGAGTACAATGAGGTACATTACGTGCAATTGAGTTCATATGAGGGACATTGTTGGACATGCTTGGCATTATAGAACTTGTTAGATACTTATTAATATCATTATTACTTGTCCTTGTTTACCACGCGTATTCTGACTACCTTGAGTAGTTCATTTTGTGAATACACGTGTGAGGGTCATTGATGGACATTGATTGGCTATGGTTTGATTGAGTATGATTGACTTATCTATGATTAGGATAGTTGTACATACATGGAAGACGATATTACATTTAATGAGTTGCGGATGTGGTGGGAAGGCTGCGGGTGACCCTATATATAAGCATTCAAGATTCCTTAAATGTAAAGTCGTATGAAATGTAGGTGCATGGTGTTTTGGTTGAGTTGGTGGTCAATTGAGGTGCAATGTGTGCATGTGCATTATGGGCATGTTTGAGGTCATAGTTCTTGTTTGATACTTATTGTTATCGACATCAATCGTTCTTGCTCATTATACGTATTTTAGTATTGTATTTTGCGATCAATGAATGCATGTGTGATTAGGTTGTGTTATGAGCCAACCTAAATTGAGTACTTGTGCCTTTTAAGGACTACGGTAAGTGTGTTCCTTGCTCCTTATGCTTGTTCATATTGTGATTGACCTTGGCATTAGATCCTTGTCATTTGCTCCTACGAACTCACCAACCTAGTGTTGACCTTGTTTAGTACACTTTTCAGGTATTCAAGTGAATCCAAGATGTGTTGGTTGATTGATGCTTGTGCTAGAGTTTGGGGCTTGGACTTACATGGATCCAGGATTCATTTGCCCTTTTTGTATTTTGTACTTGCTTTGTTTTGTTGGATTCACCGAATCCCCTTTATTTCATATAGATGATATTCTACGATAATCCCATGCATACGCTATATCTTTTCGGTAGTATTTCGAGCCTAGCTCGGGGTGTTACACTATTCTATTACATAATTACAAAACACGCACTAACTAAATAATTAAAGCTAACAATCTCCCCCTTTAGTGCGGTTTTGTGAAGGTTCATCGTCTAGTCCTTTTCTTCTTTCTTTGTCTTCTGTTTCTTTTCTTGGGTGACGATTCGGGTTTGTCTTGATGAGTCCTTTGATCATTGAAGGCCCTTTTCTTGTATTCACTGAACTTCTCTTTCCAGAGGCGCTTGGGAATGAAATGAAATTTCGGATCAGATGGTCGGTTGGGGGTTCTATGATATGGATCTTTAAATAAACGTGATGAGCCCATTTGTTGAAAATCTTCAATGTTGAGTAGACTTTGTAGCTTTCTCTTTATCTTCATCGTCTTCGAGCAACTTTGACTTTTTGAATTCTCAAGCATTCTGTGAAAGCGAAGGCGAAGACTTGGGTTTCTTGTGGAAAGCGGAAGCTTGGAATGAAGTGCGGAAGCTTGGCTTAGTGTTGAGTGTAGAACTTGACTTGGTTCTTACATTACAGTCGTTGATTGTCTGTCTCTTGCTCCCCCTCAACTTGTCGTATGAGCGAAATCTTCTCTAAATCTTGCTCCCCTCACTCAATCACTCCTTTCAAAATATACAATAAAAACATACTAAAAGATCCAAGACTAATTTTCCTTTTAGCTCCCCCTCAACCCGGGCATAATTTTTGGAGCAAAGAATTAGACAAGGCAATTTGCTCCCCCTCAAAAGGATAATCAATCTCTGACGCTTTTCTCCCCCTCATGATGAACACATGTAACGTGTTCATCATGCACAATGATTGATGACAATAACGGTAAATGAAAGGTATAACTATGAAGTAACGTCTCAATTACACATGTTTTGAACGGGTTGTACACTGATATGTGTACAAGCCAAATCACAATCACCTATTTGGATCCAGACGTTGGAACCCATGTAAGAGTGGGTCCAACTGGATATTTGAAGAGAGAAGTAGAAGGTTGTGCATAGTAAAATACGTTTTGCACACAAGGGTGAATGACTCATGGTGCCAACTTAAACAGCTCAGAGAAAGAGTATTTAATGGGAGTGCTTTTAGGTTTTGGTTTGGGTTTAGTATGAGAGAACCAGCCATATTGATCTCTATAACGAATGATTCCGGTGGTGGAATCCTTGAATATCTGGCAATGGCTGTTTATAGGCTTGAGGGGAGGTCTGGTCTTGCGAGGTATGTAATATGGGTTTATTTGTTTGAGAGTAGGATGAAGTTTATGTGGAAGAGTTTTTGTGTTGGTGAAGTGAGGTTCTTTTGAGAATTTGGGAGTAGTATGAGCTGGTTTGGAAGATGGCTGTGGTTATTTATTGTTTTGGTGAGATGGTTTGGTGTTATGAAGATTTGTTTTGATTTTGGAGGAAGGGTGTTGCTTGGTATTGGTTGATAATTTTGGGTGATTGTGGTTTGGTTGGGCATTTGAAGGAATGGATTTTGTTTTAGTTGGAGATGGAGTGGTTTGGTTGGGCATTTGAAGGAATGGATTTTGTTTTAGTTGGAGATGGAGTGGTTTGGTTGGGAAGAGGTGATTCTGGAGCACGAGTCGAAAGAGAACTCACTTGATTTGACTTGGTTGAAAGTTGAGTTTCTAATGACAAGGAATGAGCTTGAAGTTGATGGATTAACTTCAGACATGTTTGCTCATTCTTCTTCGAAGAAATGGACTTGTTTTGCAATTCACGATTGAGCTTAGAAAGTTGTTGTTGAAACAAGTACTAAAACAGGGTTTCAGAAATTTAGTACTAAAACAGGGTTTCAGAAATGTAGTACTAAAACAGGGTTTCAGAAATGTAGTACTAAAACAGGGTTTCAGAAATTTAGTACTAAAACAGGGTTTTAGAAATGTAGTACTAAAACAGGTTTTCGAATTGTAGTACTAAAACAGGTTTTCGAATTGTAGTACTAAAACAGGTTTTCGAATTGTAGTACTAAAACAGGTTTTCGAATTGTAGTACTAAAACAGGTTTTCGAATTGTAGTACTAAAACAGGTTTTCGAATTGTAGTACTAAAACAGGTTTTCGAATTGAAGTACTAAAACAGGTTTTCGAATTGTAGTACTAAAACAGGGTTTCAGAAATGTAGTACTAAAACAGGTTTTCGAATTGTAGTACTAAAACAGGGTTTCAGAAATTTAGTACTAAAACAGGTTTTCGAATTGTAGTACTAAAACAGGGTTTCAGAAATGTAGTACTAAAACAGGGTTTCAGAAATTTAGTACTAAAACAGGGTTTCAGAAATTTAGTACTAAAACAGGGTTTCAGAAATTTAATACTAAAACAGGGTTTCAGAAATGTAGTACTAAAACAGGGTTTCAGAAATGTAGTACTAAAACAGGGTTTCAGAAATGTAGTACTAAAACAGGTTTTCGAATTGTAGTACTGAAACAGGGTTTCAGAAATTTAGTACTAAAACAGGTTTTCGAATTGTAGTACTAAAACAGGGTTTCAGAAATGTAGTACTAAAACAGGTTTTCAAGAAATTATTCACTAAATCAGGTTTTCAAGAAATTCTTCACTAAAACAGGTTTTCAAGAAATTCTTCACTAAATCAGGTTTTCAAAAATTTAGTACTAAAACAGGGTTTCAGAAATGTAGTACTAAAACAGGTTTTCGAATTGAAGTACTAAAACAGGTTTTCAGAAATTGTAGTACTAAAACAGGTTTCAGAAATGTAGTACTAAAACAGGGTTTCAGAAATGTAGTACTAAAACAGGTTTTCGAATTGTAGTACTAAAACAGGGTTTCAGAAATTTAGTACTAAAACAGGGTTTCAGAAATTTAGTACTAAAACAGGGTTTCAGAAATTTAGTACTAAAACAGGGTTTCAGAAATTTAGTACTAAAACAGGGTTTCAGAAATTTAGTACTAAAACAGGTTTTCGAATTGTAGTACTAAAACAGGTTTTCGAATTGTAGTACTAAAACAGGTTTTCAGAAATTTAGTACTAAAACAGGTTTTCGAATTGTAGTACTAAAACAGGTTTTCGAATTGAAGTACTAAAACAGGTTTTCGAATTGTAGTACTAAAACAGGTTTTCGAATTGTAGTACTAAAACAGGTTTTCAAGAAATTCTTCACTAAATCAGGTTTTCAAGAAATTATTCACTAAATCAGGTTTTCAAGAAATTCTTCACTAAAACAGGTTTTCAAGAAATTCTTCACTAAATCAGGTTTTCAAGAAATTCTTCACTAAAACAGGTTTTCAAGAAATTATTCACTAAATCAGGTTTTCAAGAAATTCTTCACTAAAACAGGTTTTCAAGAAATTCTTCACTAAAACAGGTTTTCAAGAAATTCTTCACTAAAACAGGTTTTCAAGAAATTCTTCACTAAATCAGGTTTTCGAATTAAGTACTATAACAGTTGACATTTAGTACTCAAACAGGTTTTCGAATTGAAGTACTAAAACAGGTTTTCGAATTGTAGTACTAAAACAGGGTTTCAGAAATGTAGTACTAAAACAGGGTTTCAGAAATGTAGTACTAAAACAGGGTTTCAGAAATTTAGTACTAAAACAGGGTTTTAGAAATGTAGTACTAAAACAGGGTTTCAGAAATTTAGTACTAAAACAGGGTTTCAGAAATTTAATACTAAAACAGGGTTTCAGAAATGTAGTACTAAAACAGGGTTTCAGAAATATAGTACTAAAACAGGTTTTCGAATTGTAGTACTAAAACAGGTTTTGGTAAATTTAGTACTAAAACCGGTTTTCAGAAATTGTGTACTAAATCCGGTTTTCGGCTCGAAATTTGGGCAGAGTCCCTTTTCCTAAAAATGAAGAATTAAAGAACTAATACCGGTTTTGGAGTAAACCAGGTATTATAATATGCAAATGAACTCAACCACACAAATTCTCAACTAAAATCGGTTTTCAAGAAATTCTTCACTAAATCAGGTTTTCAAGAAATTCTTCACTAAAACAGGTTTTCAAGAAATTCTTCACTAAAACAGGTTTTCAAGAAATTCTTCACTAAATCAGGTTTTCAAGAAATTCTTCACTAAATCAGGTTTTCAAGAAATTCTTCACTAAAACAGGTTTTCAAGAAATTATTCACTAAATCAGGTTTTCAAGAAATTATTCACTAAATCAGGTTTTCGTGGAGAAAGTTGGGCATTACGACGAGATGGAAATGAAGAAATTAAGTACAAATATCGGTTTTGGTGTAAACCAGATATTTCAGAATATAACAACAAAATTTAAAATTTTTTTGACCAAATTGAAAACCGGAAGGAAAACCGGAAGGAAAGCCGGTTTTACAACTGAAATTCAAAGGAAAATGAAAACCGGATTTCAGAACAGAAACCTTAAAATTCAATTTCAGGCCATTTGGTTTAGAATTAGGATTTGAAACTTTTCAAGGATGATTATAGGAAGGTAATGAGTGGAATGAAACTAAAAAGGAAGGAACTTTAACATGTCAAGAGGGTAAAGATTGGAACTTTCGGTAAAGTGGGAAAAACACAATTTAGCACAAAAAGGAACAAAATCAAGCCATGGATCTAACACAAGTTGTGATTTTGCTCTGATACCAATTGTAAACAATGCTAAATCGTGATATAAGGTTTATAAGGCTTAAGTGTGTGAGAGAGAAAGTAGAGAGAAAATGGGAAAGTAAGGAAATATGATTAAAAGTGGTTACCTTACAATGGATGTGGAGAGAGGTTTATATAGGCACAACATTTGCTCTAAACCCCCTCCTTAATTACAAATAAGTCCTTATCTAATTACAACAAAATCCTTCCATACTTAATACATTTAAACAAGGACTATTCTATTACATAATTACAAAACACGCACTAACTAAATAATTAAAGCTAACAAAGCTATAGTTACAGTAAATTTGTTACATTATGGTCGATAATTATATATATCATGCATGCCAGCCTCGCGGTTGTCTATTCGATTTGTTTTTTTCTTCTATATTTTCCTATTAACCATCATATCATTCACTCTAATCGAACAAAATATTGAACCCCACCATCATAATATTTAGAAATAATTCATGGTTGTTTTTGCTCAGTATCTTTCTGAATATCTGGACGCTTCTTAGCTAAATCCCAAAGAATGTCTACAAAAAACACTGTTTAGAATAATAGTATAAAAAAAATAAAAAAATAAAAGGTTTAGTAGTTGCATCAACAAGAGGGAATGTGTTTTTCTATCCAAAAAGCAAAGCATTATAAGATAAAGTTATGCTTCTTGTCTGTCTGAGTTACACATGGTCCCGAGGCAAAACGATTAGCATGCAATATATATGCATGATTACAAAAACGACTAAAGATATATATGTTCCTAATTAAAATTAGATTGTGAATATTATCTTGGTATGTGGTTTATGAAAGAAAGAAGCTGTTCAGTGCCGCCTTATGCGGGTTTTGAGCCTTATTAGCTCGAGGGTGTATTGGGGAGGTTAAAACAGTAAGAATCCTAGCCTTCTAAACTGTTCTTTCAAACTAAAGCTAGCTAGCTTTAAACATTGTCACATACGAGTAGGATTTATCCTACATGGCATCTCCATACTTTTTTTACAATATTTATCTTATAACCTCTATTTCTTCTCAAACCAATCTAATTTATTTTATTAAATATAATATAAAATATTAAATCAAAACTATATACACAAGATAAAAAAATTCAAAAACCATATTAAATTAAGAATAAAAGGAAGTCCAATACATCTATATGGCATGTATTTAAATAGACACCTTACCTAAGTAGAGAGACTGCTTTCATTTTCTACCTAAATGGTAGAAAAGGCCCTCCAACCTTTGCATGGGATGATGATCGAACCCATGACCTCTGTCTCCAGAGGCCAATGTGTTTACCACTGATCCAACCATGCTGCTTAATATATACGAAAAGTTAAGTACTGTAAAAATAATTATATTATATATATATATAATATATATATATATTATATATATATATATAATATATATATATAGATATATATATATAGATATATATATATATTATGTATTAATTCATATATATATCATATCGATATATATATATATATATATGTATATATATATATATATATGATTATTGAAAATATTTAAAAGTAATTAAAACTAATAAAGAAACTGAAAGTGTGTTATAAAGTGATGTGCAATTAAAGTGAAATGTAATAGTATGTTACATATGTCTTATGAAGACAAATAAAGTCTGAAGAGCAGGATATAGTGATTGTGTGAAGGAGAATTGTATTCTTGTGATAATTAGTGCACCCATGTGAATGGAGGAGGGGTTATATGTGATTTGTCAGTAAGGAATGGAGACAATGTTAATTGGAAGCAAATGGAGAAGGCAAAGTATAGTTAGCAGGGGAAATCTGCCAACCATTTTACACCCCATATCCCCCTTCATATATACACATATCTTTATTTAGGGTTAAGTATCCCGGAATGTAAGTAACTTTGCAACTTTTTCTATTGTATGTAAGTATCAAAATTTTTGTACATTTTATGTAAGTATTTTGCTAAATTGAACGATCAATGTAAAAATGTATACGTGGCAACCATATGAGCTGTCCACGTAGAAGTTTTTGATTGGTCAACGTAAAAATTTTACATTAAGTGTTCAATTTAGCGAGATACTTACATAAAATGTACAAATTTTTTGATACTTACATACAATAGAAAAAATTGCAAAGTTACTTACACTCCGGGATACTAAACCCTTTATTTATGCATGCAGTGGTAAATATCATAATTATTAATGAACATCTTGTGATCAATGTGTCCATATCTACATATGAGAAAATGTGTATATATATATATTTTTTTTAAGAACCGTGAGAACTCTTAAATTTCATATTGGAACACATGTTTTTTTTGTTCATTCACATGTGAAACGTTATAAAAACATATGTTGTAGAAGAAATTTTTTTCCGAAACCTTATATATAGCCGTTTGTCACATGTGAACAAAAAACGTGAACAAATTCATTCACAAGTTTATAAAAGGCTAATTTGAAGGTTTCTTGAAAAAGTTTCTTCTACAACATATATTTTTATATCATTTCACATGTGAATGAACAAAAAAACATGTGAACAAATATATAATTTAAGAGTTCTCATGGTTCTTACAAAAAAAATGATTCTCAAAATAAGGAAACTCTATATATATATATATATATATATATATATATGTACATAACACCACATCCTTGAGAGGAAATCACACATTCATATGGATGGTTCGATCTTAATTGTTAAATCATCATTTATATGGATCAAGTTCTGCTTCATGGAAGATATATATAGAGACCAATTTAACCCATAAAAATTTAGCTAAAAATGAGAAAATAAGCAAAATGGATTACTCAAATGGACCATGCACAAAGTTCATATTATGAAAGTCTTTCTTAGTAAAGAAGTGCAAATGGGTTCCCTAGCTTCCATGCACCTTAATCCTTCGGACATATATATATGCACTGTAGGAATTAATCACTAGTAATCAGTGATATACATTATATATAAGAGTAATTAACAAAGTTAAGAAGCTAATTATGTTCTAAGTTCATCTTAATTTATTCACGAAATCATAGATTGTTATTAATCAACATGCATTCTTTATGAATTTACTTCATCAAAAAAGATCCTTTGTTTGAATCTAATAAGAGGTAAGAAATACTGTTTATAAGTTCATTCTCCTTGTGTGTAACATCCAACTTGATTCGTAGTTAAAATCTGCACTAATAATATCTGATAAATTAAAATAGTTGGTTCTACATACATACCCGGCCACTACTGATATCCATTCTAGCTCATCATCGAAATTTAATTAGCTAGGTTTCTTATTTCTGGGAATGAAAAATAAGTGCACGTGTGGAGAGAGGGGGAGAATATGAAGAGGAGGAGGAGGACAAAGGTGACGGCTGTTTTGAGAAAGAGATGAGAAAAGGGAACTCCAAATTCCCCGTGAGGAGACTTTGGAATCATCCAAAACCAACTACACGTACACTTCACTATTTCGGTCTAGCTTTTTTTCCCCATAACCTTAGGTTAATTTCTCTTTTCATTTTATTCTAACTATAACGATCGACTAGTATTTTAATTTATGGTATCGTGTGAGATTTCTAATAAAAAAAATGATTGATATGTTTAGAACATAAACTTAAAATGATCCTAAAACCAAATATACGATATATTGCGTGGCATTGTTCTGGGTGGTGAGGAGATGGTGCGACATGGTTTAAATTTGGCGTCGATCATGTTTGGCGTCGTTAGGGGTGTCAATGGATGGATATGGATTGTATCATGATTCGATCCGTGATCCAACAAACTAGGATCGTGATCAATTCCGATCCATATCCAAATAATTTTAAATGATGGATCATCATCCGGATCGATCCATTAATTTTTTTTAATAATTTTACTTTTTAATTGAATGAAATTTTACTTTCCAGAAACTAAGGAGACATTTAGTTAGGGGAAACCTCTCGTGCCTCCGTCACCCGTGTCCCCCGTGACTCGTGCCTCCAGTCACCCCATGCCCCTAGTTACCTCGTCTTGGTCACCCATCGCCCCCAATCACCACAGCTCGTGCCCTGGTGACCCGTTGACCCCGGTGACCTCGTGCTCCCGGTCACTGCACTGGTGCCTCCGTTCATCTCGTGCTCCCGGTCACCAGTGCCCCCGGTCATCGGTGCTCCCGATCACCAGTGCCCCCGGTCATCGGTGCTCCCGATCACCAGTGCCCCCGGTCACCGGTTCACGGTGCTCCCGGTCACCGGTTCCCTGTTGAGCCCTCGCACCCACTCACACGTGTCCCCTGTCACCCGTGACCCGTGACCCCAGTCACCCTCGGCCCTGCCCCTGCCTTTGCCCTTCGTGGATTGAACAATTTTGGTGATAGATGGATCCTGATGTATCATGGATCGATCCAAATAATTAAATGGATAAATGGAGCAATCCATTGGATTATTAAATGGATTAATGGATATTATTTTTGATCCAATAATTGATATGGATTGGATCGGATCGGATTTGGATCAATATCCAATCCATTGCCAGGCCTATCCTTCGTGTCAGGATGTTGGTTTTTTTTAATACTCACACATATAAGGATATAAGTGGGTCTATGATTCTTCGGTTTGTGAAAATATGGTTACAATGAAGGTAAATGCAATGAGAGAAATCAAATACAATTGATGTATCAAACATTATAATGATTATATCCAAAGGTTAAAAAAATTACTCATCAATAAAATTGTTAATCTAATGGATTTGTTGAAAATACCTAATTGACGAAGCATATATGTCATCAACGGCAGGCCATTATTGAACATAAGTCATATAAGTATGCTGACTCAGCAACCTCCAACGATCACTCATCAGTGGCCAGGAGTCGCTTGCAAGAATAACTAAGTGTTTTTTGAACGGCAATAAATAATATATTATTAATAGAAAAGATCGACTAGCAAGATGCTAGTTATAATCAAGGTAAGAATAACTAAGTTTGACGATACTTATTTGTTCTTCGTATGAACTAAATGAACATTTCCATATTTGAAATCAAAGAAGCAAGAAAGCGAAACAGAAGTCGCCCATTCAAAAGTTACATGTTTGACTGCAACAAGAAAACTACTAAAAACGTGACTCATCCATGTTTATTTTAGGTATACACTGAAAGAACCTTTAGCGACTTGTTTAGGAACAAAGTTGAAGCTAGAATACAATTAGTGACAGATGTCTCTATAAACAAGTTGCAGTTTTGCGACTTCCGAGTGCGCAATGCTAAAGATTCCAACTGATACGAACACTTCGCAAACATATCGTAGATATTTTTACAGCACTAGTTTTGTCGCAATTGATGTCGCAGGTTCAAATAATGTTTGCTATACTTTTCTCTATGACTATCGCTAGATTTTGGCAACATAAAAGATGATGTCGTTGTATAGCTTTGCTGTTTTACTGGTTTCACTATCCAGGTTGCTGTATGTGCCTCTACATTGAGTAGTATCAAAGATCACAATTTTTTCACTTCGTCTAAATAAAAATTATATTTGTACGGAATTCTTCCTATATTACTAGTTGCTACTTGAATCAATACTACTTGAATATCATCAATCAATACTATATTATAACAAAGAGTGACAATGCTCTTTTTAATCCAAGTATTCGACCCAGAGCGACCACTCAGCTCGCTTATGGCAGACTGGATTTGTTGCAGATGTTACTTCGTGGCCACAAAGAGTTATATTGAGATTCGAACTTGAAACTTTCTGAATATTTTTACCACTAAAATCAATAAGTGATATTAATGTATCTAATTAAAAACTTTTAATATATAATGTAATAAATATATTACGGAGTATATGAAATAAATTAATTCAAATCGTGTAGAGTAATATTTACGGATTTCAACACATATATTTTAAGAAGATAAGATGATACGTGACATGCACATGCATTATATGTGTATGTAGAATATCTATACACACGTTCAACCTTTAAATCCAAACAATGATCACGAGTTAGTAATTCTAGCTTTTGCATAACTCTTCTTCAATACCCCTGTCTTTTGGCTTATTTTGCATCTTTGTCATTGACAAATATAACCCTTCCTACCCCTTCTACGGTTCATCTACGATATTACACGCGCGTAACCGATGATTATTAATTGAATTCAAATGTATTCTTCCTTTAGTCGTTAAAAGCATACGTAAATAGATCAATAAAAACAAAGCTAGGGAACAAATCGTTAAAACGTTGTGAAATAATGTTACACAACAAGAGATTTAAGAGCTTATTGAAGATGGAAACTACAATATAACAAATATTCTTGTGATCTTGTTATCATCTCAAGGAGTGATTCTCAACTGTAGAACGATGGATAAGCCTCGTTTTGTCTGATTAATGAACAACCGGAAACATCTTATTCGACTTAACGTGTAAATATAAAGCGTCAATGTTATGGGGTCCTATTCGATATCCGAAAATATTATTATAAATATATCTCATCATCTTTTTCTCATTTTTTCTTGGAAGCTAATATGCATAGTACGCCATAAGGGTAGTGTAGGAACTATACAAATGTAGTTCCAACCAAATTGTATACTCTATGTTTTTGAGGGAGATTTTTGGTATTTTGCTCCAATTGAGTATAAGACAGTAGTCATGTAAGTAGCAAACAAATTGATCTTTTTGATTTGAGTGCTCATACCTCCTCTTTAAAAAGGTTGAGATTAATGCTACAAATGAAAGCAAGAAGAAAACAATTCATATTAAAGAGAACTTCAAAATGGTGTCAAGGGAGCACAAGAAAGCTGCACAACTGCATGACAAGCTGCAACTTCTTAGATCTGTTACAAACTCTCATGCAGTAATTAGTTTCTCATTTCTTGCTTCAATTCTCTATGTTTCTTTCTAGCTTTTCATTCGGTACAAGTTTTAGGTTGTCCGGCCAACCATATACTCGATCGTTTTCAAAGGATTATTGGAAGATTTTTAGAAGAACTTATATATAGTTTTTGAGTTATTTTTTCATCAAACACAAGTATTTATATTTATCAATTGATAGGAAATAAAGGTTACATGCATCTTTTCTAGCTTGTATCTAGCTAGCAAAAAGTTTTCTTCTCTATGCTAATATAATACGGACCGTAAAGCTTTGAATTTTAGAGACGTTTTAGTTTAAAGCTTTCGGGCAGTTTATGTTTACTTCCATGAATCTTGAAACATATAGCTAGTATCATTGATATATCTTTGAAGTGATCAAAGTACAAACCCTAATTAAGTTTTAATTATTCATCTGATATTCCCATTTCTAATGATGAAATATCCAACATATAAAACTTACCGCAGAAGGAAGATTCATCGATCGTAATTGATGCATCAAAGTACATACAAGAGCTCAAACAGAAAATAGATACATTGAATCAAGACATAGCTCAAAGCTCGAGCTACCAGAACTCGTGGCCAATGGTACGTATGTAAACGTACCATAGGAGTCTTTGCTTGTACACTACACACACACAATATATATACACATATTGTCCGCGCGCGAAGTGTAAAAATCTTTGTAAATTTAATGTTATGTGTTGGTTCTACGAGTCCAATAAATTATGATACCGGTCCATTTGAATCCTGGTTCTGCTGCTGATATATATATATATATATATATATATACATACCGTTTTTTGCTAATTAAATGTATTATGTGTGCGTATTATATATGCAGGTTACGGTAGAAAACCTAGAAAAGGGTATTCAAGTGAATGTTTATTCAGAAAGAAGCTGCCCTGGTTTACTAGTTTATGTGTTGAAAGTTTTTGAAGAATTGAATCTGAATGTGTTGGAAGCTAGGGTTTCTTGTACAGGAAGCTTTCAACTTGAAGCACTTGGAGTTGAGGTAATAATTACAAATATATAGGATAAACAATTTTCAATCAAATAATATGGACCCCAGAAAATAAGAAGATAGAATCTCAACTATTTAATTACATATATACAACCCTGTCTTTTTTGCATCAGTCCTTTGAATTAGCAAAGAAAAAATCAGCTTAAAGTACAATATTAATTACCAACGAGTTAATATTCGTCTGGATATTTTAAAGTAATAATCCAAAACAATATTTATCCAAAAACACAAATACATGGCTTTTTTTAGAGGTGTCATGCAGAGATTCTTAATATGTATACATGCATGATTGATTTCAAATTGATCGAAAATGTACCCATATCGACCTTCGTACGTGTCGACGTACTACAAGAATTACGACGACAAGTTAATGGTGCCAAACTAGAATTACCAACTGGTCCTAAATTAAGCACAATATAGTAAAGCTTTTTATAAAGTATATCATAATATTACCTTTGCAAACTTTTGGATTAAAAAATGAACACATGGCTGGTCACTCTTCAATATTGTTCTGGCCATATTTTTTTAATAATGAATTGAGATACTAATACAATATAAAGTAATGTCGATCGAATTCAAATATATTGTCACTGCGACAAATTAACATATTGATTTTTTGTTACATAATCCTGTGTCCCGAAATAAGCTTCACCCAGTATACATACATACATACAGAATATATAGGAAGAATTGAATGAAATTACACTTATTATTGCATACAAAATTTATAACGATATTGAATACGTAATAATTAAGCCATTAATCGATATGATGCTTCAAATAATGTGAGAATTTAAATATAATTTGTCATGGCACACCTCTCCCGATCGACAATTGTTAACAACTCCACACACTTTTAAGAGTAGATATGCCACAAAATTGAAAAATTGATATTCTAATTATATGTTGCAGTGTCATACCCTTGTAGCTAGCTAGCTTTCTAAAAGACCAAAATTTGATAGTTAAGTTTAACAGGAATTAATGGAATGACTATGTCAATTGAAAATCTCAAACACCTAATTTGTATTAATACGAGTACTAAACAGTACGTAAAAACGAATTGTTATTGCGCAGAGTGAAGAAAGTGGGGAAAGCGTAGACACTCGTTTGGTGAAACAAGCGGTGTTGCAAGCAATTGAAGACTGGAGTAGTAGTGAAAGCAATGACGACCAAGAGTACTAATTAGATAATTGAGATTTTCTCAATCATATATTTAATTTCTTCAATGTTCTATATATATTGTTGGCTTCGATCGGTTTATCTATAATTATTAGTAGTGATGTAAAATTCAAGGAAATAGCTATAGCTAGCTAGCCTTCGAGTATCATCAATTAATTGAAATCAAAGCATTTTGAGGTATAAAGTACATCTATATATCAAACCATAAGTATAGTAGTAATCTTGAAAGCTCGATCAAAATCTTAATAACGTAGCACGTGTGTTTGAATTGCTAACAATGACTCTCTTATATCTGCCTTTTGCAAAAATTCTGCAAGTAGAGCATTGATCGCATACTTGTATACAGAATTTTAATTAGTTAAGGGAATATGGATGGATTTGGTCTAGCCATTGATATATTCTTCTTCGATATCTATCTAACATTCGATCGTGAAGTAAATTGAACCCCACAACTAATTAATTGCAATAATACACATGTTAACTAGCTGTCAAAGGGAAACCTAAATATACCCATTCATTAACCATCTGTAAAAGATAGAACACGATTTCTTAGAAAAGGGATGCTGAAATAAAACAAATCAAATAAGCCCATGGAATATATTTGGTAAAAATGGACAATTTTTTTATTTTTTTTTAACGGTAAATTTGGACTTAACGGCATGTCTAATTTCAGAGAAAACTCATTTTAGGAAAACTCATGTCTCCATTTCAATGAGCAATATTTTACTCGCACCAGAATCTTAACGCATAACCTGTAAAGTTCACTTTGAATGTCATAACTAATTTTATTGATTTTAACTTTGGATTTCGTTAATTTTTTTATATACGTGACTTTTATAACGATTTATTAAATATGTGGATAATATATAACCAACATTTATATCAGAAATATTTGACAAACTTTCAAAAATTTTGTCACAAAATTATATACTCAGAGGCATCGCCGTGTGCTAGATGACCGTTCATTGCCAGTATACTTGACCTTATGTACGTTGAGACGCAAGTGAGAATTATATAATTATAAATATTTCAACATAATTTTACACGTCATTTATATATGAATGTTTAAAAGTAAAGTCGTAAACAGAGACCAGTGACACACTAGTTGAACTCGACTCATATTGAATCCTTGCGAAATGATCGATAAAAGGGGCTAAAACGCAAAAAGAAAAAAAAATGTACAAATCGGATTGGACATCAAAGCATTTAACCGTAAGCCAAAAAAAATTTCCCATGAGAATTTATGACTTTTTTTTTTGGACAAAATACGAGTATATATTGAGGACGTTTCCTTCCCATAAGGTAACTGCATTTCTTTTCTAATTTTAAATAATAATCATGTCTTCTCCAAAAGATTGATGAAATGTCCTTACAAAAAACGTATCATGACAAAGTTTCTATAGCGATGACATTTTGAGTTTTTTGCCTATCTTTTTTTCTAATGAAACAGGATCCCAAAAGAAAAAAAAAATAAAACAAGTCTGCCACGTGGCAGCTGTACTTCCCATAACCTCCTATCAAAATATTGTAACACATGCTTCTCAAAAAGTACTCTATTTTAATAAACCGTATTTTCTTTCTTCTTCCTTCCTCTCTTATTTCTTGAGCAGACCTATCATCACCTATCTTCTAATAATTCAGTTTTTTGTTTTTATTAATGGCTAATTTCATTAATATAGCACCAAAACATACACCAAATTAGACTACACACTCACAATGGCCTGTACGTGAGCCGAGAGAAGACAGAATACCTTCGATGTGACTTCGATAGGCATGAGATAAGACGAATTGGGGATGAGGATATTCGCATTGGGGAACGAATATTGTGCCCAAAGGAGTCTTTTAGATACCTAGGATCGGTGATACACAAATCGGGGGAGATAGACGAAGACGTGACACATCGGATCCAAGCCGGGTGGATGAAGTGGAGAGCAGCTACTGGAGTCATGTGCGACAAGAGGATCCCGCTGAAACTGAAAGGCAAGTTCTACAGAGTGGCTATTAGACCGGCTATGTTATACGGTTCGGAATGCTGGCCGATGAAGAAAACCCATGCTTCCCGGGTGGAGGTGGCGGAGATGAGGATGCTAAGGTGGACTTGCGGGAAGACCCTATTAGACAGGATACCCACAGGAGTTTTTAGAGCCGAACTTGAAGTAGGGACCATCATTAACAAGCTAAGAGAAGGACGTTTGAGATGGTTTGGCCATGTTAGGAGAAGAGACCAAACAACACCACTTAGGAGGGCGGAATCTATTGACGTTGACGGCATACGAAGAAGGGGAAGGCCTAAGATGAGATGGGAGGATCGAATAGCGAAGGACCTAAAAGAGCTTGGCTTGCGGGGGGACTTGGCGTTGGATAGGACTGCATGGAGAACTAGGATTAGAGTAGAGGATTAGGTTAGGGTAGGTTTTTAGTGTGACTAAGATAGACACTTTTTTCCATTTTGCCTTGCCCAAGGATGTTATTGATGGTTGGTCAAAGTAGTGGGCTTAACGAAGGTAACTCGAAGCAACAGAGGGCTTGGATCCGACAAGATAAGAGGGAGGCCGACGGAGGTGGAAGGACAGATTCCTGAACGCGCCACAGGAGCTTCCTGCCGGAGGACGGGGACCAATGAGTGAAAGGCATATGGGAATAGGTTTTGTAGACTTTTTTATATAGACTTTTTATCTTAGACTTTGGTTCTCTGTAACCTCGGTAGTGGTTTTGGCCTTGAGTCTCGATAGGCCTAAACCGAGGGGGGGAGGTTACTCTAGCGTCTGCCGCCCCCAAAAATTGCTTTGTCTGTCGGAGGACATGACCAATGAGAGTTTAGCTAGAGGACTAGGTGTCTAGGTTTAATTTAGTGGTTTGGAGAATTAGGTGAGAGGACTAGGAGTAGGTTAGTTAGGAGGCCTTAGGATTAGGAGTTGTTTTATTGTGTATATTTTGTCTTGGTTATGATGTTCCTACATTTTATGTTGTTTAATATGTTTAATATGGTTTCTTTTGTTTATGTATTGTCGAACTTGTGCTAAGGTATTGACAGGTCGCATATTTGCTACTCTTCCCTACTCTCAAGGTAGCCGGACTAAGCAGACAGGTATATTCTCTTATAATCTTCTCGACTGACAGGTATGGTATCTAAACACTCACTCTTGCCGATATCTTGATGGCCGGAGGTCCTATTGGAAGCAGTCTCTCTACCTCTGGGTAGAGGTAAGACTGTCTACAGCTCACCTCCCCCATACCCCGCGCAGGGATTGGGTCCTGTTGTTGTTGTTGTATTAAGCCATGTCAGGTATATTCTCATTTAAATTTAGGGTTTTTTTTATTTACACTTAGGGTTTTTTTAAGGGAAGACATTTATTAATTTTTTTTTATTGTGTACTGATCGACTATAAATTTTGGGATTCCATATTCAAATATTAAAGGGGGGTTTTCTTCATGATGAGCATCGACAAGTGAAGTGAGTTCAAAAAGAATAGGGGGCAGGGGGGGTTGTTATATTAGCATACCAACTGTTTGATTAAATGTTTGAGTGATATATTGGATTCCAATTCCTTAATTTTAAGAAGTTTATGGCTTAAAAGTCCTGCTACATATGTTTTTCAACTAATTGCTGTTGGTTTTTCTTCATATCGTGTATAAAAATGAAATTGGTTTTAAGTATGATTATGTAGCTATACCATGTTTTATTTGATGTGATCAGGGACATGCTATATCAACAATGAAGTACAACCGTTTTAGTTTTTCCACCAAGGATTGTATGAGCAGCATAACAGGTAAATCATACAAAGTGATATATTGCTTAACTATATGATATCTTCTTTCTTCTAAATAAAAGAGAATCCCCTTGACGAATTCACTTTTAAAAACTTGTGATGTGGCAGCCCTACATTTCTTACAATCAATATATATTGCTGTTCCTAAAAATTTTGGTTGTCTTTCTAATTTTTAACAAGAAAATTCTAAAAATCAAATTTAACATGGACAATGCAATAACTTGAGTTTTAACATCCAGATTGCAACCAAGGTATGTTGGGATTTGAATATTATTTATGTGAAGTTAAATTGTTTTTTTTAGTTTTTCCAGTTACTAAGTATATTCTTATTAATTTTAGAATCCATAGTGTGTAACTTTTTAATTTGATATGGTTACATGATATGCTTGGAAATTGGAATGATCAACCATTCTTATAATACATTTACGAATACAACGTCTTTGCACGACATGTGTTTGATAAGATGTCAAAGTGAAAAATGTCATGAATTTCTGTTTGTTGTGATTTCCCCCTTGGTTATATGTATTATGTGGTATAAGTTATAAGAAAGCTACTATCATATGACATAAAGAATCTATAATGAAAATTTATGGTTGGATATATTGATAAATAACTATTTTGATGAACAAAAGATGTGTGTACGTTTCTTATAAATCTTTTTGGTTTTATAGTAATTAATATGTCATCATATAGTGATTTCTTTTGTGTTTACTGTAACACCCCAAGCCAAGGCTCAGAATATCACGGAAATCATATAGCACAAGGTGGGATTAATGTAGAACATGAACTAAATGCAAATAAAGGATTCAGTGAATCCTTACAGTAAGATAAACGAGTATCAAAATACATAAAGAGCAAGTCATCATTAAATATTACAACAGAACATCAAAAGATGGCTAACGGTTCTAAGTACAATGCAAAAGAAGGCAAATGGATCCTTGATCCATATAAGTCCAAGTCCGGGTTCAACAGCAAGCAAACAATCAAACTCCACGCCCTGGAATAACTTAGTTACCTGAAAAGTGAACTAAGCATAGTCAACACGAGGTTGGTGAGTTCGCAGTAATGGTCCACAATGAACCACCGTCAATAATCACAATATACGAGTAGAGGCGAAACATGACTTACAGTGAGCCTCTACGAAAACACAATAACATCCACAATAAGATTTCACAAAACAAGCAAGCATGTAATGAATATGCGCAAAAGATGTCAATAACCAAATCGTGTATCGCATGTATGCATATCCATAATGTATGTCAAATTCGTATCAACCATGTCACAAATGCATCAAATAGGGTGTGCTTGCGTGTAGACGCGTAAACAGAGTATGCATGCGTGTAAACCGCGTATATATTTATATATATAGTATGCTTGCGTGTAAACCGCGTATATATATATATATAGAATGCTTGCGTGTAAACCGCGTATATATATATAGAATGCTTGCGTGTAAACCGCGTATATACATATAGAATGCTTGCGTGTAAACCGCGTATATACATATAGAATGCTTGCGTGTAAACCGCGTATATAC
Source organism: Erigeron breviscapus (assembly GCA_034093135.1). Taxonomy (NCBI): domain Eukaryota; kingdom Viridiplantae; phylum Streptophyta; class Magnoliopsida; order Asterales; family Asteraceae; genus Erigeron; species Erigeron breviscapus. Next base: position 95,395,592 of record CM067168.1, on the reverse strand, counting down.
CATATCACGACCCTTTACGAAAATCAATCAGACGTGTCCAACAACTCATCGTTCAATCATTCAGTCAATCATTCAATCGACGACCATTAATTCATAAATTCATCAATACAACGATAAAAGTATGAATAAGTGTGTATCACGCAAGTCAAGTATATCAGGGCATTCATGTCTATTCCAAACGTATTCCCAAGTCCATCATTTACTCTAAACAACGCGTATATACACTTCAGAGGATTTTACTTTCATCAAGTTCTAGATGCTTATGTATAGGGTCATCCGCAGCCTTCCCACCACATCTAAAACCCTTGGAAGGCATAACCGACTTCCATGTATGCACGTCTATCCTAACAGTAATAATAATAAAAATAATAATAGTAATATAAACATATCACGACCCTTTACGAAAATCAATCAGACGTGTCCAACAACTCATCGTTCAATCATTCAGTCAATCATTCAATCGACGACCATTAATTCATAAATTCATCAATACAACGATAAAAGTATGAATAAGTGTGTATCACGCAAGTCAAGTATATCAGGGCATTCATGTCTATTCCAAACGTATTCCCAAGTCCATCATTTACTCTAAACAACGCGTATATACACTTCAGAGGATTTTACTTTCATCAAGTTCTAGATGCTTATGTATAGGGTCATCCGCAGCCTTCCCACCACACCTAAAACCCTTTGGAAGTAAAGCCGACCTCCATGTATGTACTTCTATCCTAAAGAGTTACAATATCACAAACACCTTCGTAAACCATCACACGATCAATCAAAACTGTCTACCAAACTACAATCAATCAGAAATTAACTAGACAGAAAATCAAGTCAACCAACAAACAAACAACACGTATATGTACACTTTTCAGCCCGAATCTCTATTGAGTAGGGAGCTACGAAACTCACCTGATCGGCAAAGAAGTTAAGTTTGATACAAAGTTGAGTTACAGTCGCTCGATGTTCACTTCACGTTCACCACCTAAATATCGATCATATACATTCACATCAACATACATAAACGCATATACGTAGTTTTCAAATACTCGGCAAAACCCTAATTAGGTTCCCAAAGTGGTTCTCGACATTAGGTGACTTCTAAGACTCTTAATCATTGTTAAATAAGTTAAGAAGTGATTTAGATCGAAGCCCGATACGTTATTAGGGTTCTGGAAGTCAACTAGGTCAAACAAGAAAATCAGAAAATTACAACTGGCGTAAGCTACGCCCCTATGGGCCGTAACTTACGCCCATACAAAGTTCAAGTGAAAGGGGGCATAAACAGAAGCAATTTGGCGTAATGAAAATGGAGAGCACCGTAAGGTACGCCCACATTTGGCGTAAGGTACGCGCAAAGAAAAGTTAACTAGCGTAACTTATGCCCCACAGGGCCGTAGGTTACGCCCCCTACTGGGCAGCAAATCGACCAGGAACATTTTATGCAGAAAAACAAGAACCCAAAACCCTAAATCGCATTGCAAGATTAAAGGACTCATTTTGATGTTACATTTGACCTTCAAACACCTAAATACACTTGCCCAAACCCATATTTCCATCCATAACATCATCAAAACAACCAAATCATCAACCCTAATTTGACCCGAAATCCATTTTAAGGTGATTTAGAACTTGTAAATGTACGAGATGACTAGAAACGAGTAAACTAACATAAATAGAAGTAAATGGGATGAATTAGACTTACCAAAGCTTCTTTCTCGAGCTAGAACCCGAATTGGGTCAAAATGGGTAAAACCTTGAACTAAGAAATGAAATCCTTTGCTTAGACGATAATGAGATGAAGACGATGATGATTCTCGAGTTAGACCCAAGCCAAAACACCAAATGATGTTCGAGAAATAAAGAAATGAGAAGGGTGTTCTTGCTTTTAGCTTAGAGAGAAAAAGAGAAAGAAGAAAAGAGAGAAGAGATAGAATGTGTGGTGAAAGGGAGAGATAAGGGGAGGGAAATGGGTCAAGGGGGGCTGGTGGGTTGTGGATCACCCACGGGTCGACCCGTTTCTCTTCCCAAACCAAATTACAAAATGTTAGGCATTTAAACACCGATTAAAACATAATTTCGACCCGACGAACATACCACATTGTCATTTAATCACAAAACGACCCAAATATTTCATTAACTTAAATTGTTAGTCAAATTGCACGTAAAGTCAAACGGTCAAAACTCACGGATGTTACATTTACACTTTTGGAGGTACCCATTAATATCACACTTGATAATGAAAAATTAGGTGAAACTGAAATTATAATTGATCAAGTGAAAATCACATAATAGCAATCCTCATCTTTTGGGGCACAATTTCTCTGTGAAAAAGAATGTTTTCATCCATTACTTGATATTGGATTCTCATCTTAGATACCATGCTTAACCTTTAAAGCTCTTTTTCTATCAGAGTTCATGTTTTAATTATCAGCAGCTCACTAGGTAAACATAACAAGTTTTTGCATTGTTTAGTGTTGTTTGTAGAGTTGGCAGTGCTTTTTTGTAGCATTTGAGTTGTCCGCTGAATGAAGTCAAGGTATAAAACTTGATGTTAAGCTAAGCAAGATAAAATGAACAATCTTTCTCAATTGGGAAGATCTAAGGCAATTCGAAAGATGAAAGTTTAGCTAACCAATGATGGCTTGACTACTTTTTGGATTTTTTATAGTTTAGGTTTCGTATCAAGTTCATGGATCGTTTCATTGGTGAAAATCTATATGTGTGTATTGTGTGTATCTTTTGTTAGACATTCTACGGCACGATAATAAAAGCAAAAAGGAAAATGTAGTTGTGATTGTGAATTTGAGAGCTAACGTTTTGAATTTTGTGTGATAGAAAACTATTTGTTGCGCAGCTATTGTTGTTGATCTTGCAGAGCCTACCCAAAGGTTCACCGGATTGTGGTGGTGCGGCTGAGCATATACTATAGGATAGGATAGGATAGGATAGGATATTATAGGATGCATGTTAGAGAATGTATGTTTCTTTGAATGTTATTTGGTTGTCCTGCAAAACCCCATGAAAAAGATATGCGGCACTTGGTAACGAAATATATGTTAAGCCATGTAATAATATAACAAAGATTATTAAGACCACATAATGCTGAGGAAGGTATGAAGCTTTGGTTATTTATTAAGAACTGGGTCATGGTTTCATGTAATGGAGGAGTTTGTTGGTTATCGGGGATAAAAATGTTTGTGGGTTCTTAGCTTTTGACTTTCTTGACCTGTTTCATTCATAGCTACATAAGTTTGTTTGTTTGGCCCGTTATGTAGCCAATGCATGTAACATTTCATATAAATTTTTCAAAATTATCAGATGCATACACCCAAAGGTTGTATTGATATGTTTACATTGTTCTGCATGATCCAAGTGTATCCATAAGTATCTGGAGTATTATTCAGAGGCCAACTATTGGGGGTGCAATTACATTTACCTTGAAACTAAATTTTGTAAATGATATTGGGTTTGGTTCGAGTGTTTGGATGTTATGGTCACTTTTTAAGTGTTCCTATTAATTGTTGATGTGCAGATTTGAGGCTTCAAGTGTGGATGACATATGTAACGTCCTTATCATGGCTGCTGCTCACTTTCTTTTTGTGTTGACCCAAGGTCATGGTCATAGGTTCTTGTACTCCATTGTATGTAAATTAGTATTATGCTGATGTAAGCTTTTATTTTCGTTGTCTTTTAGTTATATGTCCATACAACAGGAAGTCTGGTTAGCTGGCTAGGTGATCATCCAAATGCTTAAAGGAGTCTGGTTTTGCAATCATGTCTTATTAGCTGATCTTCGTTATTAGGGTTATTGCTAAGTATATGAAAGTTTCTTATATTGGTCAAGTGAAGGCACATTTATGAGTCAGTACAAGTGTTAACGAGCTCTAATGATTCGGTGAGAGTAGTTGTCTATTACTTGGATTAGATTAGCTCAAGTATAAAGATATGGGATATAAACGTTACAATTTTCTTAATCATGTCCGGGTAGTCACCCGGGTTGATTAGCTAGTTGCAAAAATAAATGTTCTCACTATAGGTATATACTTTTGTTTAAATGTGTTTTGTGTCAAATTTTTACACTCTCTTCGTGAAATTATCACTCATTAACTCTTTTTTTTTTGTTTACTTTTTTCACACCCCATATTCCAAAGAAATAGCATTTACTAAATGTGCCTCCAAAATTGGTTCATCACATCATATCACAATAAATTACATCTAGTAAAGTCCGTCATTGATATGAAAGATCAACAAACACCAATAAAGAAACTTAACACTTCCTACTTGTCAATCGAGCATGACATAAAAGACTAGAGATGCATACAAAGGTGCGGAAAACGTACTACGCTCACATAAATTAAAGATTACCATGATTTTAAACTCGGAATAGGCCAACAAAAAGCGAAAGGAATTGCAAAATATTTTTCGAGTAGAAAAATGTAGGGATCGATTTTTGTACTTTTGAGATGTGACAAAATAAAATTAGAAATCTTCATCATTGTTTATTTAGCGTGTGTCTTTAACTAATTGTGATACATTTAGTTATATAGAATAAAATCACTTTAAAAATGTTTGTTTTTAAAATGAAAGTTATACTAAAGCGTTGTTTAAAGTTTGACTCTGAAGCCTGAATGGACTTAAAAGTTAACAAGGGCAGGACCAAACTAGTTCTGGAACGTCGGCCTTCTATTGAGAGTATTTTTGGGCTAACTTCATATCAAGGTTGGGCTTTTAAAGGACTGGACTGTTATAAAGCCAACGTAATACATAACCATACGTCCATACCAATAAAGTCTAAACAGTGACTGGTATACGCCATCCAACTCTATTTAAAGGCATGCATCATCTATCTATACTGCTATACATGTCAAAGATATTAAATGCACTACATGATATATTGATAGTACCAACTACCAATAACAATGATCATGGTAAATATACTTTAAGTTTCACTAAATTCCACTATTAGTGTAGGAAAAATGTATATATAAAAAAATATATAGGCTAACATGATTACAAATATTAAATTCAATATCAAAATATATAGAAAAAATGTATGTTTATATAAACATTTTAATATTTAAAGTTTAGTCAACAAATGGCCGGATGATTTAGTATTATATTTCTAGCCATGCTGCCAAAATAATCCAACAAATGCATGTAAATTTATTGGAACAGATGTATAGTACGTATAAGATTTAGATTGAGAATATATATATATATATATAAAATGATAGTATTAATCTTTCTTTTTATTTATTCACCTACAATATTAGGAATGATGATGCTAATGCACATGCTTTTGCATTTGCAATTGCAAATATTTTCCAAAACAAAAAACTAATAAAAACTAATGAATTTCTTCTTATGCGTCTTACCATGACTTCCAATCACACTCTTCACCATCTTCCTCCTATAAACCTTCATAAAACCACTACCAAAGCATAAAGTAGACGTCGGCGAACCATCACCGCCACCATTGTCATCTGTCCGGGGTGTTGAAGGCAACGAAAACGACGAAGAAGGCACATGAACTTCTCTAGAGCTAAAAGAAGCAAGAAAAAGGCTACGAAGTGATGTGGATTGCTTTGATGAATCATATGATATTGAAGAATCTGATGAAGACACCCCCACATGAGATTTTCTAGCACTAATAGTACGAAAAAGGGTTCGAAGAGACTGCTTATTTGGAGAATTATTATGGTCATATTTCTCATTAATTTTATGATGAAATAATGCTGGTGGTGGAGTGAGTGGAGGAGGAGTGGATTCAATAGTTGCATGTTTAGGTGTTCCTGGGTGTAATTCCCACATAAAAGGTATAGATCCAGCTGATGCATCACCATAATACAATACTCTAAATGATGATTCACCACCATTTTTGGTGATTATATTACCACCTAATTCTAATTGATTCATCCTGAATTGTGAAGCTTTAAGTGTTGTTAATAATTTGGTTTTGGTTTTGGTATTGGACTTGGTTTCACTCATTTTTATGAGATTGATGAAGTGGTTTTGAAGTGAAAGACATGTTATGCCAAGAAGTTTTTATGGCTTCTTGTTCACTATATTTAATGAGTGATTGCTATTTTAGTATTTTTGTGGTAAGATGCACAATATTTGATGATTATAATATAGTAATTCTGTTCTATATAGTTTATTCAAAGCTCATTGACTATATAGTCAAATAAATTAACTTATTTGAGTTTGAACGTAATTTAGTATTTAACTAACAGCTATGCAAATATGAAATATTTAATTGTTACTTAGATTTGGGTACTTGGATATACAAACAAAAGTGGTGCATCTTTAATTAAGAAACTTAAAAGTCAAAAAATTGGTGATGGTGCCAGTCTATATTGTATTTGTGTTTAAACAATCGCACAGTTTTAATAGCTTATTTATATTATTTTTTTCATATATTTTACAAAACATCTACTATATTGTGATAGACATAAGATTTCTTAAATTCGGTTAAGATACCCTCGTCTGAATGGGCCACACATTTAAATAAGAGGGACGGGTTCTATTCAACCTTATTTGTTTTTACGAAGTTCGGAGATTTTTAAACTTGGACTTAAATTTTTAGTAAGTTACAAGTAAACAAATACTCGTAGATCTTATCTGTTAAAAAGAAAAAATAGATTTAATGGAGTTGTTATTCTCAAGGTAATGGCGCCTCACTTAGCTTTACATAACTACTCGTATTTCCATCATGTTAATGGATCTATGACATAATGAATTATGATCCTCAATCAGTTTGGTAAAATTTCAATTCATTATGGTTAGCAAAAAAAAATTCTTAAAAATAAATCTCTAGCCATTAGGGTGTTAGCATAGTAGTCAGGAGGTTCTCCACAATGTGATTTCCTCTTGGGGAGTCTCAGGTTCGAATACTGTCATATGCACATGTGGTGAGGGGGCCTTAGTAACGCTATACACATCTAACACATGGGAAGCAAACCCTTTAGAGCGTTGTCAGGAGTCGAACCGGCGTGACGCACCCGCGTGAGGAATGTTAACCATTTATCTGTTGTTGTCTTTAAAAAAAAACTTTAAGAAAATCATTGTCAAACATACACCATGTCTATATTTGAAAAACTTTTTCCTTTTATTTTTAGGACTACACGAAATTAAGCAAATAAGTCAAAGATACATTAGCTAATACCTAAAAATTTAACCAATAGAACTATATGTTTGTTTATACTAGTTAACATATCGTCATCACAAACCTCAATAACAATATCAATGTCATTTGTTTCCTTACTTTCTTAATATACTCGCACATGACATGGGTTCAAAACCGAGCTAGCAAAATGTTCTTCGGGCTAGAGATAGATGTTTTTCTGAAAACATCAAGGTTCTTCCAGAATTGAAAATGGTAAATATAAAAGCCAAAATATCGTTAAACCCAAATATATGAGATAAAAAAAATATATATATATATGGGCCAGATCACATTTATAACAACATTTACTCCATTTTCTCAACCATACAATGCAAACAAATTAAATCCCAAAATTCCAAATTTACAACAACGTTTAGTGGACTCTTTCGGTTACTATTACGGTCACTTGTCTTGACTCGACATTTAGGTTTCAAAGGGGTATGTTTGAATTATAATACTCTTATCACAAGTTCATAACAAATTGCTTAGAAAATTGTACTGAGGCTAACGCATATGGAGCGCCATGATCGTTGACTTAGCATTTTGGTATACATGTGACATGACGTCACATAGCGCAAGTCTCTTCTTCCTCTAGATGCATCACTCTTTTCTATTTAATGATCATTATTTTGGGAGGGAATTACCTAAAGTTATCCCAACTTGACAAGTTGGAAAGATCTTGACTTTTGGATGAAAATTAATGGTCAAGATTTAAAGATAAGTTTTAAATCTTGACTAGTCAAGTTGAGATAACTTTAGGGAATCCTTTCCTCATTATTTTACTCATGGGAGTCTCTAAGCTCAAAATTAAAAGTACTCGATGTATCCATTATTTTACTTATTTTTAATGAAATCATAATATCTTGTTTATTTTAAAAACGTGACGCTCGATGATGACATCATGCATAATTAAGAGTTCGATTAATGAACTTAACATGTTGCTCAAAAGTCAAAACACAAAATATCTACCACAATAATAATATCGAACCAACCAAATCTCTAAATACATTTTTCAGAAAAGGATTATCTACGGCAATAATTTAATAATATCATAAGGCTGAGCCATTGTCTTAACTATTAGTTTTTTTTTTTTGTTTAACTTCCTGTAAAGCATTTTCGTCATGTTCATATATAATTTTTCTTTAAAATATATTGTAAACAAATCGTCTTTTAAGTCTTAAGTGTATCATTTGCTCTATATTGTCGTTCTAACTTTAGCTAGGTGGTAAAAGCTTACCTCTTGGACCACAACCCAAACCCAAACCCCAACCGAAATTTTCGGTTTTTAAAAACCAAAAGCCGGCTTCAATTTTGGTTTGATTCAGTTTGTCGATTTTTTAGTTTGGTTAGAGTTGGTTTTCAGTTTTAACTAGTAAACTTACCCGGGCGTTGCCCCGGGCGGCCGGGCTATTCTCATAAGCTGCTGTTATACAACATGAGGAAGTGGAAGTAATCGGTTACGGAACTGAAAAGGTTGCAGTTGTAGATATATGCAGGTAGATATATAACATACAACAGTTGATAGTAACACCATGGTTAGTTAATCTACTTAAGATATATGACACACATAGGTACATATATAAGAAATTCATTAGTTATATGCTACAAAACAACTTCATCATTGGAATCCTGCGTCATCAGCGACTTTATTTTGCCTTCAAAATATTGGACCTGCGTTTTCCCCAGATCTGTTTCAGTGTAAAATGGGACCTGTTGGTAACAAAGTATTTATAGGTAAAGAATTTTCATTACAGTAGTATATATATTGACAATGTAGACCATGAATCATAAGATCTGTAACAATTCTGTATAACTCTGGTTCGATAACTGGATCTGGTATTTCTGCTGATATATACTTGTCAACATCCTCCGGGTTTCTTATTTTACATGCTTGTGTCACCCAAAGCAATAGGTGACAAATGATTATGTTTCTCACCAATGTTGACCCGTTTGACTTTTTCTCTCTCTGGCGATTTGGGGGAAATAGAGATAACCTAATTTCACCAAAATTCATCCCAATTCTTCCTAGATCCATCTATTAAGTTGCTCGATCTTTCCTGATTTTTTCTCTTGCAATTAAACACCTCACAAGCATCTCATGTCTCCTAATCGTAAATCATTAAAACGTAAGATGAAGGTTCCAGCAAAGTTTTGAAGAAGACGACACTATAAACATGGGGACCAGAAGGTTTCTACGTCCAATGTATCTCCTCATCCAATGTATCTCCTCATCCTGAAGTTGTTCAGGGTATTGACTCTAAGACGGTTAGTGGGACTACAGAGACTCCGACACCCACAATGAAAAATATGATGTTTACTAAAGAAGATGTGGGCCACGATATGAACAGTAAAAACATGAATGATTTCAAAGTTTTTATCAATTCTGATGGGGAGGAAGAAATTGAGATTATTAATGAACGAGAAAATGTGGATAGTCCAAGGGTTGCTGAACCAGTTCAACCTAAAAGTATATTGAAGACAACTACCACTGTTAATGAGGATGGAACAACTAAGAAAGTTTCATATGCAGGAGTTGTCCAATCCGAAAATAACCAAAAAAAGGTTAACTTTCGTGAGTTATCTGTGGATACTTCAAATCGATGGTTTTGACTTGCTTATTCCAAAAGAATCTGTGGTTGAGGTTAATAACAGATTTGCGAATACGTTGTATGGTTATTTCTTGGGGAAGAGACTTGCGTTTCCGATAGTTGAAAATTATGTGAAGAATGTTTGGGCAAAGTATGGCTTGAAGCGCATTATGATGAATGCTGAAGGATTTTTCTTTTTCAAATTTGAAAATAAAGCAGGTTTGGAAAAGGTATTAGAACAAGGACCATGGTTAATTAGATCAGTCCCTATTTTGCTGAATTTGTGGTCGCCAAATGTGGCTTTATCTAAAACTGAAATTACAAAGGTCCCAGTGTGCTATTTTGCTGAATTTGTGGTCGCCAAATGTGGCTTTATCTAAAACTGAAATTACAAAGGTCCCAGTGTGGGTCAAATTATATAATGTTCCTCTTGTAGAGTTTACTGAAGATGGTCTTAGTATGCTAGCTACCAAGATAGGTCGTCCTATGATGCTTGATTCCTATACGAGTAGTATGTGTATGGAATCCTGGGGTCGAAGCAGCTTTGCTCGTGCTCTAATTGAGATAGATTCTGAATGTGATATGAAAAAAGAGCTGATTATTGGTATCCCTAATCTTATTGGGGAGGGTTTTACGAAAGAGATAGTTAAAGTTGAGTATGAGTGGCAACCGCCACGTTGCGATGTATGTAAAGTTTTTGGGCATACAAACACACAATGTCCTCATCAAGTAAAACAGGCTGAAAAGGTTGATAATACTCAAACTAAGGATGATTTCTTCGAAGTGACTAGACGGAAGGGTAAAGCAAAGGAGAGGCAAAATGATAAACTGATTGAAGGGGTCAAATTGACCAAGCCAAAGCCCCAATTCGTTTATAGAGCTAAAAAACAACAGCCTATCTTGGAGAACATTTCAAAACAGAATGTGGGGGGTGGAGCATCTTCTAGCAATGCAAATTCGAGCTTGCCATTAAAAAATGCCTATGACGTTCTTGAGGAGAACACAACTGGTGAGAATTCTGGTCATATGCCAAATTTTGGAAAAACGCAGAAGGAAGATGATGAAGCTGAAATTGTGCAGAGGTTGGATGAAACTGCCGTTTTCATGGCTCATTCTGAGGGGGCAAGCACTCCCGGACATGGTGGTCCTTACGTATAGTATAGCATCTTGGAATATACGGGGCTTGAACCGATCCCCCAAACAATCCGAGGTTCGGCAGGTAATTAGTGAGAATAAATTATCTGTTTGTGCTATTCTCGAATCACATGTGTCAGTATCTAATCTTAGCAATCTTTGTAGTCGAGTTTTTTCTACTTGGGATTGGTGTTCTAATGGTAATGTGTGCAATAAAAACTCACGAATTATATTAGGATGGGACCCTAATGTTGTGGATTTGATGGTTTTGTCTGTCTCTGATCAAGTAATACACACTCAAATTTTCTTTAAACTTGATAACAGAGCAGTGTTATGCTCGTTTATTTATGCACATAATCACTACATTCATAGACGTCCACTGTGGCAGAATCTTCAGGGTCATAAAGCTTTTGTCCGTGACAAACCCTGGGTCTTATTTGGAGATTTTAATGCTGCCCTTTTCTTGGATGATAAGGCTACTGGTAGCTCGCGATTTGACATCTCAATGAGAGAGTTCAAAGAGTGTGTGGACGAAATTGAGATTTCAGATGTAAATAGTACGGGATTAAAGTTTACTTGGAATCAGAAGCCGAGAGGGATGCATGGTATGTTGAAGAAATTGGACAGGATTATGGCTAACCAAACTTTTTTGTCCATTTTTATTGGTGCTTATGCACTTTTCCAGCCTTATCGCTTATCTGACCATTCACCGGCTATTTTATGTATTCCTATGGCTTCTAAATTCAAACCAAAACCTTTTAAATTTGCTAATATTCTTGTGCATCATGATAAGTTTAAGCAGGTTGTTTCGGAACTCTGGAGTCATAATGTGGAGGGACACCATATGTTCAATGTTGTTAAAAAGCTAAAGTCTCTGAAAAAACCTTTAAGAAAGCTTTTGTATGATAAAGGTAACTTACATTCAAAGGTTGCAAAACTGAGACTTGAGCTTGACGAGGTTCAGAAAGCTATTGATAGGGACCCTTTTAATGCTGATTTAAGGGAGGAAGAGGCTGCCTACTTACAAGCATTTAATGATGCTCTCTTGGAAGAAGAAAGGTTCTTAAAGCAGAAGGCCAAAATTAATTGGCTTAGGGTTGGGGACTCCAATTCCGCATACTTCCATAAAGTAGTTAAAGCCAAAAAAGCTAGAAACCGGATTGATGTTATTGTTGACCCCCTGGGAAACCGAGTTGATGGTGATGCTGTTTGTAACGCGTTTGTTGCACATTATAAGGAGTTTATTGGATCCCCAGATATTGTTTCTGCTCTTGATACTCACGGCTTATTTCATAACAGGTTATCCAATGAGCAAGCTGTCTCTATGATAAGGCCGATTACTAATGAAGAGGTTACAAAAGCAATCTTTGAAATGGGTGACGACAAAGCACCAGGTCCAGATGGTTTTTCAGCATCTTTTTTTAAGAATGCATGGGATATTGTGGGGCCTAATGTCATTGCAGCTGTACAAGATTTTTTTCAGAGCGGACAACTATTAAAAGATTAAAAGAGGTGAATCATACGACTATTTCTCTTGTCCCTAAGGTAGCATCTCCCTCTCAGGTTAATGACTTTAGACCAATATCTCTTTGCAATGTACTCTTTAAGTGTATTACGAAAATTATTGCAAACCGTATAAAGGATTGTCTGTCTGGGTTGGTTGAAAGTAATCAATCAGCTTTAGCTTTTATTCCTGGAAGAAACATCTCGGATAATATCCTCTTTAACCCAGTAATTGATGCATAACTATCATGTGGATAGAGGTACCCCTAGATGTGCATTTAAAGTTGATATCCAGAAGGCGTATGATACTGTGGATTGGAAATTTTTGAAGAAAATTCTTATTGAATTTGGGTTTCATTCACAGATGGTTCATTGGAATATGACTTGTGTTGCCACCTCATCATTCTCGATTTGTATTAATGGAAACATGCATGGTTTTTTTGCTGGTAAACGTGGGCTAAGGCAGGGTGACCCGCTATCTCCATATCTTTTCACGTTGGTTATGGAGATTCTTACTTTGATGCTTAAACGAAGTATTAACAGGTCTAGTAACTTTATGTATCACCCAAAGTGAAAGTGTGATGCTCTTGGGATTATTAATATTTGCTTTGCAGACGATCTTATTATCTTTTTACATGCAAATGTTGAATCGTCAAGAGTCATTATGGAGACCTTGGAGGAATTCAAAAATGCTTCAGGTTTGGCTCCTAGTTTACCTAAAAGTACAACATATTTTTGTAATGTATTAAACCATGTTAAGTTATCTATATTATCTGTTTTGCCGTTTGAGGAAGGGAAATTACCAGTTAAATATTATTTGGGTGTTCCTCTAGTGTCTACACGTTTGGTTTATAGAGATTGTCGAGTTGATTGAAAGAGCTAGAACCCGAGTTTCGGACTGGAAGAATAACTTCCTGTCGTTTGCGGGTAGACTTCAACTAGTTCACGCTGTTTTACAATCTATGCATGTTTATTGGGGTACAATGTTTATGCTACCAACTAGAGTAATACATGAGATTGAGCAGCTTATGAGGGGATTCCTTTGGTCCCAAAGGAGTTCACAAAAAGGTAAGTCTAAGGTTGCTTGGGAGGTTGTATGTCTCCCAAAAGCAGAAGGAGGGTTGGGTATTCGAAGACTACAGGAATTTAACGTGGCACTATTGACTGCTCATATATGGAACATTCTTGCTCGAAAGGAATCGCTATGGGTCCAATGGATCCATATGTACAAAATCAAGGATCGGAATTTCTGGAATATACCTTATCGTGGGAACATGACATGGAGTTGGCGTAAGATCCTTCAGATCAGGCCTGTAATGTTCGAGAGTTTTTTTGGTACAAGATTGGAAATGGGCTCACGACTTCAGCATGGTTTGATAATTGGTGTGATTCCAGCCCGATTTATAACTCTTTATCTTCTCAATCGCAGGTTTTCAAATTCACTCAAATGTTGCTGATCTCGTGTCTGGTGCAAATTGGGCATGGCCGTGGAGTAATTTATTCTCATCCATTGTTCCACCTATTTTAAATCATGAAACACGGATCCTCTGTTGGAAGAATAGCAACGGTTTTCAAGAATTAGGACCTAGGAGATGAAGGTTCAATGGTTTAATATTGTCTGGTTTACACAATGTATTCCAAGACACGCTTTTCATCTTTGGTTGGTCATAAAAAAGGTCATAAAAAGAAACTGAAGACTCAAGACATGCTTCGCTCTTGGGATATTTCCTCCACGATGGCTGGTCAAAGTTATTGCTCATTATGTGAATTACAACCCGATTCTCATGAACACTTATTCTTTGAATGCTCATACTCGCTACAGGTTTGGAAGGGGATCTGCGATCGGGTGGACCTGGACTATTTTGCTGCAGATTGGGATACTATTGTCTCGAAATTCATTACTTTTGGTAACAAAAAATCGGCCAAAACCATCATAGCAAAACAGGTCCTTGCTGCTACTTCTTACTATGTGTGGCAAGAGAGAAACACTCGGCTTTTCAAAAAGGAAAAGAGACCAATTGTTGGTAATTGAAGAAACTGTACGTTTGAAGCTCATGTCATTTCGTTTCAAGATGACTTGTGATAGTGAAAAGATTTTTGATACTTGGAAGCTGCCAAAGTCTTTATTGGTTACAAAGAATCAGGCTTGTTAGATATTCTTGTTTGCATTTTTTCTAGTCTTATTGGTTACTTTTAAGTCTAGGTAGATCTTGTTTTCATGAAGAGTGGCATGTCACTTTTCATGATTGAGTATATGCTTTGAAGCATTGTTCTTGTACTAGTCGCATTGACACTCAGTCTTTGCGCCTGTTTTTTTATTTGTTGGTTAATATATAAAGCTAACCAGGGTAAACTCCCTTTACCCAAAAGCAATAGGTGACAATGGGGCAGACCTCGCTTTTGGAACTCTATCGTGTACAAATCTAAATTACGTTGATGAAAATATTGACATTAGTTAAGAAAGTAAAAATAACATTATAATAGCAAAAAGGAAAAAGGTTATAAAGGATTGGACCTGCGGTGACCTCTCCAAATGGCCTTTTCGTTTTAAGGAAGTCCGTGAACGATTTAACCTTAATTTGAAAAACTCTTGCTATTATCTCCAGGCGATCCTCAACCTTAAGTGATGGATATTGAAACATAAATCTTTGTATTTCTGGCCATTTTACATTACACGTAAAAGTAATAAAGTATTGTGGATTTCCATGGACTTTGGCAAATAGCTAATGCATCCAAATAGTGTTTGTACATGTAACGTGGACCACCTGTAAAAGACGATGGTAATATCGTTCGCTTGCCTATAGATCGGCCTTCAATGTCACCTTGTTGGATAGCATCATGTATGCCTTGCAGATGTTCAATGCGAAACTTGTCTTGGTTTTGTCTAAAGTAGTCTAGCCGGTCTTGTTCGATACAAACGTATGCGTCAACTATATACTGTCGTAGAAGTCTAGCACCATGCAAAAGATGAGCATAAACGTTGAGCCGATCATGTAATAAGTAACTGTAGTACATGTTCATGGTTAGTTTTCTGGCTTTACCTGATGCATCAACACATAAATGCATATCCGGAGACCATCGAGTTTCACCATGAAGGAATAGGAGTGGATATTGCAATGCCAAATACAAAGGGTGTAACTTGCTTATGCGTTGTGCTCTGCCTTCTTTATAACGAATAATTATGTCAAAGTTGGTACATGAGGGATGACTATCAGGAAGTATAGCACCTATAGTGCCAGAAGATGGTCTGTCATAAGAAACTGCATTTTGAGAACCATAAAGACATATACATAAGTTTGGGACAGTCATTGACGAAGAAATATCTCTAGCGGTTCTAAAAAGCCTGACTAATTCATTGGAATTATCGAGAACATTCATAAGAAAAGTTAATTGTGTTCTGTTTCAGTCGTGATTGAGTATCTGTTGAAAATGCACTTAAACGATTATACAACTCATTCTCTGTGTCGTATATATACATTTGTAAAAAACGTGGCCTATCATTTGGTAAAGGGCACATGCTACCAAGATAATGGTGAATCTGACCTTCAATTTTGAAAACGTATGGGCCACCGCCGTTGTTTATGCTTTCGTCTACTTTAGCACCAAACGATGTCATTGAGAACATGGAGTTGTAACATCTAATATTTGTAAGAAAATCAGGTTGTTCATAAAGACGAATGATTTCTGCATTAGGAGTTCTTGGTTCTGGAAGCACAACCTGCCCATGTTTGCAACATTGGGTATACCTAGGACGTAAATTTAAAGAGTGTAAGATGGAACGTTCAATTTAAAGAGTGTGAGATGGAACCTTCATCATACCAGAAGTAGGCATTACAGTATTCACAAACATAGCTGCAGTCGCCATTGTCAATGTAAGGTGATGGTAAAAATAGCGAGTTGTTGCTCATAGAGGACCGATGCGCAACACGTCGAGATGGTCTACATGATGGGAGTAGGGCCATTGATGATGAAGACGTAGAGCTTTCAGCAGCATGTACTGTTGACGCGTATTTGCGTTTTCTTGGATCCGACATGTCTTTGATTTAGTAATAGGTAGATCCTAAAACAATAAGATGAACGTAGTAACGCTATCTGAATATACTGAATTCAAAATCAACAAAATTATTTGCCCACCAATTAATAAAAGGAAATATCAAACAAACGAAATTATTAAATTGAAGGTAGATATAATTATCTATATCTATACTCCTTTATAAAAATTATCACACCCCCCATTTTTAGAAATAGTTACACAATAGTTACATACGAAATTACTAAATTACCCTTAATAAACACCCACTATGGAAAGAGTTTTTATAAAGTACCAAATTTGCCCTTAATGAATTAATTTACACTCTAAACCTTTATTTTAATAGTTAACACTTTAAGTCATTATCTTCTAAAAATTTCCACTATCACAATTACATCAACCTACACCACTTGACACCGTCACCACCACCAATAGTACCATCACCGACACCACTAGACCGCCTTCCCCACCACCGCCGCCGCATTGCGCGGGTACCATGCTCGTACTCCTTTATAAAAATTATCACACCCCTCATTTTTAGAAATAGTTACACAATAGTTACATACGGAATTACTAAATTACCCTTAATATACAATCACTATGGAAAGAGCTTTGATAAAATACCAAATTTGCCCTTAATGAATTAATTTACACTCTAAACCTTTATTTTAATAGTTAACACTTTAAGTCATTATCTTCTAAAAATTTCCACTATCACAATTACATCAACCTACACCACTTGACACCGTCACCACCACCAATAGTACCATCACCGACACCACTAGACCGTCTTCCCCACCACCGCCGCCGCATTGCGCGGGTACCATGCTCGTACTCCTTTATAAAAATTATCACACCCCCATTTTTAGAAATAGTTACACAATAGTTACATACGAAATTACTAAATTACCCTTAATAAACACCCACTATGGAAAGAGTTTTTATAAAGTACCAAATTTGCCCTTAATGAATTAATTTACACTCTAAACCTTTATTTTAATAGTTAACACTTTAAGTCATTATCTTCTAAAAATTTCCACTATCACAATTACATCAACCTACACCACTTGACACCGTCACCACCACCAATAGTACCATCACCGACACCACTAGACCGCCTTCCCCACCACCGCCGCCGCATTGCGCGGGTACCATGCTCGTACTCCTTTATAAAAATTATCACACCCCTCATTTTTAGAAATAGTTACACAATAGTTACATACGGAATTACTAAATTACCCTTAATATACAATCACTATGGAAAGAGCTTTTATAAAGTACCAAATTTGCCCTTAATGAATTAATTTACACTCTAAACCTTTATTTTAATAGTTAACACTTTAAGTCATTATCTTCTAAAAATTTCCACTATCACAATTATATCAACCTACACCACTTGACACCGTCACCACCACCAATAGTACCATCACCGACACCACTAGACCGTCTTCCCCACCACCGCCGCCGCATTGCGCGGGTACCATGCTCGTACTCCTTTATAAAAATTATCACACCCCTCATTTTTAGAAATAGTTACACAATAGTTACATACGGAATTACTAAATTACCCTTAATAAACACCCACTATGGAAAGAGTTTTTATAAATACCAAATTTGCCCTTAATGAATTAATTTACACTCTAAACCTTTATTTTAATAGTTAACACTTTAAGTCATTATCTTCTAAAAATTTCCACTATCACAATTACATCAACCTACACCACTTGACACCGCCACCACCACCAATAGTACCATCACCGACACCACTAGACCGCCTTCCCCACCACCGCCGCCGGCGCGGGTACCATGCTCGTTAAAAGTAAATATTACCATTAAAAAAATAGCATTAACTGTTGGAAAAAAGTAACACTAAGCATATATCATTAATCTTGAAATCAATGAATCAGATGCAGTTTATAAACTCCAATTAAATGGTAGAATACATAAAATGAAAAATGAAAAACCTTATAATGAAACTAATAATTACATGAGATGATGAAATATAAAGATAAAAAAGAAAACCTACCTTTATGTATGAATATGATGGAGGGTAATAAAGTTGCAGAGAATCTAAGAAACCCAGTGTCGATGTTGATGGCTGTTGTTGATAAAGAGCATGAATAAAGGAAGTTTAATCTTTTTTATGTGAAAATCTGAATATGTAAAGGATAAAAGGTTGTAGAAAGTTTGAGAAGGTAAAGATAAGTGTCGATGATAATAAAGATTAATAAAAAGAAGGTTACTTGTAACTAATGCACATGTAAAGGGTAAAAGGTTGTAGAAAGTTTGAGAAGGTAAAGATAAGTGTCGATGATAATAAAGAATAATAAAAAAAAAGCTTCACTTGTAACTAATGCACATGTAAAGGGTAAAAGGTTGTAGAAAGTTTGAGAAGGTAAAGATAAGTGTCGATGATAATAAAGAATAATAAAAAGAAGGTTAACTTGTAAGTAATGCATATATAAGTGTACAGTAGATGCAATAATTGTACTGTTGTAAGTAATGCACATGTAATTGTACAATTAGCTATAGTAAATGTACAATTAGTTACAGTAATTTGAAGACACAAACCAAAGTTGGTTTTTAGTAGTTAACGAGATTAAGACTAACCCGTTGCTAATAAATTACGAGTTGTCACAATTAATGGTTCACGTATATGTAAATTTTGAATATGGTGGAGGAATGGTTATCAGTGGTGGTGATGGTTCATGTATGTATATGATTATGTTGAAAAAGGTGTACATTATGCTTAAGAAATTGTAAATAAATGAAGTTGTACATTGTGCTTAAAGAGTAGTAGAAATCAAGTTAGTTTTTAGTATATAGGTAACTAGTTATTATACCGCGCGTTGCTGCAGAATACGTTTTTTACACGACAAAATTTTGGACTCAAATTCATGTCAAATATTTGAGCTCAAAATTTAAAAAAGACAAATAAATATGTAGCAATAACAATAAAAAAAATATAAAAGAATAATAAGATATATAAAAACATAAAGAATAAAAAGCTACTTGTAACTAATGCACATGTAAAGGGTAAAAGGTTGTAGAAAGTTTGAGAAGGTAAAGATAAGTGTCGATGATAATAAAGAATAATAAAAAGAAAACCTACCTTTATGTATGAATATGATGGAGGGTAATAAAGTTGCAGAGAATCTAAGAAACCCAGTGTCGATGTTGATGGCTGTTGTTGATAAAGAGCATGAATAAAGGAAGTTTAATCTTTTTTATGTGAAAATCTGAATATGTAAAGGATAAAAGGTTGTAGAAAGTTTGAGAAGGTAAAGATAAGTGTCGATGATAATAAAGATTAATAAAAAGAAGCTTCACTTGTAACTAATGCACATGTAAAGGGTAAAAGGTTGTAGAAAGTTTGAGAAGGTAAAGATAAGTGTCGATGATAATAAAGAATAATAAAAAAAAAGCTTCACTTGTAACTAATGCACATGTAAAGGGTAAAAGGTTGTAGAAAGTTTGAGAAGGTAAAGATAAGTGTCGATGATAATAAAGAATAATAAAATATATAAAAACATAAAGAATAACTATATTAATGTTTTAAATTTACATGAACGTAAGACGTAACGATAATGAAAGTTATTATACACTAAAAACGTTATTTATATAAAAAGACAGATGAATATAATCCAAGTCAACTGTTTAAAAGTAACACTATAACTGTGTGAAAGTTGTTTGATGAAAATCCAAAAGTTAAGTATCAAAAAATGAAAACGAAAATTTTGATGTGGCGTAAAAGTTAAAAGATATAAAGCTTAAGGGGTTAAAATGAAAATTAGTAAATATTAATATGTGCTATAAGAACTTGTACATTCCATGCATAAAAAGCTTGTACAATCATATAGGTTTTTAGTATAATATAAATATATAATTAATATATAATTTGTTACATAAATATACTATACTAGTTAAAACTGGTGATAGTAAAATAACTAGTAGCTAGACAACACACTACTAAGAGTATAATACTAAAAGCAAAATTGGAGCCAAAAAATGTTGATCATATACCCGATAAGATTTTCATGCATTAAGCTCATAAATAAAACTAAAACGGTTTCTGCGCAATGCGTCGGTGATCGTGGCGACGACGGTGTGATGGTGGGGGCGATTGTTGGTGGCGGAGGCGGCATCAAATAGTGTACGGAAAAGGAATAAATCAGGAAAGAAAGGCAGGGTCCGAAAAAGCAAGACAGAGGACGGGGGGAAATAATAAGGCAAAATAGACGAGCAGGCGAAGGACGGGAGAGCAGGAAGAACAGACGGAGGAAACGAGGGGGACGGAAAGGAGTACGGAAAGGGCAGGGCAATAAAAACAGGGGGGCAGGGGAAGGTAGCTGGGAGGGGGCGAAGAGGAGGCAGAAAGGAGGGAGGATAACAGTACAAGTGCACAAAGAGAGAGAATAGACAAACAGCAGACCCAAAAAGAACAGGCGAAACCAACGCAAAAGCGGAAGGGATGAGAGAAAATCAACAGAGTCGGGGGCAATAGAAAAGTAGACATAGACGAGAGAAGGAAGAAGTGCATGCGAAAAGTGAGGAAGGAGAGCAAGAAGCAGGAGCGTAGAAAGAGGAGGGGGGGGGACAAGACAACTTAATAAGAGCAAGGGCAGGAATGAACAGCGAAAAAAGAATATGTATCACGGGGAAGGGGTGCGAAGGAGAAATAAAGAGCCATGTATATGGGCGGAGAGGAAAAGCGTCGGAGAAGCGGCTGACAGGGGTTCTAAAACTTTCTGCGCAATGCGTCGGTGATCGTGGCGACGACGGTGTGATGGTGGGGGCGATTGTTGGTGGCGGAGGCGGCATCAAATAGTGTAGATAATTGATGTAAAATGTTAATGCTGATATTTTAATAGATAAAGGATTGATAATGTAATTTAATCATTAGTGTTAAGGGGTAGTATAGGTGAAAATATTTCACAACTCTTCAACATTTTCAAAAATCACTTTGTATTTTTTTATTCAATTGTATAGATAAGGCCACGCATATATATATATATAATATATATATATATTATATATATATATGTGTGTGTGTGTGTGTGTGTGTGTGTGTGTGTGTGTGTGTGTAGGAAAAAGTTATTTTAGGACCATCTTAAATTAGGACCATTATGACCAAATCTCAACCATTCATTTTTCATTCTCTCCTCAAATCTCAACCACTCATTTTTTTCTCACCCTCTCTCCTCCCTCCTCCTTCCTCTGCGGCCACCACTTTCATCTCTGGCCACCACCTCCTCCTCATCCCTTCTTCTCCGGCGCAACAACCACCGTCACCACCATCATCTTCGACCACCCCAGCCACAGCGCCGACAGCAAGGGCTACGCCCGTACCGTATCAAACTGTCACCATCTCTTGGATCGCCGCCCATCAAATCCATATCATTCCTATATGTGTCTGGTGACAACCCCTTTAGAACGGATGAGGGCAAATCTCGTACCGTATCCACCCGAAAACGAAACTGATTCTCGCCGGAAATGTCACCGGAGATGTCGCCGTCGCTGGTGATGTCGCCGGATTTTGGAAAACGGGATTTGAGATTTAAGGAGAGAGAAAAGATGAATGGTTGAGATTTGGTCCTAATGGTCCTAATTTAAGGATGGTCCTAAAATAACCCATCCCCATTTATGTAATATATATATAAAATAATATATATATCATTTTTAGGACTAGAAATCGGTAATGGTAAAATAGAGTTACAACCACACATTTCTACAAAAATATTGGAAAAATTACTCCTTACAGCAGGAAACATTGCAACACATAGCATGGAAGTAGTTGGTTGCAAAATAGTTTCATCATTTCCAGAAATGGACAACCATACATACAGGCCTGCAAGAAAAAGAATTTTTATTAGCGATTACGTGAGAACAACAAATATGGAGAGAACCGTGAGAACCATTAGTTTTCCTCCCTCTTTCTTCTTTTTTGTGTGGTTTTTTATTTTTTTAATTTTTATTTCTCATTTTTTGAAACTTTTTTTTGTTTTTTATTTTCTTTTAACAAAAACTCATTCCAAAAAAAAAAAAAAAAAAAAAATTTTTTTGTAAAAAATCATATGGGTTACGTGTTAAGAAAACGTATGGATACGGTACGGGCGTTGCCCTCATCAGTTCTAAAGGGGTTGTCACCGAACGCATATGAGAATGGTATGGATTTGATGGGCGGCGATCCAAGAGATGGTGGCGGTTGTATACGGTACGGGTGTAGCCCTTAACTCTAAGGGCAAAGCCCTTAGAGATGATTTTTTAATGGTTCTCACGGTTCTCACCATATATGTTGTTCTCACTTGATCCCTTCACTATATATATATATATATATATATATATATATATAATATATATATAATATATTGTATATACTAGGATTTTTACCTGCACGATGTGCGGTAGTTATATTGATTTTTCAAAACTTTTAATATTGACATTAATAAATTTACAATGAGCAACATTCAAATACCAAAGTACTGAAATAGTATACAATTTTAATCTAATAATTAAAGAATTAATGATTGATCTTATCTAAAGAGTTTTACTCTTGCATTGTTTTGTTTAAAAGATAAAAATCAATATTAAGAATAACAAACTATATTAATAAAATATAAATAATTTAACCTACTTTGAATAAGGATTGCGATTAATTTCTTGCAAAGCTTCGGTTATACTAATATGAAAATATCAAAGTTTTTGTATTGAAATTTGAAAGACTTTTGAGGTGGGGTGTTGGGATTTCTTGCAGAAAGGGTTGGTAAATGAGCTACGGAGTTTTTATTTTTGTAACATTAATTAATAATTGGCATTATTTATATTTATATTTATATTTATAGCCATATATATATGACTTATATTCACATATACGGGGTTTGGAAAAGATTTTTTATAAGATTTGGTATTCTATATATTAGTTTGTATACGATATGATTTTATATATTTCATATATATCTTTATTTAATTTTTTTCATATATATATTTATTTAAATTTTTTTGGTATATATATATAGAAAAAGATTTATAAATATTGTCAAAAAATTATGGAGATGCCACGTAGCATAAATCCTATGTGGCAATCTTATAAGCTAGTGTTAAGTTGAAGATGCTCTAAAATCGTCCGGTTAACTACTGTTTTAATAATTATATAGATATTTATGGTAAAATATATTAAAATTAAAATACTCTCTAAAGTATACACTTGAAAAATGCATAGATTTTTAGAAGATGATCTCTAATTAACTATTGCGGGTTATAATATTGTCTGTATTTTTTTCTCATTTTTTTAGAAATTGATCAACTAATTAGAAATTTATATCATGGATGAAATGGTAAATTTTTAGAAGATGATCTCTAATTAACTATTGCGGGCGACCTCAATGACAGTTAGGGTTTCATCAGTTCGTCTCCAACAAGACACAGATCTAGGAGATTCATCATTCAATCGCGACAAAGGATACATCAAAGGGAAAGGCAACGAGGTGAATAAGGAGCACACAAGGATTCGTAAAGAGTTTTACCAAAATTTCAAAAACCCTAACTTTGAATTCCGTAACTTAAGACAGGTATCAATCTCTATTTTTGTTACTAATCTTCCAAAAAATATAACGAAAAATGATCTATGGGAAGAATGCGACAAATGGGGAGTGGTAATAGGCGTGTATATTGCTAGAAAACTTTCCAAGACTGGTAAATGTTTTGGTTTCGTCCGGTTCATTAAGGTGGACAACCTTGGTAGTCTTGTTAATATTATTCGCTCGATTTGGTTCGGGAATCATCATGTGTTTGCTGATATTAGTAATGAAAACAAAAAAGAGGCAGTTTATAATGTTAACTCCAATTTCTCTACCAACGGGGTTGGGGAGACAAAGATTCTTCAAAAATCCAAGTCTAATTATAATGGACCTGGTGACAAAACTTTTGCTCAAGCTGTTCAAAGTAAACCTTCCAAAGATGTAGAAGAAGCTACTGTTCACTCGGTGGTTGTATTAGATGATGAGTGTACGGATTACTCTAGCATAGATCATTGCATCTTAGCAAAAGTGAATGATATCGATGTGATACCCAATCTGTTTGAGGTTTGCAGAACGGAGGGATTTGATAATATTGCCTTTCGATATGTTGGTGGACGATGGATATGGCTCGATTTAGGCTCGAATACACAGGTTTCTTCATTCAAAGATTCATTGGCTATCAAGGCGATCTTCTCTGAGTTTAAAAACGTATCACCTGAATTTAAACCAGATGAAAGATGTATCTGGTTGGAAATTGGGGGTTTACCTCTAGAAGCCTGGTCACCTAAGGTCCTCAAGAAGATTGGTGCAATTTGGGGTAATTGTGTTGATGTGGATATAGAGGGGGACGGTCCCATGTCCATTGGAAAAGTATGCATTTTGACAAAGTATAATAACCATATTCAAGCATCAGTGGAGGTGATTTCTCGTGGTATATCTCATATGGCTCGGGTGTCAGAGTTCTCTTATTGGGTCCCTGATATAAAAAATGCTGAAGATTGTGAGGACTCTAACAGCAAAAATTCTTTAATCCAATCTAATGGCAGTGAAGAAGAAAGTAGCGTGAAATCGGAAGACCCTCTATTAGTTTATGAAACTATTAATAACTTCCGTAAAGACGATAAGGAGAAAACATTAGATAGGGATGCTCAAGAATCAGAAGTCAAAAGTGTTCATGCGTCCTCCTCTGCGAAAGAAAATGAAAAAGCTGGTGATGAAAAGATGAACAATAACCTCTCTGGAGACCATAATTCTAATTCTAACATCTCTATCCCACCGAGTTCTTCCAATATCGCTGCGGGCATGGAAGCTGAGAAAAACAATCTGAGAAAAGTGAATCATAATGATCAAAAAAGTTCCAGTTCCTCTAGAAGTATTAGGTGTGGCAGTAGAACGTTGCAGTCCACTGATGTTGGTTTAAAAATTCTATTGGTTTTGGGTAAAGCAATGGGCTTAGAGCTTCCATCAGATCCATTGAAACTAGAGGATCTAGTCTATAGGATTAGTGAAGGATTGCCAGCAATATGAATGTGCTCTCTCTTAACATTTGTGGCTTCGGGGGAAAGGATCCAAAAAAACTCTCTAAGGTAGCGTTACTTGCTAAACATCGAGTTAATTTCTGCTCGATTCAAGAAACATTCATGTGTACCACTAACTTGTTTAAGATTCGTGAGCTTTGGGGAAATAATCAATTTGATTTCGCGGTTTCATCGGCTCGTGGTCATTCTGGTGGGCTCCTTTCTGTTTGGAATCCCATGATTTTCAATCGTCATCACATTCTTAGTTTCAATAATGCCCTTATTGTAGAAGGTACTTGGCTCCCTTCTAACACTACCTGTTTTATGATTAATGTGTACGCTCCTCAAGATGAGCCTGCTAAAAGAGATTTGTGGAATTTCTTGAGTCATTTCATTAATACTAGATCTGGTAATTTCTTTCTAGTCGGAGATTTTAATTCTGTAAGATATTCAAATGAAAGATTGGGTTCCTCTTTCTGCCGCATAAATGCTCAAAATTTTAACGATTTCATTGACAAGGCGGGGTTAATAGATATTCCAATGGGGGGCTATAAATTTACGAGAAGAAGTACTGGTAATTCTTGTGCATCCAAGTTAGACAGATTTTTGTTATCAGAGTCTCTTTGGCATTCTATGTCTAATGTTACAGGGGAGGTTCTAGATAGGACTATTTCTGATCACCACCCGATTTTACTTCATCAAAATCGATTGGATTATGGCCCAATCCCTTTCAAAAATTTTAACTCCTGGCTAAAAGTGGACAACTTCTCTGAGTTGATTGTAAATAATTGGAAGGAACCGATGCATAATAATGGTTGTCCCTTGGTGTATTTTAGAGAAAAGCTTAAAAGACTCAAATGTGGTATAAAAAGTTGGAATTTGCAAAGGAAAGCAACCTCTAATCTTGCTGATCTTCAAAGTGAGCTGGTAGCAATTGACAAAAAAATGGATTTGGGTGGTATAAGTACAGAGTTGATCAATAAAAGAAAGAACATTGCTTTTGAAGTGTTAAACAAAGAACATTCTGAAGCTATGGACTATCGACAAAAAGCAAAAATGAAATGGTGTTTGGAAGCAGATGAGAACACTCAATTTTTTCACTCTTACATTAATAGAGCCCGAAAAATGCATGCCATACAAGGTATCAAGAAGAGTGGAATATGGCTGAATGATCCGAATTCGGTTATGAACGTTTTCTTGGATTAATTTTCTACGAAATACAAGAAGCAAGCTCACATAAAGATGAACAAGAGAAGTTCTATATTCAAATCATTATCATCTAGCCAAGCGGTTGACCTTGAGAAAGATGTAACTGAACAGGAAGTGAAAGAGGCTATTTGGGAGTGTGGTAGTGAAAAATCGCCAGGACCGGACGGGTTCACTTTTGGGTTCATAAAACAATTTTGTGATCTCCTTAAAGATGACATAATCAGTTTTGTCAGTCGATTTTTTCAGACAGGTTTTATCCCCCCGGGTTGTAATTCTGCTTTCATAACTCTCATTCCCAAGGTATCTAATCCTATTACTCCAGACGAGTTTCGGCCAATTAGCCTCATTGGTGTCCAATACAAAATCATTGCCAAAATCTTGGCAAATAGGCTTGCAAAAGTCTTAGATTCGGTGATTAGTTCGTCTCAATCAGCATATTTAAAAAGTCGTAACATTCTTGATGGGCCACTAATTTTGAATGAAGTGCTTGAATGGTATAAAAAGAAGAAACGAAAAGCAATGTTTTTAAAGTTGGACATCGCGAAAGCATATGACTCTCTCGATTGGGATTACTTATTGTCGATTATGTCTTTTATGGGTTTTGGTAGACGGTGGATTTTGTGGATATCTGCATGTATTTCTTCTGCTCGGTCGTCTATTCTCATCAATGGGAGTCCAACAAAAGAGTTCAAGCATGAAAGAGGGCTACGACAAGGAGATCCCATAGCTCCTTTCTTGTTTGCCATTGCTATGGAAGGTCTTCACGTGATTATTGAAGACATGAAAAATGCTGGTCATGTACGTGGATTACAGGTTGGTAACTTATCCCTCTCTCACTTAATATATGCAGATGATGTTCTATTCATGGGAGAATGGTCAGTTGATAATCTCATTAACGTTAAGATTATGTTTGAATGTTTCTTCCTAACCTCTGGTTTGCGCTTAAATCTACTTAAGTCAAAAATCTATGGTGTAAATGTAAGAGGTGTTGAGGTTGAAAATTTTGCAAGGAAGATGGGATGTAGTAAAGATACTTTTCCATTTACGTATTTGGGAATTCCTGTGGGGGCACACATGTCCAGAATTGAATCATGGAAAGCTATAATTGAAAACTTTTCAAAAAGATTGTCAAAATGGAAAGCAAATCTCTTGTCTATTGGTGGCAGGTCGATTTTGGTTTCCTCTGTTTTGGGTGCACTTGGTACTTACTACATGTCGATATTTCGTTTACCAGTGACAGTTAGAAAAAAGCTCGAATCGCTACGTGCGATTTTTTTTTGGGGTGGTAATGAAGATCATAGGAAGATGCATTGGGTCAAATGGGACACAATTCTAGCAAATAAAGATCAAGGAGGTTTGGGAATCGGTTCTCTTGATTCGCTAAACCGGAGTCTATTGTATAAATGGATTTGGAGATACGTAAATAACCCGGATGCTTTATGGGTTAAAGTCATTGACAATATATACAAACCTTCATCTTTTAATTCTTGGACATCTACGTGTGTCACAAAATCAGGAACATGGCATGGCATTATTGAAGTATTTAAAGAACTTGCTGCATCAGGTATTGTTACTTTTAATACCATTTCAAAAAAAGTTGGCAACGGTAGTAATACCCTTTTCTGGTTGGACAAATGGATTGGAGATTCAGTCTTGGCAAACAAGTTCCCACGCCTATATAGACTGGAAAATTCGAAACTATGCAAGGTTGATGAGCGATGGGGAAACGAGGGATTCAATGCAGATTGGCGTAGAGCAGTTAGGGGTGGGGCAGAAGAGTCTGAATGGATGGAGCTTAGGTCTTTATTAAATAACATTACTCTTGGTGAAAGTCACGACCAATGGATCTGGCAATTGGAAGGGGTGAATGATTTTAATGTCAAACAAGTTAGGTTGCTAATTGATAAAAACAACCTACCTGATAATACAAGCACGACGTGGAACAAGTTTGCACCCAGGAAAGTCAATATACATGTCTGGAGAGTTATGCTCAACGCCATTCCGACTAGGATTAATCTCTCGAACAAAGGTATCGATGTTGAGACCATCCTCTGCCCGTTATGTGATGGTGCTGTGGAATCCTCAACTTATGTGTTCGCTGCTTGTTCACTTGCTGTTATCGTTTGGAGTTTGATATCTAGATGGCTGGAACTTCCAGCAATGAACCCTTCATGTCCTAATGATTTACTTCAATGGGTCGAAGACTTGAAAACTACTTCTCTGAAGAAGAGAGTCATTCAGTTGATATTTTTTTGCGGATGGTGGATAATCTGGAAATTCAGAAATGGAGAAGTCTTCTCACCGGGAAAGTTCAAAAAGGATTCTCTCTTTGATTCAATTGTTTCGTACTCGTACTTATGGTTTTCAAGTAGATGTAAAAAGTCTAGCATTTCTTGGATCGATTGGCTTAAGAATCCGCTAAACGCGATGTAACCCTCTTTTGTACCTACAGGTTGATATCTTTTCAACCGTTGCATATTTTATTAATAAAAAGTTGTTCAAAAAAAATAAATTATTTTGGACTTAATTAAAATGAAATGTCAATGGATAAAGTAGTAACATAAAAACTTTAGGGGGTAATACTGATAATATTTTAACTAATTCGAAATCATTTAGAAATCGTGTACTACTAGGATTCGATCAGTTGCATATAAATACATGACGTGACATACCAAAAAAAAATAAAAAATACTATAACAAAAACCTAGCTATCAGCCGAAACTTTGAATCGAACTTCCATAATCTTGACATCGAATTCGTAGCCATGGTTGAGGTAATTATTTTCGTCTCTAATATTAAATTTACTTAACGTTTGTTTGTAAATATATATCATTAATAAAATAATTAGTTTTTGCAATAGTTTGGTATAAATATTTAGTTGGATCGAACTAAATACACAACGTACGTAAAATCTTTTGGTGTGTTTGTGTCATATAC
>CM067168.1:95348489-95360989 GCA_034093135.1 Erigeron breviscapus | reverse complement strand
AGATGAAACTTATGAGAATTTTGTTTGCTTTTATAATCTGCTGAAAAATCAATTTAAGAAAAGTGTTAAAACTGTCAGAAGTGACAATGGCAGTGAATTTATTAATCAAAAGATGTTTTCCTTCTTTAAAGAACATCGCATTGTTCATCAAACCTCTTGTGTGTATACTCCTCAACAGAATGGGATTGTTGAGAGGAAACATAGGCACTTGCTAAATGTAGCAAGAGCCCTTATGTTTCAAGGGGGGTTACCTCTCTATTTATGGTCTGAATGTATTCTAACTGCCACCTATTTGATCAACAGGTTACCCTCATTTGTCTTATCTGGAAAATCCCCATATGAGTTATTTTATAAATGTGAACCTAATCTCTCCCACTTTAGGGCATTTGGATGTCTCTGTTTTTCTACTATCTTAAACAATCATGATAAATTTTCTAGTAGGTCTGGAAAGTGTATTTTCATTGGCTACTCAAATGAAAAGAAAGGTTATAAACTATTTAGTTTAGAAAATAAAACTGTTTTGTTCTCTAGAGATGTGAAATTTTATGAGAATGTCTTTCCATTAAAAATGCTTGCTGAATCTCAAAAATCTTCACACACTGATGAAACAAATAATATTCCCTTAAATCTTCCTAATTCTGTTTTCTTAGAAAATCAAAAGACAACAAATGCCCAAATACCCAATGATGAAAGGAGAGACCATTACACAGATGGTGAAGGCAGTGAGAGTAATCCCTCTGGTAGTACCTCTGTATCTGCTAGGGATCACTCACCACTCACAGCAACACCTTCTGATGAAAATATTGTTTCTGAGGGTAATCTTGAAGATAATACTTCAAGTCAAACTCATGGGAATGAACAGAATGTGCTTATTGACCTTAGGAGGTCAAACAGACCCTTTAGAACCCCCAGGAAATTTGAGGATTTTGTTCTTGGTAACAAGACTAAGCATAACATTGCTAATTTTGTTTGTTATTCTAAACTGAATTCTGAGAATACTTGTTTTGTTTCTAACTTAAATAAACTGCATGAACCACAAAACTACTCTGAAGCTTGCAAATATCCCTTGTGGATTGATGCAATGAATTCTGAACTTGAGGTAGCATCTCCCTAAGGTAGCATCTCCCTCTCAGGTTAATGACTTTAGACCAATATCTCTTTGCAATGTACTCTTTAAGTGTATTACGAAAATTATTGCAAACCGTATAAAGGATTGTCTGTCTGGGTTGGTTGAAAGTAATCAATCAGCTTTAGCTTTTATTCCTGGAAGAAACATCTCGGATAATATCCTCTTTAACCCAGTAATTGATGCATAACTATCATGTGGATAGAGGTACCCCTAGATGTGCATTTAAAGTTGATATCCAGAAGGCGTATGATACTGTGGATTGGAAATTTTTGAAGAAAATTCTTATTGAATTTGGGTTTCATTCACAGATGGTTCATTGGAATATGACTTGTGTTGCCACCTCATCATTCTCGATTTGTATTAATGGAAACATGCATGGTTTTTTTGCTGGTAAACGTGGGCTAAGGCAGGGTGACCCGCTATCTCCATATCTTTTCACGTTGGTTATGGAGATTCTTACTTTGATGCTTAAACGAAGTATTAACAGGTCTAGTAACTTTATGTATCACCCAAAGTGAAAGTGTGATGCTCTTGGGATTATTAATATTTGCTTTGCAGACGATCTTATTATCTTTTTACATGCAAATGTTGAATCGTCAAGAGTCATTATGGAGACCTTGGAGGAATTCAAAAATGCTTCAGGTTTGGCTCCTAGTTTACCTAAAAGTACAACATATTTTTGTAATGTATTAAACCATGTTAAGTTATCTATATTATCTGTTTTGCCGTTTGAGGAAGGGAAATTACCAGTTAAATATTTGGGTGTTCCTCTAGTGTCTACACGTTTGGTTTATAGAGATTGTCGAGTTGATTGAAAGAGCTAGAACCCGAGTTTCAGACTGGAAGAATAACTTCCTGTCGTTTGCGGGTAGACTTCAACTAGTTCACGCTGTTTTACAATCTATGCATGTTTATTGGGGTACAATGTTTATGCTACCAACTAGAGTAATACATGAGATTGAGCAGCTTATGAGGGGATTCCTTTGGTCCCAAAGGAGTTCACAAAAAGGTAAGTCTAAGGTTGCTTGGGAGGTTGTATGTCTCCCAAAAGCAGAAGGAGGGTTGGGTATTCGAAGACTACAGGAATTTAACGTGGCACTATTGACTGCTCATATATGGAACATTCTTGCTCGAAAGGAATCGCTATGGGTCCAATGGATCCATATGTACAAAATCAAGGATCGGAATTTCTGGAATATACCTTATCGTGGGAACATGACATGGAGTTGGCGTAAGATCCTTCAGATCAGGCCTGTAAGTTCGAGAGTTTTTTTGGTACAAGATTGGAAATGGGCTCACGATGTAACACCCCACCCACCCCCCCCCCCCCCCCCCCCCCCCCCCCCCCCCCCCCCCCCCCCCCCCCCCCCCCCCCCCCCCCCCCCCCCCCCCCCCCCCCCCCCCCCCCCCCCCCCCCCCCCCCCCCCCCCCCCCCCCCCCCCCCCCTCACGACTTCAGCATGGTTTGATAATTGGTGTGATTCCAGCCCGATTTATAACTCTTTATCTTCTCAATCGCAGGTTTTCAAATTCACTCAAATGTTGCTGATCTCGTGTCTGGTGCAAATTGGGCATGGCCGTGGAGTAATTTATTCTCATCCATTGTTCCACCTATTTTAAATCATGAAACACAGATACTCTCTGTTGGAAGAATAGCAACGGTTTTCAAGAATTAGGACCTGGGAGATGAAGGTTCAATGGTTTGACATTGTCTGGTTTACACAATGTTTATGCTACCAACTAGAGTAATACATGAGATTGAGCAGCTTATGAGGGGATTCCTTTGGTCCCAAAGGAGTTCACAAAAAGGTAAGTCTAAGGTTGCTTGGGAGGTTGTATGTCTCCCAAAAGCAGAAGGAGGGTTGGGTATTCGAAGACTACAGGAATTTAACGTGGCACTATTGACTGCTCATATATGGAACATTCTTGCTCGAAAGGAATCGCTATGGGTCCAATGGATCCATATGTACAAAATCAAGGATCGGAATTTCTGGAATATACCTTATCGTGGGAACATGACATGGAGTTGGCGTAAGATCCTTCAGATCAGGCCTGTAAGTTCGAGAGTTTTTTTGGTACAAGATTGGAAATGGGCTCACGACTTCAGCATGGTTTGATAATTGGTGTGATTCCAGCCCGATTTATAACTCTTTATCTTCTCAATCGCAGGTTTTCAAATTCACTCAAATGTTGCTGATCTCGTGTCTGGTGCAAATTGGGCATGGCCGTGGAGTAATTTATTCTCATCCATTGTTCCACCTATTTTAAATCATGAAACACAGATACTCTCTGTTGGAAGAATAGCAACGGTTTTCAAGAATTAGGACCTGGGAGATGAAGGTTCAATGGTTTGACATTGTCTGGTTTACACAATGTATTCCAAGACACGCTTTTCATCTTTGGTTGGTCATGAAAAAGAAACTGAAGACTCAAGACATGCTTCGCTCTTGGGATATTTCCTCCACGATGGCTGGTCAAAGTTATTGCTCATTATGTGAATTACAACCCGATTCTCATGAACACTTATTCTTTGAATGCTCATACTCGCTACAGGTTTGGAAGGGGATCTGCGATCGGGTGGACCTGGACTATTTTGCTGCAGATTGGGATACTATTGTCTCGAAATTCATTACTTTTGGTAACAAAAAATCGGCCAAAACCATCATAGCAAAACAGGTCCTTGCTGCTACTTCTTACTATGTGTGGCAAGAGAGAAACACTCGGCTTTTCAAAAAGGAAAAGAGACCAATTGTTGGTAATTGAAGAAACTGTACGTTTGAAGCTCATGTCATTTCGTTTCAAGATGACTTGTGATAGTGAAAAGATTTTTGATACTTGGAAGCTGCCAAAGTCTTTATTGGTTACAAAGAATCAGGCTTGTTAGATATTCTTGTTTGCATTTTTTCTAGTCTTATTGGTTACTTTTAAGTCTAGGTAGATCTTGTTTTCATGAAGAGTGGCATGTCACTTTTCATGATTGAGTATATGCTTTGAAGCATTGTTCTTGTACTAGTCGCATTGACACTCGGTCTTTGCGCCTGTTTTTTTATTTGTTGGTTAATATATAAAGCTAACCAGGGTAAACTCCCTTTACCCAAAAGCAATAGGTGACAATGGGGCAGACCTCGCTTTTGGAACTCTATCGTGTACAAATCTAAATTACGTTGATGAAAATATTGACATTAGTTAAGAAAGTAAAAATAACATTATAATAGCAAAAAGGAAAAAGGTTATAAAGGATTGGACCTGCGGTGACCTCTCCAAATGGCCTTTTCGTTTTAAGGAAGTCCGTGAACGATTTAACCTTAATTTGAAAAACTCTTGCTATTATCTCCAGGCGATCCTCAACCTTAAGTGATGGATATTGAAACATAAATCTTTGTATTTCTGGCCATTTTACATTACACGTAAAAGTAATAAAGTATTGTGGATTTCCATGGACTTTGGCAAATAGCTAATGCATCCAAATAGTGTTTGTACATGTAACGTGGACCACCTGTAAAAGACGATGGTAATATCGTTCGCTTGCCTATAGATCGGCCTTCAATGTCACCTTGTTGGATAGCATCATGTATGCCTTGCAGATGTTCAATGCGAAACTTGTCTTGGTTTTGTCTAAAGTAGTCTAGCCGGTCTTGTTCGATACAAACGTATGCGTCAACTATATACTGTCGTAGAAGTCTAGCACCATGCAAAAGATGAGCATAAACGTTGAGCCGATCATGTAATAAGTAACTGTAGTACATGTTCATGGTTAGTTTTCTGGCTTTACCTGATGCATCAACACATAAATGCATATCCGGAGACCATCGAGTTTCACCATGAAGGAATAGGAGTGGATATTGCAATGCCAAATACAAAGGGTGTAACTTGCTTATGCGTTGTGCTCTGCCTTCTTTATAACGAATAATTATGTCAAAGTTGGTACATGAGGGATGACTATCAGGAAGTATAGCACCTATAGTGCCAGAAGATGGTCTGTCATAAGAAACTGCATTTTGAGAACCATAAAGACATATACATAAGTTTGGGACAGTCATTGACGAAGAAATATCTCTAGCGGTTCTAAAAAGCCTGACTAATTCATTGGAATTATCGAGAACATTCATAAGAAAAGTTAATTGTGTTCTGTTTCAGTCGTGATTGAGTATCTGTTGAAAATGCACTTAAACGATTATACAACTCATTCTCTGTGTCGTATATATACATTTGTAAAAAACGTGGCCTATCATTTGGTAAAGGGCACATGCTACCAAGATAATGGTGAATCTGACCTTCAATTTTGAAAACGTATGGGCCACCGCCGTTGTTTATGCTTTCGTCTACTTTAGCACCAAACGATGTCATTGAGAACATGGAGTTGTAACATCTAATATTTGTAAGAAAATCAGGTTGTTCATAAAGACGAATGATTTCTGCATTAGGAGTTCTTGGTTCTGGAAGCACAACCTGCCCATGTTTGCAACATTGGGTATACCTAGGACGTAAATTTAAAGAGTGTAAGATGGAACGTTCAATTTAAAGAGTGTGAGATGGAACCTTCATCATACCAGAAGTAGGCATTACAGTATTCACAAACATAGCTGCAGTCGCCATTGTCAATGTAAGGTGATGGTAAAAATAGCGAGTTGTTGCTCATAGAGGACCGATGCGCAACACGTCGAGATGGTCTACATGATGGGAGTAGGGCCATTGATGATGAAGACGTAGAGCTTTCAGCAGCATGTACTGTTGACGCGTATTTGCGTTTTCTTGGATCCGACATGTCTTTGATTTAGTAATAGGTAGATCCTAAAACAATAAGATGAACGTAGTAACGCTATCTGAATATACTGAATTCAAAATCAACAAAATTATTTGCCCACCAATTAATAAAAGGAAATATCAAACAAACGAAATTATTAAATTGAAGGTAGATATAATTATCTATATCTATACTCCTTTATAAAAATTATCACACCCCCCATTTTTAGAAATAGTTACACAATAGTTACATACGGAATTACTAAATTACCCTTAATAAACACCCACTATGGAAAGAGTTTTTATAAAGTACCAAATTTGCCCTTAATGAATTAATTTACACTCTAAACCTTTATTTTAATAGTTAACACTTTAAGTCATTATCTTCTAAAAATTTCCACTATCACAATTACATCAACCTACACCACTTGACACCGCCACCACCACCACCAATAGTACCATCACCGACACCACTAGACCGTCTTCCCCACCACCGCCGCCGCATTGCGCGGGTACCATGCTCGTACTCCTTTATAAAAATTATCACACCCCTCATTTTTAGAAATAGTTACACAATAGTTACATACGGAATTACTAAATTACCCTTAATAAACACCCACTATGGAAAGAGTTTTTATAAATACCAAATTTGCCCTTAATGAATTAATTTACACTCTAAACCTTTATTTTAATAATTAACACTTTAAGTCATTATCTTCTAAAAATTTCCACTATCACAATTACATCAACCTACACCACTTGACACCGCCACCACACCACCACCAATAGTACCATCACCGACACCACTAGACCGTCTTCCCCACCACCGCCGCCGCATTGCGCGGGTACCATGCTCGTTAAAAGTAAATATTACCATTAAAAAAATAGCATTAACTGTTGGAAAAAAGTAACACTAATGCCCTCGTTCGGGGGGTTCGTCCGAGGGCCTCGGACGAGTCCACACCGTTGGGTGGGACTCGTCCCTGGCTCGTTCGGGGCACTCGTCCGAGGGGCTCGTTCCTGCAGGGACGAGTCGCTTCGTTTGTTTTTTTTTTTTTTTAAATGCAACGGCTATATTTCAAGGAAAAAGACAAAACATTTGAAGTTTCAAAAGTTGGCAAAACAGGTCCCTCTAACGGCCTGTTTGACCACCTGCAGTCCAAAAAATTTACACTTTTAGTCCTTTAACGGCTAGTTTTTGAAAAAGCCTATATATACACCTTCATAAGCACTAGAACACACCACACTTTCATTATTAACATATACAAAGTAATCTCATAGCACAAATCATGTCGCATTTCAACAACCAAAAAGCCGACGACTTCTGGAACAACGCCGTGAACGATTTTAATCAATCGTACACTAACCAACCATCACAAATACCGTTCATCCCACAACCAAATGACCCCCGTTATCCTCAATTCATGGCAGCTTATTATGCTTCACTTGCCGCTACACAACCCCCTAATTTCTTCCATGGGGGGTCATCGTCAGCAGCATGTTTTCAACAACCTGATCAAGACTCCGCTCCCACACCCGAATCTGTTCCCACCCCCCAATCCATTCCTGAAACACAACCAAAGAAGGGCCGGGTCAAAACCATGGCCAAACGCACCAAGAAAATCAAACAACCAAAAGAACCTGCTGCAAACTCGTCAAATTGGAGCGAGCTTGAAATGAAAGTTCTCACTGAGTGTTGGATCGATGCTACAGAAGATCCAATAGTTGGCAAAGACCAATCGCTTGATTGTTTCTGGGGGAAAATCAGAGAGAAGTATAATGCAAGATTCCCCAACAACCCAAGAAATCACAATCAGATTAGTGGCAAGTGGAGAAAAATCAAAACAAATGTAAACAAGTTCAATGCAATCTGGAAAGGGTATGATGATAATCGATGCAGTGGTGAGAACGATGCCCAAGTCATGGAGGAAGCGCGTTCAGCGTACTTTACTCAAACCAAAAATCAGTTTACCATGTACGAGTGTTGGTTGCTCGTGAAAGATAAGCCAAAGTTCTTCGCTCCATCCGCTCATGATGTTCTGGGGCGAAGCCTCCATAAAAGGAAAAACATTCTTAATGTTGTTGACAGTGACGAGGAGGAGGAGGAGGAGACCCAATTCGAGCCGGTGGATCTTGGTGATCATGACATTTTCGGTGGGGATAAGTATACGCGCCCCCCTACTAGGTCAAAGGCATCACGAACATCTGCTTCTTCCGATGCGGGGTCTGCTCGTTCTTCAGCTTCCGACCTAGCCGCCCGACTCGACCGACTTGGGTGTAAAAAAGAGGCGGTTGGATGAACAACAACAATCTTTGGCTGCCATTCGTGAGGAAGAAAGGAAGCGCACCATGTATTCGGCTCTTTCGTTCATGGGCCAAACAGAGTGTGATGACGAGGAAAAGAGGTACATCAAGGAAGCCAAGAAGAAACTCATGTCGGAGTACAAAGACTTCATATTCGGTCCCAATTAGTTTAGGTTTAGTTTAAAAAAATAAAAATGTCGTTGTGTTTTTTTTTTGGTTTTTTTTTCTTCCATTTTTAGGTTGTGTGCTTTATTTTATTGTACTTTGTTTTTTTATTTTTATGTTCGAAATGTATGTATTTTTTTTAATGAACTTGTGCGTTTTATTAATAATTTGTGTTAAATGGACTTAAAATGTATTTTATTTATAGTTTAGAGGGTTAGAAGTGTAAAGTTCATTTATAGTTTAGATAAATGGGTAAAATTAAATAATTGGTGGGTCCAAGACTAGTCTTTGAGGGATTAGTCCATTGGGTGCATTTTGGGGGGATTAGTCCTTGGAGCTTTTTTTGCTGATGTGGCGCTGACAGGGACTAGTCTTAGGGGGATGAGTGGTGGGCATTGGGTACCCTCTAACTGTTGGAAAAAAGTAACACTAAGCATATATCATTAATCTTGAAATCAATGAATCAGATGCAGTTTATAAACTCCAATTAAATGGTAGAATACATAAAATGAAAAATGAAAAACCTTATAATGAAACTAATAATTACATGAGATGATGAAATATAAAGATAAAAAAGAAAACCTACCTTTATGTATGAATATGATGGAGGGTAATAAAGTTGCAGAGAATCTAAGAAACCCAGTGTCGATGTTGATGGCTGTTGTTGATAAAGAGCATGAATAAAGGAAGTTTAATCTTTTTTATGTGAAAATCTGAATATGTAAAGGATAAAAGGTTGTAGAAAGTTTGAGAAGGTAAAGATAAGTGTCGATGATAATAAAGATTAATAAAAAGAAGGTTATTGATGGGTGGCTTTGGAGTAATGGGCCCAAGGTGACTCAACGCTACAGGGGACTTAGACCTGATAGGAGAAGAGGTAGGTCGAGCGGAGGATCTGAACAAGGAAGGCAAGGCATATGGGAATAGTTCGTCTGTAGGAGGACATGACCAATGATAGGTTGTCTATAGGACTAGGGTTTAGGCTTACTTTAGGGGTTTTGTAAGTTTCGTGGAGGACTAGGAGTTTAGTTTTCTTAGGCGGCGCTAGTTCCCTACTTCGTAGGTTGAGCAGGAATCTTTTACTCTCTTGGAATTTCTTAGTCATTTTCCTTTTGTTTATATGTTTTGTTTGTCTTTCGGTGTTAAGGTTTTTTGCTAGGTTGCATGTTTGCCACTCTCCCCTACTCTCAAGGTGGTCGGCCCCAACAGACCCAGGTATGTCTTGCTAAGCATTTTCGTTGTGAGTCAGGTATGGTACTTCTAAACCCTTTACTCTTCCCGACTTTTACCGCTTTTGTGGCCGGAGGTCCTTATGGAAGCAGTCTCTCTACCTTTGGGTAGAGGAAGACTGTCTACAGTTTCACCTCCCCCATACCCCGCACAGGGATTGGGTACTGTTGTTGTTGTTGTTGTTGTTGTACAAATTTGTCCCTGTCGTGGGTCAAAAATTACTGTTTTCATCCTTACCTTTCATAAATTACCGTTTTGTCCAAAAAAGGTCCGTCAACGCTTTTGGTCCAATTCTCCAAACGGACGTTAAACACCCATCACGTGATCTGCACGTGATGGGTATTTTAGTCTTTTCATTAGCACAGGGACGAAAACGGTAATTTTTGACCCACGACAGGGACCAAAATTGTAATTTACTCTTTATTTTATTTTAAACCCAAATTCTTCGCTATTTATTATACTAATTATTTTAAATACAAACAATTGGAAAAAAAAAATAAGAGATCGAGATATGGTGATTTTTAAATAGACATTATTAAGACAATTATTAAGACATAGTTCACTACATTTCATAGAAATATGGTGATTTTTAAATTCCGGTCCCGACAAACTTCTTCCTCCGACAACTCTATTTTTTCCGGTGAACATCTTTGACCACCAAATTTCCAACCCATCGAAACCAAATCTATATGGACACAAAAAACAACCAAAAACTCCAAATATAATTATCAAACACATATATAACATCAAGTATAGATGTTAACACAAATACAAAACCCAGATATAATAAATATAATGAACAGCCTTCAGGCCTCCCCCTAATCTTCAACTTTCCAAGTATTATGGGCTGTCGGAGTAAATATAAAATATAGTCCACACCATTGCCTTCCAAACTTAGAGTTGATTATTTGTTAAAACCACTTAACCTTTATGATTAATTTGAATATCAACCTGAAAGATATATAATTCTTTCCCTAATTTAACTCATGATGAGTTCTTTTATTCCCTGATTTCTATTGTCTAATCCGACTTCCATTCCCAATTATCATCCACCCATCTACTTTCTCACCAATCTTTATATTTTTACGAGATTAAAGATGAAATTGCCTATCAAAAGTTCCTCAAGATTGAAATTTTAAACCCAATCGTCCTTCCAAAAAATACATATCCAGGAAACTAAAAACAAACTTCCCGGCCACTGTTGTCGTCTTTGTCAATACACCTTCTGGACAGCATATCACTTAGAAGATTCATCATACTTTGGAATCGCACCAGCAAGAAATTGAAACCCCAATTAACTTAAAGTTTTCATCTGCGACGTTCTTCCGTCGTCGGAGTTTTTGGCCACGCACCACCTGTTTCGGAAAGAAGAAACAAAGTACCACCACCACAGATCCGCCGCCGTTTAAGAAAGAATAACAAACTACCACCACCATAGATCCGTTTGTCATGTGAGTGTCACTGTGGGAGTGTTATGTTGTTGAGATGGTGTGGCAATCTAAAAGAAGATTAAGAATGAGATATGATTAATAGAAAGAGTCTGATGTGAATTGATGATGGTGGAACTTTTAGAGATAAATTACAATTTTGGTCCCTGTCGTGGGTCAAAAATTACCGTTTTCGTCCCTGTGGTAATGAAAAGACTAAAATACCCATCACGTGCAGATCACGTGATGGGTGTTTAACGTCCGTTTAGAGAATTGGACCAAAAGCGTTGACGGACAAAGTTTTTTGGACCAAAACGGTAATATATGAAAGGTAGGGACGAAAACGGTAATTTTTGACCCACGACAGGGACCAAATTTGTGATAATAAAGATTAATAAAAAGAAGGTTAAGTTGTAACTAATGCATATATAAGTGTACAGTAGCGGCAATAATTGTACTGTTGATGATAAAGAATAATAAAAAAAAAGCTTCACTTGTAACTAATGCACATGTAAAGGGTAAAAGGTTGTAGAAAGTTTGAGAAGGTAAAGATAAGTGTCGATGATAATAAAGAATAATAAAAAGAAGGTTAACTTGTAAGTAATGCATATATAAGTGTACAGTAGATGCAATAATTGTACTGTTGTAAGTAATGCACATGTAATTGTACAATTAGCTATAGTAAATGTACAATTAGTTACAGTAATTTGAAGACACAAACCAAAGTTGGTTTTTAGTAGTTAACGAGATTAAGACTAACCCGTTGCTAATAAATTACGAGTTGTCACAATTAATGGTTCACGTATATGTAAATTTTGAATATGGTGGAGGAATGGTTATCAGTGGTGGTGATGGTTCATGTATGTATATGATTATGTTGAAAAAGGTGTACATTATGCTTAAGAAATTGTAAATAAATGAAGTTGTACATTGTGCTTAAAGAGTAGTAGAAATCAAGTTAGTTTTTAGTATATAGGTAACTAGTTATTATACCGCGCGTTGCTGCAGAATACGTTTTTTACACGACAAAATTTTGGACTCAAATTCATGTCAAATATTTGAGCTCAAAATTTAAAAAAGACAAATAAATATGTAGCAATAACAATAAAAAAAATATAAAAGAATAATAAGATATATAAAAACATAAAGAATAACTATATTAATGTTTTAAATTTACATGAACGTAAGACGTAACGATAATGAAAGTTATTATATAAAAAACGTTATTTATATAAAAAGACAGATGAATATAATCCAAGTCAACTGTTTAAAAGTAACACTATAACTGTGTGAAAGTTGTTTGATGAAAATCCAAAAGTTAAGTATCAAAAAATGAAAACGAAAATTTTGATGTAGGGCAAAAGTTAAAAGATAGAAACTTTAGGGGTTAAAATGAAAATTGATAAAATTATTACGTGTTATAAGAATTTGTACATTTCATGCATAAAGAACTTGTAAATTTGTATAGGTTTTTTGTATAAAAACATAAACAATAACTATTTT
>CM067168.1:95267238-95347489 GCA_034093135.1 Erigeron breviscapus | reverse complement strand
ATCAAAGATATTGTTTTGATAGCCATTTGATTAGAGATCTGTTGGTTGAATCTGTATATATTCACAAGCGTTTCTTGACCTAGAAAATTATGCTTGTGCCATTCATGGCATCCAGTAATTACTTAACTTGTATTTTATTTAAAAAGAAAAAGAGAAAAGAACTGTTCACTATCGTCTTCTACGGGTTTTAGGCCCTAATATCTCGACGGTGTATGGGGGTATGTTAAAACGTAGACAAACTATACCTCTACCTAGGTAGAAAGACTGGTAAAAAAGAACCTCCGGTCTTTACATGATCGAACCACGTTGATCTAAATCACACTGCTTTGATTAAATATATGTTTTCTGATTTATTAATATATCAAACTTTTTTATATAATTAGTACATACGTTTTGTATGTTTAATTTATTTGTATTTAAAATTGGAAGTTGAAAACAAGATGGATGAAATACTATATGATATACTTCTAGTAAGATTAGTCGGCATAATAAACTCATTATATTTAACTTAATTCGTGTTTGTATATTGGACAACGCTAAGAAAATGATGCAATTGATATATGTTAAGAAGAAAAAAAAATGCAGATTTGTATATCATAAGTCTTTTTCTTTTCTGAATTCTGATTTTTGAAGGTGAAACGTGAAAGTGAATAAACAGAACGTTTATAACAACTTTGCATTTTCGTCTTAACAATATTGCTAAATCCCATAGTTTGAGGATTTCTTTATGTGGTTTGGCTGGCTACAAGCCTACAACTTAGAATAGAAATTTTAGATAGTAAACTTTGTTTATTTACCCCGATTAAAAAGATAAGGTATTTAGCCTTTAGATATCCCATTCCCATTGGGATTCAAGTTTTACTTTTTATATATTTGTGTGGATTATTGGTTTTTCAAAAATCTTTGAGATATCCAGATATTCATATAATCTATACTATATTATAAAGCAAATAGGGTTTCAACTTTCAACTTTCAATTTCAACAATGTACACATGATAATACATAATGTACCATACATCAATGCCTACAACTTTCTCTCTCCTCCATAAATCATTTTATTCCTCTAATTCTTTCAAAATCTTTTATCTCAAAAACCGTACATCGATAAATTATAAAAATTATATGGGTGTTCTTAAAATTTCATTCTCTTTCATTAGAGATGTCATTCGACATACTTTCGACGAATTTTTAAATCCGAGTAAGATATTTGGCTATGACACTCTATGACATATCACCTCCTATGACCTATCATACTCTATGACCTATCACCTTCACCATCTCACCGCCGCAACGCGCGGGTACTTGCTCTCGTTTAAAATAAGACTAAGATCATTTTATCATTTAAAACAAAATACACTCTATTATAATACCAAATGACATTTGATCCTAACATTGTTTTAGTAATCCATTATATAAGAGCTTGTAAATTCAGGGTATAAATGCGTAAATAACATATTTAATGGTGCCGACATTTGATATTGATTATGATTATATATTATGAATGATATTATAATTATGATATTTTTACTATTCTTTTTAGTAAACATATC
The DNA here is from genome assembly GCA_034093135.1 of Erigeron breviscapus. NCBI lineage: Eukaryota > Viridiplantae > Streptophyta > Magnoliopsida > Asterales > Asteraceae > Erigeron > Erigeron breviscapus. The sequence continues at coordinate 95,345,939 of CM067168.1, read as the reverse complement.
TGATACGAGTATACGACTAAAAAGTGTTTATTTGGTTGGTGTGTTGAATCAGATTATAATTCCTACAATCACGCCAAAAGCTTAACCCAACCTTTAATGGAAGTCAATAATTCAATGTTCCTTTTCATTATGTACTTTCAATAACTCGGAGCACCTCTTCTCTTAGTAGTGTTAACAAGGATTTATTTAAACCTATGGTTTATGACGATATAAAATACATGTCGAGTCCTAACGTATTGAATGAATTTGCTGATGACAAATATGATAGATAAACACGTGTAATCTTTTAGTTCTTGTAATCCGATCTAGATAGACTAAGCTGACACAACTTACTATCTAAATCTGACTCAGATAATACTTCATATTTTTAATGTAATATCTTATGGAAACAAGTGTTTCCTCAAGCTGAATCAATAATGTACATAGCATTCAATCCAAATCAAAGAGAGAAAGATTGAAGCTAGAAGACCAAGTTGAGAATGGAAGTCAGTTTGGAAGCATTTAAGCATATTGAGTTTTGACAAATGACTGTGTGACAATCAAGTGAAGAATCAACTATTGATTCTTATTCTTTACTTTATTATATCCTCTATTTAAATCTATGATACAATTTTCTCAAAATTTAGTAAAGATTGAATTAAGTTGTATCCACTCCTCTCCACCCTCTACAACTACTTGTGTACATTATACCTTGGTATATTGATATACTTGGGACATCACAATACAGCTCAACATTATATAACAAACTAACAATAAAACAAAATGACTACTATTATGTGAGAATAAGTTTTTCAAGTTTAGAAAATATCTTAATGTAAATAATTTCACTTTGATGACAATACTGTACGTTGTTTGCTTTCTAAATAATGTGATTATATATATATTATATATATATAATATATATATATATATATATATATATTATATATATATTATTAGACTAGATGGCAACATAACTTATAACAGTACCAGGTTATACACATCCAATGGACGGAAACGCCACAAGTATTAAGTACGGAATAATTATTAAATGTTACTTTATCAAACGTTATATCAAATTATATGTACGACCATTAATGTAATAAAAGATATTTAAGATTTAACACTCTAAAAAAGTTAATTGATTGTAATCCAATTGAATATTCTATATATATATAGGAATTAGGACCATCTCTTAAATTAAGACCATTAGAACCAAATCTCAACCATTCATTTTTTTCTCTCTCCTCAAATCTCAACCACTCATTTTTTTTTCTCATCCTCTCTCCTCCCTCCTCCTTCCTCTCCGACCACCACCATCATCTCCGGCCACCACCACCACCATCTCCGACCACCACCACCACCATCACCACCACCACTATCATCTCCGACCACACCACCACCATCTCCGACCACCACCACCACGACCATCGCGATCTGATGTCTCTCTCTTCTCTTCTGGCCACGGCGCCGACAACGGCAATGGCGGAGCCGTACCGTATCCAACCACCACCATCTCTTGGATCGCCGCCCATCAAATCCATACGATTCCCATATGCGTCCGGTGACAACCCCTTTAGAACGGATAAGGGCAACGCCCGTACCGTATCCACCGGAAAACGAAACTGATTCTCGCCGGAGATGTTGCCGTCGTCGCCGGAGATGTCACCGGATTCTGGAAAACGAGATTTGAGATTTGAGGAGAGAAAAAAAAATGAATGGTTGGGATTTGGTTCTAATAGTCCTAATTTAAGAGATGGTCCTAAATTAACCCATATATAAAGAGTCTATCAGTCTAATGCCTAGAAAATAAACTATATATCTTAGTTTAATGTAAATAGAGGTTTTACATAATCATCACTAATTAAACGCTAAGTATAAAAAATTGAAATAAAATGCATTTAATGATTCCCAAGTTGTTGATGTTGTTACGTAAGTGGTTCGAAATTGAAGATTGCCTAATTTAGATAATTCAGAACTCGGATCATGCTTGTCATGCCACGAAACACTGAAAGATACCTAGGGTAATGGATTTTTGATTAAGTCTAACTTTTCATTGCGAGGTTTAGGTATTAAGAGGGATATGGTGTCAACTTGTCAAAAATTGGTAAGTTTTGATAAAATTGTAAGAAAATGAAAAGTGTCGTGTCTTTCAAATTTTTTTGCAAAAATATGTCAAAAAATAGGGTGTAGTGCCAAATAGTTTTTACACTTTTAGTCCCCGAACGGATATAATTCAATATACTTACATTTTAGTTCTTGAAACGGTCAATAATTCAAAATAATTACGTATTTAGTTCCTGAAATGGCCAAAAAATCAAAAATTTACACTTTAAGTCACTGAACGGCTAAAACTTGATTTCACTTTATAAATACAACACATTTTATCGTACATTTCACTACCATTTCACAAATATTTTCAGTCTTTCACTACAAAATCTTACTTTCCTTTTCACTTTGAAATGGCTTCTTCAGCAAACTATGTTCACCGATCGCGTATGACTGTCTACGAGATGTTCATCATGGCTGATATCAAAAAGGACGACCTCCTTCAAGCACAAATGTTGGAGGTGATGCAAAAACTGCCGCAAAATTGGCAATGGTGTAAGGAAAAGATATGTGAAATACATGCGCCCAAACGTAATGTTTTCAAGCTTGAAGAACGATATTCTACCTATTTGCAGAAGAAGTTCAATAGGATACAGGCCGCTATTGAAAACATTTGGTCTGCAGTCACACGTCGAGAGACCAATGCACCTGGGACGACATGTACTTTCAAAATTGCGGTGACGAGAAACCGTCGATGAAGTTAAGTGTCTGACATACGACCCTGGCTGGCCAAAACTTTGGTATGTTAAGGATTTTGAAAACTTTACTGTAGTAAGTACGTCAAGACAAAACCATGATTAATGTATTCTTATTTTAATTTATCTCTGGAAAGTGTGCTTTTAAAATGTAGTGTTTGGTGTGTTTTTAATAAAAGTGATTGTGTTATCTTAAGTAATGTAATGTGTTTTTTGTTTAATAAAAGTATATGTTTTTATTACTTTTGTGATTTTATAGGTATAAAGGAGGTAAAAAAATTAAAAAGTAAAAATAAAAATAAAATAAAAAAACTCACTCAGCGTTCACATGCATCGGCTCCAATACGCTGATTGCCTTGCCATTTTGTACCGGAGTGGAGGGTGTAAAGAACTGATTTTTTAAAAAGTGCCAATGAAAAAAACCGAGGAAGGAACCGATTAAATCCTTACTCCTTATACGACTGCTATCATTTTTAAAAAGGAAAACATGATACGTGCATCAAATTTCTTCTGTCGACATTCAACATCGTCATAATTTTCTTTATTATTATATTATATTATATTATATTATATTATATTATATTATATTATATTATATACTCTATTAAAGGAATACAATGTGAATAGTAACTCGCCTGCGTGGCGAGTTACTATTCGTCCACGTTATAACCCGTATCACTATTTAGATTTTGCCACATCGCATTCCGTTCGAGTTTTTAACTGCGGGTTACTTCTTGGTTTTTTAACACTTTTTTTTTTCCTTTCAGTCATTCAACCTTTTTATGACCACACCCTGTACCGCTATTCGGATTTTTGTCAAATCGTATTCAGCTGAAATTTCAACTACAGTAATATATTGAAGATTTTTCCACATTGTATATGTTGGTATGTGATCACGTTATAATAAACGCATGTCCGGAAGTAATTTAAGCCTACGGGGTCACACGAAATGACACGGTAACTCTATACTATTAATTATTATATTAAAGTAATATATTAATTAATTTGATCACGAAATGATTAATTTAAATAAATTAAAGGGTTAATTTTATTTAATTAATTAAAAGGAGGTTAAATGTGAAATTAGGAAATTAGAGTTGGGCTCTAATTCCTAATGGGGTTGGGCCGAAATTTTAAAGGGCTTGGAAAGCCTTGAAGTTGCTTGCCCACCAAGTTATTAAACCCTAGATATATCCCTATATATAGAGGGTTTATATCAAAGGGTTTTATACATTCTTTCACACACAAAATCTCCTCTCTCTCTCTCTCTTTTGGGGTTCGGCCGAAACATAGGCAAAGAAAAAAAGGGTTTTGATTTTGCAAGGGTTTCGACACTTAGGGTATAAACAAAGGGGTTTGTTGTTCGTGATCGGGGTACTAGCATACGATATAAGAGGTGTCTAGTGTGCGATCGTAGAGGGGTTTTACTTTAAACCCTATAATAATAATAATCTTATTATTATTTATTTTATTGGAAGCTTTGCATAAGGTACACGTTTCGATTCTCTCTTTGTTAATTAATGTGATTACATATTCGATTCTTTCGTTGCGCTTATGTGAATATTTATATGATTTATGTTCGCATATTCTAACAGTGGTATCACGAGCCACATATGTGATCTATTAATTACAAAGATCAAAACTTGAAGGGGGGTTAAGGGTTGGTTGATTTTTAATTAATTGTTAAATAATTAAAAGTTGTTTTCTTATTTTTTTTAATTAAAAATCGGATTAAATTAAATAAAAATAAGAGTTTTTTTAAATTAAAATTAACCTAATTCAATGGAGATTGAAACCCTCATGGCAAGTTTTGAGTTTGTGAATTGACATGATTTATTTGTATAAATTGCATGTTTTGTGTATCTTAATTTTTTAAAGTTGTTAAATAAAAGTAAAATCACAAGAATTCATGCAAAATTACTTGTGATTATTACTGATATATAGAGATATATTTAGCAAAGCATGATGATCCAATAATTAGGGTTAATTATTAGATAATTGTGTGACTAGTGAATTTTTTCGTGTGATTTTTCTGATTTGCGACAGTTCACTAAAAATTCATATCTTTTAATCTGTAATGAGTTAGAAGTTGTGCTTTGGACAGTAGGTGCTTGACACATAGGGCTACAACTTTGTAGTTCTGGTAGAAAGCTGAATCGGACCAGAAACAGGGATAAACAGGTCGTGAAGCTGCTGGAAATTTCCAGTCTGCATGTTTATGTGAATTACTTGTTAATTAAGTTGTTTAAAGGCTTACGCAATCAAGGCAACTTGATGTGTGTGGTCCTCTTCTTCGGAGGGGGGAGCCGGCTTTAAACATATGCATGAACCATAGTGACCATGTTTAGGTGGCCTACCTTAACTTGTTACATGATTAAATTAGTTCGGTAATTAGTAAGTTTATTAATTTTTGCGTGTTTATAAAGAGCTATAAAGGTGATGCAAAAATTGTTTTGGAGAAAATAATAAACTTGACTAAGAACTATCGAAATAGAGATTTCTTTAATAAAATTGGAGTCTTACAACCTTGAGATACACCGGCTCACCCATTTGAACAAACTCTAAGAGAGGTATAAGTCGGAGTGCGCTAGCCTCCTAAAAGGGCGGGTTTTTAATTGCGTCCTTCGTAAACCTTTGCCCTTGCGCTTCTTTGTGCGTTCAAATGGAGCTACCGAGCTCTCTTGTGTTACTAAGACTATAAAAATGATTTTATTAAACATTATGTTATGAAGATTTGCATGAGTCTTCATACATAAACTTTTGATTCACATCAAATGCATTACCCATTTAAAGTTAAGTCATTGTCACCCACTTTGCTAAGAACACTTGCCAGTGCTTTTCGCTCCTACATGAGACCGTAGGCGAATTGTATCTCTTCAAGGTAAATTACCACTCCACCGTGAGACCGGTGGTGGATTATTTACATGTTCTTAATTGGGCGACTTAAAACGAGTTAAGAGGTGAGATCCTTGACCCGTGGCATTAGATGGGACAAAACATGTTTACAAAACACTTAATACCCCTTTAAAGTGTTGTTGTAAGTTCCATATCTCTAGGAATTGCAAGAATGCAATTATTGATCGCTGATTACCTTTTGAGTACCGTCATTTCTAGCTGATCAACAGATGAAATGATTGTATGTCAATTGGATCCTAGCCTTAATGAAATTAATTGTTAAATGAATTTAACAAGGGTAAATTACATTTCTTAAGGATTATTATCGAAAATACCGATAATTGAACTTTTGTCTGTTTTGTAGATGGCAACAACAAATCCATCTCAAAACATACACCAATCGGCTTTCAGGTCGATGCTAGAAAGAGAAAAACTTTCTGGACCTAACTTCAATGATTGGTTTCGTCAGCTAAGAATAGTTCTAAGAGCTGAAAAGAAAACTGAAATCCTTGAAGAGCAGACACCCGTTGTTCCGGGAGCTAATGCTACAACTGAAGAGTTGGCTGCATACACTGCTGCGTATGATAGACACAATGAGGTTGCTTGTCTGATGTTGGGAAGCATGAATGCTGATCTTCAAAAGCAATTTGAAAATTATTTTCCTCGTGATATGATTAACGAGCTCAAGTCTTTGTACGAAAAGCAAGCGGGAGTGGAGTTGTTCGGACTAGTTGACACACTTCATGACTTGCGACACGAGCAAGGAACACCGGTTAGTCCTCATATACTCCACAACATAATGGTGTATCGGAGAGGAGAAATCGAACCTTGTTAGAAATGGTTCGATCAATGATGAATCATTTGACGAATGCGTATCTTGTTTTTCCGGCAAAATGACAAGAAAACCTTTTCAAAATAAACCGGAGAGGGCAAAAGAACTACTTGGACTAATACATACGGATGTATGTGGCCCATTTAGACATGTGTCAAGGAAAGGTGCTAGCTACTTCGTCACTTTTACGGATGATTTCAGTCGTTATGGTTATGTTTACTTGCTTAAACATAAACATGAAGTCTTTGAAACATTCAAGGAATTTAAAAGTGAAGTAGAGAATCAACTTAGTAGAACCATCAAGATTCTTCGTTCGGATCGAGGTGGTAAAAATACTTAAGCCAAGAGTTTAAAGATTATCTTAAAGCTTGTGGAATAGTTCAACAGCTTACTCCTCCATATACTCCACAGCATAATGGTGTATTGGAGAGGAGAAATCGAACCTTGTTAGAAATGGTTCGATCAATGATGAATCATACAATGCGTATCTTGTTTTTCCGGCAAAATGACAAGAAAACCTTTTCAAAATAAACCGGAGAGGGCAAAAGAACTACTTGGACTAATACATACGGATGTATGTGGCCCATTTAGACATGTGTCAAGGAAAGGTGCTAGCTACTTCGTCACTTTTACGGATGATTTCAGTCGTTATGGTTATGTTTACTTGCTTAAACATAAACATGAAGTCTTTGAAACATTCAAGGAATTTAAAAGTGAAGTAGAGAATCAACTTAGTAGAACCATCAAGATTCTTCGTTCGGATCGAGGTGGTAAAAATACTTAAGCCAAGAGTTTAAAGATTATCTTAAAGCTTGTGGAATAGTTCAACAGCTTACTCCTCCATATACTCCACAGCATAATGGTGTATTGGAGAGGAGAAATCGAACCTTGTTAGAAATGGTTCGATCAATGATGAATCATTTGACGAATGCGTATCTTGTTTTTCCGGCAAAATGACAAGAAAACCTTTTCAAAATAAACCGGAGAGGGCAAAAGAACTACTTGGACTAATACATACGGATGTATGTGGCCCATTTAGACATGTGTCAAGGAAAGGTGCTAGCTACTTCGTCACTTTTACGGATGATTTCAGTCGTTATGGTTATGTTTACTTGCTTAAACATAAACATGAAGTCTTTGAAACATTCAAGGAATTTAAAAGTGAAGTAGAGAATCAACTTAGTAGAACCATCAAGATTCTTCGTTCGGATCGAGGTGGTAAAAATACTTAAGCCAAGAGTTTAAAGATTATCTTAAAGCTTGTGGAATAGTTCAACAGCTTACTCCTCCATATACTCCACAGCATAATGGTGTATTGGAGAGGAGAAATCGAACCTTGTTAGAAATGGTTCGATCAATGATGAATCATTTGACGAATGCGTATCTTGTTTTTCCGGCAAAATGACAAGAAAACCTTTTCAAAATAAACCGGAGAGGGCAAAAGAACTACTTGGACTAATACATACGGATGTATGTGGCCCATTTAGACATGTGTCAAGGAAAGGTGCTAGCTACTTCGTCACTTTTACGGATGATTTCAGTCGTTATGGTTATGTTTACTTGCTTAAACATAAACATGAAGTCTTTGAAACATTCAAGGAATTTAAAAGTGAAGTAGAGAATCAACTTAGTAGAACCATCAAGATTCTTCGTTCGGATCGAGGTGGTAAAAATACTTAAGCCAAGAGTTTAAAGATTATCTTAAAGCTTGTGGAATAGTTCAACAGCTTACTCCTCCATATACTCCACAGCATAATGGTGTATTGGAGAGGAGAAATCGAACCTTGTTAGAAATGGTTCGATCAATGATGAATCATACAACTCTTCCTTTTTCGTTTTGGGATTATGCCCTAGAGACTGTTGTTCGCATTCTCAATATGGTTCCAACCAAGAAGGTTGACAAGACACCACATGAATTGTGGCATGGGAGTGTTCCCAAGTTGTCTTACTTAAAGGTCTGGGGATGTGAGGCACTCGTGAAACGAGATACGCCTGACAAACTTGAATCTAGATCTGTTAAGTGCATCTTCGTAGGATATCCAAAGGAAACAATGGGTTACTACTTCTACTTTCCTACCGAAAACACTGTTAAGGTATCTCGATTTGCTGAGTTCCTTGAAAGGAAACTCATATCTCAAGAAGACAGTGGGAGGATCGTTGAACTTGATGAGACTCAAGAAGATGTGTCAACTTCTGAAAATACTAGCAATCATCAACTTGGGGGGGGGGGAATGTTCAAAGAGATGAATCTCAAGATGAACTTCAAGTTGAAGATGAAGCGATTCCACTTCGTAGGTCCTCAAGGACAATACGTGCTCGTGAAAGATTAAATCTTATGATTGAGTCTGAAGAACACGTAGTAGGAGACTTAAATGAACCTCCTAATTTCAAAGCTGCATTATCAGATTCGGAATCTGAAAAATAGCTTGAAGCTGCGAATGTGGAAATGAAATCCATGAAAGATAATCAAGTCTGGAGCTTGGTTGATCTTCCACCAAATGGTAGAACCGTTGGGTGTAAATGGATCTTCAAGAAGAAGACCGACATGGATGGAAATGTACACACCTATAAAGATCGTCTTGTGGCAAAAGGTTATACTCAACTTTTCGGAGTTGATTATGAGGAAACCTTTTCTCCCGTTGCGGACATTAGAGCTATTAGGATCATCTTAGCCATAGCAACGTACTATGACTATGAGATATGGCAAATGGATGTCAAAACCGCTTTCTTAAATGGTTTTCTAGATGAGGAAGTCTATATGGTACAACCAGAAGGTTTTGTCGATCCAAAACATCCCGACAAGGTATGCAAACTTCAAAGGTCCATTTATGGATTGAAGCAAGCATCAAGGAGTTGGAATAAAAGGTTTGATGAGGAGATCAAAAAGTTTGGTTTTGCTCAAAATCCTGATGAGCCATGTGTATATCGCAAAGCTAGTGGGAGTAATGTTACTTTCCTTGTCTTGTATGTAGATGACATATTGATAATAGGAAATCACATTCCAATGTTGAAAGACGTTAAATCTTATCTTGGAAAGTGTTTTGCTATGAAAGACTTGGGTGAAGCGGCATTTATTCTTGGAATCAAGATCTATAGAGATAGAAGTAAACGGTTGATTGGATTAAGTCAAAGTGCTTATATAGATAAAATCTTGAAGAGATTCAAGATGGAGAATTCTAAGCGCGGGAATTTGCCGATGCAAGAAGGACTTAATTTATCTAGCAAGAACAGTGCTTCTACACCTGAAGAGGTGGAGCGTATGAAAAGAATTCCTTATGCTTCGGCTGTGGGATCTATCATGTATGCGGTAAGATGCACTAGACCTGATATTGCGTTCGCGCAAAATATAGTTAGCCGCTATCAGCAAAATCCTGGAGAGGATCATTGGACTGCTGTGAAGAACATTCTGAAGTTCATGCGTGCTACTAAAGAATTATTCTTGGTGTATGGAGGAAATCCCGATGCAGAGCTCAAAGTAACTGGATACTGTGATGTTGGATTTCAGACTGATAAAGATGATACAAAATCTCAGTCAGGATATGTCTTCACTTTAAATGGAGGCGCAGTAGATTGGAAGAGCAAGAAACAATCTACAGTTGCTATGTCTGCTACAGAGTCTGAGTATATAGCTGCTTCGGATGCAGCCATGGAAGCTGTCTGGATCAGAAAGTTTATTTATGGGCTTGACGTGATGCCCTCAAATAACTCACCTATGGATCTGTACTGTGATAATTCGGGAGCAATTATCATTGCCAATGAACCTGGAGTTCAGAAAGGTGCCAGACATTACCAAAGAAGATATCACTATGTTCGTGAGCGAATCGAATCACGTGAAATCAATTTACTCAAAGTTCACACAGATTGTAACTTAGCAGATCCTTTTACAAAAGCTTTGTCAAAAGGAAAGCTCAATAAGCATGCCAAGGGCACAGGTCTTAGATTTTGCTAGTTATATCATGTAAATCTGTGATTGGTATTTGGATAATGGGATGTTAAACGATTGTTATTTTAATAAATGAATTATGATACTTGGTATGAATGTTTCATTTTATAATAATTGTGTCATATATTTGCATGTTTAAATCCATGAATATTTTTTGATATATTCTAAACGTCCATTGTCGATTAACTATATGGGAATATAGTTAAACTAAGACAAATGTGAGAGATTGGTTGAAATATTTAAGGGAATATTTGGAGATGGTCTGCCAAACTCACATGGTATTCAAAGAGGTGAATATCGGACTTACCCCACTTAACGAATTGTCATTTTATGGATCGGCGTCATTAAGTGAAATTCGTGAAATGGTTGCTTTATTTATCCTTAGACTTGAGATACAAGCAGGTTATGCATATGTGGATTGCATTTTCTAGATATAGTTCTAACTGTCCTGAACAAGGTAGTAATAAAGGGCTATTTTCAGAAATGTAGTGAAACGACATGACTAACACGTGTAGTCAATATAGGATTTGTTCCTTCAATTTTCAACTGAAGTATGATACCATTTGGCGCCCTCATTTATTAATTAAGATGTTTGTATGCGCATACCCAAATGAACTCAAGAGGTGGTCTTGACTAATTTGGTAATCTTGATTAATTGTAGAAATGAGAAACATAATCGTTAAATTATGAAATGACATTGATCCATATTCATAATTAACAAGGGTATCTGAAACAAAGGGATATTAAAGACTAAATCATTTCAAAAGATAATTTAAGAAACTATCCTTAAATTTTTCCGGGAGCATTGGCGTGTTGCTAGACGCTAACCAATGTTATTGCCTTTATGATAACATGCTCAAGTGGGAGCTGTTGGTATGTGATCACGTTATAATAAACGCATGTCCGGAAGTAATTTAAGCCTACGGGGTCACACGAAATGACACGGTAACTCTATACTATTAATTATTATATTAAAGTAATATATTAATTAATTTGATCACGAAATGATTAATTTAAATAAATTAAAGGGTTAATTTTATTTAATTAATTAAAAGGAGGTTAAATGTGAAATTAGGAAATTAGAGTTGGGCTCTAATTCCTAATGGGGTTGGGCCGAAATTTTAAAGGGCTTGGAAAGCCTTGAAGTTGCTTGCCCACCAAGTTATTAAACCCTAGATATATCCCTATATATAGAGGGTTTATATCAAAGGGTTTTATACATTCTTTCACACACAAAATCTCCTCTCTCTCTCTCTCTTTTGGGGTTCGGCCGAAACATAGGCAAAGAAAAAAAGGGTTTTGATTTTGCAAGGGTTTCGACACTTAGGGTATAAACAAAGGGGTTTGTTGTTCGTGATCGGGGTACTAGCATACGATATAAGAGGTGTCTAGTGTGCGATCGTAGAGGGTTTTACTTTAAACCCTATAATAATAATAATCTTATTATTATTTATTTTATTGGAAGCTTTGCATAAGGTACACGTTTCGATTCTCTCTTTGTTAATTAATGTGATTACATATTCGATTCTTCCGTTGCGCTTATGTGAATATTTATATGATTTATGTTCGCATATTCTAACAGTATACAGTTCGGTTTTTTTTATTACGGGTTACTTATTGGTTTCATAAACATATCCATGACCATATGATTTTTAATTAAACGGTTGAAGGTTCAACACAATAACACTAGAATACCGTTTAACTCGCTTGCGTAGCGAGTTATTATTCGCCCACGTCACAACCCGTACCATTATTCAGATTTTGTCACATCGCATCTCATTCGAGTTTTCTACTATGGGTGACTTTTTAGTTTTTTTTTCCACACATTTTCCTTTTGAGTCATTCAACCTTTTTATGGCCACACCCGTATCACTATTCTTAATTTCTCAAATCGCATTCCGATTGAAATCTCAAATAATATATCGAGGATTTTGCCACTTGTATCCCATTCGAGTTTTCTACTACAAGTACTTTTTTGGTTTCTTGCATACGTTTAAACAAACATATCCATGAGAAGAAAGTTTTTAATTAAGTGGTTGAAGGTTTAACACAAATACACTATAATAATGTAATCGTTTCAACAAGACAATTGAAGCCTCGCAACGCGAGGCCGGAATTTCCTAGTTAAGAATAATATATCAATTCTAGAGGCATTATTAGACGAAATAATTGTCTACATGTAGTATTTTTTTTTCTAGTAATTATGGGTTGCTCGAATAAAATGATTACTATGGTAAGACATATACTGTGGGTCTTTGGTAAGTAGTCATGTGTCTCATAAATATGTTGGTAGTTGGTCAATCATCCTTTCATTCTAGTACTAGTATATGTAAGACTTTGATTTCGATTTTGTTATTATTGAATTTAACCGTTGATAACTTGTAATGTATAAAATATTACTAAACTTAAGTTTGGACATTTGTGTATAATTAAGCTTTGAAATAAATGTTTAAACATATAATTTTTGTTTTAGATAACTAAACACTTATCCGCACAATGCAGCGACGGTGATGACAATGATGGTGGGTGGCGTCAGTGTAGGTGACGGACGACGGGTGTCGGCGGTGGTAGCGGTGTGGTTATTAATGTAAAAATGTAATTGATATAGATGAAGGTTGTGTAGTTATTTTAAGGGTTGAATGACGTATGTTGTAAATAATTAAATTAACGGTACTATAGGTATATTAGGTAGAGATATTTAAGTTAGTAAATAAAGACAGAAAGGTAAGTTACACTGAAAGTTGATAAAGAGAGAGTGATAGTTTGTTTTATAAAGTAATAAACATGTCAGTAGTAGTACACTGTACACACATCTAGGTTACTAATATGCATGTTAACTAACATGCATTCTTAGTTACTATAGACATGCATTTTAGTTTCTAAGGATTTTCAATCACACACGTTTTTTTATCGACATTCTATGTTAGTGGTAATTAAAATTTACTATGGAGTAGTAAGTTTTTAATTTTTCACGGTTCTTGAAAAAAAAGCATAAAAAACGTTGAATAGTTTAATACATAATTTTATCTTTCTACCCTTTGTTTACATGGAACTAGACGGACGTCCGCGCGATGCGGCGGTAATGGTGGTAGCGACGAAGGGGTGGCGACGGCGGCAGTGGCGGCGGCGATGTGCGGCGGTGACGGTGGTGGTGGCGTGGTGGTGAATGTAAATTAATTGATGTAAGAGAAGTTAATATGGTTCTTTAAGAGTTGGAGGATTTATGTTGTAATTTATTTCATTAAGGGTATTATAGGTAAATAAATGAAGATGTTTAAATTAGTGAATAAAGAAGAGGGGTAATGTGGTCATTTCAAAATCTTAATTACTTAAAAGGGGAGAGAGTATTTTGCTTTATAGAGTAGTATAGACTAATCATTATTTTTTTTTAAATCGAAAAATTTACTACTTTGTATCATACTAGTAAATGCAAATACACTTACCTAATCAATTCTATCTTTAAAAAAATTCCATAATAATTCTTATATTTCGGTATGTTAGACAAGTAGTTTTTTGTCCCCGGGGAGACATTACGTAACATCTACACATGTGGAAAAAATTATATAAAATGGAATTTTCGTGACAAAAGTTAAAAAGTGAAAAGTTATGTGGTCAAAAGTAAAGAAAACGAAACTTTGGTGGCTGAAGTTGAAAAATTTGAAGTTATGTGGTAAAAAGTTAAGAATATGAAACTTGGTTGACAAAAGGAAAAAATCCAAAAGTTATGTGGTGAAAAGTAAGGAAAATGAAAATTTCGTGAAAAAGGTTACAAAATTGAAAGTTATGTGACGAAAACACAAAGTTATATGGTAAAAAGTAAATAAAATAAAACTTTGGTGACTGAACTTTATGTGGTTAAAAGTTAAGAAAATAAACTTCGTTGACAAAAGTTAAAAATCCAAAAGTTATGTGGTAAAAAGTAAAGAAAATGAAACATTCGTGTCAAAAGTTAGAAAAGAAAAAGTATAAAATATGGCGTAAACTCAAAGTATGTGCAAAAACCAAATAAGATGAAGCTTTCGTGACAAAAGTTAAAAAAACTGAAAATTATGTAGTAAAAATTGTTGACAAAAGTTATAAAAAAAAATTATGTGGTAAAAAGTAAGAGAATGAAACTTTCCTGGCAAAAGTTGAAAAAATAAAAGTATAAAAAGTAAATAAAACAAAACTTTTGTGTGGAAAGTAGAAGAAACGAAAGTGATGTGGCAAAAAGTAAAAGGACGAAAACTTTAGTAAATTTATGTGATAAAAAGTAAAGAGAATGAAACTTTCGTGGCAAAAGTTAGGAAAACATATGTTTAAAAACTAAATAAAACCAAACTTTTGTGCTAAAAGTAAAAGAAATTAAAGTTATGTGACAAAAAGTAAAAGTTTAAAAGTTTATGTGATAAAAAGTAAAAAGAATGAAGTTTCGTGGCAAAAGTTAGAAAAATGAAAGTTTAAAAACTAAATAAAACAAAAATTTCGTGCCAAAAGTAAAAGAAATTAAGTTTATGTGACAAAAAGTAAAAAGTTAAAAGTTTCCGTGATATTAAGTAAAGAGAATGAAACTTTCGTGGCAAAAGTTAGGAAAACATATGTTTAAAAACTAAATAAAACCAAACTTTTGTGCTAAAAGTAAAAGAAATTAAAGTTATGTGACAAAAGTTAAAAGGTTAAAGTTATGTGGCAAAAATTAAGAAACCTAATATATTCTCTATTTTTATTAAAATGTAAAGAAAATGCAAGTTTGTGGTAAAAAAGCAAAGAAAAGAAGTTAAGTGGTAAATAAGAAAAAAGAAAAACATTACTGTAGCTTTCGCTACTTTAATTGTTATATTATAATAATTATTAATGTAAGCACTTAACTAATGTATTAAAAAAACACTCTTGTTAAAAGTTATATGAATAGAAATGTCTAAAATGTCATCCTTTGTCTATATTATTTAATATTTTCACCTATCACCCTTTAAATATTACACACACTATCTCCTTAACGTTAATGATTAAATTACACTATCAATCCTTTATCTTTTAAAATATCTCCATTAACCCTTTAAATCAATTACTTTTATATGAATTATCTACACCACTCGACGTCGCCTCCACCACCAACACTCGCCCCCACCACCACACCGTCGCCGCCACGACCACCGCCGCATTGCGCGGGTACGATGCTAATACTATTATATAGAAATTGTACACCCGGTTGAAAGGTTTAATCTTTTATATATATTAGAAGAGATCCTTTAAATAGAAAAATGAAAAATTCTAGACCCTACATTGAAGTTCATCTTTTATATTCCACCCTTAGATCAAAATGATTACATCATCTTTGAATGGACTTTTAGTCAAACACATTTTTAGTCCTCCAACATCCACTATACATTTCAACATTTTGCAACTTTTCACAATTTGTTTTATAACATAGATTACTTATATATTACGAACAATCTGAGAGACACTCTTTTAAGTTCGATCAAACGAATTTTTACAAAAAAATCATGTCCAATGTTTTAATAACAAAGTAATCTGAGAAACGCTCTTTTAAACGAATTTTTTTTAATCCGATCCATAATTTAATAAGGGTTTTTATTAACAACTTTACAAATTCTTGATTTTTTTAATATGATGATTATGATCGATCTCCATATTCTAATTAGGGTTTTTCTTTACAAGATGATTAAAATACAAGATTCTAAAATACAAGATAAATATAATTATCAAAGAAAATATTTTTTCTCATTACGATATATTTTTTCTTATGTCAGTTTTTATAGTTTTTACTTTTTATTTATTTGCCAGTTTTTTATATGTACATATTTAACTTTTATTATATTGTTTTTCCGCGTTTCACGCGGGTTATAAGCTAGTTATTTATATATACGAAATTTCTATTATTATAATCCTAATAAATTAATCACATCATCAATTCTTTATTTTTTAAAGTATCTGCACTATCTCTTACATCAATTACATTACATCAATAACTTTCAAAGCTACAACATTCAATGCCGTCATCACCACCACTACCACTTTGCACGGATAGCTGGGAGGGGCGGATGTAGTATGCTTTTGGTGGGGGGTAATGCCCCCAATAGGTTGCCCAAAATTTAGTTTTTACTTCTGTAAAATTTTGTCACCAAAGCCCAAAGCTATTAAATGCCCTCAACTTAAATTTTGAATGCCCTCCCTTAAAGAGTGGAAGAATGAATCATCACTCAATCCAAGATTCCAATTTCTAAATATCGAAAACAATAACAGCTTAATACTTCATTATTTTATTTCTGTTAATGAAGATTAAAATAATAATAATTGTAATATTCAATCCTCTTATCTTTTGTATACTACAAAATAATTGTAATATTCAATCCTCTTATCTTTTGTATACTACAAAATAATTTATTTATTGTTGTTGTGAATATTGCAATTAGTATTTCATATTAGTTTGTTTATAATATACCGATGATTATATTATTATCCTTTATAATATATAGATGATTTTATTATTATCTTTTTTAATGGTTTAAGGTGTAACTTATTAATCATAGGTATCATTATTATGATTAAATGGTCCGCTTTGGTTTAACTAGGATTATATAACATCTAAAACCACAAACCAAACCATATTAACGGTTCATGAAAAAAACAAATCGACGGTCTAAATATTTTAATATCAACCCGACCAATCCGTCCAATTACTTCGATTCAAATGGTTTAGTTAGTTTGAACCAAACCGTGCACATTCCTAACTGTATTTTGAATAAATTGGCTCTTTTGCTGTTGCATTATTATTGCTATTTTGCTGTTGATGTTCGGTTGTATTAAAGTTGTTGTTTCGAGGTTGTATTATTGGTGTTTTATTGGTTGTTTTTTTGTAGAGTTTTGTGACGGTTTCAAGGCTGTTTTGAAGCTATTTAAAAGGTTATTTCGTTGTAGTTATGTAACTTTGTTTTTTGTTGTTGTTTAATGGCGGTTATGAGGCTCATCCGTTATCAAGTAAGTTTTTTTGCCCCCGTTTCAAGAAATTCCTGGATCCGCCTCTGGCTGGGACCCCTCAAATAAGTTTACAATTTTTCGGTTTTAATTAGATTTAGACGATCTCGTAAATAAAAGTTAACAAGTCATCCATCACGTACACTTCTAATCCATATTCTAATGAAAAGAGTGGTTAGAAAAGAAAAGGTTAAAAGAAAGTAAACACAACAACCTTTTAACGCGTATCGTCATTTCTTTCACTTTTGTCCCTCCCACTATTCCATGCTTTTTTTCCCCACAAAACACTCACTCAAATTTACAATACAATCAAGTATCACCCCGCCATTAACGCTGGGACCAATGTACAATATTATTATTACCTAGGCTTCCTTCCTTCCTTTATTCCATCATTCCTCATAGAGTTATCGACCTAAATCGTCCCTGTGGTTTACCCAAACAATCAAGTTTCATCCCTGCAGATTCGAAACCTCAAGGTCAATCCTTTATATGAGGATAAGGTAACCATTTAGTCCTTTGACTGTTTGACCGTTTACCCCCCTCCGTTAAGCCCCCCACGTGCCATTCACGTGAGGGGTAGTCGAGTAATTTCTCACCCAGTTATCGACACGAATCGTCCTTGTGGTTTACCCAAATAATCAAGTTTCATCCCTGAAAATCCGAAACCTCAAAGTCAATCATTTATAGGAGGATAAGGTTCCTATTTGGCTCTTTTGCTGTTGCATTATTATTGCTATTTTGCTGTTGATGTTCGGTTGTATTAAAGTTGTTGTTTCGAGGTTGTATTATTGGTGTTTTATTGGTTGTTTTTTTGTAGAGTTTTGTGACGGTTTCAAGGCTGTTTTGAAGCTATTTAAAAGGTTATTTCGTTGTAGTTATGTAACTTTGTTTTTTGTTGTTGTTTAATGGCGGTTATGAGGCTCATCCGTTATCAAGTAAGTTTTTTTGCCCCCGTTTCAAGAAATTCCTGGATCCGCCTCTGGCTGGGACCCCTCAAATAAGTTTACAATTTTTCGGTTTTAATTAGATTTAGACGATCTCGTAAATAAAAGTTAACAAGTCATCCATCACGTACACTTCTAATCCATATTCTAATGAAAAGAGTGGTTAGAAAAGAAAAGGTTAAAAGAAAGTAAACACAACAACCTTTTAACGCGTATCGTCATTTCTTTCACTTTTGTCCCTCCCACTATTCCATGCTTTTTTTCCCCACAAAACACTCACTCAAATTTACAATACAATCAAGTATCACCCCGCCATTAACGCTGGGACCAATGTACAATATTATTATTACCTAGGCTTCCTTCCTTCCTTTATTCCATCATTCCTCATAGAGTTATCGACCTAAATCGTCCCTGTGGTTTACCCAAATAATCAAGTTTCATCCCTGCAGATTCGAAACCTCAAGGTCAATCCTTTATATGAGGATAAGGTAACCATTTAGTCCTTTGACTGTTTGACCGTTTACCCCCCTCCGTTAAGCCCCCCACGTGCCATTCACGTGAGGGGTAGTCGAGTAATTTCTCACCCAGTTATCGACACGAATCGTCCTTGTGGTTTACCCAAATAATCAAGTTTCATCCCTGCAGATTCGAAACCTCAAGGTCAATCCTTTATATGAGGATAAGGTAACCATTTAGTCCTTTGACTGTTTGACCGTTTACCCCCCTCCGTTAAGCCCCCCACGTGCCATTCACGTGAGGGGTAGTCGAGTAATTTCTCACCCAGTTATCGACACGAATCGTCCTTGTGGTTTACCCAAATAATCAAGTTTCATCCCTGCAGATTCGAAACCTCAAGGTCAATCCTTTATATGAGGATAAGGTAACCATTTAGTCCTTTGACTGTTTGACCGTTTACCCCCCTCCGTTAAGCCCCCCACGTGCCATTCACGTGAGGGGTAGTCGAGTAATTTCTCACCCAGTTATCGACACGAATCGTCCTTGTGGTTTACCCAAATAATCAAGTTTCATCCCTGCAGATTCGAAACCTCAAGGTCAATCCTTTATATGAGGATAAGGTAACCATTTAGTCCTTTGACTGTTTGACCGTTTACCCCCCTCCGTTAAGCCCCCCACGTGCCATTCACGTGAGGGGTAGTCGAGTAATTTCTCACCCAGTTATCGACACGAATCGTCCTTGTGGTTTACCCAAATAATCAAGTTTCATCCCTGCAGATTCGAAACCTCAAGGTCAATCCTTTATATGAGGATAAGGTAACCATTTAGTCCTTTGACTGTTTGACCGTTTACCCCCCTCCGTTAAGCCCCCCACGTGCCATTCACGTGAGGGGTAGTCGAGTAATTTCTCACCCAGTTATCGACACGAATCGTCCTTGTGGTTTACCCAAATAATCAAGTTTCATCCCTGCAGATTCGAAACCTCAAGGTCAATCCTTTATATGAGGATAAGGTAACCATTTAGTCCTTTGACTGTTTGACCGTTTACCCCCCTCCGTTAAGCCCCCCACGTGCCATTCACGTGAGGGGTAGTCGAGTAATTTCTCACCCAGTTATCGACACGAATCGTCCTTGTGGTTTACCCAAATAATCAAGTTTCATCCCTGCAGATTCGAAACCTCAAGGTCAATCCTTTATATGAGGATAAGGTAACCATTTAGTCCTTTGACTGTTTGACCGTTTACCCCCCTCCGTTAAGCCCCCCACGTGCCATTCACGTGAGGGGTAGTCGAGTAATTTCTCACCCAGTTATCGACACGAATCGTCCTTGTGGTTTACCCAAATAATCAAGTTTCATCCCTGCAAATCCGAAACCTCAAAGTCAATCCTTTATAGGAGGATAAGGTTCCTATTTGGTCCTTTGACTATTTGACCATCTAATCTCCTTCGTTAAGCCCCTCACGCCACCATCAGCCAACCGCCAAAGCCCTCACCACTACCAGACGATGGTCTTAGCCGCCGCCACCATACCTATATCCAGATCTATATCTATAAAATCCGACCACCATCTATATCCAGATCTATATCTATAAAATCCGACCACCATACCTTATCGATCTATATCTATAAAATCCGACCACCATACCTATATCCAGATCTATATCTATAAAATCCGACCACCATACCTATATCCAGATCTATATCTATAAAATCCGACCACCATACCTATATCCAGATCTATATCTATAAAATCCGACCACCATACCTATATCCAGATCTATATCTATAAAATCCGACCACCATCTATATCCAGATCTATATCTATAAAATCCGACCACCATACCTTGATCGATATCTATAAAATCCGACCACCATACCTATATCCAGATCTATATCTATAAAATCCGACCACCATACCTATATCCAGATCTATATCTATAAAATCCGACCACCATACCTATATCCAGATCTATATCTATAAAATCCGACCACCATACCTATATCCAGATCTATATCTATAAAATCCGACCACCATACCTATATCCAGATCTATATCTATAAAATCCGACCACCATACCTATATCCAGATCTATATCTATAAAATCCGACCACCATACCTATATCCAGATCTATATCTATAAAATCCGACCACCATACCTATATCCAGATCTATATCTATAAAATCCGACCACCATCTATATCCAGATCTATATCTATAAAATCCGACCACCATACCTTGATCGATATCTATAAAATCCGACCACCATACCTATATCCAGATCTATATCTATAAAATCCGACCACCATACCTATATCCAGATCTATATCTATAAAATCCGACCACCATACCTATATCCAGATCTATATCTATAAAATCCGACCACCATACCTATATCCAGATCTATATCTATAAAATCCGACCACCATACCTATATCCAGATCTATATCTATAAAATCCGACCACCATACCTATATCCAGATCTATATCTATAAAATCCGACCACCATACCTATATCCAGATCTATATCTATAAAATCCGACCACCATACCTATATCCAGATCTATATCTATAAAATCCGACCACCATCTATATCCAGATCTATATCTATAAAATCCGACCACCATACCTTGATCGATATCTATAAAATCCGACCACCATACCTATATCCAGATCTATATCTATAAAATCCGACCACCATACCTATATCCAGATCTATATCTATAAAATCCGACCACCATACCTATATCCAGATCTATATCTATAAAATCCGACCACCATACCTATATCCAGATCTATATCTATAAAATCCGACCACCATACCTATATCCAGATCTATATCTATAAAATCCGACCACCATACCTATATCCAGATCTATATCTATAAAATCCGACCACCATACCTATATCCAGATCTATATCTATAAAATCCGACCACCATACCTATATCCAGATCTATATCTATAAAATCCGACCACCATCTATATCCAGATCTATATCTATAAAATCCGACCACCATACCTATATCCAGATCTATATCTATAAAATCCGACCACCATCTATATCCAGATCTATATCTATAAAATCCGACCACCATACCTTGATCGATATCTATATGTGAGGGGCTTAACGAAGGAGATTAGACGGTCAAATAGTCAAAGGACCAAATAGGAACCTTATCCTCCTATAAAGGATTGACTTTGAGGTTTCGGATTTTCAGGGATGAAACTTGATTATTTGGGTAAACCACAAGGACGATTCGTGTCGATAACTGGGTGAGAAATTACTCGACTACCCCTCACGTGAATGGCACGTGGGGGGCTTAACGGAGGGGGGTAAACGGTCAAACAGTCAAAGGACTAAATGGTTACCTTATCCTCATATAAAGGATTGACCTTGAGGTTTCGAATCTGCAGGGATGAAACTTGATTATTTGGGTAAACCACAGGGACGATTTAGGTCGATAACTCTTCCTCGTAATATATTTATCACTACACTCTTCATTTATAACTATATATTTTTGAACATTGCTTTCTTTCTTTGTATAATTATAACATGGCTCATGAAACAACTCAAGTTGGGCCTGAGTCAGAGTCCGGGACGAAGGGGATGAATCCTAGAGTCGAGATTGATACGTCGCAGCCATTTGAGTCGGTTAAGGAGGCCGTGACGCGGTTCGGTGGCAGTGGTTCATGGATTCCTCTTCATATCCTTCGACTTGCGGGTGTAAGTTAAAATTTTCTCTTTTCCACGCTTACTTTGTGTTTATCATGAAGTTAATTTACGTGTTACTCATTTTTATTAAAGTTTTTCTCTCATAAGTATATGAATTACGACATTTTATTGCTCGAATAAAATCATTCTAACTTGATTCAGCTAATTAATCTGCTAATCATGGCTTACTAGTTATGTGTTTGTTTTGCATTATCGGAAAAATGTATGGTGAGTATGGGTCGGTTTTGGCTTAAAAAGAAAAATCTAACTGTAACATTTCGTTTTCGAAAACTAGAAACGGTTAGATTCGGTTTTTTGTTCGATCTTTAATTCGATTTCGGTTCGATTCGATTTTAATTAATTTAATTGTTAAGTAAATCATACGACAATAAACTAGAATGTACAATTGATTATTATTAACTAATTTCATGTTTTAGGGGTTGAAATTAGTAAAATTTCTTTAAATTAATGTCGTGTATTTTTAAATACTAGTATATATAAAAGAGAAACCTTAAATTTTGAAATGGAAAAGTTTAAAACTAAGTTTTGACTAGAATCATAGATCAGAATGATTATGTAAGTTTAAAAATGGATTACTCAACTGAAATATTTAAAAAAACTAATAAAGGCATAATGTATTCTCGCCCTAAAAATAATACTTGAAAATCCTTTAAATACACATGTTATAAATCCAAATCGGTGGAGTGGGGGATCTAGTGACTAGTGGTGTATATGTATATGTACATTAATGCGATGGTCCACTAAAGATTTTATAGGCATAAACTAAAATTTAATTCCAATGAGGAAAAGCTTTTAAAAGCTTTTTATTTTTCCAACCAACCATCTATTAATTAAAAATAAGAAAAAGTCATTCACTCTAATATAAAAGCTTTTTCTAAAATTTTTTGTGTGTGAATTGAAAAAAAACTTTTCTTCAAAGATTGGAGGTGCTCTTAAGACCACCTTTCGTGGCGGGCTTCGACGATCCGTTGGCATGAAAGAGCCGGTTTAAAGATCTTCAAGTTGGGAAGTGTTGAAGATAAAAATTGGTTCAATGTTAAAGTTTAGTGTTATGCTCATATAATAGTTTAAAACTAAGTTTTGACTAGAATCATAGATCAGAATGATTATGTAAGTTTAAAAATGGATTACTCAACTGAAATATTTAAAAAAACTAATAAAGGCATAATGTATTCTCGCCCTAAAAATAATACTTGAAAATCCTTTAAATACACATGTTATAAATCCAAATCGGTGGAGTGGGGGATCTAGTGACTAGTGGTGTATATGTATATGTACATTAATGCGATGGTCCACTAAAGATTTTATAGGCATAAACTAAAATTTAATTCCAATGAGGAAAAGCTTTTAAAAGCTTTTTATTTTTCCAACCAACCATCTATTAATTAAAAATAAGAAAAAGTCATTCACTCCAATGCAAAAGCTTTTTCTAAAACTTTTTTTGTGTGTGAATTGAAAAAAAAAAAATGGATTACTCAACTGAAATATTTAAAAAAACTAATAAAGGCATAATGTATTCTCGCCCTAAAAATAATACTTGAAAATCCTTTAAATACACATGTTATAAATCCAAATCGGTGGAGTGGGGGATCTAGTGACTAGTGGTGTATATGTATATGTACATTAATGCGATGGTCCACTAAAGATTTTATAGGCATAAACTAAAATTTAATTCCAATGAGGAAAAGCTTTTAAAAGCTTTTTATTTTTCCAACCAACCATCTATTAATTAAAAATAAGAAAAAGTCATTCACTCTAATGCAAAAGCTTTTTCTAAAATTTTTTGTGTGTGAATTGAAAAAAAGCTTTTCTTCAAAGGTTGAGGATTATCAACCTTTTGATAAAAAAAAGCCTTTGTACCCAATGGTATCAAGCTTTTCAAAGACTTTTTTTCTTCAAAAAAAGCTTTTCATCAACCTCCATTGGAGGTGCTCTTAAGACCACCTTTCGTGGCGGGCTTCGACGATCCGTTGGCATGAAAGAGCCGGTTTAAAGATCTTCAAGTTGGGAAGTGTTGAAGATAAAAATTGGTTCAATGTTAAAGTTTAGTGTTATGCTCATATAATAGTTTAAAACTAAGACATAGTTTATAAGAGGAAAAATAGTTGTAGATGATCTTACAAAAGATATTTAGAAACTTATGTTACATTTTGAAATACTCGTCCAATAACTATCAACACAACAATAATAAATTAAAACGTTATGTACCTTAACTTTTGTTGTGAGTTGATAAGAAAAACTAGCTGAAACATATAATCTTATAAATCATTTTTTGTTATAAATTATTGCTTTGTATTATTGTAGTATGATATGATATTTTTATTAACTCGACATGACATCAAAAAATAGAAAGACAAAAACTCTGTAGTCGGCCCAATTCTGTTCTTATAAACAATGAACCTTTTTTTCCACCTATACTTTCTCGGCAACAAAGATTAAAGCATGGAATTTCCGACAATAGCTTTCAAAAGAAATGATTTATTTGTACCCGTTGTAGTCAATGCACCTTTCAAAAAAGTTATATAGTGGTTGCAAAAGATGCAAAAAACTATGATATTGTAAAAAGTTAGAATATGTGTGTCTTGTTTTACATAACTACATAAAATTTCATAGTTAGAGATTATATGTTAAGCTAAAAGAACTTTAAAAATATATATTTGTTGTGTTTGGTTGCGCGTTTTGTATGTGATTTTCTTTTTTGGGGTCTTATCGACCCATTTGGTTGTTTAGTACGAGTACCAGACACTTGGATTTTAATGAAATCCGCCTCTAAACACACCTATGAAAGCTTCTCCGCCGGATAATCTGGAATCGACTAGGCTTTTTGGTAGATCAGCAAATGCTCATTTGTGGCAAGATCTATGTTCATCAAGACATTCTTGTGGCAGTAACTGTAATTAAAAATAAGACAGTAATAAAGTTACTTTTCACTGCAAATATTTACCTCTCTAAGTTGATCTCATTAAAAAGACTTAAGACAAGCAATGGGTCCAACACTGGTTTACCTGTGTACCTAAATGTTTAAAGGTTGTTAGAATTTGCAAAATCTATATTGATTACCCCGGCATAGGCTGGGATTGGGTACCGTTGTTGTTGTTGTTGTTGTATATTGATTGGCTGTATATGTATTTAAATATGTATTATATGTGCATACTTGCTTTAGAATTTATAGTAAACTTGAAAGAGTTTGTTAGGTTATTTTACCACTTTATGAATTTATGTACTCTTATGAAAGATTGATATATAGTTGAAAGATATTTTTAAGATAAACATTCAAGTTCATGAATGAATAATAGATGGTTTGACCATCAAAGTCAAACTGAAGTCAAACTTAATCCAGCCAATATAGTTTCTTGAAAAACTAATAAGTTAACAAGATTCTTTTTTTGGTGAATAGCATGATGTTGCAGAAATGGACATGGAAACAGTAGAAAAACAAGCTGAACAACTAGAAAAAGAACTGATCATCAAAGAACAAGAAACACTCGAGGT
Source organism: Erigeron breviscapus (assembly GCA_034093135.1). Lineage (NCBI taxonomy): Eukaryota > Viridiplantae > Streptophyta > Magnoliopsida > Asterales > Asteraceae > Erigeron > Erigeron breviscapus. The sequence continues at coordinate 95,319,886 of CM067168.1, read as the reverse complement.
GCTACGAGAACTCGAGTCAGCAAAATCAGCCATGGAAGGATTGAAAGTCAACCTAATGAAAGAAGCCTCATCAATCCTAAATTTGAATCCAGAATCAGGAGCCACAACACCCGTTGACAAGTCAACGGCTAGTATGACCTTGTGTCCAATTCCTTTACCTCCTGCAGTCATCTTGACAGAGCTAAAAGAAGCAAAGTCAAATCTAAACAAGACGACAAATGATCTTGCTATGATTCGTGCTTCGGTTGAATCTTTACACAAAAAAATGAGAACCCATAAAGCAAATTTTGAAGAAAAAGAAGAAGAAACGAAACATATGGTTGAAGAATCGATTGATGTTTCAAACGGGCCACAGAAGTTGACATTTGAAGCACAACAGTTTAGAAAAATGGAAGAAGCTGCACAATATGAAGTAATCAAGGCGACGTCTGAGATTGAGCACACAAAAATAAGTATAAGAATGGTGGAGATGAGGTTGATTGCTGCTAAAAAGATGGAAGAAGCTGCAAGAGCTATGGAAGCTGTGGCTCGAGCAGAGAATAATGATGATAATAAATCTTTGGTTCGTGAAAGGATAACGTTGTCTTATGAAGAGTACTCTGCACTTGCTGAAAAGGCACAAAAAGCTGAAGAAGGGTTCAAGAAAAATGGTTACTATAGAAAAGACGCTAATCTGTCTACAATGGCGTTTTTTAAGAACGCAATGGATCAAACCGATACTCTTAAATGCAGCCGAAGGACCCTTGAAGAGGCATTAGGTAATAATCATCTTCTTATTTTTAGCATTTTTATTTACTCAATATAGCAGCGGGTTGTGAAGTGGGTCAGACAATTTGGATAATTTGTGACAATGGGTCCATGTGGAAAAGAAAAAAGACAATATGAAAATATTTATGGGGTAATTTTTGTATCTATATGATTTTTGTTATGATCAGGGCCTAGAACAGAAGCTGCAAATGTAAGAAATCTCGAATCAAGAAATGAGTTTTTCCGGGGAAGATCAGCTAACCATCCGAAACCCAGGAACCCATACCCATTTCGTACTCCAAGAAGTTATGCACCATTGATAGGGGACGATTCAAACTTGATCAACAAAGAATCACGGCCTGTTTTAAGATCGAGTGTCTCAATTGGTGACATTTTAAGCAGGAAACTAATCCTGCAAGATGATATAGTCGTTCGAGATGATGTTGAAAGACAAACTCAAAGAGACGAAGCGTCTTTAAATCAAATGCTTCGTGAACAAAGCGGTCTTATATTTCATGATTCTGGAAAAGCCGATAAAGAAGGGAGAATCGACAAGCAGTTCTTTACCCAGAGAAAAAAATTTGGTTTCATTCATATCACGCTACCTTTAACAAAGCATAAGAAGAAATCGAGACCACAAACTCCAGAACCATTAAACATGAGGTTTCCTTAGTATATTTTTTTCTAATGATTTTAAGATTGTTTTTTAATTTGGGAGTGATTTGGGGGTGTTGTGATTTTTTAAGAGGTGTGTGATATATATAAGTATAGTTTCTTGGCTGGCTAACCGTTGCTGTACAATTACTCGGTATGTCAAGGACTTAGATCGGTATATGCTTGTCTCGTGTCCTATGGTGTCAAGTTTGACTAACTTTGTAAAGTCAAACCCAATTAATAGTGTGTTATATAGGATGTATCTTTGTTCGGGTGATTGTAATTCATAGTTGCAGATGATATGTTGATTCTATTATAAAGTGTGTTCTGCAAAACTTAAATATATATAAGTTGAGTCATATTTTGCAAAAGTTAACCCTTTTTTCGTGTCTATATATGCAATATTTGCATTATGGTCCCAATACGATTCACAGCAAAGAAAACAACTTTCTTCGCAAATCCTTAGAGAAACTTGTCGTACGCCTCTTTAGAGGAACAGAATACGACAATTTTCTAGGTGATGTTGAGGTCAGTAGTTTGATTTATCAGTAGTTTACTTTGTCATTTGGCATTATATTTCGCTATTGATTCCACTTACTTTACATGTCACGCCCAAAAATTATAAGTACCAACAACCAAATTCGATTCTAAAAAGATAAACGACACAAAAGATGAATCATAGATTTAACTGTTGCACGATATTGATGCTCGGCCTTGCACAGTTGCACTAGAGTGGGTTGGTGTACCTAGTCTTGACTCTTGAGGCCCAAATCCTTCTACAAAAGCCCATTGATAAGCCCAGTAAAAATGTGGGAAGTCAAAAAAAAAAAACTTTATCTGCCATATTGATGGTATCCATAGTGTACCAAAGTATCCATACTTTGTGAAGAAACTCAGAATGTTAAAGTCTCCTATTCGAAGTCTTTTTTTTTAAGCAGGGTAATCTTCATAAGAGAGTTAGTTCTCTGCGAAGTGAGTTGGACGAGATTCAAAGAGCTATTGATACAAATCCAACTGATGCTAGTTTGCGTGAGAAGGAAGGTGCATGTCTTCAAGCCTTTCAAGAAGCTGTACTTGATGAGGAAAGGTTTTTAAAACAAAAATCAAAGGTAGAATGGCTTGCCGTTGGTGATGCTAATACATCATATTTCCATAAATCTCTTAAGTGCAGGAACCATAGGAGCCGTATTGATGTTATAAAGGATGCTAGCGGCTTGTTATGTGAAGGAAGTGAAGTTCAAAATGCCTTTGTTAAGCATTATGAGCTGTTCTTGGGTGACGAAGATAATGCGAGTCTTTTGCCAACACCCGATCTGTTTGTTAATAAATTAGAGGACCGGGTCGCTTTGGATATGGTTCGTGATGTGTCTGATGAAGAAATTTAAAATGTCATGTTTTCTATTGCCGAGAACAAAGCCCCAGGACCGGACGGTTTCACATCAGCTTTTTTTAAAAGCTCGTGTACTATTGTTGGTAAGGATGTCATGATGGCTATCCATGATTTTTTCCGAAAAGGGATGTTGGACCTCCTAGATGTGCTTTCAAGATTGATATCCAGAAGGCATACGATACCGTGGATTGGAACTTTTTGGAGGCTGTATTATTGGGATTTGCTTTTCATCCGGTTATGGTAAATTGGATAATGGTGTGTGTGTCCTCCACCTCTTTTTCTTTATGTATTAATGGTAACGTCCATGGCTACTTTAAAGGTAAAAGGGGGCTTAGGCAAGGTGATCCAATATCACCTTATTTTTTACACCTTGTAATGGAGGTACTAACTTTCGTATTGCAGCAATCAGTTCGCATTGATTCCTCTTTCAGATTTCATAATAGGTGCGAAAAACAAAGACTCATAAATCTCTGCTTTGCTGATGACTTGTTTCTATTTGCTAGATGTGAAACCCAATCCACCAGAATGTTAATGGACTCGTTAAATCAACTTAAAATGATGTCAGGTTTGGTTCCAAGTGTGCAGAAAAGTACTGTGTTCTTCTGTAATGTTCCTAATCACACAAAGATTTCAATTCTAGGAATCATGCCATTTGAGGAAGGAAAGTTACCTGTCAGGTACTTGGGGGTGCCCCTAATCTCATCTAGACTAATGTATAAAGACTGTAAACTTTTAGTTGAAAGAATGCAAAAGCGAATTACCGATTGGAAAACCAAATCTCTCTCGTTTGCTGGGAGGCTACAATTGATTGTTTCAGTCCTTTCTTCGATGCATATCTATTGGTCCTCAGTGTTTATTTTGCCTGCTCGTGTGATTAAAGACCTTGAAAAGCTGATGCGTGGGTTTCTATGGTGTCAAGGTCCTATGCAAAAAGGGAAGGCTAAGGTGTCGTGGAAAGCTACTTGTGTTCCGAAGAGTGAAGGAGGTTTAGGTATTAAACGCATTGCAGAAATGAATAAAGCTCTCATGACTTCTCATATCTGGAGCATTCTTAATAGGCGGGAGTCTTTATGGGTTGCTTGGATCCATGATTATAAACTAAAGGGGCGCAATTTTTGGGATGTCCCGGCTCGAACAGATAGTAGTTGGGGCTGGAGAAAGATTCTTTACATGAGAACGTCAATTAAAAATCACATTAAAATGAGAATTGGAAATGGTAAGTCCACGTCTGCTTGGTTTGATGTTTGGAGTGAGAATGGTCAGTTATGTGAAATTGTGACTCCTAGGGAAATTAAAAATGCTGGTCTCACACTGGAAGCTAAGGTTGCAGACATTTGTAGGAATGTTGAATGGGTCTGGCCTAATGCGTGGTATGTAAAATATCTTGGTTTAATGACCGAGCCTGTCCCTCACCTTGATCAGAATAAAAACGATGAAGTTATTTGGATAGACAATGAAAAAGTTGAACAACCATACACAACAACTATTGCATGGAACTCCATACGAAGTAATGAGCAGAAGGTGACATGGATGGATATTGTTTGGTCCTCTCAGTGTATACCGAGGCATTCATTTCATTTGTGGTTGATAATGCGTAGGAAACTCTTGACACAAGACAGAATCATCAAATGGGCATCGGCAAGAAGAAAGAACATGAATATGATGTGCTGTGCATTGTGTAAAGCTAATTATGATTCACATAACCATTTGTTTTTTGAATGTCCTTTTTCAACGCAAGTTTGGTTAAAAGTTAGGGATTTGGGTGGATTGCAACACCTTCCACCGCTCTTGGACGTTATAATGGAATGGATGAATCGTCGTGCAAAATCAAGATTGATTGCAAATGTGGTGGGGAGACTCCTTGTTGCTTCAACGGCTTATTTCTTATGGCAAGAAAGAAATAATAGGATGTTCAAAGACCAAGCTCGCCCTCCTGATCTGCTTTGTGAAGTAATTACATCTATTGTTCGGTTAAAGCTTATGACATTAAAGTTCAAAAAGACTGCTCGGGTGATCCATATGCTTGAGGCTTTGGGTATCTGTGGTGATTCTTTCTTTATCAATGGCTGATGGTGCTCTATCTTTTGGTTTTATCCAATATGTATGTTATGTCAATTGGTTAGCATAAAGGTAGATTGGTTTTTGGCTTTGATTCACTAGGTTTTATTTGTTAACATATATGTAGTATGAATTAGTATGGTACGTCCACCATGCTACTTGTAACGAACCGTTTTGATAGTTGTTATAATACAAAGTCGTCGGGGTAACCCTTTACCCAAAAAACATTAGATAGATACCGGTACTAAAACCGGCTTAGCAACGGAAAAACCCCCAATGTGTCGCAGCGTATATATCCATTGAAATTTTTTTGTTCAAGTACTTATCCAGAGATGTGGTGCATTGGAGGTTTTTGTGTTTGATTTTAGGTTTTTGGGATTAATTTTGGGTTTGTTTTTGGTGAAAATATTGGATATGAGAGTTTGGGCCTGGGTTTATGATAAGCTTCGTAATGGATGATTGATTGATTGTACATTATTTCCCATACAAATTACAAAAACTTTCATATTCACGTAATGTACAATAACCAAAATCGAGATTGACATGTCGCACCATATTTCAATGCAACATATTGACTGGATTTCTAGATATAATATTTTGGGGTTTTCCTGTACCAACATCGGTTTTCGGGGGATGGAGTCATGAGACACAACCCTCTCCAACCCTCAGGGTGCACGGAGTGCCCCGGGGAGGGAATAGGTATCGGATTTGAACACCATTCCGCGCAACAGGTACCTATAAGGTGGGGAGGGATTTGGGGACAATGGTGCCGGTTTCCTTGCCTATTCTTTTGACCGTTGAATGCTTAAAAAAAAATAAAAATTGGGGCCCAGATCCAAAGACTAATCCACTTTTGTCTTTTCTTTCTTTCTTTCTTTCTTCCTTTCTTATTTATATATGTTTCTGCATCTTTTCTACACCAAAAACAACACAAAAACCTCCATATTCATACATTTTACATTTATATATATACACCTTTATATTACAGTTACATATATATATATCATGAACCTTTCCTTTATTTTTCGGATCCGGCACAACACCTCCAAATTTGCCATCGGACTCGAGTTTATTTATGTATTGTGTTGTCGTTTCGTTTTAGATTGTAGTTTCGTGTTTTATTTTGTTGTGTTAGTTTAATATTGTATTAGTTTTAATTTATTAAATAAAAGTTTAAGTTATTATTTGAATAAAAATAAATAGAAAATAAATAAAATAGAAAAGGGTGGGGAGGGGCGGGGAGGGTGGGGAGGTATTCCCTGCAATTAGGGAGCGGACAGGTACCTATTGAAAAATCAGGGAGGGCGGGGAGGGGTGGCGAGGTACTCCCCCCACCCATTAACCGCCAATTATCAGGATTTTGTTACCTCAGTTCAACCCTCCAACTCTTATATTTAAAAAGGTTACGAACCAACAGTCTCTTATAGAAAAATAGGACGTCGGACCATTAAATCAGCTTGGTGGTGTTCCAAAATAAATAATATGCATATAATTACATATTAGTAACACTTTTTTTTGAACGGCATTACATATATTAGTAACATATTAGTAACACTTAAGAAATTAGTCATATACATTATGTGACAAATAACATTTACATATCTATAAACTCTTATAAAGGGTATTGAGATTAAGTTTTAAGCACTTTTTTCATTCCCATAATACCCTCCTTAATTACATTATATTTTACCCATCCTCCTCTAATTGCCGAATTTACCCTTGCCAAAAAATTAAACCCACAAAGAAACCCACAGCCGATCCACTCTCATTCTCACAATCTCACTCCCAGCAACCCCAGTCTCCTCCCATTTCACCACCACCAAATCCACCGTCACCACCATCTCAATCTCCGCCGCGGTTGAGCCACCGCCGGATTCATCGCCACCAACCATCGCCACCAATATGTTAACCAAATGACACACACACACTAAATCACAACCCCTCTCTCTCTCGCCGGATTCATCGCCACCAACCACCGCCGTCAAATTCATCACCATCAACAAGGGTTTTTCTTCCTGTTATTATTATTAATTTCTCATTAAATTGTTGTACATCTATATTATTATTATTGTTGTACATCTATTTTAATTTTATTTTACCAATTCAGGGGGTTTTTCTGCTCGCCACCGCCTTAAACATCACCACCAACCACCGTCCGCCGGAATCTAACTAATTGTTTACGGTATTTTTTTTCTCACTAATGGTTTACGGTTTTCATTTTGAATGATACTCTTGCAAGATTAAAGGATAAAGTTTGAATCTTGATGTTAAGATTATGATTAAGACATCATCGATTATGAATGAAAGTAAGGATATACTCTTTGCTTTCAAAAAATCGATTAAGGTGAATTTTTATAAATTGGTATATTATTATTTACAGATCAATAACACGGCTACCACAAATCACTATCAAACTAATGCCACTTCTTTTTTTGTTTTGAGGTATAATTTCATTTATGTTATAGAGTTTTGTTCATTTGAGTCTAGTTTTTTTCATGAAAACCAAGGGACAAATCCTAGCCATTGGATTATCCCCTCAAAAATAAATCCCTACCCTTTATCTCACCTCGTCTATTCCCCCCCACCGAAACACACACACACACACACACACAACTTCGCCGGAAAACTTCAAACGCGATAAAACCTTCGTTCCTTCGAATTAGAACATCACACTTACACCAAAACACTCACAATCACACCGCGAACAAACCCTGACCAGAAATTAATCCGATCTATACTCGCCGGAAAACTTGAAAAAATCACCGGAAAAATTAAAAACACTATAACTTTGCTGTTTCTTCGAATTAATGCATGAAACTTGTACCAAATCACTCAGAAACACATTCCGCACAAACCCTAACCAATAAACACTGTTTTCGAGCTCGCCGGAAAAATCACAGTGTCGCCGGAAAAATCACATTCCACCATCTCTTGGATCGCCGCCCATCAAATCCATACCATTCCCATATGCGTCCCTTGACGGTCAGTTTATAACGGATAAGGGCCTCTGGCCCGTTCCGTATCCACCCGAAAACGAAATTGATTAGCCGGAGAAGTCGCCGGAGAAGATTCGACGGCGTTAGTGTCTTAGTGATTACCAATCAAGCTTGATTTGGCTTGACCAATCAAATATGATTAGAAAATGTCGCCGGAGTAACCAATCAAGCTTGATTGGCTTGACCAATCAAATATGATTGAAAATATCGCCGGAGTAATTAGAACATCACACTTACACCAAAACACTCACAATCACACCGCGAACAAACCCTGACCAGAAATTAATCCGATCTATACTCGCCGGAAAACTTGAAAAAATCACCGGAAAAATTAAAAACACTATAACTTTGCTGTTTCTTCGAATTAATGCATGAAACTTGTACCAAATCACTCAGAAACACATTCCGCACAAACCCTAACCAATAAACACTGTTTTCGAGCTCGCCGGAAAAATCACAGTGTCGCCGGAAAAATCACATTCCACCATCTCTTGGATCGCCGCCCATCAAATCCATACCATTCCCATATGCGTCCCTTGACGGTCAGTTTATAACGGATAAGGGCCTCTGGCCCGTTCCGTATCCACCCGAAAACGAAATTGATTAGCCGGAGAAGTCGCCGGAGAAGATTCGACGGCGTTAGTGTCTTAGTGATTACCAATCAAGCTTGATTTGGCTTGACCAATCAAATATGATTAGAAAATGTCGCCGGAGTAACCAATCAAGCTTGATTGGCTTGACCAATCAAATATGATTGGACAATGTCGCCGGAGTAATTCACCAGAGTAACCAATCATGTTTGATTGGATTTTGATGATTGTTTGATCCAAGGGCTTAGATTAGTCCCTTGGTTTCTACCATTTTTTAAGGATCCATGTGAATACAACCCTGTTATATATCTATTTCTTATATATATATATATAGGTTGATCTATATAGATATATATTTTTGTAAATTTTAAATTGTCTAATAAATTCATGATTTGCTTGCAATTGGTTCGGTGTTGAATTTCAAAAATTGAATCTTTTTTGTTTTCTCCATTTACTGCATAGAAAAAAATGTTTGGTCATGCACGCAATGTGTTTGATAAAATTACTCAAAGAGTTAGAGGGTTTTGATTGTTTTGATGCTTTTTATACGGGTAGTTATTATTCGAATGCCATCACTGTTTATAATTTCTTAATTGATGTTTGTGTCGGGTTGGGAAGGATGAGCAGGCAGTTGACTTCTTTTTCAAATGTCCAGGGTGGGTATTCCATAGTCACAATGTGCATTAATGAAAATTACAAGCTGTTTGATTGATCATATAAGATTGATATGCTAACACGTGCGTATCAAGCATTTGGTAGTGATGATTGTTTTCAGGATTCAATTTTGAATTCATTAGGCAAGTCTAGGATTTGAATTCCATATAGATATTATTGGATAAATGTTTGTGCCTAATGTAGTGACCTATAATACGATCATAGTAATAACACTGGTATGTATATATTTATGTAATGAGTTTTTATGCAATAAAAATTGCATTGGTTCCATACATAACAAGTTTAACAATCCGGGTTTCATATTTAGTTTGGAATTATTTCATTTGGCAGGAGAAATTTGAGAAAGGAGACAAGGTGAGAATTGTTCTGTCACATAAGCTACCAGCAGTTTCTACTACTTTTTATGACAATAGGAATTTAGTCTTAAGGAGAGGAAGAATGGAGTAAAGCGGCAAAAATTGTAACTTCGGTACGTATGTTCCAAGAAACCTGAAGTTGTACCTCTCATCTTGATTTACAGTAGTCGTGCTCCTATATATGACTACAGAATTGTAACCTGATTCGATCTCGGATTTCTTATCTTCTATGTAAGAGCTGGAAAGTAAGATTTTAGGATTTTTATTGTATGCATATTTTAAGTGGCATTAGTATGTTTGGCATTACATTACTCAATGATGATTTGTACATTCATTTTGTTATCAATCAGAGACATTTGATTTATTCTTTTTGCCATGTGTTTTAAGCTGTCATTTGGTGATTGGTGTTTAGAGAAATTGATGATGCACAAAAAAGTTACAGAAAGTGCGGACTCATGGGTTTGGACTACAGCTACAAATGAGGCATCTCTACAAAATTCGGAGGTACCATATACCCTTTAAGCAACATATACACTCATGTAATAAAGATTTAGGCATGTGTAAGATTTTATTTTTCTAATTCTATTTGCGCTTAAAACATTGTCCTTAGCTGCTCAATATGGTGGTCATTGGCAATATTTTTTTTCTTTTGATTCGTGTAGTATCTGAAATACGTCAAGAAGAAAGCTCATGTAGCAGTATATACTTCTGGAAAAGGAGCATCTGCTGCTGGGCTAACGGCTTTTGTCATTTGTGTAGGTGAGTTTCTTTGGGGATGATATACCGGTATTTATTGGAGGTAATACGCCATTGGTTTATAAAGACGAACTCGAACAAGAACAAAAACATGTGTTTCTCATAAAGCAAATGTTGCAGATGGAAACAAATTATCACTGTCTCATTGTCTTTTTTGATGTCTAGAGTGGCGGCTCGGACCGCTTGGTGGATTGTGTAAGCATCATTCTTTAACTTTGATAAGTTGGTTAAATGTTCATATATTCACTTCTCTTTAGATTAGAAATCCTTTCTCATTCTAAGATATTATAGATCAAGACATTTACAAATTCTATAAATTGCAGGTGAATGGAAAAAGAATACGCAGTCTCAGTCGCATTACCTTCTAGGATGAAGAACCTGATCCAAAAGAAATGAAAAAGGGGATGTGTAGGAGTTACGTTATCAATACTAAGATAGGTCAATCTTAGGCATTAGCAAACAGGTTTGGATCTATTTTGTGTCTTACAAACGGATGCAAATGAGTGCGATGAGTGCAATTATATCCAAGAAAATAAACTCTTTTTTTATTATTTCTTTTTCTTTTTCTTTTTCAATCTATTAGCATGAATTTTAATACTTATTACATTTTCAAGTCATCAGTTATTTAGTCATTTCCTTCGTTAGTTATTACAACAATTATTTCTTTTGTAACCCGCAATTTTGTTAGTGCTGATTTGGAAACTACGACCATCAGCCGCCGTCATCACCACCACCGGTATTCGCCATCACCACATCGTCACTATTACGCCGCCGCATCGTGCGGGCATCCATCTAGTTTATCATTTAAATGATTTTTTTTATTGATATACGAGTAATTGTGAATGAATAATCACCTTATAACATATCAAAATGAAAAAATGTATAATAAATTTAGGAAGGATACAGTATTTGTTATTTCTACAAAGGTTTTATGTTAAACTGTAACTCATTCGATCTTTTTGCCTATCTTTTAAAATTATCTTTTTCGTAAGAATAGGTAGACAAATGTTTTAAGATAAAATAAGTATAAGACATTTCAATATGTAGCATATTCCGAGGTAGAAATCTGACGGCGCAACATCGCGTGCAAATACTTCAAAACCCTATAAACCAATCACATCACGCCACCTATTTTTCTTTTTTCACCAATTCCGCACGTCCGTTTACCGCGGGAAAAAAAACATTTAACTTTTTCACCCAAAATTCCTTTTTTCCGGGAAAAAAAGAAATAAATTCCCATTTAAAAACTTTTAACTTAAACAATTAGAAAAAACCCGCCGGCGCACTTTGGCAAAACACCACATCCCCCACTATCTTACACGCCAACACATCATTTCATCAAAAAGCCCCCCCAAAAAAGGCAAAACATTTGCAGCAGAGAAAGCTCAAATTAATGGCGTATCAATCAAGAACTCGAAAAAGAGTCAATGCAATATTGCTTCGTGCCCCTAATGGAAGTGCCTTTCAGACTTGGTATTCCTATTTTTATCTTTTTATTCATCCCCCCTACACCCTCTATATATCTATCTATACATCTATATCTATATCTATATACTGTATCTATATCTATATCTATATACATAATACAATAAAATATAGTTATCCTTAATTTTAATATCTATATATATGTATGTACATATGATATACTAATTTTAATGTGGGTCAAATTTATGTTTTTGTATGTAGTGAAAATTGTGGGGTTTCGATAGCGGTTGCATTGGTGGATATGCATCAATGTGAATATAAAAAATATGTCAAGAAATTGAAATTGAAAACTAAAATTGTGGATGAAAAGAGGTTTCAAGATCAGCCCAGATCAGAATTTAGATTCTTCATGTAAGCTTTTTTATTTTAATTTTTGTCTCATTAGATATATACTTATGTTTTTTTTTTTTGTGTGTGTGTGTTTTACATATGTTTGGGAATTTATGATTTGTGGCATTTATTGAATTTTTGGACCATCTTATTTGATTTCATGTTACAAAAATTGTACACTACATTTTCAAAGAAGCTATGATGTTGGACAAAGAAATCTAAAAAAAGGTTTTCTTTTGGGGACAAATTGTACAATATATTGACATTGCATACATAAATGTTTCACCTACTTTTATTCCAATTATTTGGTCATTAAAACTCTGTGTTTTTTTCCCCATTGTAGTAATTAAATTTGTAAGTATTGGGGTTTTCTTTTGTTCCATTTAAACTTGTTTTGGTCTCTTCTTGGTCACTTAAATGCACAAAGAAAATTTTTCTGACAAAAATGGAACACAAATAGATACTTTTAATGAACAGAACAGAACCAAAAAAGGCATTAGTAAGTATGTTGCTATATTAAGCAAATTAGCCCTTTTTTGTCACACTTTTATGAGTACAACTTGTAGTGAAACGTTACAATAAAGTTATGAAACTCAATGTACTACTAACAGAACACGAAAGTTTTTCGCCAACTATTTTTCATGTTGTATATTTGAGCTCCTGAGTTTTTACGATGAGAACAAAAATTAGCACTGCTTACAAATCTTATAGTGGTTATTTATAATGTTACATATATTGTTGGTTGTAGGGAAAGTTTTGTGAAGGATTGTGACATTAAAGGTCCTGTTGAAATGGACCGAAAAGGGTTTGATACCTGGAAAAACATGTCTTCCCAGGTACTACTTTTTGTGAAAATTTTAATATTCTTTTTGTGATCTTTATTTGATTATGTTTTGTTTTAAACCTGTTTCCTATGTTGTTTTAGGAAAGAGTAAAATACAAACTTCAAGCTAAGAAGGTGAATGATGCTTATTATCAAAAAATAGTTGAAGAAGAGGATCAAATGATTTCATGTGTAAGTGTTTTAGAGAAAACGATATATGTTATATAAGAAATGCTTGTATATTGCACCCAATATTGAATTGAGTATTATCAACTTTAATACAGATATGATACTACTCGATAAATCCAGTTTGCTTTTTTAGAATTATGTAATTGAATGTGTACGAAAGTATTTTGGCCTGAAAACGTTAATCTTGATTCGTGAAATACTCTCTGTGCAGGTTGATGAGGAGGCAGATTCTGCAGAGGTTGGGAAATTTGACAAGGTTTGTATTTGCTTATGCTAAATTTCTAATATTGAATTGAAATCTTTTGATTAACTAGTTTAATCACTTGGAACTTTGATGGTTTCCGTTTCTTGGTCTCTTGACATGTCTCTAATTTCGTTACAGACTGTTATATTCAATGACAACGATTCTGATAGTTCTTACTATGATGATTATTCTGCCGAGTCTGATTGCATAGGTGAGGTTATGATATGTCTATATTTTGCTGACCATGTCGATTGGCTCATTGGCCCGACTCATTGATTAATCTACTTTAACCGACCGCTTTTCATTGCTGGTTGTATAGGGCTTTTTCCATGGTTGTGACTGGTGGTAGTGCATGGTGGACTATTGGATGGCGCAGGCAAGTCATTTTGGCTATTGTACAGTAGAATTCAAGGGGTTTTAATGCTTTATCTTATTAGTGTAATTAAAGTAGGAAAATTTGGTCATTTTCCTTGTAATTATGGCATTGCTGTGGAAATTTAGGATTCATAGATTGTTTCATATCTTTGTCTTTTGAGGCTGTCCTTTTGCTTAGAAACATGCCTTTCAAGTTCATATCAATGGAAATGCCGTGATATTATTTTAGTTAAAATATGAAAACACTATGGTATGCTATTCAGTTCAACTAACTTGAAGGGAACACCGAAAACAGAAGCTGTAGAAATATTTCCCTTAAAAGTAATTATGTGTTCTTGTACTCGGTGAACTGTAACTGTTAAAATCATACAGTATTGTGTATTTGTAGATGTTAACAGCCATGATTGAACACCAGTGAAAAATATTGACAGTTATTGGATTTATTGTTTTTAAAGAACCAAATCTTGTTTGTATGTAGATACTTACCATGCCTCTAAATAGTTCGAACCCACAAACCAAACGATTAAATGGCAGATATATTTGAAGCTGAATAACTTATTCCTTAGTGGTATAACGTCAAACACAGTCTTAAGTTGGCTTGGCAATTGGGTTGTGTGGGTTGGCAGGTTGACCGTTGACATTACCCAGCTCGAACCTGACTTGATTAGTGAAACGACTCAACACAATTTAATTAAAAAGTAGTAATTTTTTTTTTAACTTGGAGTGCGCCGCACCCCTTAGCGGGTGCGTCACACAAAACGTACAGAAGATGCAAGGAAAACTTCATGCGGAAAAGAGTGCGACGCATAAGTTTTAAAAACACGATATGTGTGCCGCACCTTAGCACCTGACAAAACCAAAAATCTCATTTGACACTTGACTCAACTTACAATCTTTCCAAAACTTCAACCCATACATATATTCAAATTTGTTATAAAAGACCATACACAAAAATTAAAAATTTTGGCATGACCCGTTCGTAAAATCGTCGTCAAAACCTGTTACGGATTATGAGTTTTCCAAAAATACATTTCAATCACAATCCAACACATTTCTAATACAAAATGACTCAATAGAAATAACCAAAACTTCTTAATTCATACACTTGACGTAATCAATAATTATACCAAAACAATCAATGTATCATGAGCCAATAGTTCAAAGGGGTCTCTACGGGTCCTATCAACGTTACCATTTTCCGCATTTAGCTAAAGCAATCAAAATCCATAAAGCAACTTCAAACTTCAATCTTTATATTACTTAACTTGGCTTCCGCTTCCGGGACAACCTATAAAAAGGGTAAACAACTAAAAAGTAAGCAAAGCTTAGTGAATAATCTTGCATACGTTTATACACACAAAGGAGGGCAATGCACAAAGGTCTATTGCATATAGACTATGACACCGTCGTGCCATATCTATAATACTCACCTTTGTGCCAACGCATTACATGGATCCATATAAGCAAATGATTACAATCTCAATAAACAATATCAATGCTCAACATGAGCTATGTCCCACAACTATGGCCACTACTTAGGCCCGTAATCAAAGACGGCCACTACTTAGGCTCAACGCCAAATCAATTACCACACACAGAATCCACCATCATATGGTAATTGACCCAAGACATATATAAAAGTATGCAAGAAAACTCACCTCCTCCGCGACAACCAAAATCATAAATCAAGATGACCGCAAGAACACAAAATATGTATGCTTCAACCTAGCAACAAATCACAAACGCATATAGGATCATCAATCACATACTAGGCCGTCTAGCCATAATCACTAGCATTTCAACACCCAACCCATCATTTACAATCTTATATTAATCTTGGGTTGGTTCACAAAACATGTATCTCTTATATCATTATCATGATGCCAAAACTTACTTTCGTACCAAAATCGTCATTTTCATATTTAACCAAGCAGACTTCAAACAAGCATAACTCAAGTTCTACTCACTCTTTTTACTTGATTCCAGTGGCCACTTTGAGCTAACACATACACCTACATTTTCTTTTTAGAACTCAACAAGTGAATTATCTTGTACAGGGGTGTTTTACTCGTTTTAAAAACCAACACTGTTGCTGTTGTCATTAACAAAACAGTTTTGACCTTACTGACTTCAAATGACCATAACTTGAGTTCTACACCATATTTTGACCTCATTCCAGTGGCCACTTCAATTTAACACATTTAGGTACATTTTATCTTCAGTGACCAACCCAATATTTGACCCGTATAAGTGTGTTATACTCGTTTTAAAAACTGATACACAATCGTTTTGCTGAAAATTCTGAATGACCACACTGACTTCAAAAATTCATAACTCGAGTTCTACTCCACCTTTTAAACTCATTCCAGTGGCCACTTTGAGCTAACACATACACCTACATTTTCTTTTTAGAACTCAACAAGTGAATTATCTTGTACAGGGGTGTTTTACTCGTGACAAGGTCAGCAACTAAATCTGTCACAATTCATTCTTACTAACACTCATCCAAACTTCCATGCTAGCCAACTAGAAACCCTTAATTTAGTTAAATTTCAAGAACCCTAACTTGTATTATAGCAATTAACTCAATATAAATAAAAACCCCCAATTTCCAAATAAAATTAGTTACATGAACCCTAATTTCTAAAGGAAATCAAGAATTAAAATTAGGTTAAAGCATCAATACCTCAAAGATTCAAGAATAAGGTCAAGGATTACAATCACAAATTCTTCTCCTCCCTCTTTGCTCTTAAAATTCAGCCCACACATCATACACACAAACCCCAAAAATCCCAATTGATAAAGCTAGAACACTTGATGATTATTATTATTATCACTTGGAAGATTTTTCTTGAATTAGATGGAATGGAGGATACAAAATTTCTTAGAAGTAATTTGGAAGAAGGATTTTGAAGATTGTAGAAGTTTGATGTTTGTGAGTGGAAGAATGAGACATCAAAAGAAAGATGGCTGGCACCTCACCCTTGTGCCACGCCTCTTTTAAAATTTAAAGGGTAAATACCCGCTATCCGCTTAAGTTCCAACTAAATTAATCCCATATTTAAAAATAAAATACTAGGAAACTATTTTAATGTCAAAACTATAATAAAGGTTAATTTTCATTGGTCTAAAAATTTTAGGATGTTACAACTCTCCCCCACTTGGAACGGATCACGACCTCGTGATCCAAGCCGCATCTAGTGCCGACATTACATTAAAGCTTTTCTCTCAATTTCCCATTAACACATAGCACATTCTTCCATGCTTCCATATCACTTTGCACCATAATATAGTCTTGATTTACACACTTCTTAAACATTTCATCACAGGCCAAAGACTCATCGACATTGTCTTATTTAAACTCATTTTGAAGTTCGATCTCTTTTAAAAGTACACGTGCAACCTTGACGGTATAATACTTCATAAATTAAAAATCGTGAAATGTGAAATGAATTTCTTGAAAGTTTTTCGGACAATTCCAAACAACTGGTAATCTTATCGTATCGAGCAAGTATATTTAAAGAGCCCTAGCTCGGGGTGTTGCAGAATGGTGGCCCATGCGTGGTCGTAGAGAATTAGGCGGTTTGACCTAGACTACGGCTTAAGTTAAAACTCTTCATATAGCATGCATGGTTAGGGATTTTGTGTGCAACGTGAATTATGTGAACCCTAGAAGGTGTACATTGTGAGTTCGTAGTTAAGATCATTTATGTGATGACTTGAGTACAATGTGATGAATATGTGATGAGTACAATGTGGTTAACGTGTACATTGATTTGAACATGATTGTGGTTAAGATGGATTGTTGTTATTAATTGATGATTTAGGGCAAAATGAAGTTATGTCATTAACTTGATATAACATTGTGGCAACCCTAAAAGAGCCTGATCAACTATTTTATGGTCACCCGGTATTATAACAAGTTAATGACATCACGGATTGCACACGCTTGGCTTAGGGGATAATAAGGAACCGATATGCTTAATGGAAGTTGATTGGGTGAAGGGTTAGCCGCTGGTACACCCTGTATATAAACCCGGTCAATAACTAGAGGGCATATCGGATTCGGATTATACTTTGAACCACTTGTGTTAATTCGACCCCCAAAATGATTTATGTTCATTGGACAGATTATAAGTTTCTTATGATTCACATTAATCGATTGTAGAGTTAAAGTTTTTCAAGTCACTTATAAAGTTCCATTATGCATAGACTTTGGGGTGTAATTATGTGGTTGAACACTTGAGCATTTATTAAGTAAAATGGTTATTGCAAGAAGGAATCAGTTTTCATAGTTATTAAATCCATGAAATAATAGAAGATAAATTCTCTTATAGGTTTCATGGAAAATCATACGAATAATTCTCTTTCAACCTAAATTTTATTAATGAATTTTTAATTTTCTTTTCTCTCCATGAATATTTTGGGCTTTAATGAACATTGTACTATGGGTTTCCAGTAGATCTTTAAGCCCAAGAAGGGTTGGGTCTTTTTTTTTTTTTTTGGAATCTTGATCCATGAGGTTGGTTTTTGGCTTTAGTTTGTATGATATATTGATATGGATTTATGATGAAATAATTAATTGGCAGGTATATTTTAAGCTTAAAACTTTTTTGATTAGTACTCGTACTTAGTAGGTACAAGTACAACTTCAAACTAGGATGGCATTTGGGTCAGTCTTAGGTCTTAGGTTGGTGGGTTGATATTACCCGATCCAAACCCAACATGGATTAAAAATTGTGTTGGGATTGTCAACTCTAACTCAAAATCTACAAACTATTTTTTTTTATTATTAATATAATCTTAGGGCTATAGTTAGGATGCATAAAAAAATTATATATACTCAATAAGCATAGCATGTCATTCAACTATTAATAAACGTATATGGGTGAACTTTTGATATTAAAAATATAATTTTTTTATGCACGTTAACTATATATTTTAGGGCTTTATTTGGCATATTTTTTTCTTTTTGATGGCAACCTATTAACTAAAAGTCTTAAACACAATCATAATGACCCATTTGAAGTAATCAAACATGTTGGTGCGTTTGTTATGGGTTATTTTCAAGTAAACCTGATTTTTGTCTTGTTTATTTTTTTATAAAAATTATACAATTTTTTTAAAAAAAAATTGTTAAAAAAAGTTTCTTTAAAATACTTTTGGGTTGGTTGATCTCTAATTAGGCATATTAGCAGCCGTAGTTTTAACTTTCATTTTGAAAACAATAATCAAGTTATACGCGGCATGTTCATTGCTCATACTAGTATTAGACTATTAGTTTCTGACGTGTCATGCGTTAATTGTACGAGAGTTGCTTTGTAGCTATGCTTACTATGTGTGCGAATAGGAATAGAGCTTTTAAAAGTTTGGTTCAATTCTCAATTTTTAAAACCAAACCAAATGACCAAACAAATTTATATATATACTATCTAATAAAACAAACCACACATTTTTTTCTTTAAACTTTCTGCCTTTGAAAACCAAAAATACTTTTCTCATTTATTCATTAATTTAAACATCTCCATCTAATATACCTATAATACCCTTAATAAAATAATTTAAGGTATAGATCTTCCAACACTTAAAATAACTACAATACCACCTTTAAAATCAATTACTTTTACATTCACCACCATCATTGCCCCCATCACCGTCCTCACTGCCGTCCCACTACCGCCCCCACCACCGTCACCACCACCACCTCCGCCATCGCTATCCCCACCGTCGCCGCATTGCGCGGACATAAGTCCAGTAAGCAATGAAACTCATTCGTTCATTATCATACCCATCAACCAAACAACTTTAAAGCTTTTCAACTCAATTAGGCAATCATTTCGCACACAAGTGGGGAGCAGTTGAACAACATCTATTGGGTGACATGGTCCTTTCAAAGAAAAAAGGTTTTCATAAACTCCCTAAATCTATGTAAAAACAAATTATTTATAGGTTTTTTCATATTAAAAACTAGAAAACTTTTTTTTCTAATGTTTTGAACTCAAATTTGCTTTATACTAATCTGTCCGTAGTAAGAACCGTGATTTCATCAACATATTTGTCAAATTTGTTTTATCAACGAATATTTGGGCTTTAATGACTCGATTGTTTGTATGATGTGGGCTCTTGCTTTTGTTTGTTACCTTGGGGCTTTAGCTAAAGGTTGCTTGTGTGGTACTATGTTCTTTGAGTTGAGCCCTTTTCTCCTCGGTTCGTCACACTTGTTGTATATTTTGTTTTTCATCGATGACATGGTGACCTTTATTTGATGGATGGGTGGCGATATGTACATTATTTTTAAACAAAAACAATTATTTGATGATGTATGACTAAAAAAATTGTACATATTGTTCATCCTTATTTGATGTGTCAAACACCTAGGTGTCTTATGTAGTTATATGGATACATAAACTAGTATTAGATATCGACTAATAAACGATGTAATCTAGAAATATATCAGGCAAATGATAATGTAATATTGTAATCTAACATTATTTAAGCTTACATAAGATGCCTCTTCATTAAAGTGAATATGTAGCCTAGTTTTTAAATGTTGTACCAATTAAGAACTACAACTTGTTGATTCATGATGACCAAAAGACCCGAGTTTTCAACGATGATCTACTAAGACAAAATTACACCAAATTAAAAAAACTTATCACTTCTTTTTACAAAATATTAAATTAAACTCAAGAGAAAATTACATTTTTGGTCCCTCAAGTTGGCAGGATTTTCAGTTATTGCTCTTAAGTGAATTAATTACAGAAAAAACCCTAAAGTTGGTCAACTTTTTCACTTTTCACTCCGCGACTAACAACCGTCTATTAGGTCCGTTAAGTGAGGGGCAGATTCGTCATTTCACCATGATCCCTTTTTTTTTTTCCTTCCACACTCAAACACTACGGCGGAAAAGTTAAACAATACGCCGGAAAAGTTAAATTCGCAATATCTCTTCCTTTTCTTCGATTCAGAACACGAAACCGGTACGAAAAAGGTTAGAATATAAGTCCGAACAAACCCTAACCAACAGATTTCTGATTTAACGGTCACCGGAAAATTTAAAAACTCGCCGGAAAACTAAAAATGTCCCTCACTTAACGGACCTAATAGACGGCTGTTAGTCACGGAGTGAAAAGTGAAAAATATGACCAACTTCAGGTTTTTTTCTGTAATTAATTCAGTTAAGAGCAATAACTTAAAATCTTGCTAACTTGAGGGACCAAAAATATAATTTTCTCTAAACTCAATGATAATTGATTAATTGATGAGCTCAATTATTTCCCATTACAATGATGCTGCAACTAGTTCACTAACTTTTTCTTGGCAGATGTGAGCCCCACGTACACTGGTTGGGCAAACTACATGTGATGAAATGGACGGTTAGAAAAGCCTTGATTCAACATTTCAACTAATAAAATTTTGGGATGAGTCAAGATGGGTTGGATCAAAGTTGACTGCTTAACAATTAGTAATTAGATTTTGCTATTGGTAGTCTTAAGCGCTACAAAAAAAAAAAAGAAAAAAAGAAAGGAAATTTTATTCACGAAATCGCCAACTCACAAGACGGAGTGGCCACCCTATATAAGTATACAATTACATATTTACATTAAAAGAAATCCAATCACTCCAACTAATAGAGCAATATCTCAATCTATTCTTAAACCACAAATAGCTCATAGTCTTGATTTCATGGACTATCTTCTCGACATTTACTCCAAAGTGCTAAAACTTTTTTCCGTTTCTTGCCTTCCATACGCACCAGCACATTACAGCTCCAACAGCTCCTCAGTTGACGACGGGTTCCTGGACCATACACAATTAGAGCCAAACACCTTCAAGTCACGTCCAAACCTCTCCATAACCACACATTTTTTTTCCTTTTCAAGCTTGAACAGGAGGGGAAAAAGATCTTCAAGTGGCTGGTCCTTGGCCCAAACATCTAATCAAAAACGTATCCGAATGCAAATAATACGATAAAATATCTAATGAAAAGGGTGATTTCGTAGTTTTTGATATGTGAAGATGCATTGTCAGGTGTTCTATTTCTTCACTAGATTCCAAAGAAATTTTAAAATGAGGATTTTTTTTTTAAATGAAGTAATTTTCAATTTAAATAAAAAAGGCTATGGGGGGAGATGTAAATCAATCACCCTAGATAGACAACTACATAGAGGGCACTATACTAGAAGTTAGGATGCGTAGTAGCGCGAAGAGCACTCTAGATAACTTTTTTATAAAAATAATATTCAGCAGAACATTATACTATTCTCCCAGAAAAATATAGATTAACGACGACACTTTGACCTTGAGTATTTTCTTGACACCAGTCATGTCTACCCCAAAAGGATCAACTCCAATCAACTTCGTCAGCATGATGGAGCATGTTGGAGTCAAGACTTAAACCTAAGATCTCTTAGTCCGTTGATATATTTGAGGATGTGAACACCACTTGATCTATGTTCAATGGGTAGCATTCTCTAGTTCTAAAATTATATATTAGATAAAAAAACACATTTTTAGAAAAAATATATAACACCTATGACTTTTTTCTTATATTATATGACATAAAACTCAAACATTTAATTAATTACTATGTTTATGTTGATACTATTAATTTCAATTAGACGTTATATCAAAATTACATCACTTGTATCTACCACTTAGATGGGGTGGTAGAGGCAAAGCCTCTTGGAAAAAAAACCAGGGTTCAAATTCTGACAATGATGTATTTAGAAGTAGTTTATAGATTAATTTAGATTTAGGATATGCTGTTAAAAAAAAAAATTCTAAATTTTCATCTGAAAATAAGAAGTAAATACTTGTTTGATATAAACTAAAAGAATAGGTTAAACAATTATTTAAGCTTTAGTGATAAAATTATGGGTTTCTCTTGTATTAGAGGGCTGACATTGTGGATTGTTGGCGTTACAAATTAAGGAACATCGCCGCCAATAAAAAATAATGCGATGTGGTGTTGACGTGTTGGTTTGAGTAGGGAAGAGATTCACTCAAGTTGTTTCTAACATGACATCTCAACCCTTGGATTATATTTAAGGGTCAAGATTCAAGGATGATCTTTGAATCTTGACCCTTAATTTTAATCTAAGGGTCAAGATTGCCCTAACATGACTGAGAACTTGAGGGAATCTCCTCCCTGGTAGAACCACTCACTTCAATCACCTCACATTCCTACAATTTTTTTTGTCTTTTTCTTTTTGTATTTTTTGTTAATATATTTATAAGGTATATTATGGTGCGAGCGATGATTATCAGCAAAAAAAATGGATTGTGATATGATCGAGGGTAAATGAGCTGACATAAGGGAATTGGTTGAAAGTGGGTGGTGGAAAAGTTGACAAAAGGTGAGATGTCAACCCTCTTAGCATTGTAAAATGGGTAGTAATAAATCTATAACAATTTTTTTGTCATTCACATACATGTTATACTATACAGTATATAACTGTATAAAGTATGCATTGTTGTAAATGTTAGACTAAATGTGTTGTAGATTTATCATTCCACTTATAAAATACCTTATATGTTACTTTTTGGATGAGCCATATGTTAACTTACAAACATTAAGTATTCAAGATTTATAATTTTCTTTCACACCTATATCTATACGATTACATCCAAGCCTGTAGACAAACCGAACAAAACACAAACTACACTTTGTGCATGTTCGTCCATTTAAGTTAATGAACGGCTCACAAACGGATAGAGGAACATAAACTTGGTTCATCTCCATCTATTAAGAAAAATTGAACGTTCATCCTCATTCGTTTGTGTACATGAATGAATGTACTTGAAAACGAACAAACACAGAGAAAAATATAAACGAATGAACACAAACTTATAAACTTATAGATGTATGCACCATGACGTCAATATTAGAAAACATAAAAATATCACTAAAGGTTAAACCCATAAAATTACCTACAATGATGATAGTAAATGATCATATATTGTAAGTTTTTAACAAAGTTTAGAGTTTGGATTTGGAGATATTCAGGTTCAAGTCATAGAGGGCAAGGTTTTCCCCTAATATGTTATTGTGCCTTTGGGCAGACTATTAGGAGGTTTTCTTTTTACTAAGTATTGAATGAGGGAACTCTCTTATATAGATTCGGTTAAGACAACATAGTCTAAACCTTATGTTTTGATATTGAATCCGCACTAAAAAAATATAAGACCTAAGGGGGGAGGGAATGGTACCCAAACAAGTTTCCTTACCCAATCTCTCCTCCAATAAAAACCTTCCAACTCACAACTACCCAATTCTACCCAATTCTTACCCAAATCATAGGCAATACATACCCAATTCATTAAACTTACCCAATTTCATTTTCTTTTTCATTTTTTTATTACACCAATAATTTAACTAAACATTTTATTAAAAACTTAAATAAACATTACATAACACTTAAAAAAAAAACAATACATAATAAAATAAAAAAATACATTAAAATAAAAACACTAGAGTTATTTAAAAAAAAACTAATCGTCGAGATATGCCAAGTCTTGAGCCCACACGTGTTCAGTGAGGTCATAGCGAAGACGATTATGGATAGCTTCATCGTATTTTGGTTCGTCAACAAACCAATCATTTAGTAAAATTTGATGACCAATTTCCCGTTGCCGATTTACGGTTCGGCGGTGTTGAACGTTGTTGGAGGATGCCGTGTCTTGCATCCATTGAATCGCGTTTTGCAAGAACCCAACATCGGTCTCGGATGACGATTCCGATTCGACAACGACACACCGAGATTCCGAAGAAGTTGAAGACATTGTTAAGTTGTAGTGTAGAAAAGTATTGATTATTTGGTAGAGGTGGTATGTGAATAATTTGTATGTATGTTGTGTGTTTAAAATGAAAAGGTGAAGTGTATATATAGAAGGAGAAAATGTTTTTTTTTTAAAAATAAATGTCAACTAGCCGTTTTTTTTTTTTTGGGGGGGGGGGGTCACACAAGCAACGGTCGAATATGGCATACCCGGAGCTCGGTTTCACTACTCAAATCTTAACCCGATTTACCTTGCCCGAGTCCTACCCGAAAGGTGGCAATGGTGTAGCCGATTGGCTTCGTCGAACCCGACTCGAAGCCGAGGGGTATTCCCTCCCCCTAAATACTTACATGACAATAAATGAAGAAAGGCATATTGGTAAGCATCTCGAGCTAAAATTTTGTGATCCAATGGTCCCAATTCGACACGTCAATACGACCATCCCTATCAGGCCATTTTAAATTAATGCCATGTACAAAATGAAAAATAAAATTATTTATCTCAACAATATATTGATAAACTATTTTCTATACTTACTATATAAAGCAAACTACTCTCATCCGTTAAAGTAATTAAGACTTTGAAATGACCATATTACCCCTCTTCTTTATTCATTAATTTAAACATCACTTATATACCTATAATACCCTTAATGAAATAACTTACAACATAGATCCTCCAACCCTTCAATAACCATATTAACCCCTCTTAAATCAATTAATTTACATTCACTACCACGCCACCATCGCCGCCACCGCCACCACCACTGCCGCCGTCGCCACACCGTCGCCGCTACCACCATCGTCGTTGCTTCGCGCGGGCACCCGTCTAGTAGCATATAAAATAAACTATTTAAATTATTTTGCCTCAAACTTAATGTTAAATTTACAAGATCATTTCATTGTTTTTTGTATTTAGACTTATTTTGTGTGTTTAGATTAAATGCAGGTACTAAACTTGTATTCTGGATAAAGCTAAGGACCATTGTTGCTGTTTTGTAAGAAGATAGCTGATATTGTCAAGTGACAAAAGTTCAAGGGGCTTAATAGAAGTTGCAGATATATATATACAACACATTACCCATTTTAGGGTTTTTCATCTTTTATTCATTCGTTTTTCTCTGGAAACTCATTCGATATTTTCTCTCTTTATATTCATATATATTTCTGTATAAATCTGTATCATCACCTTGGTGATATTTGATCTTGTTCTTGTTAATTTCTAGATTCTGTAATAATAATCTCATAATAATATTAAATCTATATCTTAATAATAATTTCTTCATATTATTCTTGTCTAAATCTGATTGAATATCAGATAGATTTGTATTAGATTCTGGTTTCTTACATGGTATCAGAGCCATCGTGGTGATTGTTGGTTGCTGGTTCGATTTATTTTTAAGATCCGATTAGATCTAGGGCGTATTTCATTCTGAAACCCTAGATTCTAAACTTTGGGGTTATTGTTCGATTAAGTTAGGGTTTCTTTTGGAAATCCTGTTCTAAGTTCTTCCGCTGCAATTATTGGTCATTTACCCTAAAATTAGGGTTTCTATTGTCAGATCCTGATTAATCTCTTGACTAAGTGAATCAAGAGATAATTAGGGTTTCTCTACCATCGGCTTATAGCACTGTATTGTATTCTTGTTCCTTTTTATTCTTATTGTCTGTTTAAGTCTGCTTGTATTTTCTTCTCAAACAATAAATTTTATATATATATATAATTTTTTTTATATTCAATCTCGTAAAAACAATTGTGTTAATACTTGACCGTTCTCCTTGAGAGGATTGGAATCCTGTCACTGACACTTTTGTGAGATTGGATATTTTTCTGAACAATTTTTTTATTTTGAGAAGGAAATATTTGGTTACTTGTGCTTATTTGTTCTTGTTTAACTGTTCTGCTTGATATTTGTGATTATTCTGCTTTTCTGAATTACTTGTTATCTGTTTACTTTTCTGTTCACTGTTTGTCATATTTGTTTTGTGATTGATTGATTAAATATCATGGCTGATAATAATAATAATAATAATAATAATAATAATAATAATAATAATAATAATAATAATAATAATAACAATAACAATAATAATAATAATGAAAGTTCTGATAATGAGTCTGACATTTCTATGAATAATGTGGAAACTAAAATCAGTAAGTTAGACTTTGGAGATCCTCTCTATTTGCATGCTAGTGACACTTTAAGTACACCTTTAATCAGTTTTAAATTGTTAGGAACTGAAAATTATAGGGTGTGGTCTTGTGCTATTGAACTTGCTTTAGAAACAAAGAACAAAACTGGATTTATTGATGGAACTTGTATTAAATCTGTTGATAATTTGATTCTTGCTAAAAAATGGGATAGATGTAATGTTGTAGTTTTGAATTGGATTCTTGGTTGTGTTTCTGAAGAGTTATATCTTGGACAAATATTTTCTAAAAATGCTGCTGAAGTTTGGCAAGAGTTAAAAGATACTTATGATAAGGTTGATGGTTCAGTTGTGTTTAATTTTTATCAAAAGATTAATGGTTTGACTCAAAATGGTTCTTCTCTGTCTGGATATTATCATAAACTATCTTCTCTGTGGAAACAATTTGATGCTATGGTAAAATTACTTGTTTGTTCTTGTTTGGCTGCAAATGAATTTAAAAAACATAATGATCTTATGAAATTAATGCAGTTTTTGATGGGACTTGATGATGTTTACATGTCTGTTAGGAGTAATCTGTTAACTAGAGATCCTTTACCCTATGTCAAAACTGCTTATTCTATTGTTTCTAGAGAAGAATCTCATAGGGGAGGGGTTTATGGAAAAACTTCTAATAGTGCATCTGCTTTTGTTGCCAAATC
The DNA here is from genome assembly GCA_034093135.1 of Erigeron breviscapus. Taxonomy (NCBI): domain Eukaryota; kingdom Viridiplantae; phylum Streptophyta; class Magnoliopsida; order Asterales; family Asteraceae; genus Erigeron; species Erigeron breviscapus. The sequence continues at coordinate 95,292,585 of CM067168.1, read as the reverse complement.
TGGTTTTCAAAGAAATTCTGGTTCTAGATCTTCTAGTTTTGATTCTAAGAAAACTTTTGATAATAATTTTGAATCTAGAAGAACTTATGATCCAAATCAAAGGATTTTTAGACCACCTAATCCTAATTTGAATTGTACTCATTGTCATAAAATTGGACATACTGTTGATAGATGTTTTCAATTAAGTAACAAAAGGTCTGGTGCACAATTTGGAGGAAGAATGTCTAATAATAATGCTTATATTGATAAGAATTCTGCTAATAATTCTTCTGTCAATGCTTGTGTGCCTAGCACTTCTTCTTCACATACTTCTTCACCTTCTCTTACTGCTGATCAAGTTTCAAAACTGCTTAGTCTTCTTTATTCTAAATCTGTTCCTTCCAGTCTGCATGCCAATATGGCAGGTATGCCTATATGTAGCAATTCTTGGTTTCTAAACTGCAATGCTTTTCTGTTTAATGCTATAATTAAATGGATTATGGACTCTGGTGCTAATCAGCACATGACTGTCTCTGAAAAATATTTAACTAATGTGGTTGACATTTCAGACTTAAACTTAAAAATTGGTCACCCTAATGGTACTTGTGCTGTGGTTCAAAAAATTGGAAACTTACATCTTAATAATGGAATTATTTTATTTGATGTGCTTGTTGTGCCAGATTATTGTGTAAATCTTATGTCTGTTCATAAAATCTGTAGAGACAATAAGTTGTATATTGGTTTTGATGAAAATAAATGCTATATTCAGGATTTACCTCAAAAGAAACTTCTGGGGACTGGTAGTGAACAAGGTGGTTTGTATGTTTATGATGGTGAACCTATGCCTTCTTCTGTTATGTGCAATTCTGCTAATCTTCCTTGTGAGTCTAAACTTTTATGAATGGGTCATCATACTGATCAGGCTTTATCTATTATTTGTAATAAGATGCATTTGACTTCTGGTTCTGTTGGGCCTTGTGATGTTTGTCACAAAGCAAAGCAAACTAGAAGTCCCTTTCCTTTAAGTGATCACAAATCTGTTTATCTTGGGGATCTCATTCATCTTGATGTTTGGGGGCCTTATAAAGTGTCTAGTAAAGAAGGTTTTAAATATTTTCTTACAATTGTGGATGATTTTACTAGAGCAGTTTGGACATTTATGATGAAATCTAAAACTGAGGTTTATGATCATTTAACTATTTTTCTAAATCTATTATTAACTCAGTTTAATGTTAAAGTTAAAGTTATTAGAACAGATAATGGTACAGAATTTGTTAATAATCAAATGTCTTCTTTATTTCACTCTAAAGGAATTGTGCATCAAACTACCATACCTTATACTCCTCAACAAAATGGGGTTGTAGAAAGGAAACATAGACACCTTCTAAATGTGGCTAGGTCTCTTATGTTTCAGGGGGGAATACCTTTATATCTATGGAGTGATTGTGTGCTCACTGCTACTTATCTTATTAATAGAACTCTTTCCTCTGTTTTAAAAGGAAAAACTCCTTTTGAGTTGGTGTATAATTCTGAGCCTTCCGTAAATCATCTAAAAGTTTTTGGTTGTTTATGTTTTGCAACAAAGCTAAATGTATCTGATAAGTTTGAAACTAGGTCAGAAAAATGTGTTTTCATGGGATATTCTAATGAGAAAAAGGGTTACAAACTTTTCAGTCTTGAGTCAAATTCTTTTTTATTTTCTAGAGATGTTAAATTTTATGAGAATATATTTCCATTTATTATGAAAAAAGAATTTCTTAATATAAATAAATCTGTTAACTAGTTAAATTTTTTTGATCTTTTTGATACACCAATTCTTGAGGATAATTCCATTCCCAATGATGAAGAGGAAGGCATACCATTTGATCCTAATGTTGGAGGTGGACTCAATTACTCCTCTGGCAGTTCTGATAGAACTACCAGGAGTAGTAGAGATACTGCAACCACATCTAGTGATATGAACTCTGAAAGTTCCAATTCTAAGGGTTTAAATGGAAATCAAAGTGAAACTGATGATGTTGTCAATAACTTAAGAAGATCAACTAGACAAACCACTTTATCTAAAAGATTAGTTGATTATGAAATTGAAGGAAAAGTTAAATTTCCTTTAAGTAAAGTTGTGAATTATGCTCATTTGCCTATTGATCTTTATTGTTTTGCTACTAATCTGAATAAAAGTAGTGAACCTTTTTCTTTTTATGAAGCTTCTAAAGATATTAATTGGGTTAATGCTATGAATGATGAGATGGAAGCTTTAAATAGAAATGACACTTGGGAAATTACTTCTTTACCTTCTGGTAGAACTCCTATAGGCTGTAATTGGATATATAGGATCAAATAAAAGTCTAATGGTGAAATTGAAAGGTACAAAGTTAGACTTGTTGCTAAAGGTTTCAGTCAAAGAGCTGGTATAGATTTTGATGAAACCTTTTCTCCTGTTGTTAAAATGGTCACTGTTAGATGCCTTCTTACTGTTGCATTTTCTTATAACTGGCCTTTATATCAAATGGATGTTAATAATGCTTTTTTGTATGGTGACTTAAATGAAGAAGTGTATATGAGTCTTCCTCAAGGTTATTTTAATAATGCTTTTTTGTATGGTGACTTAAATGAAGAAGTGTATATGAGTCTTCCTCAAGGTTATTTTAATAATGACAGTAACTTGGTTTGCAAATTAAAAAAGTCATTATATGGTTTAAAACAAGCACCAAGACAATGGAATGCTAAATTGTGTAGTGCTTTAGTTGAATTTGGATTCACTCAAAGTAAATCAGACTATTCTTTGTTTACTAAAAAAGAAAATGATTCTTTTGTTGCATTACTTGTATATGTTGATGACATTGTTCTTACTGGTAATAATAAAGATGAAATTGAAAGAGTAAAAGGTTTGATGAGTTCCAAGTTTAAGATTAAAGACTTGGGTAAGCTGAAATATTTTCTAGGTATTGAGGTATTAGAAAATGAGAATGGTATTTGCTTGTCTCAAAGAAAGTATTGTTTGGAATTGTTGAATGATTTTGGTTTGTTAGGGTGTAAACCTATGAATACACCTTTGGAAATGAATATGAATTTCAAAGCAGATTCATCTAAACTGCTTGATAATATAACTGTTTATCAAAGGTTAATTGGTAAGTTAATCTACTTGACTCTAACCAGACCAGACATAAGCTATGTTGTTTAGATTTTATCTCAGTTTATGCATGCTCCTACAAATGATCATTTCAGTTATGGTTTAAGAGTGTTGAGATATCTCAAGCAGTCTCCAGGTAAAGGTTTATTTGTTCAAAAATGTGACAGTTTGATTCTGAAAGGATATGTTGATTCTGATTAGGCTAGGTGTTTGACAACTAGAAGATCTATAATTGGTTTTACTATTTTTCTTGGTAAAACTCTTATTTCCTGGAAAAGCAAAAAGCAAAATACAGTTGCCAAGTCCTCAGCTGAAGCTGAATATAGGGCTATGGCAGCTGCAACTTGTGAAATTATATGGCTTGAGAACCTCTTGAATGATATTGGTATTAAAACTCACTTACCTGTTCAATTATTCTGTGATAGTAAATCTGCATTACAAATAGCTGCAAATCCTATATTTCATGAAAGAACTAAGCACTTTGAAATTGATTTACACTTTATAAGAGAGAAGATATGTTCTGGAATGTTGAAAACTTGCAAAGTTGAGTCTGAGTTGAATATTGCAGATTTACTAACTAAGAGTCTTGGTTCCAAGCAACATTCATTTTTGTGTAAACAACTTGGTCTTATTGACATGTTTCAGAAATGATCTTGAGGGGGGATGTTAAATTTACAAGATCATTTCATTGTTTTTTGTATTTAGACTTATTTTGTGTGTTTAGATTAAATGCAGGTACTAAACTTGTATTCTGGATAAAGCTAAGGACCATTGTTGCTGTTTTGTAAGAAGATAGCTGATATTGTCAAGTGACAAAAGTTCAAGGGGCTTAATAGAAGTTGCAGATATATATATACAACACATTACCCATTTTAGGGTTTTTCATCTTTTATTCATTCGTTTTTCTCTGGAAACTCATTCGATATTTTCTCTCTTTATATTCATATATATTTCTGTATAAATCTGTATCATCACCTTGGTGATATTTGATCTTGTTCTTGTTAATTTCTAGATTCTGTAATAATAATCTCATAATAATATTAAATCTATATCTTAATAATAATTTCTTCATATTATTCTTGTCTAAATCTGATTGAATATCAGATAGATTTGTATTAGATTCTGGTTTCTTACACTTAACATATTAAAAGTTAATTTATCCGTACCACATCATCATACATGTAAAAAATCTTTAAAAAAATATATATTAAATAAACATATACGTATGTTTTAATGAAAAAATAAAAAAGACAAGCTAACCCATAAATTCAACATGCCTTGAATATGCCGGGAGCAATTTGATGAGCATATATACTGAAAGCATACGGAAGTTCGATATCAAAACTCGACAAAAGCTAACCATAAAGGAACTCTAACGAATTGAATCATGTATGTTTACATAACAATGCATAAGAAAATAAACATGCAATAAGCGCCTCTCATCCATATTACGATCATCCAACCAATTTTCAAAGTCCTCATTATTTGATTTGATTAAATCATTTTATTGTGTCTTAATAATAACCTTTTAATACGACAAAGAGATACATATCTCAACCTTGGAAAGATCTTACGCAATACGTTTCTCAATTATTTGTATTGAAGCTTTTAATTTATTATTTTTATAACTTTTAAATTTTAATGTTCTTTCCTAAATTTTTATTATTATTATTATTATATACTGTACTAGATTATAACCCGAAAACGCGGGAGAAACACATAAAAAAATATACATTTTATATAAAAAGCTGGCAAAATAACTAAAAATCAAAAATACAAGCTAAAAAAATAATCAAAAATGAACCTTTTCTCCTTATCTCCTTAACTACTTCTGGATCTCTACTATATATATATAGAGAGATTTGATTATGAGATGTATTGATATTAATATATATGGGTGAAGATCCCTTCAAGTTGAAAAACTTGAGGGGTCAAGTTAAAACAATCTTGACCCTTGATTTAAAATCAAGGGTTAAGATTAAAGATTATCTTTTAATCTTAACCCTTGATTTTAAATCAAAGGTCAAGATCTTGCCAGGTAACTTGAGTGAATCTCTTCCCTATATATATACAGGATAGAGTTCAAAAGAGAGAGTGTCTTAAAGAAAGAAGGAAGAAAATGTCCGTTTTTAACTTGATTTTTTTTTCCTTTTTTTCACTTTTTTCATTCTAACAAACTGAGTTTTTAGCGTGATAGATTACATGTAAAATGGTTCAATGTATTGGATGTTATTGACGTTACATGAATAAAACGAGTTTTTCAGTTCTAATAAAAAAAACACGAGTTTTCAGTGCTGGGTACGTTACGGATGATCTAAACAACCGCTAGCCCGGCCGCCTATAACCCATGTAGGAAAACACGAGTTTTTCAGTTCTAATAAAAAAAACACGAGTTTTTCAGTTCTAATAAAAAAAACACGAGTTTTTCAGTTCTAATAAAAAAAACACGAGTTTTTCAGTTCTAATAAAAAAAACACGAGTTTTTCATTCTATCTTTATTTAACTAATTTAAAAAAAATTAAAGAAAAAAATTCTTTCAAAGGGCGTAGCCCGTAAACTATAAGCGAAGCTTTTCAGTCTCTGCGGAGTCATGATGCATGTCTAAGGCGGAGCCATAGGTAGATCACCTCAACACCAATCATCCCCTATGACCTATCACCCTTATGACCTATCACCCCTACCAGCTACCCCTTATTAATATCCTTAAGGGCGAAGCCCGTACCGTACCTTATATGTATATAGCTCACTAACTCAGATTATAATTGGTTTTTTAATTATTTTTAATTTTTTTTTGGGAATGAGTTATTTAAAAAAAGAAGTGAAAAAAAGAAGAAAAAAAAAACAAGCTAAAAAAAAATCAAAAACGAACCTTCTCTCCCTTCTCTGCTTAAGAATCTTCCCTCAGGATCTCTCTCTCTCTCTATATATATATAACGCATTATAGAGGCCATAAAGTGTGGAAGTGAGAATGAATGTTTTGAATTAACGTAAATATCATTTCAATATTTGTTGTGTCGAAAGTTTCATACTTAGTAAAGTTGGGGGATTGAAAAGGTATAAGACTAAATGTTTAGTCAAAGATGATGTCATCAAGGTTGATCTAAGAGTTGATATTAAATGTTGAAAATTAATTGAGGGTTTTGATTTTTCCAGTTTAGAATTAAAGGTTCTTTTTAATATTTATTAAAGACTCTTCTTTTCATGTATGTATGTATATTTGAATTTATTATTAATGAATTGTGTTTTTTCATTCTAACAAACTGAGTTTTTAGCGTGATAGATTACATGTAAAATGGTTCAATGTATTGGATGTTATTGACGTTACATGAATAAAACGAGTTTTTCAGTTCTAATAAAAAAAACACGAGTTTTCAGTGCTGGGTACGTTACGGATGATCTAAACAACCGCTAGCCCGGCCGCCTATAACCCATGTAGGAAAACATAATATATGTTTTGGGTTATCCAAAATCTATCTATATGGACACATGTTCATACGACTTGAATCAACTATATGAGGAGGTCACAAAATATATATCCATTAATTAAAAAGCAATATATATATACACTTAATTTTAACAATTCTTTTTTGCTAACCAGAATGCTGTATAGGAGCTAGCAATAATCTTTTGTTGAGCTTAAGTGCGAAGACAACTCCATGCACATGCTAAACATGTACGAATCACAACACATAAGTATCGTAGTCATCCTTCTCTCGTCTAATAGTGTTTCTATCAATTTAAAACATACTAATTGTAATTATACAAAACTTTTAGTAATTGTGGGGGAAATACATACTTTGGTTAATCATTTATCGTGCAAATAATTTTATAAGTTCCTTTTTATCTTATTATAAAAGTTGCATGATAAGCGTTCAAAGTTGTCTAAAACAACATATATACCTCGTATTGCTTGACATTTAAACAAATACAATATATGAAATTGCATAGCATCTTTTCATTCGGCGTATCAGCTTATAATTAACTAAAATTTTTGACCTATTCATTCTTGTGGTTCAAAAGATTGTATCTATAGACCAAGCATATGATGTTAACTGAATTCATTTACTACATTATTTCATAAAAAAAGTGAACGGTATATGGAAACAAAGCAACATGCCCATCTCAATCATGCATGTTATTAAGAATAGAAAAACCTAATGTGGTTGCAAAGTCTTTACAACCACACAACATATATGTTCTCTGTTTGGTTCAATAACGACAAGTCGAATGGTTTTCGCCCATCTCCTCTAATACATTGTTTTAATACATTGTTTTTGTTTAAAAAATCAGAATTGTTTTAAAACTAATTAAAATCTTATAGTATTAGTCTCTCATATGTTTAAAAACTTCGTGTGCTTAATTATTAATTATGTGCACATTTAAAACATAATTTAAGTAATCTTTTAAAAATAGGAAGTGATATTAGTACCAACGGTTTTAATAGATACATCATAACTGTGCAATACTGACTTGTACAATCACCTATAAAACTTGTACCTTGTGGTATATCCAAAACAATGGTATGAATATCATCTTGTTGAGTCAAGGATTCGCTGATCAGACTTGATCGCTGATGAGGTTCATCAGTGAGTTATCAGCGAGTCCAGTGACTCTTTGCCAACAATGCATTCTTATCCAAATTGTAAGTGAAGGCGGGAAGATTTTGAACTAGAAGAAGACAAGAATCACATGGTGGTTGTTCCAACTGGATTATACCTTGTATGGTAAAGTTGCAGTTGGATACAAAAGAGAAGGGTTTCTCTCTCATACCCGTTTTGGTAAAGAAGACAAAGGCTTCTGATGCAAGTACTTCAAGCCAATAGGATCTCGACAACCACCATCCATCACTATCAAAGTAAGGCCGTGTTGCCCTAATTCCTTCCCTATATAAAGCAACACAACCGCACCATAAACACTTTGTGTTTGTCACCACAAGTGTGTCCCACTTATATTTTTCTCTCTTGTAATTGTTTAAGTTTCTAGTTAGTCTAAACTTAACAATTGCATGTTCATTTATTTTCTTGTAAGACAAGTTGTAATATCGACCATGTATTCACCGTTTAATCAATGATACATATGATTAGACTTGCATAGATTCTTGTATTTGAACTTTACTCTTGTTCTTGTTCTTTACTTTCTATTGTTTACTTTCTTGTCTAGATAATTTATATAAGTTAAGCAAATCGTGGACTGTCAAGTGGTATCAGAGCCACTGTTTCTAATTCATTGAAACAAGATCTGTTTGTTTACTTATTTTTCTTAATTATGTACTGTTTTTTTTCTTCTTTTCTTTCTTCTCCTAAATTTTCTTATCTTTTTCTTAAAACAAAAGTATGACTGCTGTACCCACTCTTGTGAACACACGTGACTTTGGTTATGTGTCAATTCCACCAAGATTTGAGTCTGATGACTTTGGATCTTGGAAGGAAAGAATGCTACTACACATCGTGGGTGTAGAACCATACCTTATGACCATTCTGACCAAAGGTCCATATGTACCTACTATGGTTCAAAGAACACCAGGAGCAACTGCTGATGCTCCTGAGATTGTGATTGACATGGTCAAACCAGAGGTACAATGGACCGATGATGAGCGGAGGATAGTAAATCTTGATTCTAGACTCCAAAACATGATTGTCACTACTCTTCCCACTGACATCATGAAGCTCATCATCAAATATCCCACCTCTCAACAAGTCTGGGATAGACTGTGCAGCATGTATGAAGGCTCTGCTGACACAATTGCTACTAAAAGAATTGACCTTAAACGAGCTTACGAAAATTTCTTTTCTATACCTGATGAAAGTCTTGACAGCACATATACCCGATTCAAAGGGTTGCTGAATGATATGACAAACATTGGCATAACCCATGATAATTTTGAGGTATGCCACAAGTTCATTGATAGTCTTCCTATCAAATGGCAAGGGTTAAGACAAATCTTAAGAACCACAAAGCAGATTCAGACTCTTGACTTAGAGTCTCTCTTTGGCACTACTAGAATCAGGGCTATCCTTGACCCGCTTTTTATGACCCACGCTAATAGATGACGCGCAAAGTGAGAAGTCATAAAAATACTGTCATAATTTGTAAAATCTGAAGGGTTTATGACACGCATTTTTTAGTGTCATAAAAAAAGGTAGGGTAACACGGGCTACAGTGTCATCTTTGTTCCCCATATATAAAGCTAAAAAAACCCCCCCAAAAAAAAACCCTATCCTTTTTTTCTCCAGAACGAACGAACCCCAAAACCCCAAAATCTATCGAAGAGAGCTCCAAAATCGAAGCCCCAAAATCGAACGACATCGTCTACACAAAATTGAAGCCCCAAAATCGTTCGTGTTATAGTCAAAATCTTTCAATTTTCGATTACATAGATCTGATGATGAGAAGTTATAGATCTGTGCTAATTCAATTGAAAATAACTAGGGTTTCATTATTCTTGATAGTTTGTTTGATAGTTGTTTAGAAATCATTCCCCTCGATGACGGTTCGTATATAGATACATACATATATATATATATATATATATGTATATCTAATATGATATATATTATATAGTTATATATATATATATTATGTATATATATATATATTATATATATATATATATATTATATAGATATATGTATATATATATATATATATATATATATATATATATATATATATATATATATATATATATATATATATATATATATATATATATATATATATATATATATATATATATATATATATATATATATATATATATATATATATATATATATATATATATATATATATATATATATATATATATATATATATATATATATATATATATATATATATATATATATATATATATATATATATATATATATATATATATATATATATATATATATATATATATATATATATATATATATATATATATATATATATATATATATATATATATATATATATATATATATATATATATATATATATATATATATATATATATATATATATATATATATATATATATATATATATATATATATATATATATATATATATATATATATATATATATATATATATATATATATATATATATATATATATATATATATATATATATATATATATATATATATATATATATATATATATGTGTATGTTTTTGTACTTCTTGATTGACTATGATCATGAGTTAAATAAAATAGTAGTTGTAATATATATATATATATATATATGAAATGCGTTATTTTGATATTTGTGTTTTTAATTTTGTATTATCAGGTTTTTAATTCTCATTTAATAGAAAATTAGGAACTGAAAAAAATTATTTTTTTTAATAAAAAAAATAGGTTATGACGCGCAAAAACGCACGTCATAAAAAAGGGTCATAAATGCGTGTCATAAGTGCGCGTCATAAGTGCGCGTCATAAGTGCGCGTCAAATGCGGTCATAAATGCGTGTCATAAGTGCGCGTCATAAGTGCGCGTCATAGACGGATGACGCCCAAATGCGGGTCATGAAAATTTATGACCCGGTCCTTCCTTGACGCGCATTTGCGCGTCATCTGAGCCATTTATGACGCGCATTGCGGGTCATAAATAGCTTTATGACGCGCAAAAACGCACGTCATAAAAAAGGGTCATAAATGCGTGTCATAAGTGCGCGTCATAGACGGATGACGCCCAAATGCGGGTCATGAAAATTTATGACCCGGTCCTTCCTTGACGCGCATTTGCGCGTCATCTGAGCCATTTATGACGCGCATTGCGGGTCATAAATAGCTTTATGACGCGCAAAAACGCACGTCATAAAAAAGGGTCATAAATGCGTGTCATAAGTGCGCGTCATAAGTGCGCGTCATAGACGGATGACGCCCAAATGCGGGTCATGCGGTCATAAGTGCGCGTCATAAGTGCGCGTCATAAGTGCGCGTCATAAGTGCGCGTCATAAGTGCGCGTCATAAGTGCGCGTCATAAGTGCGCGTCATAAGTGCGCGTCATAAGTGCGCGTCATAAGTGCGCGTCATAAGTGCGCGTCATAAGTGCGCGTCATAAGTGCGCGTCATAAGTGCGCGTCATAAGTGCGCGTCATAAGTGCGCGTCATAAGTGCGCGTCATAAGTGCGCGTCATAAGTGCGCGTCATAAGTGCGCGTCATAAGTGCGCGTCATAAGTGCGCGTCATAAGTGCGCGTCATAATGACGGTTATGACGCGCAAAAACGCACGTCATAAAAAAGGGTCATAAATGCGTGTCATAAGTGCGCGTCATAAGTGCGCGTCATAGACGGATGACGCCCAAATGCGGGTCATGAAAATTTATGACCCGGTCCTTCCTTGACGCGCATTTGCGCGTCATCTGAGCCATTTATGACGCGCATTGCGGCATAAAAAAGGGTCATAAATGCGTGTCATAAGTGCGCGTCATAAGTGCGCGTCATAAGTGCGCGTCATAAGTGCGCATAATGCGCATGCGGGTCATAAGTGCGCGTCATAAGTGCGCGTCATAAGTGCGCGTCATAAGTGCGCGTCATAAGTGCGCGTCATAGACGGTTATGACGCGCAAAAACGCACGTCATAAAAAAGGGTCATAAATGCGTGTCATAAGTGCGCGTCATAAGTGCGCGTCATAGACGGATGACGCCCAAATGCGGGTCATGAAAATTTATGACCCGGTCCTTCCTTGACGCGCATTTGCGCGTCATCTGAGCCATTTATGACGCGCATTGCGGGTCATAAATAGCTGTTTTTCTAGTATGATTACACATTTTCTCATCATTTTTACGTTAATACTGTGACGACCAATTGAAGCTTCTTTCTTCCACTTTAGTTCTATAATCTGATACATTTTTATAGCTTGAAATGGCCTTACAAGACCAGGTTATGGAAGAAACCAAAGACAAAAAGAATGTGGCTGAATCCTATGTCTATGACGTGCCTATGCCTATAGACATGAGTAACTAGGTAATTTACTTGCTTTTGGGCAATAGTTACACAATTGGCACACCTCTTAAATGTTTCCATAGCTTGACTGCGAGGTAGTTGTTCAAGGGCAGGGTCCTGGTCCTCATCATGGCCATGTTCTGGACTTTGTTGCTTAACGATACCTTGTTACTTTTAGTGCAATTAAGTTCTGTGAAATGCTATTTTTATTTGAATATGGATTATCTTTACAGGTGTTTATGAAGTTCAGTATGATAACTACTTTATGTACTTTATTTGTTTAGTTACCTAATATAGTGGTCAAAACATGATTATATTCAACTAATGGGCATAACGTGAATGTTCTTATTCTGATCCTCAATATTGTCCTTGTGTGATATCTTATACTTTATTTTTAGTTACCTAATATAGTGGTCAAAACATGATTATATTCAACTAATGGGCATAACGTGAATGTTCTTATTCTGATCCTCAATATTGTCCTTGTGTGATATCTTATACTTTATTTTTATAAGATTGGGTTTGTTGGTAACGTTATCTCTTAATGTCTTGCGTACATGCAGTAAGGATGCTTAAGGAAGAGTTGCAGCTGCTTCAGGAACCTGGATCCTATGTTGGTGAAGTTGTCAAAGTAATGGGAAAATCAAAAGTTCTAGTCAAGATTCGTGCCGCTGTGGTGCCGTGCACATTTTATATTCATGACAAGTATATGTACAGTTTTGCATATACATATCAGATTTAAAAACCTCATTGTTTTGATATATATATATGAAATGCGTTATTTTGATATTTGTGTTTTTAATTTTGTATTATCAGGTTTTTAATTCTCATTTAATAGAAAATTAGGAACTGAAAAAAATTATTTTTTTTAATAAAAAAAATAGGTTATGACGCGCAAAAACGCACGTCATAAAAAAGGGTCATAAATGCGTGTCATAAGTGCGCGTCATAAGTGCGCGTCATAGACGGATGACGCCCAAATGCGGGTCATGAAAATTTATGACCCGGTCCTTCCTTGACGCGCATTTGCGCGTCATCTGAGCCATTTATGACGCGCATTGCGGGTCATAAATAGCTGTTTTTCTAGTAGTGTGGTATGCTTCAATTTGAAGAAAGAGCTTTTGCTCAAAACCTAAGAGCTGCTGCTGAAGCACGACAAAGTGCTGGTTCTTCTTCCTCTTCTATTTCTTCTGCTTATTCTGTTACTGACCCCCTTGCCCTTGTCTCTGCTGAGCCCAATAATCTTAATATTGGTGCCAGCCCTTCTAATCTTCCATCCTCTATTCAATCTCTTGTTAATGATCTTGATGTTGAAGAGAAACAAGAGATGTTTAGCGACTTCATGGAATTTGCTCTAGTCGCTGGAAAGAGGTACTCCAGAAGGTGGAATAACCGTAAGTCGGTTACTGCCTACAAGCCTCTTGTTGATAAATCTCAAGAAGAGTGTTGGAGATGTGGTAGGAAGGGACATTACCAAAAGGAATGCAGAGTTGCTATTCCAACTCCTGCAGCTCCCAAACCTAACCCTTCTAAACCTACTGATGAGTACAGGAACAAGTACTACCAGCTCAAGGCGAAAGTGGCCGAAATGGAGGAGGCCAAAACACCAGCAAAAGGACTGGTCGCTGAAGAGCATGACTGGACTGAATCAGATGATTCAGACAGTGAGGAGTACGTTGATGCCATGTGCCTGATGGCACTTGCTGATGGCGATGCACTGACTAAAGACCAAGTCTCCTCCAGTCAGTAGGTAAACGTTACCATCAAGAAGGTATGTGCTCACTCAGCAGCCACTGATGAAGATAAAACTAAAATTTTTGAGTCTTTATCATGTGATATCCAGTTCGTTGAATCTATACGTGCTGAACTCCAATCTAAGCTTGACTCTATCTGCTCAGAATTAAGTGAAAAATCTGAAAAACTCAATGAGTTGAGGAACGTTCATGTTGAACTCCAATCTCATGAGTTGCTGGCACAAAGACTTCAAATTGAGAATGAAAAACTCAAGCTTGAAATTGTTAACCTAAAGAAGATTGAAACATCTTGGTCAAAATCTTCTAGGTTTCACCATAAGTGCTTAAATGAACAAGTCCCTGCTCAAGTTCAGGCAGTCATAGGCGGTGACTTTGAGGCCGCTGCCACTCTCTCTGACTTGTTCGCTGATGATGTGAAACCAGAAATTGCCATACCTCCTTCTGCAGTTATGTCTCCCGAGGAGATGAAAAAGTGGTATTTCATTAAGGACCTTAATGATTATCACACTGAAATGGAAGCTGGATCAACTTCTTCTTCTAGCGACCCATCTGCCTCAGCTGAGGCAAATGGTGCAAGCTCCTTCAGCAAGCACCAGCAACCCCTATCCTCATCTTCCCATTATTGGCATGATGCCAAATGAAGGAAGAGTTCAATATTCTTCGGGGGAATCTTTTGAAGGTGATATTTCCAGCGATGGATTTAAACATGTCGCCCCTCAGCAGCTAACTATCAAGGCTGCTAAACCTTTCAAATGAAGTAAGGTTACTGTCCCCTATGACTATAGCACGCCTCAGCGAGCTGATCCTGTCAGTCAGCAACCTCAACAAGTTGTCTCTCAACCTTTTTCTTCATCTTCTCAGCAAGCTCCTGCCCATGCTGATAGTAAATCTGATCAGCATGAGCGTCTAATGAAAAGACGCGTCAGGTTCAGCGATGCTCGATATCAGCAAGTAGGACCTTCTCAGGTCAGACCTGCTAACAGGGAGCTCCATCAGCAGGCACCTCAGTCTATGCCTATTCCTTCTAAAATGAGGCCTATCGTTCCTCAAAGAGGGAGAATGTCTCATCATCAAAACAGGTCTACAACTCCTCAAAGTGAACACCTAAACTAAGAATAAAGTGTTAGCTCGAGCAAAGTGTAAAGAAAGTGTTAAGCTTAACCCGCATTAGTTCCTCGTGAGCTAGTGTGCCATGTGGTCGCTTGAGTGGCTCCTTGCGACGAAGAGTACGTGTTTGAGTGTATCCGGGTGGAGTAACTCACCACCAATGTGTTTGAGCATAAACGGTATACTCCGGGATTAGCTTTGCTTTTCCTTAACGACGCCGATGGACCACCGACAGGCAATACCCATCATGTCGGGTGTGAGGTTCCCTGTCAGGTCTTAGGACCGCCTACACACAACCCCCACCGTTCCATGTGATAGGTGACGAATGTCACCAAAAAGTGTAAAGTGTAAAGTGATAAGATAAAGTGGAATGTGAAAGTAAAAGATGATAGGCACAATTAGGATATTGATTCCTAATATGATGATGTGTATGTGTATGTTTATGTAATGTAATGAAATGATCATGTTTTATGAAAAGTAAAATTGGCAAATGCTTTATTAATTACATGTATTCTTACTTAGCTAATTCGTTAGCTAACACTTGTTTCTTGAAAAATGTTGTGCCTTCAGGATAAGCAGGTTTGAAGTAAGGATGCTTGTGAGGCGGGGTAGATGCTTTGGATGTCTAGCTACCCATTAGAGACCTCATTACATAGACATTATTTATGATGCTTTTATGTCTTGGATTTTACAAGACGAACTTATGTAAGACTTGAGATGGCATTTATATTGGTGCCATCATGGTTTCTTTTATGCCTTGCTATGATTACGGATTTAGCAACACCATTTTAATAAATGACAATTCCGGTAGGAATTGTGAACGTTTCATTTAATGCTTCCGCTAGTTTTTAACGCCGTTTGGCGAATTTTTTTTCAAAATTCGGTTTTTTTAAACGATGGGTGTTACACTATGGAACAGATCTGGCAAACCCTCAACCAGTTCCCAGCAATCCCACCAAGAAACATCTCCCAGGAGTTTGGAGATTGCTATTCGCTCATGTGATTCAATGTCTAGGAGGCAATTCAGGCTCTTATGATCAAGCTATTGCATCAAATATGCAAATCATCCATGCGCTGGCAAATGGAAGATTCATTGACTTTGCTCAAGTTATCTTTGAGGACTTGAAGGCAAAGGTGCAAGCCAGCAACAGGTCTCACACTATTCCATTTGCTAGATTTCTCTCGTTGATCTTTAAACAAGCGCTGAAAGAGAAGTATAATCAGTTTGGTGCTACTGTCTGCAAACCACCAAGGATTGGTGAATTAGTGTACAAGCAACCAGCTTGTGACACTTCCTTATTTGATATCAAATATGCTAATCTTTCAAAGCATATTAAAGAGGTACTCTCTTTCTCTCTTATCCCTCTTTATATAATAAGAACCGCGCTAGTGAATCAGCACCACAATCTGATGTGGTCGTTGGTTCCCTCACTATTGCTGTCGGATTGTCCTATGAAGCTGGTTCGCTAGAAAACCCCCCAGCAACCTCCAAAGCTTCCAAGCCGACTAAAAAGTCAAGGACTAAATCCAAACCAACTTCTGCTCCAACTTCCCCTCCTGCTGATGTCCAAAAACAAAAGCAACGAGTACCAAAGGGCTTACCTACTAAGGTTAAGACGTCCTCACAGCCCAAGGACATTAGATTACCAGCCAGCCCATCAGCAGCCTCAAAAAAGGCTGCTGACGAGAAAAAAAGGAGCCGCAAGCAGCCACCTCAATCTTCTGTAGGAGAGGTTGGTGAAAAACAAGGGCCACCCCAGCCCTCTAGTGTTGTGTCAACCGACCAAATAATTCCATCCTCTTCTTCTCAACCATCTGTGTCGGTGTCAGTCTCTGTCAGATCACAGGAAAGACTAGAGACACCAAAATCTACGGCTGATGACGTTTTAGTGCAACAACATGCTGAGACAGAGGCACTTCATTCTCCTAACCCTATAAACTTTTCTATTGATGAAAGAGATGCCACCATTGCTGTTGATGAATGACAAGTTTCTGATCTTGTTGACTTGATTGAAGGTGCTGGTAATAATGTAGGAGAATCTTTTATTGAAATTATGGAAAAGGGTGGTGTAGCTGAAGAGGTTATTAATGTAGTGAATGCTGATGATACTGATGATGGTGTAAATATAGAAGTTGAGGATGTGGAAGATGAAAGTGATATGGATTTAGAAGATTTTGTGGCTGATGTAACATCCCAAACATTTTATGTCGACCATTGACCATGTCGTTAGTCAACGTTTGCCTTCCGTTGGATTTATACGTCTTAATGATAAATATGTCTATGTGATAATGACTACGGTCATTATATATGATTAACGTGCCTACGTGTTAATGATTAATTTCATTAAATATGTTCAAGTGATGTAAATAATGATGAATGATAATTAACTAAGCCACAAGGTGTTTCCGATAGGATTTGAGAGTCGTTTAGGGTTCCTGTAAGATAAACGAGCAATTAGGGGACAAAACGAGTTATGGTAAAGTGCAAGGACCTAAATGACAAGTTTAAAAAGATGGGTCCAGCAGATTTTAGGTCATACGTGACCTCTCATTAGTCATAATCAGATTGTTTCTCAAAACAATCCTCCCTCAAGAACCCTAGAGCCTCTCCTCAAGATTTGTGCGATTCGGGAGCAATTCGATGGTGATTTCTTATAGTTTTCGACCCATTAATCCTTCCTACAGGTAAAGCAAGATTTCTTGATCAATTGATGAGTCTTTTCATTAGGTTTGTTCATTCGTTCCTGGCCAAGAAGGGTTGGGTATGATTTAATTGCAAAACGTTTACGGATCTTATGTCATTCGGGTGATCAATCAAGTGATTTATGTTTGTAATGGATCAAGGAATCAATTGATGGTTTGAAGTCATCAATTGTGTCTTAAAAGAGGTCAATTTGATGTCTCCAGGTCGGGGTAAGGGTTTGAGATCGAATGGGAATCGTTTAAAGCATTTCAAAAATCAGATTTGCTGAACAAGCCCCGATATGCGGCGCATGGGATTCCATGCGGCGCATGGAGTATGCGGCGCATAGAAGAGCCATGCGGCGCATATTCAGCTCTGGCAGTCGTATAGGCTTGTTTTCATGCTTGTTTGACCCATAGACCTTATGCTTAGGTTACCTTATGGTATAGGGAACTTAGAGAGGTCTTTTGAAGCCATGTTTATGTTACCTATTGGTTATATGTTGCTATAGGTAGTCGGAAACACAAACAAGATGAATTAACCTTGCGTATTGCTTGTTGTGCTCGTCACGAGGTAAGATACACTACTTTGACACGCTGAGGGTTCAACAAAAACATGGTTTTCATATAATAACTTCCCAAATGATATCTTGATTGCTTATGGGTATTCGGGGTTACACGGGAGGTGATATGGGCTATGTAAATGACTATTGAGGCCTGAAATGCAGTCCCTACGATATGAAATGTAATGATATGCTATGAAATGTTATGCAATGATATGTGATGTAATGATATGCTATGAAATGTTATGCAATGATATGAGATGTAATGATATGCTATGTAAATGACTATTGAGGCCTGAAATGCAGTCCCTACGATATGAAATGTAATGATATGCTATGAAATGTTATGCAATGATATGTGATGTAATGATATGCTATGAAATGTTATGTAATGTCTTGAGATGAATTGAAATGTGATTATATGTTGAAGATATGTGAAATGTGCATGATTGTATGACTTGTTCATCTAGTTCACTAGACTTATTAAGTTGCCATGACACATGCATGTTTAAGGGCCCAAACGTTAAGATGAATATGTGATAAATCTTTAGGTAATGTGCACACCTAAACTATATGTGATGTAATGATATGCTATGAAATGTTATGCAATGATATGAGATGTAATGATATGCTATGAAATGTTATGCAATGATATGAGATGTAATGATATGCTATGAAATGTTATGCAATGATATGAGATGTAATGATATGCTATGAAATGTTATGCAATGATATGAGATGTAATGATATGCTATGAAATGTTATGCAATGATATGAGATGTAATGATATGCTATGAAATGTTATGCAATGATATGAGATGTAATGATATGCTATGAAATGTTATGCAATGATATGAGATGTAATGATATGCTATGAAATGTTATGCAATGATATGAGATGTAATGATATGCTATGAAATGTTATGCAATGATATGAGATGTAATGATATGCTATGAAATGTTATGCAATGATATGAGATGTAATGATATGCTATGAAATGTTATGCAATGATATGAGATGTAATGATATGCTATGAAATGTTATGCAATGATATGAGATGTAATGATATGCTATGAAATGTTATGCAATGATATGAGATGTAATGATATGCTATGAAATGTTATGTAATGATATGTGAAAAAAGATATGAAAGATGACTAGGCACATTCAGGGTGGTTCATCCTAATATGGAGATGTTATGATTGATGTGTTATGTGCCTTAACGAATTTAAACGACTTTTCTATAATGATTTTAATGGACAAATGCTTTATAATTATGTGTTATCTTACTTAGCTAATTCGTTAGCTAACACTTGCTCTTTTAAAATGTGTTGTGCCCTCAGGTCCAACATTAGTAAGCAGGTAGATGTGAGAAGATGTGAGGCATGGGTAGATGGTCTTGAAGCTGGCTTTAGTTTACCCATAGTGGCTGCTCATTTTAGACATTTGAATTATGTCATGATATTTATGATTTGTAATGATTTTGTGGTCGGTTGTTTAATGTTGGGCAACCGATGGGTTTCCATTTAAACTTGTTTTGATGATATGGCTAGTAACACCATTTAATGAATGAACCAAACAGATTTTGTTGGTTTGTACTTTTAAAGTTTAATTCCGCTTTCTTTAACGCCGTTAGGCGAAAGTTTTTGGAAATCCATATTTTTAAAATGACGGGTGTTACAAGTTGGTATCATAGCAATGGTTTAAGTGAACCAAGGACTATAGGTATGCCATAGGAATTGGACTTTAACCGATAAGGAACAACTTAGGCTTAAGTAGGTATGCTTAGCCTTCGAGATGAAATGCCTTAGGACGGGTTGGGATGAGTGAGAGTGTAGGATTAAGGCTATATGATTAATGTTTGTTGATACGTGAATATGTTTTTAGCCTTTATTCTACCGTTTCTCGCTTCTCCATCGCTAAATTATCTTATTGCTACGATAGACGGTCCCAGAGGTAATGTGCCATTTCCCTAACTGAAATTAATAACCGTGTGATATAACTTATGTGTGAAGTAGCTGAGGTGAATGGAAGTGGAGAATTAGGTGAAATGGTATTCCATCAATGTTGTCTAGCCCATAGGGTTAGTGACAAGGACCGCAAAGGAAATGAGATGTAGTATGTGTGCTGAAAATCACGTGAAAGGAATTGATGGAAAAAGGGTGATACACAAATGTGGGAACGAACGCGTGTGTGAAAGGATACAGTTACAATTATGGTCCGGAACATAGTTGCAAGTGTATCACGACGCGAGCGTGTTTGTATGGCCATGCTTGTGTTGACCGGTGTACAAAGTAATGAAGTTGGAGAGATTTCTATGTATTGTACCCCTATTTGTCAAGAGTAAACACCGTGTTACAACTTTAGGGATGTTGATGCTTCAGGTGTGTGGAAATGTGTGAAGATCGGTGGAAAGTGATAGCCGGATTAAATGTTTATGATGATTATGATGTACAAGAAGTTAAATGAAGTGATTGGTAGTCAATGTTGTTGAGTCTACTAGTTTAAAAGACATGGATTTGAAGTTTGAAGAGTAGAGTTGATGCTGGATACTTGAAGGATTATAAGTAGGTGACGCATAGAATGGTTACCGGGCACACGTATGAAAGGATATAGTTACAATTCTGGTCGCGAACGTAACTGTAAATGTATCACGACATGTGTGTGTTTGTGAGACTGTGTCTGTGCTGATCCGAATGAAGTGAAGATGAGAATGATGGAATCACTGAATGGTATTTGTATTTAACCATGCAAAGAATAGACACGTATAAATGGATTAAAGAATAATGAAGTTGAAGCAAGTAAAGAAGTAACACTACGATTGATTGAACCCTTTAACCATGAAGCTCTTCAATTCTATGAACACTATGACATGATGTGAAGCTACTTTCGAGCTGTGAAGTGTTAAAGTTGTGCTTGGGTGTAAGGAAAACGTTTAGGTTTCGTTTGAAATTATTTTTCCTGATCATAGATAATATGCGGCGCACAAAGGCTATATGCGGCGCATATATGCCCAGTTTTGAAAATGGGTCTTCTGAAGGAAGCCCGATATGCGGCGCATGCACCATCCATGCGGCGCATATTCTGGTCTGTTTTGGATTTATGACTCGTTTGGTTTTGATCTCGCTACGGGACGATATGTGACGATTGGGACGAGTATCTTAAAGGGGAGGTAATTGCAACATCCCAAACTTTTTGTGTAACGGTTGACTTGAGTCGTTAAGTCAACACTTTGCTACCGTTAAGTCTCTAAACGAGTTAATGCTTACGTGGGTTTAATATGCTATATGTGAGAGGCTTTAATGCCTTAAAGATATATACGTTTATGTGTTTAAGATGCCAAGATGTGTTTAATACGTCGATAGAATTCTCGGTGGACGAATTAAGCTATTTATGTGACGTATAGAAGTTTAGGGACCATTCTTGCCATTCCTGGAACTTCAAAAAAACATGATTAGGAGTAATTAGGTCAGATTATTATCCCCTAACTCAGATTATTCTTTCCTCCCAAGAACCCTAAACCGCTTTTTTTCTGGAATGATCCTCGTGCGATTTCTTGCGTTTTCTGGTGGATTAATGATCAATCGGTGCTTATAATAGATCCGTTTATCATCCTCCAAGGTATAGATCGAGATCTTTGCAGAATATTAGTCATATCCATCCATATATTTTGTCCATACCTGGACTTGTTGAGTAATGATTGATAAGAAACGTTTTGTTGATTAGATTGGTGATTTCGGGTCATTCGGTGATTGTTATTCCAATCAATATGTATCTTGAGTTTTCCTACAGGTATGAAGTTGTTTCTAGAGTCATTTTATTGTCCAAATAGAACCAATATAGGGTTCACATCTGGTCTTGTGGTTTGATATGGATTCGACTGCGTTTGTGAGTCGATTTAAGTCATTCGGGTGTCAAATCGATTGTAAAATGAGTATAATGAATCCTCGAATCAATTAATGATTTCATAATGATAACTAAGTCATAATTTGATGTGTATGAACTGTAGAGGTCGTGGTGGCTTGACATGGATGCTTGATGGTGGAAATTGTTTGCAAAACAAAGAGTTTATTAGGTCTGAAAATTCAGTCATATTTCAAAAATCATATCTTCTTTATATGAACGACTTAGGAGATGACTCTTACATTTCTGAAAACCTCTATGTGTCCCCTAAATTTGATATGAACAAAGTTTCCTGTGATTTTGCCCAGAGATATGCGAAAAATGTCGATTTCCAAAAAATGGTCAGGTTTCGGACGAATTCTGCAGACTTGTCTTGCAAACGTCATAACTTATTCATTAGAGATCTTTAAGAGTCAAACCTTGCATTTTTGAAAAGGTCTTTGAGTTTGCTACATTTGTTAAGAACTGAGTTTTTGTCTCATTCGGTCATCTTATGACCCAAAAGTTGTACTTGAGGAGGCTTATGAACCGTGGTGACATGCTTGGTGACATGATATGAGGTGTGGTAAATCTTATATATTGACGTGTGATAGGGTTAAAAGCCAAGACTAGACACCGAAAGTTTTGTTATATAATAATTATTTAATGATCCTTTAACGGAAGTGAGGAGTCACCTTATCATGGACTAAGAGACAAGGCTGCGTGGGAAGCTAAAGGAAATGATATGAGCCATTAGTAAACTGGTTGTCCCAGAATGTTTATTTCCTGGTGAACTATTGTACCGTTTCATTGGACATGAAAGAAAAGATATGTGTTAAAGAAGTTTCCTTAAAGTGTGTGATGTGTATTTTCTAGTCTTAAATTTATAACACGAATTACCTAGTTACTGTCTACTACACACTTGCGGGTAGCGTACCCGATCGTATGCAATATAGTTTACTTGGTAAATCCGAGGTCGAACACAAGGACTTAATTAAGCAATTGTTGAAAATAAAGTAATTCAAATAAAAAGGGGGTTTGTGACCGAATTGTCACTTTGCAAAAGTTAGAAAATAATTAGTAATCCTGAAAGATTAATCGAAAGAAATCCGGTATGACCGGGGCAGGGATCGTCCTCAAACGATATTGAAAATGTTTTTATGACAATATAAATTTAAAAGTCATCCATCTTGAATTCGCTCGACAACATATTCGGATTGCACATAAATGAAGCTCAAATCCAGTAGAGTTGATAAAGATAATCGTGACAAAATAAAGACACAAACTGGTACCACCAACGTTTGTAAAATCATTTAAATCACCTAATTAATCAGTTCCTTTGTAAAAGCCGGTACCACCAATGCTTAAAACATTTTCCATAACCAACTAGTTTATTTGATTACCAAATTACCAATTGTATCTATGTGAAGATAACGTGGTACCACCAACCGCTATACAACACGTTGACAAAATAACTCCTTTTATTAAAATGATATTCACTATCATACCATGAACTAGTGACAATTGATTAAAGATAATTAATTGAAATCAAATACATGTTCAACTAGTACCACTAACGAAGAACACGTATATCACCAATATCAAAAATAATAATTAATAAGGAATTAAATCATCAAGATCACGACACAATGATAATTAAAATCAACCTTGAATTAATTAAAATAGTGCAATCCTTACATATTGTATCACTCCATCAAGATGGATGATTAAGTGATTAGCTACTCATATTGAAATAAGAATAACAAATCAAATATAGAGAATTCATCGTTACCGAATACAAGAAATTGAACACGAATAACGGAAATCGTCCAATCGTAATGAGGATCTTCAAAGGTGTTAAATCTGATGAAAAATAGCCTTCAAAAGCCCTAAATTCGACTGGGAGTAAAAAAGATAGGTTTTTGGAATGATTTGCAAGCAATATATATGTCTCCCAAAATCTGCCAGAACCGCCCCCAATTGCGGCGCAACTAGTGTAGTTGCGGCGCAATTGGGTTTGACTCGTGAGTTGACTTTGACTTTCATTGACCAAGGCTGGCTTGAACTTGAATGCATTGCGGCGCAACTATGGGAGTTGCGGCGCAATTGGGTTTGACTCGTGAGTTGACTTTGACTTTCATTGACCAAGGCTGGCTTGAACTTGAATGCATTGCGGCGCAACTTAACTTTCTGTAATTTGGTTGCGGCGCAATTGACCTTCTGCCAGCTTTGACTTTTGTTGACTTTCTGCAATCTTCATCCAAATGCTTCAGAAATCCTCCGTTAGCACTTACTTCACCTCAACAATGTCTTTTTCTCCAGAATTACGCTTAAAGACCTGTCAGTAACCCGAAACACTAACCAATACCATAAACGCACCAAATGTATACTAAAACGACTCATAAACCATGCTAAATCAACTAAATACAATGTGGGAAATGGGTATAAAATACGACACATCAAATCCCCCACACTTAAGCTTTGCTTGTCCTCAAGCAATTCCAAGCTGAAAAACAAATAAAACCTTGGTACATAATGGAAACCACATTTCAGTAATCAAAAAGAAGCTCAACCATGATCAAAAATGAGAATAGATGGTTAGGCAGTTTTAATCTTAAATGAAAACCGGAATGTTTGACAATACTTGACTGAAACACAAGCCTTAATAACACGACTAAGCACAAAAGAATCGAATCAGTGATATCTCGTCTATCCTACTCCAACTAACTTACTTTTGGGGTTGAATATTTGAATAATCACTCAATGCCTAGTCGTGATGCATAATCTTTTAACCATAGGCTTGTACTAGGTTCGTTCCTTCACCGCCATGATGCAAGCACCACAACGTCTATCAAAGAGGACTTTAAGGGTTTTAATGAACTATAAGGCTAAACAAGGTCTTGAAAAATGTTGTGCCTTCAGGATAAGCAGGTTTGAAGTAAGGATGCTTGTGAGGCGGGGTAGATGCTTTGGATGTCTAGCTACCCATTAGAGACCTCATTACATAGACATTATTTATGATGCTTTTATGTCTTGGATTTTACAAGACGAACTTATGTAAGACTTGAGATGGCATTTATATTGGTGCCATCATGGTTTCTTTTATGCCTTGCTATGATTACGGATTTAGCAACACCATTTTAATAAATGACAATTCCGGTAGGAATTGTGAACGTTTCATTTAATGCTTCCGCTAGTTTTTAACGCCGTTTGGCGAAATTTTTTTTCAAAATTCGGTTTTTTATAAATGCATGGTGTTATATTTTCCCAAGATAGATTTACGGTCCGGTTATCACCATTGAAGGTTAA
>CM067168.1:94921447-95266238 GCA_034093135.1 Erigeron breviscapus | reverse complement strand
AAAAGATATACGCACAAACAGATCCTATGCAACATCCTCAGCTTCACACTGCTAATCTTAGACACACTAACATAGCCACAAGAAGGCCAATTGTGTCCCCCCGAAATACGAGTCCAATACTGAGATATCGACTCTCCATCTCCCAAATCCTGTTTCACATACAAACCCTTCCTCAACAAAGCCCTAAATTCCTGACTATCTAACTGCTCCCTCGTATACATGCCACAATAAAAACCAAATTCAGGAATAGATAACTTCCTAGGCTGTCCCCCGCAGAAAAAAGTTACTACCCGCTCTTCAAAAATATCCTTGACTTTATTAAGCTCCTTGGTCAACTTCAAAGTAGAATAAAACTCAAGACAAAGTTCACGAAAAACTGGTTCCCGATTATTGAAAATGTTGTGCCACATATCACTACTAACCACCTGGTCACCGATTTGAACCTCAATACGAAACCACCGACGGATATCCTCCTGTATCCCATAATTTCTAGCAAAAATCGGATCAAGATATTTGGGAGGGCATACTACCTGACGATGAAGAGCAAAGAGATTATTCAAGAAGTTGTTCTTATGGGGTTGCCTAGCCCCATTGAACTCTAACCATGCGTGAGACTCGTCCATATCGTGCTCTCCAAACTTTAAATCAGGCACTTCTGGCTCTTGCCTAGCCCTCTTGGCACCAGTCCCGCTTCCTTGACCAACTTCCATCTGCCTTCTCTGATCTCCAGTCTGCAATCACAAAATTAAAGCAAACAGACACGTTAAAGAAGGAATGCAAAACTGAAATCACAATAATCTTCAACACAAATTTTGGACAGAACAATCCCACTGCGGCGCAGTGAGACTGGGTGGTCCTCACTGCGGCGCAGTGAGGCAATATTTACGTGCAGGTCAGAAGCCAGACACTGCGGCGCAGTGGCTAACACACAATACCACTGCGGCGCAGTGGCCTAAAAATTCTGGGCAACATTCTCGGTGTTCATCACAACTTTCAGCAAAAGTGTACAACCATACCATCAATCAACTTTATTTCAACAATTTACAATCACCTAGGCTATCATTTACCTCCCCCACACTTGTTCATCAAAAAAAACCCAAAATTTCAAAACTCTAGCATTTATTTCATCGCAAAATCGGATGAACAAGTGTTAGAATCGCAAAATTAAACACCACATTGGTATCAATAGCCCATAACTAACACAACCCACTAATTAATTTGAAAATTAAAACCCTAAAAATTAAAAATTAAAATTAAAGAAATAAAAAGAAAAACTAGTCAAGAAGTCTTACCTCTTTTCCCATGATACTGAAAGAAGATTGATAATCTAAGACAAAGAGGAAGAATAATGCAGGAATGATGGTGAAATATCGGAGCTTGGGGGGTTTTGAAAGCAAGAAGGAAAACAAAACTGATAAAAATTTTGAGTGGTAAAAAGTAACCCCTTCTTTTGACTGGTAATAATACACTCTGGTTGACCGGTCAAAGGCCCACTGCGGCGCAGTGGGCATCGGCCTCCCCCACTGCGGCGCAGTGGGGCACTTTTGCTCCCAAACTTCAGTAATAATCGACTACGGCGCAGTGAGATAGAAACCCCACCACTGCGTCGCAGTGCAAATCTACTGGTCTCGACCCCCCTGTTTCCCTTAGAAAAATTTTGACCAAGAAGATTTTGACACTTACCTCAATCCGCTTCGCACTAAATTGTACCTGCATTTTGTCCCTGATTCGGCCCCATGCTAAACTGAGGCCTAGGATTCTGTTGAGTATTGCTAGGTAAAGTGCCTGGAGGCCTAGAAAGTGCAGCCATCCTACTCTCAAGATCCTTAAAGTTAACGCATTGATTCTTCATATTTATTTCCACCTTCCCATCTATCCTATCCAACCTCTCATTCAATGCCTTAGTATCATCCCGAATCATCTGAATGCTAGTGTTAGTTTCAGCCTGATTACTAACCAACTGTTTCATCATCTCCCTCAACTCGGCATTTGGATCGGTATGAGAGGAAGAAGAACCTGATCCTTGTCCTTGTTGAGTTTGATGTTGTGGCTGACTCTGAAAGTTATCCCTTTGCCACCTATTTCCTGAAAAACGAGAATTATTAGTAGGAAAAGAAGAGTTATAAGAAGGATTACCTGAAGAACGGTTTTGGAAACCGGTATTGCGTGGGTAGCTCCCTTGTTGTTGATTCTAGATGTAACTCACATCTTCGGGTGCCCGATTGGGGCACTCATCTGAATAATGCATATCACCACAATGATCACATCCATCGGCCACTACCTTAACATCCCGTTCAATTGCTCCAAACCGATTCTCTTGCATAGCAAATCCCTTTTCCATGCGCTCAGATAGCGCTCTAATCTCTCCAATCATCCCTGAATCATGACTAGCTTCAACCTTTGCAACCCTACCTTGGCTAGTACCTTTCTTTAACCTTCTCTCATTCTTCAAAAATCTATCATCATCCACATTTACATTGTCCTTTGCCATGGACTCCAAAATATCAAAACCTTCATTGGGTGTAATTTTGTTGAAACCACCCCCAAAAGCATATCCTAACTCCCGCTTAGACTTCTTATCTAGGCCATCAAAGAAAAGCTCAACATATTGTTCCTTAGTCATGTTATGGCCCGGACAATTCCTCAACATCTCCTTAAACCGAATCCATGCATCCACCACATCTTCATCTTCATCTTGGTCAAAGGACCTAATCAAATTCTCCAACTTCCTTTGAGTTCTAAGTGAATAAAACTCACCAACGAAAGCTTGCTTGAGTTGGTCCCAAGTTGTTATGGAATTTTCCGGAAGATCATTAAACCAATCTAAAGCATCACCGGTAATGGACATGGGAAATGTCTCAAGTTTAACGGCATTCATTTGGTTGTTCCCATATTGGTATAACCGTGCCAACTTCTCAAACCTCTCTAAGTGTTGGTATGGATCCCATTTCCTTTTACCATCAAACTGTTGCTCCTCAATACTTTTAAGATGATTACCTTTCAGATTGAAATCATGAGCATTGGCTGGAGGTCTTATAGGACTACCACGGTTGGTAGGAATAGTACGGACCCTCTCACCATAACGAATATCATTCGGATCCCTTTGTTCGTCTCCCATTTCCTCTTCTAACTTAACTTCTAAATTGAAGAACTCGTCTAAATAAAACCTTTCCTCTTCCGAATCAGGAGTGAGTCTAGCAATAGGTGAGAATGGTGTAGGTGTTGTGAAGTTAAACCTACGTCTTGTTGGTGTTCTCAAAGGACTATTTAGAGGTAAACCCGAAGACCACAAGTTCATCAACTGAGAAGTAGACCTGTAAAACACAACTAACCAAACACGTCAACTGCACCTGTGATAAGAAAAGAAAAGAAAAACTAAACTATTAAAGCAAATAACTTCCTCACGCATGAGGAAGGATCAAACCACTAAATTAACAACTAAAACGGCACACAATCCGCGGCAGCGGCGCCAAAAACTTGATGTGCTAAATCGAGTTTAAAATTTAAAACTAGAAGTACCTAGAAACTCACTACTACATACTATCGGGCAGTGGACCCGATCGTATGCAATATAGTTACAAAGTAAGTCCAGGTTCGTTCACGGGGATTGGTTTGAATCAATTGTCTAATAAAGTAGTTTGGAAAATAGGGTGGAACACTTTGAATCTCACTTTGACAAATAAATTAAAGTAAATTTAAAAGACTAAACACGTAAAAGTAAAGGTAAAGCTTCAAACAATAATAGTAAAGATCATCCACCTTGACTTCGCTAGACTTCAAACATGATTGCATTCAATTAAGACCAAATTCATTGAGAGTTGACACGATAATCGTGAAAGGATAAAATGCTCGCGTGGTACCACCAACCGCTTACAAGGCACCCAATCACCTAAGTTGCTAGTTTAATTACCCAAGCCGGTACCACCAATGCCTAGACAACCTTACCAACAATTAGTTTGCTTGATCAACAAATTACCAATTGTGCCTATGTGAATTAAAACGTGGTACCACCAACCGTTTCTAAACACGTTGACAAAATGATTCCTTTTATTAAAATGACATTCACTATCATACCATGAACTAGTGATAATTGCTCATAGACAAGCAACCGTTTGAAAATCACATCTGTATCCAACTAGTACCACTAACGAAGGACACACATGCCACCAATATCATAATAATAAATATAAAGGAATTAAATCATCAAGATCTCGACACAACGATAAATGAAATCAACTCTTGGAATTAAAACATATAGCAATCACGTCATTCGTCTAGTTTCATCAAGGTAGGTGATTAAAAGATTAGCCACTCATGATTAAATTGAAATAACAATCAAAATAAAGGAAGAACATGATGTACGAATCGTTTGAGAAATAGAAATTGCGAGACAATAAAATAGATACGATCTAGATGGGTGCACGTGAATCTTCAATGAATCGAAAGACGATGAAATCTTGATTTGATCCTTGAAGGCGTTCCTTGTAGTGCAGCTCCTAGAAAGAAAACTTGATGCTTTGGGAATTAGGTTATGTTTTCTATTTATACCTCCCTTTAATCTGAAGCAAAAGCTGCCCAAAACCTTGCAGCCCCGCACTCTCACTATGGCGCAGTGGGCGAGTGATGCCCCCACTGCGGCGCAGTGCTTATACACTGCCTTTGGTGCTCGTTGGTCAAGGCTGACTGCGGCGCAGTGGGCACCTGCAAACCCCACTGCGGCGCAGTCTAATGTTACTGGTTGAGTTCTCCTTTCTCCACTAGCTGACTGCGGCGCAGTGCTTATACACTGCCTTTGGTGCTCGTTGGTCAAGGCTGACTGCGGCGCAGTGCTTATACACTGCCTTTGGTGCTCGTTGGTCAAGGCTGACTGCGGCGCAGTGGACTTGTTCACCACCACTGCGTCGCAGTATAAATATACTGAACCGAAGGCCACACATCAACTTATGAAGACTTGCATATTTTCTATCTCTTTTCACCTTAATACTCTCGAACTCTCCAATCAACCTCATGGCCTCAAAATTACTCGAAATTGCACCAAACGGAAACGTCTCCTGTTTAGAACCTGAAACCACTAACAAAACCCATAAACGCGCCAAATGCCAGCAAAATCGACTAAAACATATAATAAAAAAGCCAATAACGATGTGGGCGATGGGTATAAATTGGTCATATCAAGGGTCCAATACCCTTATTGGTAGAATCCAAAATTTTTTGAAGGATTCTCCAATAGGACCCTCATTCTCTCTAAACCCACGCAAGTTGTTTCACAACTACTTGTGTGAGTTTTGGTACACTGCCACTCTTTCTTCCAATTGTTCCTCCATCAGTTTCACATTAAAGGATGGAACAATCCAGTGTACCTTGTCCGCTGACGTATTGAGGGATGCCTTACACCTCAATTACTGGAGAGAGGGTGAATCTCCAGTTGTCTTACCCCAAAACATAAATTTTCGTCAAGTCCTCCTTGAAATGGGACATAAGGAGTGTTTGGACAATGGGGTTTTGAAGACGAAGGGTGCGATGACCATGAAGGGTCTTACACCTTCATGGAGGTACTTTTTCATCCACCTGGTGGAGAGTATGGGTGGGAGTTCTGGTGGTCTTGACCAGATCAACTCCTCACAAGCAGAGATGGCTTACTGCTTGTGGAATGGATTGAGAGTAGACTTTGCAGACATCTTGTTTAGAAGCCTGGTACAAAAGCTGAAGGGCACAAGGGGTGTTTGTATCCCCTTCTCAAGGTTTCTCTCTCTCTGTTTTCAATAAATTTTGGGCAGAGAAGCATACTTAAGTACAGATTCACCGTACACTGCTCCAGATATGTTGAGGAATTTAGACTCTCTGGTATCTGAAACTGGAGAGGTCGAAATTCCAGAACGAATGCAACTGGCATTCGCTTCAACTGATGCACCAATTGAAGGTGAGTCAGAAAGACAACTGGGCGGGCCTCAAAATAATGAGGGACCCTCCAGTTCTTCTAATGTTATGGTTGAGGATAGAGCAACCATAACTGAAGCAACTCCAATAACCTCTATTACTGGTGAAGATACCTCGGTATCTGATCCTCCAACAGATGCACCCAACCAGGAAACTTGGGAAGGTCATCTGGAGACTGACCCTTCTGGTCAGCCCTCAGTTACATTCATGGATCTGGACATGAATGTTAATGACGGGGAAATCCTTATTGAATCTTCGGATTCAGAAGGTACTGAAACAGACTTGGAGATTTTTGATTCTGTTGTACCAAATCAAAACCCTTCATCTCCAGTCTCGCTTCCAGATGCATCAATTTCACTTTCACCATCCCAACAAAATGTGCCTACTGATATACCATTCCCAACTTATAACTATATGTCTGGAAACAGACGTATGGCTCCTTCACCAACTGGGCAATTCTCACTCCTTCGAGAAATGCCACCCCCACCGCCGCCGTTGTTCACACCTGAGCATTCTCAGCATGAACAACACATTGTTTTTCCAGTCCTTTCTTCTTCTACCACTCCTATTATTTCTTCAACTGCTGGTATGACAACTGGGGAGATTTCTCTTAGTTTGTCTCCTCCAGTTGCTCCAGTAGTAACTGCTGCTGGTCCAGTGACACCTTCTCCTTCGTCACTGGACAGTCAAGTTGTCTCTTTGCAAGCCGATCTCCAAAACCTTCTTACTAGGGTGGAGGAGATTTAAAAGACACTTGACAAAAACACCAAGTATTTCTCCAGATACCACAAGGATCACTTGACCAACATTAAAGTGGTTGATCTGGGGATTAACAAGTTTTCATCTAATGAAGACTTGGTGTTCAACAAGTTAAATGAGTTGGTCACTGGCTGCAACAATCTGGCTGGTACTTTGAAAGAAGCCTTTGACCTTATTCAGTCCAAGGTTACAACCTCAATCTCCAATCTGCTTGGCAACACTGTAAGAACATCTGAAGTAGATTTGAGGGAGATTGAAAGGCAGGTAAAGGAATTGATTGAAAAACCTGGCCTAAATGTGACTGAACTTGGAGAGCAGTTGATGACTTCAGTTGGTCAGAAGATAGAGGATACGCTGGGTGCTAGAGAAGCACAATTGATTGAAAGGGTGATGTCTGAGATCACCAAGCTGGCCACTCCTCAGGTTGATCTGGCCCCACTTACCAGTGAGATCAACCAGTTGAGAGGCAGCATTGAAAATTTGAACACCCAGGTATCCCTTCATGCTCAGTCTTTGGATAAACTAACAACTAAAGTGGAAAGTTTGAAGAAGAAGGATGAGGAAGTGAAGGAAAAGGTTGTTTCTGGTTTGGATGAAGACTCCAAGATCTTAAATGAATTAAAAACTGGTCAAGAACATGTTACTGCAAATGTTTTGACCCAGTCAAAGGAGACCAACCATTTGTGGAGGTCTTTCAGGATGATGTGTGGGATTTTCAAGGAGTGCAAGGACATGCAAACATGGCAGCCTCTTGACCGGTTGCCATCTCACCCTTCTGAATGGGAAGTTATTAGGGCAGGTCTAGATGCTGACAAGGGGGAAAGAAGTGCAGTCCTTCCACCAGTTGCACCTGGAAGAACTCCATCTGGAAGTCAAGCTGGTAGGGAAATGGTTGTAGCTGCCAGTATTGAAGCTGGTGAGCAAACTGGTGATATGGGTGATAGGGGGAATGTTTTGGATAAGGGCAAAGGGTTAGCAGTTGATGTATCTGCCCAGCCGGCCACTGATATTCCTATGTTAGAAACTGGCAATGCTGATGTACTTCCTCCAGTGTCAGATAGTGATAGCAGAAGATTGGCTAGACTTGGCAATGATATTAAAGAAAGAAAGAAAATGAAACTAAGAAACCAAGTTGAAGCCAGAGCACATCTTGCACAGATCAAACTGCTTGATATGAGTGATGCTAATCTTTTGGGTATCACTAGTGAGGAGTATGCCAGAGTTAAAAATGATCCTAGGATAGTTGACCAGTTGAAAGAAATGCTCGATGTTGAACTGGACAGGCACTATCCTGAGGATGAAGCTGAATTTGATGCCAGAAGTTTGAACATTTCAGTGGAGAAGGCTAAGGAGAATAGGGCCAGTGGGATTCTAAAAAGAATTACAAATGTTAAGAAGGTTGTGAAGAAGGTATTGAATCCACCAAGAAGGATTCCTCAGCCAAGAAGACCACTGACCAGAGATGCTGACCTTAGCACATTTGTTGAACCAACTGGCGAGGTATCTAATGAAGACATCAAGTCCGCTGTACTGGCTGCTGGTGCTGGGAGTATAAAAATAACAAATGAATCTAAAGCAAGAAGCTATTACTCCCAGATCATGTCAACCAGAAGACATAGTGGTACTATCAATGGTGTCAATGTAACAATCAAGCCAGGCACCAAAGTCTTTCAAGTTGAAGTTAGTTATACCAGAGGGCCACTGGTTAAAACTGACAATCCTGGTGCAATGCAGTATGGGTTCAGTGAATGGGTTGAAATGGTGAATGTGTTGGATGCGAAGGCACAAAAGAATAGGTTTAAGAAAGCATGAGTGAACTTCCTAAGGGGCAAGATTCAACACAAAGAAAATCTGGAGCTAAAGTTGAATATTGACCCTGAAGACTCACAACCTATCTCTTCAGTGACCAAGAGAAGAAGAACTGGCGAAGGGCCATCTTATTAAGTTCTTTCTTTTCAGTTATCTACTTGTATTTCGTTTTACATTCTGTAACTTGTATAAATTTCATTTCCTTGTATAAATGAAGTTACCAGTCTGTAACCATAAGGTAGATAATAGATTAAAATCTAACAAACCTAAAAGAAAAACCTAAGGCATTTATTGATCTATAAAAATGCCTTGGAAACTTAGATAGATTTAAATCGAACAAGTCCTTCCAGTTCACACTTGTACAGATACAAGAACTAGAAAAAGACTTTGCAATATTTCTAGACAAATAGGGGGAATTTGTTAGGACCAGTTTACTGGTAAACTGGCCAGTCTCCAGTTGCACCTGGAGACCCAGTGAAACTGTCCAGTGAACTGGAGACCCAGATGATTTGTCCTGAAATATATTGAAGTCCAGTTGCACCGTACAGTCAACACAACTGAAGACTTCCTCCAGTTGAGAACTGACCAGTTGAAGAATCATTCCAGTTGAAGTCGAAGACAACAAATGGAAGATAGAGAATGACAATGGCAGCGAAGCCCAGTTGACATTCTAGTCAGTTACAAACTGGAGACCATCAGTGGAAAGCTCTTACAAAGCTTTACACTGATTACGAGGAATTGACTTTTGTGCTTTATGTCCTTTTACCCGGATAATAAGACTTATCTTATTATTTAATTACTAAAAGGTACATAAAGCTGGTTGAATAAAGTTGCTTTATCCTGCAACTTTATACTGTTTTTTTTTTTTTTTTTATTACTTCATTGCATTTACATTGTCTTTTAAATAAGTAACCTATCTAGAACTTGGTATATACACACTGCAACTGGTCGTCTCCAGTTCAGTGCATATATTGCAAAGTAACTCCACCATCGACATAGAGGTGTCTTCAGTAGTACCATCTATTGAGTTGGGACTTACAAAGTGTTAGCTAACGAATTAGCTACGTAAGATAACACCTCAGTATAAAGCTTTTGTCCATTTAAAACATCTCAACATATAGACAAATCATTAAGGCACAACACACATTAAACACTTCATATCAACTACATATCAAATTAGGATGAACCACCCTAAATGTGCCTATTCTTCTTTTCATTTCACACACAACTTCATTTCTGCATTTATGTGCAACATAAGTCACACCCGACTAGATGGACAAACCCCACACGGCTGTACATCAAGTGTCGTTAAGGAATGGCAAGCCAATCCCGGAGTAATCCGTATGTACAAGACAAATGGGGCGGGTCAGACCTCCCGTATCACTCTTCTGCGTTTTTGACCATGTTTCAAGGAGCCACCCAAGCAACTACTACGTTCACGCACCCGCCGGGCAAGGGCAAGTACGGGTTAAGCTTAACACTTTCTGCATTTCATTTACGAGCTCGATTTCACACTTCATATAGTTTAGGTGTACACACTTACCTAAACAAATACTACATATACTTCTTTTACATTTGGCCCTTAAACGTGCACGTGTCATGGCAACTTAGTAAGTCTAGTGAACTAGATGAACAAGCCATACAATTATGCACATTTCACACATCATCAACATAAAGCTACATTTCAATACAACACAAGACACTACATATCACTTCATAACATAGTACTACATTACATCACAATGGGACTGCATTTCAGGTCGTTTATGGTCATCTACATAACCCATATCACCTCCCGTATAACCCCGAATACCCACAAGCAATTCAAGTTATCATTTGGGAAGTTATTATACGAAACCTTCTTTTATTGAACCCTCAGCGTGTCAAAGTAGTGTATCTTACCTTGATACAGCTTACCAACAAGTCAAGAATATCTAATAGTGCTTGTTACGTGCTCCCGACAACCTATAATAAGTATAAGATCGTTCTATAAGCTAAACGAAACTCAAGTACCAAATTGGACCCTCTCATGCGCCGCACAAACCCACATCTGGGCTTGTATGCGCCACATGGAATGTTTGTGCACCGCATAAAATAACCAAATTCGTAGCAGAAACTTTGCAAAAATCTGAGCATTTGGCCTATGCGCCGCATAGATCCTCTATGCGCCGCATATCGGGCCCCTTCAGGAAATTAATTTACAAAACTCACCAGATATGCGCCGCATGGAAGTTTCTATGCGCCGCATAGATCCTCTATGCGCCGCATATCGGGCCCCTTCAGGAAATTAATTTACAAAACTCACCAGATATGCGCCGCATATCGGGCTTTTCCAGAAATCCATTTCTCAAAATTGGCATCTATGCGCCGCACAAAAGTCCTGTGCGCCGCATATAGCCTAGTTCGACCAAAATCCATCTTATCAAACCCTTTAATCGAATCCCAAACGAACATCAATCAATAATTCGACCTGGAGACATAAAATTAATCTTTTTGGAAACATTTTTACTGACTTTAATCCATCATTCAATACTTTAATCCTTTTCATCATGAATCAATGATTCAATCACCCGTATAACATGAAATCAATAAACGTTTAATCATGTAACCCAACCCAAACCCCATGGCCTGGATTGAATACTCAACTAAGACTCCAATAATCAGATTTCAAAGAGGATTATACCTATATTACCTGCACTTGATATAGGGGATTCAAGATCTAAGCAATACTTGATCGAAACGACACAAAAACGATTGGATCTTGTCTTGGAAAGGGAGGGGATCGGCTAGGGTTATACACACACACGTAGCAGCAGTTTTGTGACAATTAGGGCTGCCTAATTGTCCTCTTAACCCCCTGGCCAGCCATTCTAAATCTTATACTTAGCACCCCTCAACTTCTAAACTTAACTTCTTTAGCTTAAACTTCTATCGGGAGTCTTAACACACTAACAAGCACATAACTACTTTACTTCACGATAACTACTTACGTTTAAGGCTACATTAATCATTTCACTTTAACACACAAGCATTAAATCACACATAAAACAAATACACACAACAAACCTAACGTTAATTAACGGAAGGTCAAATAGTCAAACACGAAAAGTTTGGGATGTTACATGAACATACAAAGAACAAATGGTTTTATCCTAAATTTGCCTCTTCTGATAAATAACACGGAACGATCAACCAGGACAAGTTCTAGAATCAACGCAATCACCGGCACACTCATAGCAAATGAAATAATCCGGAGATGGAAAATCAACCTCAAACTTGCACATCATAGTTCAGAGCTCTAAATAGAACCCTTACTCTTGAATAAATCCAAAAGCCTACGAGAGGGGCAAATTTACAAGGCTAATAATTCCAAAACCGTAACACCTAGCATAACTAGCAATGAATCAATAATCTCACAATTTGGGTGTTTTGGTGCTTTGAGCGTGCTAGTCATATTATTAATCCAGAAGGGATTGCCTAATTGTCCTCTTAACCCCCTGGCCAGCCATTCTAAATCTTACACTTAGCACCCCTCAACTTCTAAACTTAACTTCTTTAGCTTAAACTTCTATCGGGAGTCTTAACACACTAACAAGCACATAACTACTTACGTTTAAGGCTACATTAATCATTTCACTTTAACACACAAGCATTAAATCACACATAAAACAAATACACACAACAAACCTAACGTTAATTAACGGAAGGTCAAATAGTCAAACACGAAAAGTTTGGGATGTTACATGAACATACAAAGAACAAATGGTTTTATCCTAAATTTGCCTCTTCTGATAAATAACACGGAACGATCAACCAGGACAAGTTCTAGAATCAACGCAATCACCGGCACACTCATAGCAAATGAAATAATCCGGAGATGAAAAATCAACCTCAAACTTGCACATCATAGTTCAGAGCTCTAAATAGAACCCTTACTCTTGAATAAATCCAAAAGCCTACGAGAGGGGCAAATTTACAAGGCTAATAATTCCAAAACCGTAACACCTAGCATAACTAGCAATGAATCAATAATCTCACAATTTGGGTGTTTTGGTGCTTTGAGCGTGCTAGTCATATTATTAATCCAGAAGGGATTGCCTAATTAATCAGTCAAAACACATTCCACAAATTAAACTTTGTACCAAGGGTGTAGTCAAATTGCTTATTAATATCTATAATTAAGTGACAAAAGCAATTAACTACAAGGACAAGCATGCAAAAGTTCAAAATTCCTCAAAAATATCCGACTTTTTCCTATTTACCACCCCCCACACTTAAAGTGTTAGGCGGTGTACCCTTAAACAGTGAAAAACAATCAACTTTCACCCATGTCAGAATCCAATCATCGACATCACCTACACAAAAGTCTGGTGGCCTACACGAGTAGGGTGAAAAATTTGTGAACTTAACTTTTATCATTACCCAATCTTTAAAATCCACCTTTTCAAAATCTCTCCTCACATGATTTATCATATCTATTTTTAAAACCGAGTTTTCTACCCATCGCCGTTTATTATACTCAAACAATATTGGGTTACCTGAAGTATAAAAACGACTCTCTTGAGAGATAATTAAGCACTTATAATTGAGGAAAGTAGCTGATGCTCCCTCTAGCTTCCTCTTTTTGCTCACCAGATGAAAACATGCTTGAACTGTCGATAATTCATCCATTA
Source organism: Erigeron breviscapus (assembly GCA_034093135.1). Taxonomy (NCBI): domain Eukaryota; kingdom Viridiplantae; phylum Streptophyta; class Magnoliopsida; order Asterales; family Asteraceae; genus Erigeron; species Erigeron breviscapus. The sequence goes on along the minus strand of CM067168.1, from coordinate 95,253,060 downwards.
TGGTGTGTTCAAGCTCAATCCTCTTTGTTGGACCAGTTACCAACTCCTCATCCAAGTCGATTATGACTTCATCCTCCAAATCCTGCAAGATATAGTTAGCAACATTTGTATCATCATAAGAAACATCACATACCTTACCAAGGAAGGAGGAACAAATCTCCAAATCAACAACTTCAATCACTGGCTCATTGCTAATAAGTGGTAGTTCATTTGGTTCCGAATGAGTGAACTGATAATCATCTTCTTTCAAGTCAACTCCAATGAAAAGTTGTGGACATGATTCTAGCTCTTGTGCCAGTATCTTACTAACACCATCGCCCGATTCCATGAATTCTTCTTTCACTTCTTCCATTATCACTTCACCAAAGTCAGATTGTGGAAGAGACACATGTGGTTCCTCCATTGCATCAGTGTTCAGGATTTGAATGGAATCCTGTATCTCTGGATATTTTTGGCTTTAAGGAGGTTGGGTATGAGATTCATTCTCCAAGAGATCATAAGCTTCCGTTGTTTCATTCTCTTCTGAAGTCTCATACTCTTCTTGCCACATTGCATTATTTTTGGGCAGATACACAAATTCATTCGATTGAACAAATTCTTCCAAATAATCAAATACTCCGTCGGTATTCATCCCTACTAATTCTCGTCTAGAATTTCGTATGATTCGTCATCTAGCCCACGCAAATAAAACGTAACAAGTTCACAAACAAAAATGTTGTTCGTGTTTAACTTATCAACTACGTATCTAATCCTCAACCATGCTTCATACCAAGTTTCGTTGGGTAATTGCTTAAAGTACCGAATCTCGTCCGGATATTCTCCCTCCAACTCATAGTCTTGATCGGCCATTGGTGACGCTAATACTACAAAAAAAAACACTAGCACACCACGTGAAAAGCACAAATGGAAAAGAAAAACTCAATAATAAAATGGACTAGAACTAAATAAAAAAAAATTAACACTAAATTACGCTAACATAAGAAAGCAAGTAACTTTCTCGTAAATGAATACAAGAAAGGATCGAACTACAAAATTAAACAACTACTTAACAAAAGTCCCCGGCAACGGCGCCAAAAACTTGATGTGTATTTTCTAGTCTTAAATTTATAACACGAATTACCTAGTTACTGTCTACTACACACTTGCTGGCAGTGTACCCGATCGTATGCAATATAGTTTACTTGGCAAATCCGAGGTCGAACACAAGGACTTAATTAAGCAATTGTTGAAAATAAAGTAATTCAAATAAAAAGGGGTTTGTGACCGAATTGTCACTTTGCAAAAGTTAGAAAATAATTAGTAATCCTGAAAGATTAATCGAAAGAAATCCGGTATGACCGGGGCATGGATCGTCCTCAAACGATATTGAAAATGTTTTTATGACAATAGAAATTTAAAAGTCATCCATCTTGAATTCGTTCGACAACATATTCGGATTGCACATAAATGAAGCTCAAATCCAGTAGAGTTGATAAAGATAATCGTGACAAAATAAAGACACAAACTGGTACCACCAACGTTTGTAAAATCATTTAAATCACCTAATTAATCAGTTCCTTTATAAAAGCCGGTACCACCAATGCTTAAAACATTTTTCCTAACCAACTAGTTTATTTGATTACCAAATTACCAATTGTATCTATGTGAAGATAACGTGGTACCACCAACCGCTATACAACACGTTGACAAAATAACTCCTTTTATTAAAATGATATTCACTATCATACCATGAACTAGTGACAATTGATTAAAGATAATTAATTGAAATCAAATACATGTTCAACTAGTACCACTAACGAAGAACACGTATATCACCAATATCAAAAATAATAATTAATAAGGAATTAAATCATCAAGATCACGACACAACGATAATTAAAATCAACCTTGAATTAATTAAAATAGTGCAATCCTTACATATTGTATCACTCCATCAAGATGGATGATTAAGTGATTAGCTACTCATATTGAAATAAGAATAACAAATCAAATATAGAGAATTCATCGTTACCGAATACAAGAAATTGAACACGAATAACGGAAATCGTCCAATCGTAATGAGGATCTTCAAAGGTGTTAAATCTGATGAAAAATAGCCTTCAAAAGCCCTAAATTCGACTGGGAGTAAAAAGATAGGTTTTTGGAATGATTTGCAAGCTATATATATGTCTCCCAAAATCTGCCAGAACCGCCCCCAATTGCGGCGCAACTAGTGTAGTTGCGGCGCAATTGGGTTTGACTCGTGAGTTGACTTTGACTTTCATTGACCAAGGCTGGCTTGAACTTGAATGCATTGCGGCGCAACTATGGGAGTTGCGGCGCAACTTAATTAACTGTAAAAATGGATTTATTAAAGATCTTTTTCTTTTTTTTTTTTCTTTTTTTTTTTTTTTTTTTTTTTTTTTTTTTTTTTTAACTGTAAAATGGTTGCGGCGCAATGAACTATTGCGGCACAATGGGACGTTGACTTGCGTTGACCTTTGACCATTGTTGACTCGTGGCTGGCCAGGTATAGAAGGCGTTGCGGCGCAACTAGGATAGTTGCGGCGCAACTTAACTTTCTGTAATTTGGTTGCGGCGCAACTCCTAGTTGCGGCGCAATTGACCTTCTGCCAGCTTTGACTTTTGTTGACTTTCTGCAATCTTCATCCAAATGCTTCAGAAATCCTCCGTTAGCACTTACTTCACCTCAACAATGTCGTTTTCTCCAGAATTACGCTTAAAGACCTGTCAGTAACCTAAAACACTAACCAATACCATAAACGCACCAAATGTATACTAAAACGACTCATAAACCATGCTAAATCAACTAAATACACTGTGGGAAATGGGTATAAAATACGGCACATCAGTGTGAAAGCTAACTGTTGAATGCTTCAAATCGAGACGACCGTTATGTAAACAATTTTCATATATGTTTTGGCAAAGTATGAAGGGAATGGTGAACTCAAATGGTGTCTATCACTCCTAGATTGATGGGAAAAGGAAGAATGATTTAGAAACTCAGGAAAAATCATATGATTGTACGATGGTGCATCGAGATTTATTGTTGTGTTCATATGCAACCATGGTTATGCCATAGGCGTTGGATGTCACTTCATGATACGATAAGTTATTGAAAGGAAAGTTGTGGAGCCAAAGATCATGAAAATAATAGTTCATGAAGCTGGAATCGTTAAAGAAGAGTTCGGATTAGCTCAAAATTGACTGAAGGTTTTGTGGTGAGCAAAGAAAGCTTATTATGAACAAGTGGGTATTATGGTTTAACCATAAGACTCTATGGAGGGATATATTATGCATCGAAACTTATGGCGAGTCGACCCTTTGTTCAAATGAATTATGTAAGTTATGGTAGCAAGTTAATAAGGATACATGTATGAGGGGCTTAATCGCCAAATAAATAGCCTACGCCAAATGTAATATGGGTGTCACTTATGAAGGTTGAAGAAATGAGTTGATTACTTGGTTTGATTTAAAGATTGAACCAAAGACTACGGTCATTATATATGATTAACGTGCCTACGTGTTAATGATTAATTTCATTAAATATGTTCAAGTGATGTAAATAATGATGAATGATAATTAATTAAGCCACAAGGTGTTTCCGATAGGATTTGAGAGTCGTTTAGGGTTCCTGTAAGATAAACGAGCAATTAGGGGACAAAACGAGTTATCGTAAAGTGCAAGGACCTAAATGACAAGTTTAGAAAGATGGGTCCAACAGATTTTAGGTCATACGTGACCTCTCATTAATTATAATCAGATTTTTTCTCAAAACAATCCTCCCTGAAGAACCCTAGAGCCTCTCCTCAAGATTTGTGCGATTCGGGAGCAATTCGATGGTGATTTGTTATAGTTTTTGACCCATTAATCCTTCCTACAGGTAAAGCAAGATTTCTTGATCAATTGATGAGTCTTTTCATTAGGTTTGTTCATTCGTTCCTGGCCAAGAAGGGTTGGGTATGATTTAATTGCAAAACGTTTACGGATCTTATGTCGTTCGGGTGATTAATCAAGTGATTTATGTTTGTAATGGATCAAGGAATCAATTGATGGTTTGAAGTCATCAATTGTGTCTTAAAAGAGGTCAATTTGATGTCTCCAGATCGGGGTAAGGGTTTGAGATCGAATGGGAATCGTTTAAAGAAGTTCAAAAATCAGATTTGCTGAACAAGCCCCGATATGCGGTGCATGGGAATTCCATGCAGCGCATGGATGGCTCTGGAGCAATCTGACTTGGTTTATGCGGCGCATGGAAGAGCCATGCGGCGCATATTCAGGTCTGGCAGTCGTATAGGCTTGTTTTCATGCTCGTTTGACCCATAGACCTTATGCTTAGGTTACCTTATGGTATAGGGAACTTAGAGAGGTCTTTTGAAGCCACGTTTATGTTACCTATTGGTTATATGTTGCTATAGGTAGTCGGAAACACAAACAAGATGAATTAACCTTGCGTATTGCTTGTTGTGCTCGTCACGAGGTAAGATACACTACTTTGACACGCTGAGGGTTCAACAAAAACATGGTTTTCATATAATAACTTCCCAAATGATATCTTGATTGCTTATGGGTATTCGGGGTTACACGGGAGGTGATATGGGCTATGTAAATGACTATTGAGGCCTGAAATGCAGTCCCTACGATATGGAATGTAATGATATGCTATGAAATGTTATGCAATGATATGTGATGTAATGATATGCTATGAAATGTTATGCAATGATATGTGATGTAATGATATGATATGAAATGTTATGTAATGTCTTGAAATGAATTGAAATGTGATTATATGTTGAAGATATGTGAAATGTGCATGATTGTATGGCTTGTTCATCTAGTTCACTAGACTTATTAAGTTGCCATGATACATGCACGTTTAAGGGCCCAAACGTTAAGATGAATATGTGATAAATGTTTAGGTAATGTGGACACCTAAACTATATGTGATGTAAATCGAGCTCGTAATGATGTGATGTGATATGTGAGAAATGCTCGAGCTATTGATGTGAGAAGTGTTAAGCTTAACCCGTACTTGCCCTTGCCCGGCGGGTGCGTATATGGGTTGCTTGGCTGGCTCCTTGCAACATAATTAAGTGGGATGAGTATCTTCGGGTGGCCTGATTACCCACCAATGTCTTTGAACATACGGACTACTCCGGGATTGGCTTGCCATTCCTTAACGACATTGATGTACTGCCGTAAGGTTTGTCCATCTAGTCGGGTGTGACTTATGTCACCCTTACAAAGATGTATATGTTATAGGTGTGACTTATGTCACACTTACAAAGATGTATATGTTATACGATGTGTGTGACTTATGTCACAATTGCAAAGATGTTATGTGATATGCGTGACTTATGTCACACTTGCAAAGATGATATGTGAAAAAAGATATGAAAGATGACTAGGCACATTCAGGGTGGTTCATCCTAATATGGAGATGTTATGATTGATGTGTTATGTGCCTTAACGAATTTAAACGACTTTTCTATAATGATTTTAATGGACAAATGCTTTATAATTATGTGTTATCTTACTTAGCTAATTCGTTAGCTAACACTTGCTCTTTTAAAATGTGTTGTGCCCTCAGGTCCAACATTAGTGAGCAGGTAGTTGTGAGAAGATGTGAGGCATGGGTAGATGGTCTTGAAGCTGGCTTTAGTTTACCCATAGTGGCTGCTCATTTTAGACATTTGAATTATGTCATGATATTTATGATCTGTAATGATTTTGTGGTCGGTTGTTTAATGTTGGGCAACCGATGGGTTTCCATTTAAACTTGTTTTGATGATATGGCTAGTAACACCATTTAATGAATGAACCAAACAGATTTTGCTGGTTTGGACTTTTAAAGTTTAATTCCGCTTTCTTTGACGCCGTTAGGCGAAAGTTTTTGGAAATCCATATTTTTAAACGACGGGTGTTACAGCTGATGAATTCCAGCTTGATTCATATAACATGTGATGAAAATGATAGTCCACGATTTGCACACTTATATATAATTAATCTAGACAAGAAAGTAAATAGAACAAGAACAAGAGTAAAGTTCAAGTATAAGAAACTATGCAAGTCTAATCATATGTATCATTGATTAAACAGTGAATACATGGTCGATATTACAACTTGTCTTACAAGAAAGTACATGAACAAACAATTGCTAAGTTTTTAGACTAACTAGAAAACTTAAACAATTACAAGAGAGAATAAGTGACACACACTTGTGGTGACAAACACACTTGTTTTTTGTGCGGCTGTGTTGCTTTATATAGGGGAGGAATTAGGGCAACACAGCCTTACTTTGATAGTGATTGATGGTGGTTGTCGACATCTCATTGGCTCGAAGTACTTGATCATTCCAGGAGCCTTTGTCTTCTTTACCAAAACGGGTATGAGAGAGAAGACCCTTCTTTTGGTCCCAACTGCATCTTTGCCATACTAGGTAAAATACAGTTGGATGAACCACCATGTGACTTCTTGTCTTCTTTTGATTTGAATTCTTCCCGCCTTGACTCACAATTTGGAAAGTAAACCATCCGCTGACGACATAAGTCAGCGACCAAGTCTGGTCAGCGAATCCCTGACTCAACAATCTCCCCCTATTCGCTGAGAAGACTTGCTGAGTAAACTAGACTTTAAGAAATTATAAAGGAAAGATAGAGAGATGTCTTATATTTCATTGTGAAGCATTACATGCTGATGGATCAAGCATTTACATTTTATTATAAGACATCTAAAGATTAGCAGCTTCAATCTCCCAAGCATCTTCTTGCTTAGCAATCCTTAGCACTGGGTCATTTCGTCTGTGAGGCTTCAACAACTCTTCATCTAACTTGCTGATGAACCATCTGTTGTTGGTTGTCTTAGCACACCTTCTTCTTATACTGATGATGAACCCAGTGGATGCTTTTTCAATCTCTGGCAATCGAAAGAACAATTGATCATTCTGAAAGTTGGTGAAGAATATGCCTGTTGGATTCTCCAGCACTCTTCCTTCTTCGAAAAAGCTTCTAGGAGGAAGTCTGGTGTTCAGCGAGGCATCACCAGATATTGGAGGAAGATCAATAGGCGCTGACTGATATTCAACTTTTCTTTTTCTTTGAATCTTCTTGCCAGCTGACAAGGAGATTGATGCTGGAGTTCCAAACACTTGCCTCAGCATAGGCAGATTCGCTTTGAACTTCGTTTCATATTCTCTTGCCTTCTCAAAATATTCTTTCAGCATCTTTTGGAGAGGGCCATAGCTTTGAGCGGTCTTGTCTTTGATCAGCATGTAAACCTCAAACCATTCAGAAGCACCTAGATTGGTCACTTTGACCCCTTCAATAGTAATTGGTTTGTTTGCCCCTTCTCTTAAGATTTTCAAGTTTGTCTTCAGCCCCATATCAGCAAGAAAGGCTTGAGCAGCAGTAATCTTTTGTGGCCTTTTTCTCGTCTCCATATGCTTCAGCCACTTAGCTTTTTCTTCTTCGAAGGCCTTTCTCTTCTCACTTAGCTGTTTTTCAACCTCTGCATGCTTCTGCTTATATAAAGCTTCAGCGCCACCAGTTTTCAACAGCATTCGCTGTTCACCATCCAATTCATCTTTTTCAAGAAGAGGCAGCTGCTTGATGTATTCAAGATTTTTCCTTTCGTTCTCTTGATTTTCTCTTATTCTATCCAGCTCTTTAATGGCCTCTTCTTGAGTCTTTCCCTCACCAGTCAAGGCCAGTATGTCGATCACTTGATGTTCGTGACCTGCTGATGATGGGACAGATAGTTGTGCAGCAGAAAGAGAAGATGAAGGTCTCTTGTGCTGAATTTGAGCAAGGCGCTGACGCTGAGAGTCCGTCATGGGAGTTATGACAGCTTGATTGAGAAATCGTTTATGGAATACTGGCAGCATTTGCTTTGATCTATCAGTGGCCATTTCGATAGCCATGCCAGCCTCCCATGCTGCCTTAACTGCTTGGGGATTATTTGGATCAATCTGCTCCCCCTTAACTTCAACAATTTCAAACTCCCCCTCAAGACCAGCAGGGGGTACATCAGCATTAATCTTTTGTTGCTCCCCCTCAACACCAGCTGGGGGAACTTCAGCATTATCAACATCTTTTTCAACCTCAATTTGTGCAACATCCTTATCAACATTTGTTTCACTAGCAGGGGGCACTACCATAATGGCAGTAGATGGTTCAGGTTTATCAGCAGATTGTTCAACCTTTTCAGATTTCTCCCCCTTGGAAGTTGCATCATCAGTAGCAACTTCCACACTTGCCGGTTTGGTGTCTTGTTGTGTCATCAGCTGTAGCAAGAAATGCTTTATTTCTCCTACCTCCTTCTCCAGCTTGACCTGCCTTTGACGATCTTCCTCATTGAATGAAACTTGAGGTTGTGGAAGATCAGCTACTTGCTTTTCTAAAGCATTTATTGCCTTAGTATGATTTTCAACTTGAGTAGCTAGAGGAGAGATGAGATCACTCAACTTCTTCACTTCAGCAACAGCAGTGTTGTTTGTAGAGGCTGCCTTTTTAGCTGAGTAGCTGGTGGAATTAGCAAGTTTAAGCAGCGAGATAGCTCCAGACTTAAGAATTTGCTGTTCACGACGAATGATTTTCGTTGTCGCATAGATTTTGTCTTGAGCAGCTGCTATGGAGATTGATTTTTCTTTTAGCGTCTCTATAACTTTGCTATTCTCATCCTGTTTGTTGTACCAGCTGGTCAAGGTTTCAATCAGCCTGCCAGATTCCTTTTCTTTCCACTCAACAGCAAGAGTGGCAGCTTTGGTGAGATCATTCAACTGATGCTCAACCCTTTCCAATCGGTTTGAAGAGTAGGTAGAATAAGAAATGCCCAATTCTTTAGCAGCAAGGGGCTCAGCTTCTTTTGGCAAGTCAGAAGAACAACCAGGAACAGCTTGAAAAGACGAGGGCATGCCAAGAGAGAGCATGGTGTTCACTGGTTGAACTGGTGGAGTTTTAGGCCTTGCAATGAGAACAGTTGGCTCAACATCAGCTTCAATATTAGTGGAGTCAGTGACTAGAACTTCTTCTGAGACTATTTCACCAGCAGGTTCGACTTCCTCATCAGCTTCTTCAACTTCCATATCGCTGGCTTCTTTCTTATCAGCATAATTATATGAATCCAGCTCGAATTCATCTGCAACAAAATTTCCCAAGTCCAAATCACTTTCATTCTCTACATCCTCCACTTCAAAACTAACAACAGTCTCTTCATGTTCATCAGCTACATTCACAACAGTAACCACCCCTTCATCTTCATTCCTTCTCTCAACATTTTCAACAAACATTTCACCAGTACAAGCACCTTCATTACTTTCAACATCCTTCCCAGCTCCTTCATTAAAATCATCATCCCCAGCAACTTGCGTTTCAGGTTCATTAGCAGTGGCTGCTTCCCTTTCAACAATAGAGAAATTGATAGGGGTAGGAGAAAGGCGTGCCTCTGTTTCAGTATGTTGCTGCTCTATGTTTTCATCAGCTGTAGAGGCTTCTGGCTCAGTAATGATAGAAAGCTGAGAGGATTCCAGCCCCTTAATTGTGAAGCCCTTTGCTGCTTTCTTCTTTCTTTTAGGAGCGTCAGCAGCAGGTGATGATGGAGCTGAAGTCTTGGTAGACTTTGTTCTAGCTTTCTTTGATGGTTTGGCAGCTTGAGGTGCTTCTTGAATGGTTAGAGAGCCAGCAGCCATATCAGAGGGTGCCTTTATGTAGATGTGAGGATAAGATGAGAAGAGTACCTCTTTCATAGGAGGAGTAAGGATAGCAAACTTGCTGTCAAAAGATTCAAGGTCACAAGCAGGCTGCTTGTACACTGAAGGACCAATTCTTGGTGGTTTGCAAACGGTAGCACCAAATTGGTTGTATTTTTCCTTCAGCTCCTGTTTGAAGATCAAAGTGAAGAATCTTGTATAGGGGATTGTGTAGGAGCGGTTGTTGGCTTGAACTTTTGTCTTCATGTCTTCAAAAATGACTGAAGCAAAGTCTATGAATCTTCCAGTTGCTAAAGCATGAATGATTTGCATGTTGGAAGCTGTTGCTTGATCAAAGGACCCAGAATATCCTCCTAAACATTGAATGACATGAGAAAATAGTAATCTCTATACCCCAGGGAGATGTTTCTTAGTGGGGTTGCTGGGAACGGGTTCAGGCTTTTCCAAGTCTGTTCCATATCCAATGGTTGGCAACCATTCCTTCCATTGTTCTACTGTCGCTGGATCAACAAAAGGTTGTTCTTTTGTTTGATCAGGAAGACCGAGTACTGTTCGAATTATTTTGGGTGTGATTGTGATGGTGAGCTGCTTCTTTTTCACAGTGCCAGAGATAGCACCAATACTTACTTTGTAATCACAAGTCCACCAGAACTCCCTAAGGAGATAGACATACATGTCTTCTGGGTCAGAATAAATGGCATTTTTCACAGGGCATGCTTTTATGAAATCTAGCATTTGTTGGTACCCAGTTATGCCAGAAGGAACTTCAAGGGAACCCAAATAATTATTGGGTTTAATGGTAAGCCTTTGGGCTTGAAAATTAACTTTTGAAGAGGAAGCAATGGTTTCTGGATCAAAAGTTTTGGAGTGCATGTAGAGAGGAACTTGTTTAAGGGCCTTTTGAGTACCCAGATCATCTGCAGGTAATTCAACCAGTTCTGGTTGATTTGTAGGTGGAGGATTTTGGATTTGCGATTGAGACTCTGGTTGTTGTTGTTCAAGAATGGGTTGTTCAGATGAAGAAGCCATTTAGAAGTATGAAGAAGAAGATGAATAGTTTGAAAGGAAATAGAAAAGTTTTGTGAAATTTGAGAGATTTAAGAGAATAAGAGAATATGAATGAAAAAAAAACGAAAATAGAAGAAGATATGAAAGTATAAAAGACGGAGATGGAAAAGGTTTGGCTATATATATGGTATTTTAGTGGGTCCTATTGACTGCAAAAGTGAACCGTCACATATACTCTCTTTCATACGTAATATTTGAATATACGTATTTTAATATATAAAGAAGTAAAAAGAAATGAGTTTCCGAATTAAATAAATATAAAATATTAATATTTAATTTGAAAAATACGTTTAATATACGTATGTGAGTAACGTATGAAAACGATTTGATGTGACAACTTGTACCACAATTTCAAAAGTACTCGAGTGGTTACGGCGGATACAGTGTACAAGTTGCCCATTAGGGAGAAAATCGAGGTAACCGTTTGAAGTTCCAATAAAATATTAATAAATATACTTGGTGGATATGCTCACATGATAAAATAGTTGAGATTGAAGTATATCCACTGACTATTTAGAAAATCTGGTTACCTTATTTAGAGAAAGAGTTTCAGTCAGCGACTTCTCAACTAATGATGGTCGCTGACAAACTTTACACAAATTTTGGCAAACTGTCAGCCATCAACGGATTTAATAAGTCTTTACCAGAGCCGTTTGCTGCTGGACTAGATGAAGACTTTCAGCTCTTCATTGCTTTTGTTTTGCTTTTTCCCAAAGCAACAGGGATTAACGGATTTAGTAAGTCTTTACCAGAGCCGTTTGCTGCTGGACTAGATAGAGACTTTCAGCTCTCTATTGCTTTTGTTTTGCTTTTTCACAAAGCAACAGGGATTAACGGATTTAGTAAGTCTTTACCAGAGCCGTTTGCTGCTGGACTAGATAGAGACTTTCAGCTCTCTATTGCTTTTGTTTTGCTTTTTCACAAAGCAACAGGGATTAACGGATTTAGTAAGTCTTTACCAGAGCCGTTTGCTGCTGGACTAGATGAAGACTTTAAGCTCTTCATTGCTTTAATGTTCAGCGAGTAAGACACACTTAAACTCGCTGATGAGGGTTTTGACTGCAAGAGTCAATTTTCAACTTATAAAGAGAGAGATAAGTTGAATTTTAGCAAACATGACACGTCATGTTGCTGATTCACCATTCAGCATTCCTAACTTGCTGACCAGATACTTAAATCTGGTTTCATCTAAAGGTTTAGTGAATATGTCAGCAAGTTGGTCATCAGTGGGGATGAAGTAAATTTCAACATCCCCTTTCATGACATGGTCACGAATAAAGTGGTACCTAATGTCTATGTGTTTGGTCTTGGAATGCTGAACAGGATTGTGTGTGATAGCAATTGCACTTGTATTGTCACACATTATGGGAATCTTAGAAAAATCTAAGTCATAGTCAGCGAGTTGGTTTTTCATCCAGAGGACTTGTGCACAACAACTCGCTGCTGATACATATTCTGCTTTAGCAGTGGAGATGGACACTGTATGTTGTTTCTTACTAGACCAACTAGTCAGCTCCCCCCCCCCCAACAGTTGACATCCACCACTGGTGCTTTTCCTGTCTAACATGCAACCAACATAGTCAGAGTCAGAATATGCAACTAAGTCAAAACTGGAGTCTTTGGGATACCAGAGACCCAGTGAAGAAGTACCCTTTAGATACTTAAAGATTCGCTTGACAGCGAGAAGGTGAGACTCCCTAGGAGATGCTTGATATCTTACACATAAGCAAGTAGCAAACATGATATCAGGACGACTCGCTGTGAGATACATCAGCGAGCCAATCATACCCCGGTAGTGAGTGGGGTTCACATGCTTGCCATCAGGGTCAGCATGGAGATTATTTGGAGGAGACATGGGAGTGGGCTTAGTAGTAACATTGGACATGTCAAACTTAGCCAGCATGTCTCGAATGTACTTCTCCTGATTGATAAAGATACCATTTGGGAGTTGGCGAATTTGAAGACCAAGAAAGAAGGTCAGCTCACCCATCATGCTCATCTCAAAGTGAGAGGACATCAGTGAGCTGAACTTGGTGCAAAGCTTCTTGCTGGAGGATCCAAAGATGATGTCATCTACATATATTTGAACATAGAGGACATCAGTACCCTTTCTGTAGATGAATAGGGTGCTGTCAATGGACCCTCGCTAAAACTTATTAGAAAGAAGAAACTCAGAGAGAGTGTCATACCAGGCTCTAGGAGCCTGCTTAAGACCATAGAGTGCCTTATAGAGACGATAGACATGGTGTGGCTTGGCTGGATCTTCAAAACCAGGTGGCTGCTTAACATAAACTTCCTCATCGAGTTTTCCATTTAGGAAAACACTCTTTACATCCATTTGATATACTGTAAAGTTTCTGTAAGCAGCATGTGCCAAGAATAAGCGAATAGCTTCTAATCGGGCCACTGGTGCAAAAGTTTCATCATAATCGACACCTTCTTCTTGAAGATATCCTTGTGCAACCAGCCTAGCCTTGTTACGTGTAACAACACCATCTTCGTCCATTTTGTTCCTATAAACCCATTTAGTTCCAATGGGCTCTTTGTCAGCAGGTAGAGGAACAAGAAACCAGACATGCTATCTTTGGAACTGTGTAAGTTCCTCTTGCATTGCCTCTACCCAAGAAGGATCAGCCATTGCTTCTCCTATATTCTTAGGAGTGATTATTGACAAGAAATTCACATAGAGACAAGTATTCCTTGTCGCTGATCGAGTAATGATCCCTTGAGAAGGATCACCAATGACTTGGTGAGCTGGATGACTAGAAGTCCATTTCAGTGCTGGAACACTTGATGAACCTATTAGAGTGTCAGCGGAAGACTGAGAGATGGGAACAGAAGCGAGATCATTGTAAGAAGAGAAGTCAATGGTAAGAATGGGTTCAGTAGGAGTGTGATCAGCAGAGCCATTCAACTGAGTTGAGTTATCATTGATGTTTGAGTCATCAGCTGACTCCATGTCATCAGCATTAGCTGATACATCATGAAACTCCTCCTCAGCAGAGTCATCGGCATGCACATCATCAGCCAGTCATCTAGGTTTGGCTGATGTAGCATGGATTGATCTTAAGATAGGCTCAACTGGCTCAATCGAGTAGATATGAGCAGCTACTTGCTCTAGTTCAGCATCAGCTGAACTATCTTGAGTGGCATGCTGATAATTTTCAGGCAGCGAGCAAGAAGCATCAACAAATGAGTCAGCTTCCTCAGTAAGAGGATCAGCTAGCTCATTAAAGATAACTTCAGATGAAGAAGGTTGGATGTCCTTAAGTGCTGATGAACTTTCATCAAAAGTGACATGAATAGATTCATCTACTTTCTGAAGGCGAGTATTAAATACTCTGAAGGCCTTGCTGATGGAAGAATAGCCAAGAAAGTAGCCATCATCAGCTTTAGGATCAAATTTGCCTAGGTGATCCTTGTTGTTTAAGATGAAAACAGGACATCCAAAGATATGAAAATATTTTATTTGAGGTTTCTTTCCTTTCAAAACCTCATAAGCAGTCTTGTCATGTCTTTTAACAATAAGACATCTATTTTGAGTATGACAAGCAGTGCTTACAGCTTCTGCCCAGAATTTACTAGGCAAAGAAGATTCACTGAGCATGGTACATGCTGCCTCAATTAGTGTTCGATTTCTTCTTTCAGCAACACCATTTTGCTCAGGAGTTCTAGTAGAAGAGAAGTTTTGTGAGATCCCTTGATAAGCACAAAAGGATTCAAGAGTGTGGTTTCTGAACTTAGTACCATGATCGCTCCTGAGTTCTTTAACCCTTATGCTGTTGAGATTTTCCATTTTCTTGATGAAGTTGATAATCTCTTCAGCAGCATCACTCTTGGAACGAAGAAAGATGGTCCAAGTGTATCGTGAATATTCATCCACAATTACTAAAGTGTATCGGCTACCCTTTAGGCTTTGGACATTCACTGGACCAAAAAGGTCCATGTGAAGAAGATGAAAGCAACCCTTTATAGAATTGGCTTGCTTTGTCTTAAAAGTAGATCTATGGCTTTTACCTTTTTCACAAGCACCACAGAGTCTATCTTTTTCAAAAGAGAGACGAGGAAGGCCACGAACAAGGTTCTTTTTGGCCAGAGAGTTGATTGTTTTGAAATTCACATGCGACATACGCTTGTGCCACAACCAATTGAGTTCTGCTGCTGACTTAGCAAAGAAACAAGTCTCACTGTCAGTTTTGATAGGAGTGAAGTCAACAAGATAGACATCTCGTTTTCTTGGAGCAACCAAGACGACTTCCTTGTTTACATTGACAACAGTGCCACTTTGTAGTCAGCGTCACAAAGTTGACTTATGCTGATAAGGTTATGTTTTAAACCATTTACATAAGCAACTTTAGTGAATTTGATGAGACCATTAGAGAGATGTCCATATCCTTCAGTTTGTCCAGTGGAATTATCACCAAACACTACAGTAGGGCCAGCAGCCTCTACATAGTTATCCAGCAGGGTCTTAGAGCCAGTCATGTGTTTTGAACAGCCACTGTCCAAATACCACACTCCTTTTCCTAGTGAGCCCTTTTTTATGGTGACGTTTACCCACTGACTGGAGGAGACTTGGTCTTTTGTCAGTGCATCGCCATCAGCAAGTGCCATAAGGCACATGGCATCCACATATTCTTCACTGTCTGACTCATCTGACTCAGCCCAGTCATGCTCTTCAGCCACCAACCCTTTTGCTGGTGTTTTGGCCTCCTCCATTTCAGCCACCTTTGCTTTGAGCTGATAGTATTTGTTCCTGTACTCATCAGCAGGTTTAGAAGGGTTAGGTTTGGGAGCAGCAGGAGTTGGAATAGCAACCCTGCACTCCTTCTGGTAGTGTCCCTTCCTACCACATCTCCAGCACTCTTCTTGAGATTTATCAACAAGAGGCTTATATGGAGCAACCGACTTACGGTTGTTCCATTTTCTAGAGTACCTCTTTCCAGCGACCAGGGCAAATTCCATGAAGTCGCTGAACATCTCTTGTTTCCCTTCAGCATCGAGATCATTAACAAGAGATTGAATAGAGGGAGGAAGATTAGAGCTGGCACCAATATTAAGATTAATGGGCTCAGCAGAGACAAGGGAAAGGGGATCAGTGACAGAATAAGCAGAAGAAGTAGTAGAAGAGAAGTTTTGTGAGATCCCTTGATAAGCACAAAAGGATTCAAGAGTGTGGTTTCTGAACTTAGTACCATGATCGCTCCTGAGTTCTTTAACCCTTATGCTGTTGAGATTTTCCATTTTCTTGATGAAGTTGATAATCTCTTCAGCAGCATCACTCTTGGAACGAAGAAAGATGGTCCAAGTGTATCGTGAATATTCATCCACAATTACTAAAGTGTATCGGCTACCCTTTAGGCTTTGGACATTCACTGGACCAAAAAGGTCCATGTGAAGAAGATGAAAGCAACCCTTTATAGAATTGGCTTGCTTTGTCTTAAAAGTAGATCTATGGCTTTTACCTTTTTCACAAGCACCACAGAGTCTATCTTTTTCAAAAGAGAGACGAGGAAGGCCACGAACAAGGTTCTTTTTGGCCAGAGAGTTGATTGTTTTGAAATTCACATGCGACATACGCTTGTGCCACAACCAATTGAGTTCTGCTGCTGACTTAGCAAAGAAACAAGTCTCACTGTCAGTTTTGATAGGAGTGAAGTCAACAAGATAGACATCTCATTTTCTTGGAGCAACCAAGACGACTTCCTTGTTTATATTGACAACAGTGCACTTTGTAGTCAGCGTCACAAAGTTGACTTATGCTGATAAGGTTATGTTTTAAACCATTTACATAAGCAACTTTAGTGAATTTGATGAGACCATTAGAGAGATGTCCATATCCTTCAGTTTGTCCAGTGGAATTATCACCAAACACTACAGTAGGGCCAGCAGCCTCTACATAGTTATCCAGCAGGGTCTTAGAGCCAGTCATGTGTTTTGAACAGCCACTGTCCAAATACCACACTCCTTTTCCTAGTGAGCCCTTTTTTATGGTGACGTTTACCCACTGACTGGAGGAGACTTGGTCTTTTGTCAGTGCATCGCCATCAGCAAGTGCCATAAGGCACATGGCATCCACATATTCTTCACTGTCTGACTCATCTGACTCAGCCCAGTCATGCTCTTCAGCCACCAACCCTTTTGCTGGTGTTTTGGCCTCCTCCATTTCAGCCACCTTTGCTTTGAGCTGATAGTATTTGTTCCTGTACTCATCAGCAGATTTAGAAGGGTTAGGTTTGGGAGCAGCAGGAGTTGGAATAGCAACCCTGCACTCCTTCTGGTAGTGTCCCTTCCTACCACATCTCCAGCACTCTTCTTGAGATTTATCAACAAGAGGCTTATATGGAGCAACCGACTTACGGTTGTTCCATTTTCTAGAGTACCTCTTTCCAGCGACCAGGGCAAATTCCATGAAGTCGCTGAACATCTCTTGTTTCCCTTCAGCATCGAGATCATCAACAAGAGATTGAATAGAGGGAGGAAGATTAGAGCTGGCACCAATATTAAGATTAATGGGCTCAGCAGAGACAAGGGAAAGGGGATCAGTGACAGAATAAGCAGAAGAAGTAGTAGAAGAGGAAGGACCAACACCACGTTCTGCTTCAGCAGCAGCTCTTAAGTTTTGAGCAAGAGCTCTCTCTTCAAATTGAAGCATTCCAAAGAGAGACTCAAGATCAAGACCCTGAAGCTGCTTTGTGGTTCTAAGGATTTGTCTTAATCCTTGCCACTTGATAGGTAGACTATCAATAAACTTGTGGCACACCTCAAAGTTATCATGGGTGATACCAACATTCGTCATATCATTCAGCAACCCTTTGAATCGGGTATAAGTCCTGTCAAGACGTTCATTAGGAAGAGAGAAGAATTTTTCATAAGCTCTTTTAAGGTCAATCTTTTTGGTAGCAATTGTATCAACAGAACCTTCATACATGTTACACAATCTATCCCAGACTTGTTTAGAAGTGGGATATTTGATGACAAGCTTCATGATATCAGTGGAAAAAGTAGTGATAATCATGTTTTTGAGTCTAGCATCAAGATTAACTAGCCTCCTCTCGTCATCAGTCCATTGTACCTCTGGTTTGACTATGTCAATCACAATCTCAGGAGCATCAGCAGTTGCTCCTGGTGTTCTTTGTACCAGAGTGGGTACATATGGACCTATGGTCAGAATGGACATTAGGTATGGTTCTACACCCACGATGTGTAGTAGCATTCTTTCCTTCCAAGATCCAAAGTCATCAGGCTCAAATCTTGGAGGAATTGACACATAACCAAAGTCACGTGTATTCACAAGAGTGGGTACAACAGTCATACTTTTGTTTTAAAGAAAGAATATAAGAAGGTTTGTTTAAAGAAAAGAAAAGAACAGAATTTTAAGAAAAGAATATAGTATGCAAACAGTTTGTTTAAAGAAAAGAATATAGGAAGTTTGTTTAAAGAAAAGAATAAGAATAGAATTTGTTTAAAGAAAAGAATAAGGAAGTTTGTTTAAAGAAAAGAATAAGAATAGAATTTGTTTAAAGAAAAGAATAAGGAAGTTTGTTTAAAGAAAAGAATAAGAATTTGTTTAAAGAAAAGAATATAGGAAGGTTTGTTTAAAGAAAAGAAAAGAATAGAATTTGTTTAAAGAAAAGAATAAGAAGGTTTGTTTAAAGAAAAGAAAAGAATAGAATTTTTAAAGAAAAGAATAAGGAAGGTTTGTTTAAAGAAAAGAATAAGAATTTGTTTAAAGAAAAGAATATAGGAAGGTTTGTTTAAAGAAAAGAATAAGAATAGAATTTGTTTAAAGAAAAGAATATAGGAAGGTTTGTTTAAAGAAAAGAATAAGAATTTGTTTTAAAGAAAGAATATAGGAAGGTTTGTTTAAAGAAAAGAAAAGAACAGAATTTTAAAAAGAATACAAGTATGCAAACAGATCTTGTTTCAATGAATTAGAAACAGTGGCTCTGATACCACTTGACAGTCCACGATTTGCACACTTATATATAATTAATCTAGACAAGAAAGTAAATAGAAAGTAAAGAACCAAGAACAAGAGTAAAGTTCAAGTATAAGAAACTATGCAAGTCTAATCATATGTATCATTGATTAAACAGTGAATACATGGTCGATATTACAACTTGTCTTACAAGAAAGTACATGAACAAACAATTGCTAAGTTTTTAGACTAACTAGAAAACTTAAACAATTACAAGAGAGAATAAGTGACACACACTTGTGGTGACAAACACACTTGTTTTTGGTGCGGCTGTGTTGCTTTATATAGGGGAGGAATTAGGGCAACACAACCTTACTTTGATAGTGATTGATGGTGGTTGTCGACATCTCATTGGCTCGAATTACTTGATTCCGGGAGCCTTTGTCTTCTTTACCAAAACGGGTATGAGAGAGAAGACCCTTCTTTTGGTCCCAACTGCATCTTTGCCATACTAGGTAAAATACAGTTGGATGAACCACCATGTGACTTCTTGTCTTCTTTTGATTTGAATTCTTCCCGCCTTGACTCACAATTTGGAAAGTAAACCATCCGCTGACAAGAGTCACTGACTCGCTGAAGACTTGCTGACGACATACGTCAGCGACCAAGTCTGGTCAGTGAATCCCTGACTCAACAGAAAAAGAAACCAGTGTCATGGAAGTTGAAGAGGATGATAGAGTGGTCTCTGAAGAGCAAACTGTAATACCTGAAGAAATTCCTGCCACTGAGACCACAAATGTCACTAAAGAAGAAGCTGGCCCAGTGACTTACACTGTCAGGCCTCAACCTCGACCAATTCAACCAGTGAACACCATGCTATCTCTTAGTATACCCTCATCTTTCTAAGTTGTTCCTGGTTGTAATTCTGTATTACCAAAAGAGGTTAAGCCCCTTTCTGCAAAAGATTTAGGCATGTCGTACTCAACATACTCATCCAGCAGGTTGGAAAGAGTCGAGCAACAGCTGAATGATCTCACTAAGACAGCGACTCTGGCTGTCGAATTGAAGGATAAGGAGTCTGGCAGACTGATCAACATACTAACCAGCTGGTATAAGAAGTAGGAAGAGAACAATACTCACATTGAGACACTTAAAGAAAATTTAGTCTCAATGGCTAAAGATCAATCAAAACTTCTTAATATTACAAACAATGTGATTCGTCGCGACCAGCAGATTCTTAAATCCAGTGCCATCTCATTGCACAAAGTTGTTAATGCCAAAAGCTACTCAGCCAGGAAGGTAGCATCAACCAGTACAACCACTTCCTCTGAAGTAACCAAACTCAGTGGCCTTATCACTCCTCTCATCTCAAAATTTGAAAAACAGGCTAAGGCAATCACCTCATTGGAAAAACAAGTTGCTGACATCCCCAAGCCTTTTGCCTCGTTCACTGAGGAAGATAGACTCAGGCAAATCAAGATGGAACAAGAAGTGGCTGACATCAAAACCATGTTAAGTCAGCTGGTCAATCTTAAGTCCATCAAACCTGCTGAAGTGGAAGCTGCTGATGGTAAAGCAACTTCCAAGGGGGACAAAAGTGATCAGGTTAATGACAAGTTAGTTGATGACAAGTTGAAGGAAATTGTGATTGAAGAGACTGAAGTTGAAACAATGACTCCAGCTGGTACGGAGATCATACCCAAGGAAGCATGGGATGCTGGTGTGGCAGCTGAACTTTTGGTTGATAGGTCCACGGAAACTCTTCCTAATTTTCATCCCAGATTCTTAAATCCAGTGCCATCTCATTGCACAAAGTTGTTAATGCCAAAAGCTACTCAGCCAGGAAGGTAGCATCAACCAGTACAACCACTTCCTCTGAAGTAACCAAACTCAGTGGCCTTATCACTCCTCTCATCTCAAAATTTGAAAAACAGGCTAAGGCAATCACCTCATTGGAAAAACAAGTTGCTGACATCCCCAAGCCTTTTGCCTCGTTCACTGAGGAAGATAGACTCAGGCAAATCAAGTTGGAACAAGAAGTGGCTGACATCAAAACCATGTTAAGTCAGCTGGTCAATCTTAAGTCCATCAAACCTGCTGAAGTGGAAGCTGCTGATGGTAAAGCAACTTCCAAGGGGGACAAAAGTGATCAGGTTAATGACAAGTTAGTTGATGACAAGTTGAAGGAAATTGTGATTGAAGAGACTGAAGTTGAAACAATGACTCCAGCTGGTACGGAGATCATACCCAAGGAACCAATTGCTGATAATGTTGAAATTCTAGCTGAAGAAGTCCCCGTTGGTGCTGAGGGGGAGCAAAATGATGATTTTGATCCTCGGCTAACCAAGGAAGCATGGGATGCTGGTGTGGCAGCTGAACTTTTGGTTGATAGGTCCAGGGAAACTCTTCCTAATTTTCATCCCAGATTCTTAAATCCAGTGCCATCTCATTGCACAAAGTTGTTAATGCCAAAAGCTACTCAGCCAGGAAGGTAGCATCAACCAGTACAACCACTTCCTCTGAAGTAACCAAACTCAGTGGCCTTATCACTCCTCTCATCTCAAAATTTGAAAAACAGGCTAAGGCAATCACCTCATTGGAAAAACAAGTTGCTGACATCCCCAAGCCTTTTGCCTCGTTCACTGAGGAAGATAGACTCAGGCAAATCAAGTTGGAACAAGAAGTGGCTGACATCAAAACCATGTTAAGTCAGCTGGTCAATCTTAAGTCCATCAAACCTGCTGAAGTGGAAGCTGCTGATGGTAAAGCAACTTCCAAGGGGGACAAAAGTGATCAGGTTAATGACAAGTTAGTTGATGACAAGTTGAAGGAAATTGTGATTGAAGAGACTGAAGTTGAAACAATGACTCCAGCTGGTACGGAGATCATACCCAAGGAACCAATTGCTGATAATGTTGAAATTCTAGCTGAAGAAGTCCCCGTTGGTGCTGAGGGGGAGCAAAATGATGATCTTGATCCTCGGCTAACCAAGGAAGCATGGGATGCTGGTGTGGCAGCTGAACTTTTGGTTGATAGGTCCAGGGAAACTCTTCCTAATTTTCATCCCAGATTCTATAATCAAGCAAAGCAGCTGCCTATGAAGCCCATTGTGATCAGAAAGCCGACTCCCACTCATCCAGCTGCTCAGTTATTAGAACCTCAACCATCTGGCTCAGAAGCAGCAACCTCAGCAGGTCAAAAACATCAAATCATTAACATACTGGCCTTGACTGCTGAAGGAAAAACACAAGAAGAAGCCATAAAAGATCTGGACAGGATCAAGAAGAATCAAGAAAATGAAATAAAAAATTTGGAATACATTCAGCAGCTGGCTCTTCTTGAAAAAGATCAATTAGATGGTGAGAGAGAATGCTTCTGACAACTGTTGGTTCTACTGGTGTGTACAAACAAAAGCATGAAGAAGTCGAGAAGCAATTAAGTGAGAAGAAAAAGGCCTTCCTTGAAGAAAAATAAAAATGGATAAGGCATATGATGGCAAAGAAGAGGCCCGAAAAGATTGTTGCTGCTCAAGCCTTCCTTACTGACATGGGAATAAAAACAAACCTGAAAATAAGAAGAGAGGGGATAGACAAACCAGTAATGATTGAAGGTGATACGTCCCACGGTGTATCAATATACCAAAGTATATTGAACACAGAACAGTTGTAGAGGGGGGTGAATACAACTTTTCACAATCTTTACAAACTTTTAACACAAAACGTTTTAAGATTCAGTTAATGAATATTAATCAAGTAAGTAAAGAGCATGAATCATTAAAACAGTAAAGCAGTAAAGAAATAAAAACATTCTTGAACACAGATTGTTATTTTCAAATGTAATCCTTTATTAAGAAATAATCTATACAAAGAATTACAGGGTTGTTGCGGAATAAAGATAGCCTATAGATATCTAAACAACCCTATGAAATGACAAACAACAATCAATAAGTTTCAGCTCAAGAGAATCAGCCCAAGCTGATCTCGTACAGACTAAGCTGTGTATAAGAGCAGAGAAACTTGTGTGAAGAATGATTCTCAGGAAAATGCCACACATATGCAATCCATGAGTTAGGCTTTTATAGGCGAAAGCGCTCCTTCATTAGGTGTCCGTTGCAGCTACGTGTTCTTCATTCAGTGGTTGATGAAGGAATAATCAATTGTGCCTTTCATGGTACTTGTGGTCCCCCACGTACTGACGCACATTCTTCATCTACCAATAGGAGTATGGACACACATATGTAAAACAACCACCAACCTGGATCCTAGGAATCTTCCTAGTCACGTCATTTGTCCTTATCTTTAATCCAGGTTGTTATCTTCACTTGATTGTCAGCCACAGATTGGGCCGTTTGTCAAGGCACCAATCTGCCTAAGTGTTTCCAAGCTGACTGTTAATCCCAAGCTGTTTTCCACTAACATTTTGGTCTTCTATCTTCAATCCTCCTCTTCGACTTGTACTGAATGCTAATACATTGTTGATGCAGCTTGAATAACACTTGCTTCCATAAGATATTACAATTACAAGTATAAAGCATGATTTGGGTCAGAGACAGATCGTAAGCTGTGTCAGCTTAGTCTGACCAAGATCAGATTACAAGAACCAAAGATTACTAAGTGTTTATAGGTCAGATTTGTCATCATTAAATTTACAATTAACATTGGGACTCAACAATCTCCCCCTATTTGATGATGACAAAATCCAACTACACTTTTGACTATCAGCTTACAAAGAATCAAACGAAAATATGACTAACAGCTTGTGACCCTTTGAATCTTTTGGGTTCTTTTCAATCTGATATGAAATTTTAACAAGACAACTGAATTTGTAAAAATACTTGTATATATTGAGAAATACAAAGTATTACAATAAGACTTTATTCCCCAATCAACTCTACAGTTTCTTGCTTAACTTCAAAAGATGGAGCAATTCTCACATCTACTTTTCTATCTAACCCTTCATTTATAAGGAACTGCTCATACCCATTACCTTGTTCACTGAAAGTAACACAAAATCTGTACAAGGTAAAAAGGTGCATAGTTGGTACCTCTTTCAGCTCAGCAGTCCTTTGGAATACAAGTTGCCCTCTTGCATCCACAAAATACATACCATGTTCAGGTTCAGTAATGTGCATTCCACTTCTTGCATTAGCCACACCAGCAGGAAGAGACAGATTGAGATGTCTTAGAATTCTGTCTAGAGCATCAGGAGATAATAGCCCAAGAAACTCTGAAGGGTTCAAGATTCTGAGGAAATCTGTGTGATCACCTTCAGGAGCTTTGAGCTTAACATTTCTTCTCCTCTTCTTCTTGAGTGGCTCTTCTGACTCATCTTCATAATCCAAATCATATGCTTTTGGTCTTGGAAGGCCAGTGATATCAATCTTGTATTTTACAATTGCAGCCAACTTTTTCTCAATGGCTTCCAAGACAGTCTCTCTATGAATTCCAGGCATACCAGTGATGATATCATGCAATTCAACCCACTCTGTGTAACCTAACTCATACAGATTGTCAAGATCGTGAGTTTCCCAGCTTGTCTCAAATCCTTTTCTTGTGAACCTAATGCTTGGAATGGACTTTCCCTTTCTTCTTTTGAGTTGAACCTGGAGGATTGGTTCTGGATGCCTTCTATAGTTGATCTTTTCTGTTACTTTTCTTTTCTCCATAGCATCAAACCAATTATGGGCTTTCACACTTTCTTTTACATCCTTAACCTTTTGTGATGGTGTAGAATGGACCACCACCTTCTTCTTTCCTTTTCCTTTGCTCACAACTTTCTTTTTGGAACTAATGGCTGCAAGATCTTCTTCATCTTCCTTATTTAATTGTTCTTGAACAGCCTTGGCAATTTCAGAATCAGACTTAGTTGCAGCAATTCTTTCTCTTTCTAATCTGTCTTCCTTAATCATTTTGTATGCCACCTCAACTGTTACCCCAAGCTGTGGAGCAGTTTCAGTTGCAATCTCCCAATCCTTTTCTTTATCAGTTAAGACCTTCACACCACTTGACCCAACTTCTGTTATTCTTTTCTTGATCATGAACTGGGACAGAGTGGCTGTGTCTTCACTAGATGAAGATTCATTAATTTGTTCTTTGGGAGCTGGGTCAGCTTGAGTTGGCACAGCTTGTACAGGATCAGCTTGGGAGGACTTTCTTTTCTTTTCAGCTTTCTTTTCAACTCCAACATCCTTCCTTATATCTCCCATTTCAGCATTAACAGTCTCCCCCTTGGTTGTATCACTCTCCCTTTCAGTTTCTTCATTTATTTTTCCAACACCAGACTCAGATTCTGGTCTTTTTATCTCTTCCACATCTTCCTTCTCACCTTCCACCTTAGAACTATACACAACCATTCTTCTATCATTGAATGCCTCTTCAGCTCTAGCCTTATTCAGTCTTTCTTTCAGTCTATCAAAATATTCTTCAATCTCCTTGTCAACCTGAGCTTGTTGTCTTTCTCTTTCTACCTCCATTTCAGCTTCACTCATTGCACTCCTTTTTCTTTTAGTAGCATTCTTCTCCCCCTTTTTGTCATCATCAGCGGGGAAAGAGCTCACTGGAGTAGCAAAGAGGCCTTTAAGTTCTTGGTTGATCAAGTCAATCTTGATATTAGTCAGACAGCAGGCTCTTCTTAGCTCAACATAATCCTCATGGAGGAGTTGAATCTTGGATTTAACACCCTTGGAAGCTTCAATCAGATCATTCTTGAAGTCGGCTTGTGACTTGTTTGCAGATCGAAGTTCTATGGTGACTTCCCTTTTAAACTTGGTTGCAGCATTCTCAATCTGACCCGGAGTACTCTTGTTCCTTTCATTCTCTTCATTTACTGCCTTTGTAAGACTATCAAGAGACTCTGTCAGCTTGCTCTGGTTCTGCTGCATTAAATCAACTGCTTTCTTAACATATTCTTCCAATGCAGTCTGATCTTGACTCAGCTTATCCACCTTCTTATCCGTCAAATCCTGGTCCTTTTGGATCTTTTCCAAGCATTCGGTCAGCTTTGAGCTCTCAACCTTAGAGGTTGAAATGAACTCAGTGAGCTGACCCACCACATCTGAAAATGAGATAGTGGCAGCTTGGGAAGAACTTGTAGTTGGCTTAAAAGCCATTGACTTTGGAAAGAGCAGCCTGCAATCCTTAATATCAGGGTCATTGGGCATATTTAGAAGGGGGTGGAGGTTTAAGGAGTTTTGGAACATTTGCTCATGAGAGTGAGTCTCATGAGTGGATCTGTCAGAATTGATGATGAGTTGGTCAGCCTGAGAAGGATTAACGTTTAATTCAGGCTGAGGGCCAGTGGGAATGTGTTGATCTTGATTTTGATCAACTCCTCCACTGGCATCTTCCATCAGAGCATCCCTTGAGGATGGATGGGCAAACTCATCATCGAATGAAGAATCACTTCCGGAGATAGTGATCATATTCTCATTGACATCGTGAGGACCATCAATGGTTCCCTTTGCTGCACAAGGGGCTGACATGACTGCCTTAAAGACAGCCAAGTAACCTGCAGAATCCCTCTGTCCGAGAACAGATGCAGACACAGACTCTGCAGGTGTAATGTTTTGTGCATTTGATTGCCCTTCAACAGAGGTGTGTTGTTGCACCAAAGTATCCTTAGGGAGAATTGAGGCCTATACCCCTCCTTGTGACATAGAAGGGGCATTGACAGCCTGTGCAGACTCAGAGTGTAAGATAGAAGGAGTCTGGTCAGCTTGGGGAGAAGAAGCAGTGTCACCAATGCGTTCGATACTTCTCTCCTTGGCTGACCATCCTCAGAAATGATGTGCATTGACTCTGACTCACTTTGGATCTGGGCTAGATCCTCTGTTACCCCTTTAATGATATCATCAACCTTTTGGGAGGCTGATGATGGTGAATTCGGTTTAGACACAGTATGACCTTGGGAGGAGGTCTTTCTTTCAATACCGTCACCCTGTTTGGAGGGTTGGGTAGCAGTGGGTGTTCCCTTTAACTTGTTTACACTCTTTTGGGAGAGTGCAGATGGGTGTGGCGATTTTGGCTTGTCAGCTTTGGTGACAGGGACAGCTTTGGAACGTTCCTTAGCTTCCACTGCACCTTGGGGGATCTCAAGAGTGGATGAAGCATTATCAACCCCAGAAGCTGACACAGATTTCTTTTGCGATCTTTTCTTTTTGGCCTTGTGAGGTACTAAGTCCTCAACAAGTGGTTTTTTAGAATCGGATTTTGAACGAGTGGACGAAGGTGTGGCTAGGGTGGCTGATGTTTTGGCCAACCCTTCACCCTCTTTTGTGGGAGTAGAATGTTGAATAGATTCAGAAGAGTTTGAGGGTTCAGAAGCATGTGTACCTAGGTCCCCCTGATTAGCAGATTGAGTGTCAGACTCAGATCGCGTCGAAGAAGGGACAACTTCCCCAAGTGCTTCTTGTTCCTCTTCTCTTTTCCTGCAAAAATCAAGGTAGATCTGCATTGCTCGGGTCAGACCCTGCACAGATACCTTGGGACTATTGAAGATGTTGTTATTGATAGACTTGCACTCCACAATCTGACCAGTTGCCAGACTGTAATCATTGTCAAGTATTGCCTCAATGATAAGAGCAAGAATCCTACCATAAGGTATGGTAAGACTCTTCTTATGAACGCGATCAACAAGGTCCTTAAATATTAAGCCAGCAAAATCTATTCTGGTCATAGTGACCATTGCATGAAAAATCTGCAATTCTAGAACATTAGGCTGATCAAAGCTGCCTGACTTTACTTGTAAGGTTTTCGAAATTGTGCTCAATAAGTAGTTCCAAATACCAGTTAAATGTTTCATTTTAACTACTGAAGCCAATGGACCAGTATATCCAACTTCTTGTAAAACATTTTTAGCTTCAGTATGAGACACAACATTATCATATTCATCATCAGGCATATAAAACAGCTCAAAAGCAGACCTAAGCCTTTCATAAGAAATATATACCTTTTTCTTACCGTTGAGGATTGAGCCATAGATTGCAGCATCTCCTTTCTTGTTCTGTTTCACAACACAGCTCGCCCAAAATTCACAAAGTAGATCTTGAAACACCCAGTCTGGCTTCTCAATCATCACCTTGCTGAATGGATGATGCCATAAGAAAGCCACAATCTCATCGTATCCTTTTGCCCATGAAGGAGGATGAATATTGGCATAAACCAGACTGCTAATCTTGATTTTACCAGTATCAAGATCAACCGGAACCACTACAACATTACTTCCCACCACATAAGGTGAAAGCTTATTAGCGCTTACAGGAGCTGGGTATCGACTTTCAGGTTCAGAAGAAGAAATAGATTGAGAATCATTAGAATGAATAGAAACAGAAGATGATGCCATTTTGAAAACAATTTTTAGAAGAAATTAAAATTTAATAAAACAGTAATCAGATTAGAGAGAAAATTTGATTTAGAAGAATATGAACAAGTGATTTGGGATTTAGGTTAACTGAATGTTATATACAAAACTTAAAATATCCCGTTTGAAAAAGTTGGAGAGAGAAAGATTTTGATTGGAGGATCAACAAGTAGTGGTGGTACTTTTTCAGTAACCGGCTGTGACCACTACACGTGTCACACTCCATTAGGATCAGCAGGTACACTAAATAAAATAATGAAAGTAATAAAACGCACTGAGATATTTAATAACAAAAATAACCACGAAGCTGGGTCAGACTCAGCTTACCCTCTTTCACTTGAAATGCACCAAGGGTGAAAGGGTAGTCTGGGTCTGACACAGCTTACCCTCAAAATTTTAGTACAACTCTAAGGGGTCAGATTTGCTATTATTTAGCTCACTACATTTTACAAATTAAGCATACCTTGCTTACTTATGAGGTAGTTGAACCTTGATTCATCCAATGGCTTTGTGAACAAGTCAGCAAGCTGATTGTCTGTTGGAATGAAATGGAGTTCAACATCTTCTTTCATTACATGATCCCTGATGAAATGATATCATATATCAATGTGCTTGGTCCTTGAATGAAGCACAGGATTGTTTGAAATTGCTATGGCACTGGTAATGTCACAAAAGATTGGAGTTTTTGTTGCAGTGACACCATAGTCTTGAAGCTGATATTGCATCCAAAGAATTTGAGAGCAACAACTTCCTGCAGCAACATATTCAGCTTCTGCAGTGGAGATAGAAACTAAATGCTGCTTCTTGCTGGACCAGCTTACAAGTCTATTGCCAAGCAATTGACAAGCTCCTGAAGTACTTTTTCTGTCAATCTTACAGCCCGCAAAGTCAGAATCTGAATAGCCAATTAGATCAAATCCTGAGTCTTTGGGATACCAAAGACCCAGATTGGGACTGCCTTTAAGGTATCTAAAGATTCTTTTTACAGCCTTAAGATGAGATTCCTTAGGACTAGCTTGATATCTTGCACAAAGGCATGTGGCAAACATAATATCTGGTCTACTAGCAGTTAAGTAAAGTAATGATCCTATCATACCCCTATAAGCTGTGATGTCAACAGATTTGCCATTTTTATCTTCATCCAGCTTATCACCAGTTCCCATAGGAGTTTTCATAGGTGAGCAATCACTAAAACCAAATTTGTTTAAGAGATCTTTAACATATTTTCCTTGGTTTATGAAAATTCCATTTTTAGTCTGTTTAACTTGTAAACCCAGAAAATAGTTTAGTTCTCCCATCATTCTCATTTCATACTTTTTAGACATTAATTCAGGAAACTTTTTGCAAAGTCTTTCACAGCTAGACCCAAATATTATATCATCTACATAGATTTGTACAACCAGAATATCACCATTATACTTTCTAACAAATAAAGTCTTGTCAACATTACCTCTTTTGAAGTTATTAGCCAATAAGAATTTAGACAAAGTATCATACCATGCCCTTGGAGCTTGCTTCAACCCATAGAGAGCCTTGTCAAGCTTGAACACATGGTCAGGAAACTTTTTGCAAAGTCTTTCACAGCTAGACCCAAATATTATATCATCTACATAGATTTGTACAACCAGAATATCACCATTATACTTTCTAACAAATAAAGTCTTGTCAACATTACCTCTTTTGAAGTTATTAGCCAATAAGAATTTAGACAAAGTATCATACCATGCCCTTGGAGCTTGCTTCAACCCATAGAGAGCCTTGTCAAGCTTGAACACATGGTCAGGAAACTTTGAATTTTCAAAACCTGGAGGCTGTTCAACATAGACTTCTTCTTCCAATTTTCCATTAAGAAAAGCACTCTTCACATCCATTTGATAGACTTTGAAACCTTTGTGAGCAGAGAAGGCCAAGAACATTCTGATTGCTTCTAATCTTGCCACTGGTGCAAAAGTCTCATCATAATCAATTCCATCCTCTTGTCTGTAACCAAGAGCTACCAATCTTGCTTTATTTCTGGTCACAACTCCCCTTCATCCATTTTGTTTCTGTAGACCCACTTGGTTCCAATCACAGTCTTGTGATGAGGTCTTGGAACAAGTTCCCAAACCTTGTTTCTTTCAAACTGTGTTAGCTCATCTTGCATTGCATTAACCCAAAAGGGATCTGTCAGAGCTTCATCAACCTCAGTTGGTTCCATCTTGCTTACAAAATTCACAAACATGCAGAAGTTGCCTGTTGCCTTTCTTCTTGTTTTCACACCAGAGAGTGGATCACCAATGATTTAGTTGATTGGATGACTCTTTGTCCATCTTGTAACTGGGACAATGGACTGGTTCAGATTAGATGGTTTAGCATGATCAGCTTGGACAGGAATGGAGGAGTCTGAACCAGTTGGAGAGTCATTTAATGGATTCTGAACAATAACTTCAGTAGGAGCAGGATCAGCTTGTGCATTTTCAAAGATTGGAATTTCTTCTTCTTCTTCTATAAGTTGCTCCCCTGAGTTTGAGCATTATCAGCTCCAACTGGAGGGTTAGTTGGAGGCTCATTCTCAGGTATAGCCAGTTCTTCAAAATTGAAGTCTTCATCTTCAGGAGGAGAGCACTCTGGCTTAGAACAACCTTCATCAATGCTTACATTGACAGAGTTCTCAATTGTTTTAGTTCTTTTGTTGTAAACTCTGTAGGCCTTCATCATTGTTGCATATCCAAGTAGGATACCTTCATCTGATTTCTCATCAAACTTTCCAAGATGGTCTTTCTGATTCAGAATATAGCAAGGACTTCCAAACATTCTTAGGAAACCAATCTCAGGTTTTCTCCCCCTAAGAAGTTCATATGCAGTCTTCTGGTGTCTTTTCACAATGAGGGATCTGTTCTGGGTAAAGCTAGCTGTGTGTACTGCTTCAGCCCAGAAATGAGACTTGACATTGTTTTGAGCCATCATGGATCTGGAAGCTTCAATAAGAGTTTTGTTTCTTCTTTCTGCAACACCATTTTGTTGAGGAGTTCTGGCAGCTGAGTAGACTTGTGAGATTCCCTTTTCACTGCAGAATGAATTAAGAGTGATATTTTTGAATTCAGTACCATTGTCACTCCTTAATTGCCTAACAGGTCTTTTGTAGAGAATTTCAGCTTGCTTTATGAAATGAATAATGCTGTCAGCAGCTTCACTCTTGCGTCTTAGAAAGAAAACCCAGGTGTATCTTGAATACTCATCAACAATTACCAAGGAGTACCTTATTCCAGTGAATGAAGGAGTAGTGATTGGTCCAAATAAGTCCATATGAAGCAGATCCAAACAATTATCAATGGTTGAGCATGTTTTAGACTTAAAAGTAGCTTTATGTTGCTTGCCTTTCTCACAAGCACCACACAGCTTGTCCTTCTCATAATTGATCACTGGAAGACCAGACACCAACTCTTTCTTACACAGCTTGTTGATGTCTTTGAAATTCATATGAGACAGCCTTTTATGCCACAACCAATTCAGCTCATCTTGAGACTTGACATGAAACAGACTTCTCTTGTGACAGTTGGATTTCTCATGTCAAAAGAATACAAAGACTCATCCCTTTTTGCAATAAGAACCACATTGCCTTCTAAATCAAGAACAGTTCCCTTATCAGACCTGAATCTCACTTCATAACCAGCATCACACAACTGACTCACACTGATCAGATTGTGCTTCAAACCATTAACATATGAGACTCTTCTGAAAGTAAGAGGACCATTTGAAAGTACACCAAAACCTTCAGTCTTTCCTTGAGAATCATCTCCAAAAGTAACATTAGGACCAGCGCGAATCCTAAAGATACATAGCAGGGACTTACATCCGGTCATATGCTTGGAACATCCACTGTCCAAGTGCCAGGTGTTATCGTCATGACTGCCCTGCAAATATGATAAGAGATTAGTTCTTTTTGGGAACCCATCCAAGGATGGGTTCACCAGAGCTGACCTTCTGGTCTGACTCAGATTTGGAAACTAAACACAGACTCTTATCACATTTTGAAACCCATTGTTGCTTGGTCTGTTCTTTACCAGATTCAAAGTTCTTTCTAGCAACATTTAGAGTTTCCTTCTGAACAAAACCTTTGCCTATTCCAGCTATCTTACATTCAGCTCTCAATTTTCTTTGATCAACAGTTTTTGGATCAAACACCTTCTTAAGAAAATTGGTTTTCATTGACACCTTATCAGTTCTGGACTCAACATATTTTAAGATTATCTTTTCAGAATCAGACTTGGTGTTACTTGAAACAGACTCAGATTTGGACTAAACATAGACTCTTATCACATTTTGAAACCCATTGTTGCTTGGTCTGTTCTTTACCAGATTCAAAGTTCTTTCTAGCAACATTTAGAGTTTCCTTCTGAACAAAACCTTTGCCTATTCCAGCTATCTTACATTCAGCTCTCAATTTTCTTTGATCAACAGTTTTTGGATCAAACACCTTCTTAAGAAAATTGGTTTTCATTGACACCTTATCAGTTCTGGACTCAACATATTTTAAGATTATCTTTTCAGAATCAGACTTGGTGTTACTTGAAACAGACTCAGATTTTGCTTGTGACTCATTTCCTAGAGAACCAGACTTCTTACTCTTTAAAAGCTTTATTTTCTCTTTAGGAACACTGTGATCTCTATCCTTTCTTTTATTTCTCTTTAAACTATTCTTGTTTGTTTTAGTCTTTGAGTCTGACACAGATTGGGTAATGGTCAGCTTGGACAAGTCAAGACTTTCTTCAGGTTTTAACTCAACAACCTGATCAGCTTCAGACACAGCTTCAGCAATGGTCTGACCAATAATTTCAGGATCTTTAAACCCAATACCAGATTTCTGAACCAACTTAATTGGTTTAGAAATAGTTTCTTTGGTTTGTACTTTGGGTGGTGAAGGAGGCTGATAACAAGGCTCCATAGCACATACTTCAGCAATGGCTATGGCCCTATCATAATCACCATCAAAGATAGCTTGGATCTGATGAGGTATTTGTTCATTTACATATTTAGCAACTCTTTTAGAGCTTATGAACCAAGTTTCAGTAATCTGTTTAACCTTTAAAAACTTTTCTTCTACAGTTTTAGCTTCTTTAATCAAAATGGAGTTTAATTGCTTTTGAGCTTTAACTTCAGATTCTAGTTTTTCAATGGTATGACTCTTAGAGCTGTTATCAAGTTTCAAAACATGTATTTCCTTTTTGAGTTCTTGATTAAAGTGTTTTTGTAATAAAACCTCATCACCAAGTTTGTTCAGTCTGGACAGCTTCTCATTATCAGACAGATTGGAAAAAGAAGTTACCTCAGGTGGAGCAGTCTGACTGGTGGATTCTTGGTGAGCTGACTCAGATTGCTGTTGTATTTTCACCAGATCTTCAGCAAATCTTTGAGTAGCTTCTTTAGCCATGAAACACTTGGCATCTTTGTACAGCTCATCATCAGATGATGTGGCACTTTCAGCCCAGTCTTTTCTCATTTTTGTTCACCTTCTCAGTCAGCTCAGCTACTTATGCTTTCAAGGCTTTGTACTTAGTCTTGAGCTTAGAGTATTTTTCACCTCTTCCACCTTTGGCTGGCACAGCTTGAGCAGTTTCTTTGGATCTGCAATCTCCAGCCATATGTCCAGTCTTGTCACACTTGTAACAAGTGACCTTGGACATATCAAATGGCTTCTTGTTCTTGTCAGCTTGGCCACCTCTTCCTTTTCCTTTAAACTTATTAAAGGATCTCCTTCTGATCCTTTCAGCCAACATAGCAACTTCATTTGCTAGTTCATCACCATCAGATTCATCACACTCAGATTCAGCACAAACAGAGTTAGGATTTGACATCACAGGAATATCATCATTAACACAAGGAATGATCTCATTACTAGTTGAACTAGGGTGTTCAGTCATAGAAGCAACAAGTGCAGCAGCAGGCTGACTATAAGAATCACCCATAGCAATTAACTTTTCAGCCTCTGAACATTCTTGGTTATGAAGCAAACCAAAAAGTCCAGGGAGATCAAGATCATGATAAACAGAACTTAATTTAACAGAAGAAATATAGTTGTTCCATTTAGGTGGTAATGAATCAAGAAATTTACTCTTTAAGACCTCATTTTTCTTATTAATTCCAACAGCAGCCAAATCATTTACCAAAGCATTAAAGCGGGTATGAGTGTCAGTTAAGGATTCATTTCTCAAAGAGAAAAATCTCTCATACCTCCTGGTCAATGTAGTAATTGTGGATTCCATGGAGGTAGAGCAACCCTCAAACATAACAGTCAATGTACCCCACATTTTCTTTGCTGTTGAACACATTTTAATTGAATGGTAAAGGTCTTTGGGTACAGCTTGGACAATGAAATTTCTAGCCTTCACATCCAAGTTTGCCAACCTCCTATCCTCATCCCCCCAATCTGCCTTGTCCTTAACAATAGATTTGACTGTGGCAGGAATGGTTGTTGACCTTCCCTGACCACAACTTCTACCACAATGGTTTGTGTAGGAACATAAGGACCATCCGCAAGGATGTCAGGCATATTGTTATCGATGGATTCAAGGAACAAAGACATTCTACCTTTCCACCCACTGAAATCATCTTTGTCAAACATGGGTGGTCGGGTTGAAGAACCATTATCAATATATGATGACATAATGCTTTACTATAAATGAAAATATGCAAGGATCAAGTCAAGTTAATTCTCAACCACCACTCTGATACTAATTGATACGTCCCACGGTGTATCAATATACCAAAGTATATTGAACTTAGAACAGTTGTACAGGGGGGTGAATACAACTTTTCACAATCTTTACAAACTTTTAACACAAAACGTTTTAAGATTCAGTTAATGAATATTAATCAAGTAAGTAAAGAGCAGGAATCATTAAAACAGTAAAGCAGTAAAGAAATAAAAACATTCTTGAACACAGATTGTTATTTTCAAATGTAATCCTTTATTAAGAAATAATCTATACAAAGAATTACAGGGTTGTTGCGGAATAAAGATAGCCTATAGATATCTAAACAACCCTATGAAATGACAAACAACAATCAATAAGTTTCGCTCAAGAGAATCAGCCCAAGCTGATCTCATACAGACTAAGCTGTGTATAAGAGTAGAGAAACTTGTGTGAAGAATGATTCTCAGGAAAATGCCACACATATGCAATCCATGAATGAGGCTTTTATAGGCGAAAGCGATCCTTCATTAGGTGTCCGTTGCAGCTACGTATTCTTCATTCAGTGGTTGATGAAGGAATAATCAATCGTGCCTTTCATGGTACTTGTGGTCCCCCACGTACTGACGCACATTCTTCATCTACCAATAGGAGTATGGACACGCATATGTAAAACAACCACCAACCTGGATCCTAGGAATCTTCCTAGTCACGTCATTTGTCCTTATCTTTAATCCAGGTTGTTATCTTCACTTGATTGTCAGACACAGATTGGGCCGTTTGTCAAGGCACCAATCTGCCTAAGTGTTTCCAAGCTGACTGTTAATCCCAAGCTGTCTTCCACTAACATTTTGGTCTTCTATCTTCAATCCTCCTCTTCGACTTAGACTGAATGCTAATACATTGTTGATGCAGCTTGAATAACACTTGCTTCCATAAGATATTACAATTACAAGTATGAAGCATGATCTGGGTCAGAGACAGATCGTAAGCTGTGTCAGCTTAGTCTGACCCAGATCAGATTACAAGAACCAAATATTACTAAGTGTTTATAGGTCAGATTTGTCATCATTAAATTTACAATTAACATTGGGACTCAACAGAAGGAATCAAAAAGACTAAGCTAGGTGCCTCTGAATGGCTTGAAATACACATGCTGGTCAAAGATAAGACTGCTGTCAGCTATGCTCCTCTCCAAAGATTACTCAAGGAATATTTTGATAAGGCAAGAGAGTTTGAGATAAAGTTTAGAGCAAACTTGCCAATGCTGAGACAATACTTTGGAACATCAGCATCCACCTCCTCGACAGCTGGCCAAAGGATTCAAAGAAAAAGAAAAATTGATTATCAGTTTGTACCAGCTGACCTCCCTCCCATATCTGGTGATGCCATGCTAAATACAAGACTTCCTCCCAGAAGTTTCTTTGAAGAAGGGAGAGTGCTGGAGAACCCTGCTGGGATATTCTATACCAACATCAAAAATGATCAGCTGTTCTTCAGACTTGAAGAAATAGAAAAGGCCTCCACTGGTTTTCTGATCAGCATAAGGAAAAGGTGTGCTGGCACTACAAACAACAGGTGGTTCATCAGCAAGATTGATGAAGAGCTGATGAAGCCACATAGACGTGATGATCCAATTCTGAGGATTGCCAAGCAAGAAGATGCTTGGGAGATTGAAGCTGCTATCTTTAAATATTTATAGTGTAAATGTAAATGTTTGATTGGTCAGCTTGTAAGGTTCTTTGTGAAATACAAGACTTCTCTTTCTCATACTTGTATTTATTTCTAGTATACTCAGCAAGTCTTCTCAGCGAATAGGGGGGGATTGTTGAGTCAATGATTCGCTGATCAGACTTGATCGCTGATGAGGTTCATCAGTGAGTTATCAGCGAGTCCAGTGACTCTTTGCCAACAATGTATTCTTATCCAAATTGTAAGTCAAAGCGGGAAGATTTTGAACTAGAAGAAGACAAGAGTCACATGGTGGTTGTTCCAACTGGATTATACCTTGTATGGTAAAGTTGCAGTTGGATACAAAAGAGAAGGGTTTCTCTCTCATACCCGTTTTGGTAAAGAAGACAAAGGCTTCTGATGCAAGTACTTCAAGCCAATAGGATCTCGACAACCACCATCCATCACTATCAAAGTAAGGTTGTGTTGCCCTAATTCCTTCCCTATATAAAGCAACACAGCCGCACCATAAACACTTTGTGTTTGTCACCACAAGTGTGTGTCACTTATATTTTTCTCTCTTGTAATTGTTTAAGTTTCTAGTTAGTCTAAACTTAACAATTGTATGTTCATTTATTTTCTTGTAAGACAAGTTGTAATATCGACCATGTATTCACTGTTTAATCAATGATACATATGATTAGACTTGCATAGATTCTTGTATTTGAACTTTACTCTTGTTCTTGTTCTTTACTTTCTATTGTTTACTTTCTTGTCTAGATAATTTATATAAGTTAAGCAAATCTTGGACTGTCACATCTTCCTTTAAAAATATACATGCACATGAACATATAAACGATATTTAAAGCAAATAACAATGTAAATGATGTGTTTTATGCCAACTCGCTCTTAGTCAGTTAAAACCGAAATGATATATAACCCTAATTGTGGCCTACCCCTTATGTTCATCTACCTTAATTCTAGTCTTCTAGATATGTCTATCAGAAGTGATGTCATCAAATAAGTAAAGCTCTTAATTAATTAAAACTCGGAGGTACAAAGGCCCGTGTTGCGGGGCCGAAATAATCGTTGTTTGTAGCGGTTTTCTTTTTTAATGACAATGCTGCAAATACAACATCGTAGATGTGTTTACTTTCAGAAACCACAAATGGACCTAGTGATAAAAAAGCTCAATAATCATCAAATAAAAGATATATATTTAACTAAGAGCAATACCCAACTACGTTCAAAAGTGCTGAAAGTTTAGTATCCAAAATTAATAAATAAAAGTTTTAGTATCAAAATAATAGAAATGGTCGTGTTGTGTCCTGCCGCGAGTACCTTTTTTCCCTTTTTAAAGGTCAAGATCAAAACTTAATCATCATAGTAATATTTAATCCCAAGTATCGACAACATCAAAATCACTCCATTTTAGATAAGTATCCTTAAACTTTAGCGTATGAAATATAAATTTATTTAGAAGCAACACCCACCATTCCTGAGATTAAAAAAAAAATTGAACCAAAACATAACACATGACGCCATTTAATTAGGCCACATCACCATTACATTCTATTAACTTAATATATTATATAATTAGGTCACTTTTAGTTATATATATCCTCCCACATAAGTTTAACCCTTAAAAATCATTTATCAAATATTTATTTTCAAAAGATTTAATTTTAACAGTATGAAAAATAATAATGAAAATCATTTATTGATTATTTGGTAACATTTAATAGACAAATTTAACTAATTAACGGGTTTTTATCGATTATTTCAAGCCAAACAAGTTCGAATTAAAATAATAAAGTAGAATGGAGGTCTAATACATATCATATTTTTACGATGGACGACTGAAGATCCGTTGTAGATGCTGGAAGTTAAAAGAATGCAGTAATATACTTGCCTTTTTATCTAAAAATTCAGCGGTAAAAAAATAAAAAGTATGTAATTAACCGTGTAAACATCTAATCGAATATGATGTTCTATATATGTAAGGGGAAATCAATTATGCAGTTAACTGGAAGCTGCAGCAGAGGAGATTTAGAGGAAAAAAATTACAACTTAGCCCTTCTAGTTTATAAATTAACATCTTGGTCCCCTAATTTTTAGTATAGCTGTAACAGTTGGCCAAGATTTTCCCTATATGTATTACATGTGAATTCAAAAGAAAAACAAACATTTCAAAATATGAAAAACTCGAATTTTACTCAAAATTTCTATATATTTCTATATAAAGAGAATTGTCTCTCTCTTCTTTGACTTATTTAAACTTTGGAATATTAAGATTACCTTTAACAGTTCATCTCTTTAAAAACTCACTCTCTAATCTATACACAACAATCCCCTCAACCTTAACATAAATTCTTCAACCCATAAAATAGTTATACTATCTTTTATTTATTTTATTTTTTTAACAACGAATTAATATTAGTAGTTAGCATACATTCTAGACACCACAGTAACATCCAATTGGACAGTATGCGGAGCTCGAACGAAACATGTCTGAGATGAAGCCCAAGACTCTCAAAAACCCCACTAATAATCCACTCCTACAAATGTTGAAAGTGAGATTCGAACCCTGGTGAATTTCTCCAATGTCTAAGACCTTACCAATGGGTCACCAACTCATTGGCTACATTATCCCCTTTTAAATCAAAAACTTTACATTAATAATCCCCCCATCACCGTCGCCACCCCGCCTCCATCAATTTCGTTACTACCCATCGTCACAACCACCACCCGTCACAGTTACCGTACTATCGTATCATGTGGACATACGTTTAGCTTAAGAAAAAACAAAAGAAGAAGCTACACACACATTTTAATGTTTACTAAAGGTGCCAAATTCCTATGATCCACATTTCCCACCCTATTACCCATACGCTTTACCCCCAATCAATCATTTTCCTCCTACCTCTTGAAGTAACCTGTACGTCCTTGCCACGTGTCCACGAAAACATTCAGTATCTTCTCAGTATCTCCTTAATATTAAATTCAATTAATACGGTGTTATACATTAATAATTTTCCTCCAATAATTTTCTTTTTGTAAATTATATATATAGGGATCTGGTAGGTGATAAACTTTCGCAGTTTCTCTATCCCATCTCTTTTCTTTTTCGATTTCATTTCTGTAAATCTGAATCTGAATCTCCAACTTCAAACAGGTATTTCATTCCTCTTTTTTCCTCTTTATTATTATTATTTTTTAATTTGTAAACCTCATATATATATATATATAAAATATGATCTAGTGAATGATAAAATTGATTCTATTTCTTTCTACTTTATTGAATTTTGAGAACTTTTTTTTGTAATAATTGATGAAATTAATCTTAGTTTTCTTAGAAACAGATTTATGAGAATTATTAATATATCTGTAGATTTGTTTATAGATAGATGTGTGTGTGTGTGTGTGTTTGTATAGATAGTGTTACCTATCTTCTTGTTTGTCTCAAGTAATTAACTCTGATAATTTCTGGTAGATGATTGAACTTTTAAATCAATTTAGTGTTGTGAGAGCTATTACTGTTATACTAGAAGTCTAGATTCTGAATATATATATATATATATATATATATATATAATATATTATACATATATTAATATATGGGGGCGGGTTATTTTAGGACCACTCCTTATTTTAGGACCAATTAGGACCACATCATCATCGTCACCGACCACCACCATGGTCCTCCGGCGACGGCGACCACCGCCGTCGCCGGAAAATCATGTTTAAGTTAACTTACACATGTGTAAGTTGTATATAACTTACACATGTGTAAGTTAATCTAAACATGATTTTCCGGTGGTCGCCGTCGCCGGAAAATCATGGTGGTGGTCGGAGATGATCATGGTGGTGGTCGGAGATGATGATGATGATGTGTAAGTTACAATTTACACATGTCCTAATTGGTCCTAAAATAAGGAGTGGTCCTAAAATAATTTGCACCTATATATATATGTATGTATCTAGGAACAGGTTCATGTGAGAACTATTTGGATTGGAAGAACCATGACAACTTTTAAATTATAACTTGATGTTTATATATGAATGGTATATGTGAACAAATTCATTCACATATGAACATATCAATTTATACTCTATATTACCTATTTTTATATGTGAACGGTTCTCACATGAACCTTACCCTCTATCTGTATATGTAAATGTTTGTAGGATTACTGGCATAGGGCTAGAGCGATGCGAATAGGCGGATAGTTTTGGGTTGAATCTAGATTTTTTGAATTTTTTTGCTTTTCAAAAAGCTATTTTGTTATCTTTTGTTTTGCTTCAAAATGGTGGTCAATTTTAATAATTTCGGGTGGATGATTCAGTTTTGATTGGAAACTGTGTTGTTAGAAGTTAAAACAGTTTTTAATTGATAACAAACTAGAAACGTGGGTATATGTTTATATGCTTACACATAGTAGTTATGAATCAATTGTAATGGAGTTTAACAATTTCTGGAAAATGTTCGAGGAAGGTCAAACTTTTTTTATTTTATATTCTACTTTTGAGTTCGATAAAATTTTGTATTATTTTAGCTTATGCAAATTGAACGTATATACACTGCTCAAATCAACCATCACCAAGTAGTCTAGTGTCAAGTAGTCATGTTGGAGGAGGAAGGGGGGTGGGGTCGTTGGAACCATCCTTGGGCAAAAAAAAAAAAAACTTGTCAGGGCTGATACATGTGAGTCAAAAACTTATTCAGATGATTAATTAATGGCGACACTACTTAAACATACGTAAGTAGTTAAGCTTGAGGATATGGGAATTAATGAAATGTGAGATGATTAATATTTGACAGACATAAAGTTTCTTCTACTATTTGTTATCGTTGACAGTTGTAAGGAAGTTTTAAGCTGTAGTTTATAGATGGTGCCCTACTGTGCTCCTTGGATTTGATAAATGGCACATCTGTTTGTGATAATACGTAATTGATTTATGAAATTTAAAGTGGCCACTTACTTACTGCTACGTTTTAATGTTCTGGATTAGACATTCTACAACTCTACAAACACTTTTTGGTTCCACTTGAATCAAGTAGTTTTTCTAAAAACGAGATTGTATCTGATTGGTTCGCTAATTGTGGTTCGCTTTAGTGCCTTTGTTGAAGGTTGATCTGGAGACTAAAATACCTCAATTCGCATGATTAGTTACAAATACTCTTGTTTTTCTCACCAACTTTATGTCTGTATTGTAAATGTTTAAAACTCTGCCAGAAGCCTTGCATTCGATATTGTTTTAAGTTCAACTATGAGACAGCAACACTTTTAGCATCTATAAGTCATTTTCTTGATTGTCACATTTCAATGTAGTTTACCCATTATTAAAATAGCGCTGGTGTTTTCTTTTACTCCTTGCACTAGTGTATATAGCTCTTTGTTGGAAAAAAGGACTGACATACTTCTTTTTCATTTTGCTCAGAAGCTCACATATAGCAACCGTAATACCTGGGAATGCGGAATGATGTGTTCAAACGTTGGTAATTTCTTTTCTAAAACCTGCATGGTTGCAAGTCCATATGAGCTACTCGTGCTTCTTGATGAAGTTGGATTCAAGCAACAAAATACATTCAGTCGTTATGCTCAGATACACAATGAAGCTGCAACTTGCAGGGGTCCAGTCGTGCTAAAGCATGAGCTTGTCGAAGACGGTTAGGTCTTCAGTTCAAGACTCCTGCTTGTGTATATAAAGTAGCTGTGTTAGCAGGAGATAAGATAAGTTCTAGTACTTTATTAGATCATAAGTTTAAAATATGGAGAATGTAGGAAATGTGCTGATGCAAAAGTATGAATTCGGGAAAATGCTTGGTCAAGGTAATTTTGCTAAAGTTTATCATGGACGGGATATAAATTCGGGCCACAATATTGCCATCAAGGTGATCGATAAAGAGAAGGTTTTGAAAGTTGGATTAATTGATCAAACTAAGAGAGAGATATCTGTTATGGGAATGGTGAAACACCCAAATATAGTGCAGCTTTTTGAGGTACTGGCCACTAAAACCAAAATCTATTTCGCAATGGAATATGCAAAAGGCGGTGAGCTCTTTGACAAGGTGTCCAAGGGAAGGCTCAAAGAAGATGTTGCTAGAAAGTATTTCCAACAATTAATCGGTGCCGTTGATTTCTGCCACACACGAGGTGTTTATCACCGTGACTTGAAACCTGAAAATCTGCTGCTAGACGAATACGGAAATTTAAAGGTGACAGATTTTGGGTTGAGTGCTCACGCCTCATGCACACGTTTAGATGGACTACTTCACACAACATGTGGCACTCCTGCCTATGTGGCGCCTGAAGTAATTAGCAGAAGAGGCTATGATGGTGCTAAAGCTGACATCTGGTCTTGTGGGGTGGTTCTGTTCGTTCTACTGACTGGTCAACTTCCATTTAATGACTCAAATATTATACATATGTATAAAAAGATAAGCAAGGCCGACTATAAATGTCCTAATTGGGTTCCATCAGAAGCTCGTAGGCTGCTAAAAAGAATCCTTGATCCGAACCCGGTTACTAGGATTTCCATGAAAAAAATCATGGAAAATTCTTGGTTTAAGAAAGGACTAGACACCAAGCAGATAGAAGCGATTATGGAAAAAGAAACGCCTTTGGTTAATGCCGACAAACCTTTTTTTGAGCCAAAAAGGCCAGATTTTACTAGGGTTTCGAGTTTTAATGCTTTTGATATTATATCTCTGTCAAGCGGATTCGATTTATCTGGTCTGTTTGTGGGAAATGACCAAAGGGATGAAGTGAAGTTCACCTCTACAAAACCTGCCTCGGACATAATAACCAAAATGGAAGAAATAGCCACAAGTCTAAAGATGGAAGTAGGTATGAAGAAGGGTGGGCAGCTAAGTTTTAAGCGACCTAGTGAAGGCAGAAATGGTCCACTCTCCGTTGGTGTAGAAATATTTGAAATCGCTTCCAACTTTCATTTAGTAGAGGTAACAAAATCGTGTGGTGACGCATTGGAGTATCAAAAGATATTGAAAAATGATATAAGACCAGCTCTCCAAGAAATTGTTTGGGCATGGCATGGTGAGTAACAACATAAGCTTTTTATCTTTGCAATATGTCCCAACTTCATTGCTTTTGTATCATTATCATTTTAATCTCAGTATTTGTCCCTAATTTGTGTTATGTCAATCTTTCTATGAAGATCACTAATGTATTAGTGAAACTTGTTTAGATTTGTGTTAAACGTGTCATGTTATTGTTGTTCATGTGCATCGGATATCCATTTGTGATTTGAATGTGCTCTTGTTGTTTTATGTTTGTTTTGTTCCATAAAGTCTGTAACTTTGATGTCATAGTGGTTTTTACGTATAATAACCTAGATCTGAATTTAGTTGTGAACTTGTGATTGACCATCTTTGTTTTCACCCAACTACTCCCAGAACTATCAAGTTTTCCATTCAAGATATTTCATGCAGGTTAAAAAAATTCTGTATATGGTGTAACAAATACATAAGTTTCACCTTCTTACCCTATTTTGAGATGACACTAAAAGCTCTGTTTACATAGGTAGATTATGTTAGCTCAAATGTTTGGAAGCAGAGATGGTTGCCTAAAACACAAATCAAACGAAAGCTGGGTACTTTTTAATGCAATAAACCTGTCACCCATGAATCTCTTTTGACTTATAGTATCTATTGTATAACTCAAACTATTCTTGTCTGTGTAACCTCCCCAAAATCCCCCCCACGGTTAACTTAACGTTGCATAATCTGTAACAGATGTAACCATATATGATGTAAAGAGTTCGTCGACTTGTTATTCTCTCCGCATGATGTAGCAAAGCACCTCATATACCAAATGGATAGAAAAGAAAGATTAAGACAGATTCTTTTGTGATGTTTGCAGTAGGTATAAACAGCTAGCATAGACGATAACATACAACCCATAAACGC
This sequence comes from Erigeron breviscapus, assembly GCA_034093135.1. Taxonomy (NCBI): domain Eukaryota; kingdom Viridiplantae; phylum Streptophyta; class Magnoliopsida; order Asterales; family Asteraceae; genus Erigeron; species Erigeron breviscapus. Next base: position 95,208,736 of record CM067168.1, on the reverse strand, counting down.
TATATAGACTTGTACTCGATGCGTTGCAAGTCATACGCTGTGAGGTTGCACAAGTGATGGTGAATGTCACCTTATCTTGAAAGAACAAGTGTCTTAAAGATGCCACTTTTTTTCAAGGCTTGAACACTGTAAGTTGCATGAAGATGCAATCGAAAATAAAGGGAAGAACAAAGAGGATGCTTCATTGTTTTCTTTTGGGTGTGAGAATAGAACAAAGATGCTTAATAATGTCATTGTCCCTTCTCTACCTTTTGAACAAAGAAAGATGTGTAATATGCAAAGAGTACATTTTACATGTTTCATCCTATCTTATTTCTTACTTATGATTGTAAAATTCAATTTGACGAACAAGCAGCGGTAGCTAAGGTCGATGAACAACTCTATACGTAACTTTCAAAGTGACAATTTACATTTTTACGCTATGTTACAAATGGTAGTACAATATAAGTTGCGTAATTCTTTTTCTGAAACCAATTTCAAACTCCTACACTACTATAAAAGTGCAGTGTGATTCTCAAATTGATATATCACTATCTGAGAATCAAAGCGTCTTTGCACTCGAATGCTTTCCAACATTGCAATCAAGCGTCTAGATGTCATCTCAACACGTAACTCTCTCTTACGTAGTAACTTTTAGACCGTCTTTACATGTGATTACGATATGTTAACCAGACTCTTTGACAAAGAAAACTAAACTAATTCAAAGATATAAAGCAATGCCTAAATTAGAGCCTTGTTGGGCAAAATGATTCTCATTTGCATTAGCATTATTCATGATGTGGGGCAACATACCAAGTTAGGCCATTCAATTTTCTATAAAGCTATGCTCTCTCACACACCAACAAAGAATAAAGGAGATGGCTTCATCTACCCACCATCATACCCCACACCACCCAATCCAACACACACTATTCTATTCATAAACTCACTCACAAGTGAAGTGGACCAATAGCCACATGAAAAATGGAAAACAAAAAGTATTTGAAAAGTACAAATATCTTCACAAGATTCATGCCAAGTTTTGGGACAAATGGTGATACATTGTTTAGTGTTTACCCATGTAACATCTCTTATACAGTAACTAAATCCCATATTAAATCAATCATCTTCCTAGAAAGAAAAGAAGTAGGGGACTCTTAACGAATCACACGTAGAGATAAACACACTAATTGATCTTTACGGTGCTTACTCTATCAATTAGATCCTTTACCCATAGAATAAAACAGCTAGGCATATCTATTTCTTCATATTTCAACTTCTATGAAGTTTCTTTCTTTTCTACAGCTGATAAAAATCGTTGTTTTAGACAATGCATATGTAGAACGCCCTTTTTCTAGTATTTACTAGTGAATTTGATCTTTATTTACTTTTTATTTCTATAGTGGAGATAGTCGCACGTAATGACAGATCACGGCCATATTATTAAAAAGCTATAATAGTAGGAGTGGTTAAAGCTTATATCTTTTTAGTGAAAGAATCACAAATGTAATGTGATAGCGTGGTTCGAGGTCTGCATACTGCCTGCTCAAGCCATATAATAACTAACTCGCCGTCCAAAATAAAAAAAAACAGCATGGATGCTCGTAGGAAATTCATAGGTGGATATACAACTCGCCGTCCAAAATAAAAAAAAACAGCATGGATGCTCGTAGGAAATTCATAGGTGGATATACAACTCTTATCCATCCACGCATACTGGATGTAGATGTAGCATCAACTACGATTCAGCCTCTAGAGTCCGCATATAGAAAGAGATTTATATATAAAGGTCGTAAAGACTTTATCATCAATAAAAGAAAGAGTACAAAAGAAATAGCTTTCTCTAGCGCACACAATGTTAAAAAGCAACAAAAGGAGCTTTCAATAACCAATACTTGAGAACCATTCATATCCCACCATAGGAGAAGTGTTGACCCAACCCAATGGTCTCTATTGATTGAGATCCCTCCATTTGGCCCATCATTTAGGAACAATTTTCCTTTTAGTCTATATGCTAAGTAAGGCTTTAATCAGATAATCATGACAAGAAAGAGTGGATTAATAGAGCTATAACTAGTTGAGGACAAAACATTCTCAAAACATGAGTTTAAATATTGTCATTATCTGTCATTTTATTCTTATTGTTTTTTTAATTGATTAGATGTGTTTACATGGCCGTGATAGAAGTGTTATGACCCATAATAAATATAGATATATATACAAAATATTTTATAAATGATGACTAATGTTATAAACAAAAAATATTTTAATGCCTCTTAAAAATACATATATCAATACAATTAAACCACTGTCCACTAGAGCTCCATATAAAAACTTTCGACAATATATAGCTCAAATCTATCATTCACGATTGAATAATTTCCACTATATTTTCCTATAATTGTCTTAACTTTTCTTCTTCCAGTTTATTTAATAAAAAAGCAAACATTACACCTAAAAAGGTAAAACAAAGTTAATACAATCATAATGAGTTTAAGTTCATCCAATAATAGCAATTTTAAGTGTTTTAAATCAGTGTCTTGTATACTTCTAAAATATATAAACAACACTTTGCCAAAAGTCAACAAGAAAAACAATAGTTTTATCCAAGATATAGATTAACGATGATTGTTTTCTTTACTTTGAATAAATAAATTACTGGCTTTTTGTACCTTTTGGTGTTGTTTCAAACGAAAAATACACTTCTATCCATTCATTATGATTTAATTATAAATTGGAACAAAAGTCATCAAAATGTAATAATGCCTGTTTGACAACAATATTCGTCGTCAGGGGCGGAGGGAGTGGGGTGACTGAGGGGTGCTTGGTCACCCCCAATGGCCCAATAAGTTCTGTTTTTTAATAGCCCAAACTCAAAGATCAATTGTTATATACATATGGGTCCCTGCCAATTGTTAACCGTCCATTATTTATGTAGTAAATATAAATATCTTTTATCAAACAATCTTATATCCCTAATAGAATGGTAAAGTAAAAAAGGGTAAAAGTCAATAACGGCGATTGAGCGATTCATTCGATTGTTCAAAGCAATTCAAATTCCAAATAATTCACCACAAATTGCAAGTAAGTGATTTCGATTTTACAATGAATCAATGATATCATCTTACATTTTAATATTTTACTCTTTGTCTCTTTGTTAAAATTATCTTATAAATTATAATTTGATGAATTAACCTTCTGATGCAATGATGCTTGATCATGTTTTTCTTGTAATTGCACCACTTGTATTATTAATTTATTTAATTGAGTTTATTTTTTAATATAATATAACATAAATAGATGATTCAAGTTCTAGAGTTACAGTCTCACGACTTAGCAACATTTTTGGTTATTATTAGTGTTCTTATTGACTTTTTGTTTAGTTAATTTTAAGAGTTCTTGAATATTCTTGTTGATTAATGCTTTACAATATTATGATCTCACTATCTCAGGTTGAATCATGGTGCAAAAAAGAACTATCGATTCTTTTTTCAAACGAAAAGAGGACGTTGTTCATGAAAACCAACCCGAACTCGTACCTCAACAAGAACCCGAACCCCAACCTCCACCCAATGTCGAAAACCTTATGGAAGAATCTCCTATAGCTCAACCTAAAACAAGCATTCATAACTCAACAGATACTAACCCAGATTCTCTAATTCGTGACCCGGGTGTTCGACCTCCAATCTTAAGTTATCCAAGTGACCAACGTGATGAGATTAGACGTGCATATATTAAACTTGGGCCTTATCAGCTTTGATAAGATTGATTGGGCCAACCATTACAGTATTGAATGACATTTGTATTGAAGGATCCACGTCTTCTCAAAGAGGTGATGCTAAATATGCATTGACAACCTTACTTTCATTTGACTTTATTATTGTTTTGCTTGTTATAAAGGAAATAATGGAGATAACTGACAAGCTTTGTCAAAGTTTACAAAGAAAAAGTCAAGATATTGTTAATGCCATGAATTTGGTTTGCACCACAAAGTTATTGATTCAGGATCTCAGAAATAACAGATGGCAATCAATTCTAGATGAAGTTGTTTCTTTTTGTGAAAGTACTGAAATTCCCGTCCCTGATATGAAAGCTACTTATAGAGATATAATTCGTTCCCGTCGTAAGAAAGATGATGTGACTGTTGAGCATCATTATCGGGTTGATGTTTTTATTGGTGCTATTGATAGCCAGTTGCAAGAGTTGAACTCCAGATTTAGCGAGTCGGTTACAGAACTTCTTCGACTTAGTGTTTCATTGGATCCAAGGAAATCTTTAAATATTGATGATATCTGTAAATTGGCAACAAAATTTTACCCTTTGGATTTTACAAAACAAGAAAAGATCCAGTTAAAGCTTGAGTTAAGACATTATGAACTTGATTTGCAGAATCATTCAAAACTGAAAAATGCCTCTTCGCTTTCTGGGTTGTGTAAAAGGCTCCATGAAACCGGGATTTCTGAAAATTATGAATTATTTGATCGGTTGATCCGCCTTGTGTTAACTCTTCCTGTTTCAACCGCCACCACTGAAAGAGCTTTTTCAGCCATGAAAATAGTGAAAACCAGACTCCGTAGTAGGATGAAGGATGACTTTCTTAAGAGTTGCTTGATGCTCAACATCGAAAGGGAGATTGCTAATACGTTTACTACTGATCAAATAATTGATGAATTTTATTCCAAGCAAGGAAGGCGTGTTAAGTTTAAAATGCATCAGGTAATTACTTATAACTTTTACACTTTTAGTAGTTTTATATATATTGTAAAGTCTTCTTATTTATGTACTGATTAAGTGTTCATTTTTAACAGGGGACACATTAATTAGGCAATGAAGTAAAGAAGTAGCTGATGACTTTTGAAGATTGATTTTGACAATTCGGAACCTCTTTTGTTAGTTTGAATGATTCTGAATTGGCAAAACCACTTTTATTAGTTTACTTTTGTTAGTTTGATATCTGATGTGGTAAACTTATGTAGTTTGTCATATATCTAAGTGTTATTTTGGCAGAATTGTGATGGTATTTTGCAATGTATATTTTTCATTAGTCATTTATAAAAAATTTCGGTCCCCGTCAACGCAAATTCCTGGCTCCGCCCCTGGTTGTGATATGTATTTTTTCTTTTCATCAATTGAGTTATTATATAGTGAAATACATTTTGTTTTTATTGTTAAAAGTCAATTGTTTAACGAATTTATCATATTGATAAATGTTAAGTCGGAGGATATCTACCAATAAACTAAAACAGGATTGAGATGTTCTTGAAACGACACGTGGTATAATCCTTGATCGACACGTGTCCTTTTAATTTATTTATTTTATTAAATTAGTTTTTTTAGTTGTATATAAATTCAATTTCTTTATTAGACTTAGAATTAAACTCTAACTCTTGGCTTATTAATACAAAAGACATTATAACCTTATTTGATTTATCGTTTTCTCATTAATAAATTGTCTCTTTTTCTTTTTCAATTCTTCAACTTCTATTACTTATATTACTTATAATAAGTTATTAACATGAAAACTTCAAAAATTTGAGTTTACGATCCGAAATCACAAGGCTATTTGCCGTCATCCACTATGCTTACAAGTTCCGATTTTGATGTGATTCTAAAAATTAAGGTAAATCCAAAACTCTAACTAAACATATATTATATTTATCATTACTGTTTATTATAATTTAGCTTCGTCATCGATTTACTTTAACACAATTTATTTCATACTCACGAATCATGTATGAGACATATTCGAATTTCTTTATGGTACAATCTATATAGCTACCGTACATCGTACGGGTATTAAGACTAGTATTAATATGTTTGATGTTTTTATAAATTTAAACTTTAAAAGCATAAATACATGCCAATGAGATTGAAAGTCTATTGGTAAGGATAAGGGTGCAATCGGTTGATTTTTTCGGTTTCTTCATGGGTATATTTTGGCTCTTTGATTTCCTTTCCCCCCATTTATCGGCAAATCGGCAATTAGCGTTGGTTATATATATCGGCTCCATGATGCCGATCATTCTTTACGTTGGGAACGTGTTGTGTAACCGTTTTTTCTTGGGATGTGGTCCACCGGTTTTTTATCGTCGAAAACCTATTTATATTAATTAGGAGTTTTCGATTTCGAGACTAATATTGTGTTTTTCTTGGCTTATATTGCCTTAATCGAAGCCGGAGTTCCAAAAAGAATCGATGCTTCCAACGTTCACCCTTACTCCGGTGATATCTAAAACCCTTTACTTTTTTCCCGGAGAGTTTTGTTTTCTCCGTTTGGAGGTTTTCAAGGTCGCTGAGTTTGAGGGTTTGCATGTATACTCTTTGTTTGGTGGTTTCTTTTCATCGCCGATCATAATGTTCATGTTTTTCGATGACCTTTTTTTGGGGTAGTTGGTTACTGGCTTACTTTTGCTGCCATATGCTTACTGTTTATGTATATTTGCGGCTTAATATTATCATCAATTACTTTGTGATTAGTTTGGTAGTGTTAACTTTGTGGTAGCGTTGCGGAATCTCTATTCCGTTGTAGTGTTGTCGTTTATATTCCATTTTAAAGCAATATATGGCCAGAAAACTAAATAGGTTGTCGGTGATGATATCATTGAACAAATTAGGTTGCCGGTTTACGTTGAAAGGGCGATGATTATACAAAATTTCATAAAACGGGACTCCAGGTTGGCAGCCATGGCGCCCCAACATTCGAATTCCCGACCTTCGATTTCTGAGCCAATTTTAGTTAGATTTCAAGTTTTTCGCCCATAAGTTCATGTTTTCCGACCATAAGTTGCTGTTTTCCGACCATAAGTCGTTGTTTACCGGCCATATGTTCATGTTTTTCGGTCAAAAGTTTTAGCAATTTTTAGCAATATTTAACACTAAACCATACTATTTGGCAATATTTTGCAACATTTGGCACAGACACGTGTTGCGTATTAATTGGTTAAATTTCATTGCCAAAACTTCCAAAAACAAATTTTGGCAAAACACTATTAACATAAGGTCTTTGATTTTGAGATTTTGCAGTCTTACTCCTCAAATATGTGGGGTGGATTAAATGTGAGGTTTTTAAGTTTCATCTTAGGTATTCGTGTAGTTTAGAAGTACCGTAAAACTAAAATGGTTAGCCATATTAAAAAAACGTAGATGCATCATCTATTTTATATTAATCATACAATGTTAATTGATGCTTTAAAACTATCAAGTGCAAAACACGATTAAACATAAATTGGTATATAGCGTCGCCCAAAAGAATGCAGTTCAAGACAAAGATTATACCCAACAATAGGTAACATGGGTTTGAGACTATATATAACTAAACATCAAACCAACAAAGGAACATGGTTTTGAGACTAAACAACACGAAGCGTTATTTATAATCTCAAATCAACTTGCCAATTATTTGATGGTGGTCAGCCAAAAGGTTGACATTCACAAGTACAAGAAAAGCATCCTATGATGGATCTGAAATTTGCTTCATCTCAAATACGGTGTCTCCAAAAACCAATTACTTTTTCTAAGCCAATTGCTTGATGGCATAGGTACAAGTTGACCAACTGTCACAATACATACCGTGTGACAAGGGAAATGGTTATATTGATTTCGTTTTTCCCAATTATTATTTATTGAGTATGTCAAATCACGATTGTAGTCTAAAATATATGCTGTTAATATATGTGTGATACAAACCATGTACATGGGTTCTTGTCGAAAAACACATGTTGTATTTGTATCAAGTGCAAAAATGTACATTATCATTGTTTTTAAAGGCATGTTTATGCATTATGCATTTACTTAATGTAAACGGGTAAACAAATGGGCTTTTCGTATTCAAGTTATTCTGAAAGGTGAATCTTTCTTTTAGTTAAATGTAAGTTGTTTAACCAGGGTATCCTAAAATTGTTTCCAAACCTTTATTTGGCTATCTCTAAAATTATATCACCATGTTTTGTCCGGTGGGATTGAAAGACATTGTGGTTCAATGAATCAATTAGCATGAAACAATTACACATTTACACAAAAATGTATAGAGATAAGACTGTATACATTTTACCTCCTTCATACACCACTTATCAAGAGATTGTGTCATGTTGTTGGTTTTAGGCCTCAACCAACGGCTCTTCCTTGGCTTGTTCGTGGAACTCGTCGACGAGGAGGCCGTTGGCAGGGGGTAGTTCGTGAGCCTCTTCGATGGAGCCGTGTCGATGGGAAGAAGGAGGACGACGAGCGGGGAGCGTGCATGTGGGGTCGGTGAGGCAGAATCAAACAAAAAAAAACTTTTTTTTTTAAATTTCAAAATCAAACGGTTCCATCGAAGACGAGGACGAGGGCGACGAGTAGTTTTATTTAGTTTGAATAATGTAGTTTAATTTCATCTAGTTTTAATTTAAATGTAATGTTTTAATTATGTACTTTGTTTGTTATGTTTTTTTTATATTAATGTAATGTGTTTTTATTTAATGTAATGTAATGTTTTTTAATAAATAAAAGCTGATGTGGCAGTGAGGAAGAGCAAGGAAGGTGTCGTGGGTTGGCTGAGGCCTTATTGTTGTAGTTACGCGAGAAATGTGTAATCATATGTAGATGCTCTCTTAATGATATATGCAATGTAACTATGGTATAGATGCTCTCTTAATCTTAACTTTTGGTCTCCTACAGGCTATAGTGCTATGTGTTAACACCATATTTTTAGGCATGTTTTTGGCTTACCAAGTTAATTATATTTATCATTTCTAAGCAACAAAAGATCTTGACGGTACTTAGTTATTTATTATTAATATAAAATAGCATATATGAACATCATATGATATTTGCAACTACCAAAATACCTACCAAAGAAAAAACATTTAATACCCTATAATTCCATTGCAACTTGAAAAGGTATTGGAGTATAAGTAAAAAACATGATCAAAATCCCAATATTTGTAAATGACACAAGCACAAGATGTATCATATATGGGATTCTCCACTTTGGCCACTTCCTCCTTTTATTTTATTTTATTTTCTTATCAAAGTCAAATGGTAAAAGTCAAATTTTATATCCAAATGGAGATATAAATTGGCATGAAACTTGAATATGATCCATCAAAGGTGGGTGGTGTGAGGTAGTTTGTTACATTAATACACTGAAAATTCAAAGATGTAATCCATCTTTCTTGTTTTACAACGGTTATATTCAACTCATGGCCTAACATACTTACTATTGAGGTAGTTGTTGACTAAGAAGGTGTTTAGTCGTTTAGAGATACCTTTATTAAACAATAGAAGGGTACCCGCGCGATGCGGCGGTGATGACAATGATGGGTGGTGGTGACGTGCGGCGGTAACGGCGGTGGTGGTGGTGGCGATGTAATGGCGGCGGCAAGTAGTGCAAGTTATTAATGTGATGTGGTTTTGATGAATTGTGAAATATTGAAACTTAAAATTCAACAAAATGAGATTTGCTTTATAAGATAATATAGATGTAGATAGATAATTAGATTAGGGTTTGACCGTAGATTTGTATGGATTGAAATTGTTAAGGGTATTTTGGGTACATTCAATAGATGAATGAGAAAAATGTTGAATTTGTGGGGGTAATTCATGTATTTCAAAATCTTAATTAAGTAAGGAGGGGAGGTTGGGTTTGTTTTATAAGGTATTATAGATTATAGATAATAATCTTAAATAACTCAGACTTTTTTTTTGTTTAACCTAGGTGTCCAGCCCGCTTTGTGAGCCGATTAGTCATAGAGAGATCACTCGCAAAACAAGTAGTTCGGAGTCGTTGTTGATGAACTTTCGTGGTCACAAGGGGTATATTTTTTGCTCTTAAGTCTTAAGTCTAGGATTTGAAAATAAAACATTTAGGTATTTTCATGGGAGAATAAGTTTTTACATAGGCTACCACCCTTGTGATAAAACAACTCGATTTATAATCATTAAAACATGTAAACTACAATAACAAGCTTAGATTACCAAATACTTCAGGTCTATTTTCAATCAGGGGCGGAGCCAGTAGGGGGACTGGCGGGTGCTTAGCCCCCGTCAACCGTCCATACTTTCCATTGCAAGGCTAACTCATAGCTGACTAGTACAAAGGTTTTTCGAACCAAGTCACCCCCAATCTATAAATGTTTGATTTCTAGTCATGGCAGTGTAAGTAAAACTTTTACATTGGGTCCATAAAAGTAAACCATCGTCATAAAATTCAATTTTACTAACATTTTTTTAAATGGTTATGTCTTTTACATTATATTGTATACGACGATCATGAAAAAAATATGGTTGAGCCCCCCTCAACGATAAATCCTGGCTCCGCCTCTGTTTTCAATAGTATATAATATCATAAGAATAATATGAAAGATTGACCAAAAGGGAAATGTTTTGTCATTGCATGCAAAGTTTATATTTAAAAAAGTCCAACACTATGTCTTCAAATAAGCTAGAATAGGAATTCAAAGTTTTGAACTCGTCTAATATCTAATTAACTAAACAAATAAAATTACAAAGCGTAGAGCACTTTTTTTTTCTTATGGAAAATTTGATCTCAACGTTGTCGCTTCATATACTTAACTACAATTCCAAAGTTGAGTCATTCTAAAAAAACTCTTAGTTACAACTCATAAAATTGCTCACATTAAAAATTTATACCCAAAAGCATCAAGTGTTAAATTACCAATTCATCATTGTTTGTTGCTAAATCTTTAAAATGTGAAACCGAAACTTTTGGTCGAAAATAGATACTCGTATTTTTTTAAGGAAATAAAGTAGTGTATTGCGTATGGAATTTGGTCATGTGATACAATATGAAAGTCAACTGACAAAATTCAAAATAAGTAGGTTTTTTCAATATTGACAACTCAAGTAGCATTTGCATTTCTTTTTCATTTTTCTTTCGTTTTTACAAAGAATACATATTTAATAACAGGGAAAATGATATGTACCGTATGACTTTATCTATCTTAGGTGTCATGTTAAAAAAAATTTATAAATTAAACCTTTGAATTTGATAAACATACATAACCCCCTGAATTTTACATAATCCCCCCCTAAAATACACATGTTTTACCTAGGTACTGCATGCTTTACCTAAGCTTTCCCCTAACTGTATAATTGCGCCCACAACTCTATCAATTAATCTTATTTTTAAATTAGTTAGCAAACGAGAAAACATTTGCACGAAGGTTATTCCAACTCAGAGTGAACTTTCTGTTTATTTCATACATGAAAGATTAATTGCACTTCATCTTTAGAACTGTCATTTTGTTTTGTAAACGATGTGTCATATATAACTAGTAATAACTCTAAAGTTAAAATTGGTAAAACTAGTGTTATAAACTTTCATGGTTTTAAGCCGATAATTAATGTTGTATACATTATATATATGTAGAGTTATGTTCATTGGAGAACTATTCATATGTAATATTAAGTAAAACTTGATATGTTTATATATGAACAAATTTATTCAGATATATTCACATATGAACATATCAAGTTATCAAGTTATAATTTAAAGATTCATAATTTTTCCAAATCAAGTAGTCTCACATGAACCCTTTTTTTTATACATTTATATATACATTTACATGTCCCGTTTCAAATTTTGGCTGTACGTAGATCCCTCAAAATCTTAAGACGGCCCTAAAAGAAGTGATTTGTACCTCACAACATAAGTTAAACATCACAAACACTGATTAAATATGTCTAAATAATTCGTTTTAAAAGTCGCATTTTATATTACATAAGATCGTTTTCCTGATTTACAAATGCCATTTTTATAAATAAATGCAAAGACTCCTTTTTACAGGAAACAAAAGGCAACTATTGCCAATCATATAGCCAACTATAACTTTCCTTTTCATTATAAAAACTCATTTCATAAAGTTTAGATATTATGGGAAAGATATGAACTTTAGTAACTTTGTCATTTAAAAAATCGCTGAATTTAAACATTTTTTTGTTAAGATTTATATTTTATTATTCAGTGTTAGATGGAACAAAAACAAAACAACTTTTTAATTGGAAAAATCAACAAAGACAAAATATCATCATCAAACTACCAAAGCATCCTAACTATATATATTCCTAAAAACGGCAGGCTTACTATTGATTAGATAATACATATAAAACCTTGTACCCATAAAACAATAATTCAAAATGATACAAAATGATTTATATATCTATCTATAATACCTTATAATGCAAACTAGACTTTTCATTTTAAGTAATTAAGAACTTAAAAAGACTATATCGCTCCTCCTTTTTTTACATCTTCTATATATTACATACTTAATTAGACTAAAATACCCCTAAAATATCTATATTACCCTTATTGAAATTTTTTACAACGTACATCCCTCAATATACTTAAAATAACTATACTATTCCATTAAATCAATTACTTTTACATTAATAACGCATCTCTAACCTACCGATGCCACCGCCACCGCCGTCACCCGTCGTCACCACCGCCACCACTGACCACTGCTACCGCATTGCACTGGCACACTTCTAGTAGATATATAATTCAATCAAATTCGATGAGTAACAAAATACCGTTAAACCCCAAAGCCATTATTATATACTCCCTCCGTCCCATTTTAATTGTCCTATTTTGACTGGTCAAGTCTTTTTCTTCCGACTTTGACCGTAAATATTTTTGTTTGTGTTATATATTAGTTGATTAAAGTTATATCAATGAAAAATACATTTAAAACTCAATCAATTCATATATGTTATATCATGTGTTATATAACATAAACAAAAATATTTACGGTCAAAGTTGAAAGAAAAAGACTCAAAAAGTCAAATTAGGACACTTAATATGGGACGGAGGGAGTATTACATTTATAGACATGCTTAGCTACAGTAACTATTTTTCATCTTTTTATTTTTTCACATAATTTTTTACTTTCTTATTTTTGACACATATTTAAGCTTAAACTTGAGTAAATTACACTTTTCGTCCCTAAAGTTGGCACGTTTTTCACTTTTGATCCCTAAACTTTAAAAATTACAATTTTGACCTTAAAGTTGGCCAATTTTTTCAATAATCGTCCTTTGGCCATACGGCGTTAAAAAATGGCCGTTAACGTGCGCACGTGCGAGACACGTGAGGGCACTAATGTAATTTCACCTTACACCGAGGGACGAAAAGTGAAAAAATAGCTACTTGAGGGACGAAAAGTGAAAAAATAGCTACTTGAGGGACGAAAAATGAAAATCATGCAAAAAATATATCAACGTGTTTCTGTCTTTGTTCCTTCCTCCCTTCCTTCCTGTTTCTTCTTCTTCAAACATACTATCCCAAAATCAAACAACCTAAAATCACAACAACATCAATCACCTTATGATAATAATCCAATTAACATATTAACGATTTTTCAATCATGTCTCCACACTTCCCTGTTTTCAACTATCCTTTCCCCACACACATGCTCATGCTCCATAACATTAGCTTTTAGTACAAATAAATAATTTCAACAAAATCACCAAACGAGGTATCATTCATCTTATAGTACAAATGGGCACAACAACCTGCACTTCTTAAACTAATGAATCCTAATCAAAGAATAATTTTGCTATATCACTGCCTTCTTCTAAAATAAAATAAAAAAATAAGAGTTGTTGATCGGTTACTTCGGCAATGGCAAGATTGGTCAAGTCGGCAAATGGCTTATTTTTGCAGAAAAAGCGATGAACAGTTATGGTGTCTGGAAAATGATGAATTTCAGAAGAACAACCCGTCGGAAACTGCAAAACCTCGTCGGAAAAGAATAGAATGTCACCGGAAAACTTTAAATCACGATTATTCTCTCGATCCTCCGAATTACGACTCGAAACCGGTTGCAACCAACTCTACATTCAATCGCGAACAATCCCTGACCAAAAAATTTCAGATTCAAAGCTCGCCGGAAAACATGTCAGGTCGCCGGAAAAATTAAATCTCCAATAACTTTGTTGTTTCTTCGAATTACCACTTGAAATCACCACCAATCTTCTCAAAACTTGATCCCGCACAAACCCTGGGCAACAATTGATTCGATCTATACTCTCCGGAAAATTCAATTTCTCACCGGAAAATTCAACCGCCGTCCAAACTCACCCAATCCGAAATATGAAACTATCAAAATGATCAGAATAAAGATCGGTGGCTGCTTTTGTTGTTGACTTTTTTGATTTCCATGATCTTCGCGTTTCACTAACAAATATATATATATATATATATACACAGAGATATAGATATATATATTTATTTTTATATAATATATATATATATATATATATACACACACACAGAGATATAGATATAAATTTATTTTTCGTTTTTCGCATGATTTTCATTTTTCGTCCCTCAAGTAGCTATTTTTTCACTTTTCGTCCCTCAAGTAGCTATTTTTTCACTTTTCGTCCCTCGGTGTAAGGTGAAATTACATTAGTGCCCTCACGTGTCTCGCACGTGCGCACGTTAACGGCCATTTTTTAACGCCGTATGGCCAAAGGACGGTTATTGAAAAAATTGGCCAACTTTAAGGTCAAAAATGTAATTTTTAAAGTTTAGGGATCAAAAGTGAAAAACGTGCCAACTTTAGGGACGAAAAGTGTAATTTACTCCTTAAACTTTTACAGCTTTTAACTTTTATCACCAAGCTTTTAGGCTTTTCAATTTTGGACACCAAAATTAATTTTTTTACTTTCTACCCCTTATATAAACTTTTAGAGTTTCTAACTTTTACCATCAAACTCTTAGATTTTCCAACTTTGGCCACTCATTTTTTGTTTTTACTTTCTACCCCTTATAGTAAACTTTATGTGTTTCTAACTTTTACCACCAGACTTTCGTGTAATGCTAGATGTATGTTTACACGATGCGGCGACGATAGTGGTAGCGGTAGTGTGATGATGGCGGCGACGGCGAGTGGTGTAGGTTATTGGTAGTGGTTGTGGTGTGGCGATAGCAACGACGAGTGGTGTAGGTTATTAATGTAAAGTTAATTGATGTAAACGATGGTGGTGTAATTATTTTAAGTTGATTTATACCTTTTAAATAGACTTTTGCACCACTTTTCTTTTATTTCGAGTTGTACTTTTTTAGATTTATGATATACTTTTGTAATATACGTTTATCGTTTAAATCCTTATATGTATCAACCATGTTATACGCGTTACAAATTTTATGTATCGTTAAGTATTTCGGGGCAACGCCCGAGGTAAAAAACTAGTTATCTACGTATTGGGAATATTTTAAAACAATATGTCTTTATATTTCCTTGCAAAAAATGTGCTGTTTTTGTTTAATATATTCTCCACCATTTAAAAAAAAAATGAAGTTGAAGCCACTCAAATTAATATGTTTTTCCTGTCTATATGTACCCTGTCTTTTTTAAGTCTTTTATTTTATAAACTCTTACGATCATGATATATCTTATCACCAATTCGATCACATAATTTATTACAAATCTTATTAAATATGAATAAACATACTACTTATATATTATCAGTGGAAAAATATTGCCAACAACTTTCTGTAAATTACTGTAATATAAATAAAAAGGCAAAAAAAGAACACCAAGATACCACCACTAACTTAAGAAATTAAGAATCATCCTTCCCAATCCCTTCCTACTACTATTACTTACCCTCCTGTCACCATTCTCCATTTTCTGTCACTAAATATATAACACCTATACACACATATATACTTTCATGACTTATTCGTCACGTATATATATCATATCCTAAAATTATTTCTATGAACAATACTTACATTTTCACATATTAGTCTCCTTAAATTCCGGCCAAATGGAGTCCGGAGGATTACCGGAGCCCAAACCTTCCCGGTTAACCCAACTCAACACTTTCATTGGCAAATCCAGGGTCGGAAAACGATTCAAACTCAACGAACGTAACACGACTTTCACAACCGAGCTTCGGGCCGGGACCGCAACGTTTCTCACTATGGCTTATATCCTTGCTGTCAACGCGAGCATCCTCTCTGACTCTGGAGGCCCTTGCTCTGTCTCTGACTGCATCCCGCTCTGTTCTGACCCTTTGTTTACAGTCAGTAATTGCACAGGGTTGGATCGTCGGGTTATACAACCCGACGATTCGTGCAAGTTTACCCCGGTTAACCCGGGGTATGCTGACTGTTTAACAAAGGTTAGAAAAGACCTTATTGTTGCCACCGTGGCATCTTCATTGATTGGGTGTGTGATCATGGGCACTTTTGCGAATTTACCTTTGGCGTTAGCGCCAGGAATGGGCGCTAACGCGTACTTTGCGTACACTGTTGTCGGATTCCATGGATCCGGTAACTTGTCATATGAAAACGCTCTAGCAGCTGTTTTCATAGAAGGAATAATTTTTTTGTTAATATCCGCCGTCGGCTTCCGAGCCAAGCTGGCTAAGCTAATACCCAAGCCGGTCCGCATCTCATCTTCAGCTGGGATCGGCTTGTTTCTAGCTTTCATCGGCTTACAAAACAACCAAGGAATCGGCTTAATTGGCTACAGCGCCTCCACACTTGTCACACTCGGCGCGTGTCCAAGCTCATCCCGAGCTGCACTCGCGCCGGTTATTACTTTCCCAAACGGAACCGTCACACTCTTACCAGGCGGTTCTGTTTCGGGGGATATTTATTGTTTACATAACCGAATGGAGAGCGCAACGTTATGGCTCGGCGTGGTCGGCTTCGTAATTATTGGTTATTGTTTGGTTAAAAATATAAAAGGGGCAATGATTTATGGCATTGTTTTTGTAACCGCCGTTTCATGGTTTCGTAACACACAAGTAACGGCGTTTCCACAAACTCCAGCTGGTGACACTACTTATGAATATTTTAAAAAAATTGTTGATGTACATAAAATTCAGTCTACTGCTGGTGCACTAAGCTTTTCAAGTATTAACAAAGGATATTTTTGGGAAGCTTTGGTTACATTTTTATATGTCGATATTCTTGATACAACCGGAACTTTGTACTCGATGGCACGTTTCGCCGGTTTCGCAGACGAAAACGGAGATTTTGAAGGTAATTTTATTTATTCTTACGTCATATAATTTTTATAGAAGTGCTCGTCTTTTGAATATTAGTTGTTTTTCTTTTTATTGACAAATAACTCATACCCATCTGTTTATGTCCATTTGTAACAAATTTTTTGCTAATGTTTGTTTATAAAAGTAATAATTGTAACACGTTAAAATATCTCAATGATATTTTTGTAACATGACATTAAAATCCATATACCATATAAAAAACAAAATAACTTATGCATGACTTGTGAGTATCTTTTTTGTGACAAACAAGTTATGCACGTGCCACTAGTCAAAACCTTTTGTACATTGCGAAAAAATATTATTGCATACAACTAACAAACACGTCTTTCACAGGACAATATTTTGCCTTCATGTCGGATGCATCAGCAATTGTTGTTGGATCGCTCCTTGGTACGTCGCCAGTGACCGCATTCATAGAATCTTCAACGGGAATAAGGGAAGGTGGGAGGACCGGAATGACAGCGTTGACCGTAGCGGGGTATTTTATGTTGGCATTTTTCTTTACACCATTATTGGCATCAATACCGCCATGGGCAGTAGGGCCACCATTGATACTAGTCGGGGTTTTGATGATGAGATCGGTGCTAGAGATCGATTGGGACGACATGAAGCAAGCCATTCCGGCTTTCATAACGTTGATATTGATGCCCTTAACGTACTCCATTGCTTATGGGTTGATTGGAGGTATAGGGACATACATTGTATTGAACTTGTGGGATTGGGGGGAAGGGGGTTTACGTAAATATGGGATTCTTCAGGGGGTTAGGAGTAATGAAAGTGTAATTAATAGTAGTGTAGGGACTAATGGGGTAAATGCAGAAAATGGTGTGGATGAAAGTGATAAAAGGGTTGAAGTGTAGGGGTTTTTTTTATTAATTATATTATTTGATATTTTGGCTTTTATTCACATGATTGGATACAATATCCATTTTAGAAACTACTATCTTGTCTTTTTCTCATTGGGTACGTTGTTTGATTTTTATTTAAATATAGTTGTAATAATGCAAATATATAGAAAGTTTCTCCATCAATCTTTATTCAATAATTATAATATTTGATAGGTTTAAAAATATGCTTAAAAATTTGCTATTGATACATGAATTCTATTTATTTTTTATACTAATCTTAATTTTTATCTCTTATATATAAACATCAAATTTTTAAACATATTTATAAACCTATATAAATCATACGGAGTATTTATCATTTTCCTAAACTTTAGTTATTACTTGAGTTTAATTCATATCTTATTAAGTCATGACATGACACTTTTTGTCATCCAATGCAAGTAAACTTGAAAATATCTAATGTTTACAGTCTGTTTTCCAACTTTTCTTAATATCTATCATGTAAAAAGGCTATTCAAAAGAGAAATGATAAAAAATTTTAATAAATAGCCTAATAATCCTCTTAAAAATCTTAAATCAAGAAAGGTATAATGCACTCATTCTCTCTCCTAATCCCATCATTTGATACGACCAAATGTCATGATCACATAGTTAGGAAGAATTTTATGAGGATTAATCACAAATTGACACTAGTTTTTCTAGATCGAAAAACAAACGGCACACACTAGAGATATGACTCCATGAGCAATACACAAATTGACACTAGTTTTTCTTTTCCTTATTATTAACCTATATATCTAATCTGATCTGCGAGTATACTAATCGATCCTAAGGCGATAACTTGCTTTGTGAGTATCTTGGAATGGTGGCGGGTGAGTCTCCATACGTAGCCACAAGAGCGTATATGTTTTTGCTTTTAGAATTTGAATTTGATTAAATTGACACCATCATTTTGTATGCTACTATATATTCAAGTTATGTCTTCTACTCATTCAAATATGTGTTGCATTTACTCCTTGTAGTTTAATGTCTTCTACTCATTCAAATATGTGTTGCATTTACTCCTTGTAGTTTAATGTCTCAAACTCAATGTACTTAATCAACATTATTATTATATCATGTTCAATAATAGAAAAAATTAATAAAAAATGTATGCGATTACTATTTCTTTTTTTTTGACAAGTGAATTTTACCTCAGACGTGTATGATGTGTGCTAATCGCACAACGAAAGGGTCCCGCACTAAGCGGATCTTAAATAGCATTTCTCACCATACCACCTCCTTAATTGGAAAATACCGTCGAGGAGAACCTACCAAGGTTCGAACTCGAGACCTTGGAGTAAACTTCCCCGGGGCCCCGTATAGCAGGTTTAGTGAAACACCCCTGGCCACTGGCGATTACTATTTCTATTTTTGCCATTTACTGAAAGATGGGGAACATATCCCACTTTTGATTGATCGGATTGAAGTCTAAGGTCAAACCTATACCCGCCAACACTCGTGGGACTCTTTGTGGGTCAACTGCTTTTGTTTGTTTTTTTGTCCAGTTGGAATTTAGAAATCACACAAAAAAATATAAAAAAATATATACATTTACAAACATTACAAAAAACACTCGATTTAATGATATATAATGTATCAGTTTGTTAATTGAAACATATTAACTAATGTGATAGATGCGATCAAAAAGACCAATCAAAATTTTAGAGACTTCAAATTTTTACGGTCATTCCAAAGCAAGGCTCAAGAAAAAGAAGAATAAAAGTATAAAACCGGTCTCCTTATTGTTTATTATCTTTAATTAAATATATGGTAACAACTGTAGTTCCATAAAACTTAATTCGTTAAATATTAAAATATATATATTTTTTTTGAAAGGTGTGAATTACTCGCGAATATATGTTATTAATTAATTTTTCTTTATTAAATTTTAAAATAGAAGATCGTTCAACTGAGTTACCGATAGCGCGCTACTGCATCTTTGGTACCATTTCTGGTACTGACGTATCCAATGTTTCATGAAAGTTATGCATACTTTTTCCGTCAAAGTTTGATATTAAAGTTACACAATTAGACATTATTTACGTTCGAGCAAGATAAAAGGAAAAAGGAGAAGATCAGAAGCAAAGTCATAAGCAACTACAATTTAATTTTATCAAAATGAAATAAATAGGGAACAGGATAAAAAAATAATGCAACTACAATCTAATTGAATTGGACCCATAATAAATTCAAAATAAGATTTAAAAATAGTTCTTATCTTCATTTTTATATAACGTTAGGCCTAAAAATTTGCAACGACCAATGACAAGTGATAGTGAAGCAAACATCAGATTTAGCATTAAATTCACAATGCCTGCATTTGCTTCTTGATGACCACCAGGACCATGTTTGGTGAAAACTCACCAAACTTTCTTATACCCAATTGAATTCAAGCCCGTTTCCCTTCTTCATGGGATATTTCTATTATATATCATTGATATACAATTTTTTATTTTATTTTATTTTATTGTTGGAAAGGCAGACATAAAATCATTGATATACATCCTACTTATATATATATATTACTAACCTGTAAAAGTTATATTGTGTGTTAAATTAATGAAAATCTATGATAAGTTAATCAATTTTTATTTTTTTATGAATATGGGATTATTTATGCATTATTCTTTTCGAATGACTTTCATCGATCAGCCACATCATCAAGATGAAACAAACTCTTGATCTATACTTTTGTGTTTAATGTTTTACATCACTAGATTCTCGCATGATTATGTTGGCAATATAATTTGTACTAAACATTTTCCTGCGCAATTTTGATGTTACTACTATGAACTTTTATGTAACTAATGTCAAATAGACTAGTAGTTGTATGAGAAAGATAGGTATTGTCCAAGTATTGTCATATTATCTTCTAGATTTTTTGTAAGTTTTGTTTAAACTTATTACTATGTCAAATAATAACTGTGACGTATGAAAGTTCTCAGCCATAATAATTTCAGTGAACATGGTTAGTACAACTCAATATTGGAGAAATGTGATTTCGGTCTATTATTAAATTTCTTTTTCACTATCCATATTAAAGATATTTTAGATTATTTTATTTTATTTTTTTATTTTATTTTATTTTATTGTTGGAAAGGCAGACATAAAATCATTGATATACAATTTTTTATTTTATTTTATTGTTGGAAAGGCAGACATAAAATCATTGATATACATCCTACTTATATATATATTTACTATTTTATTTTATTTTATTTATTTTATTTTATTTTATTGTTGGAAAGGCAGACATAAAATCATTGATATACATCCTACTTATATATATATATTACTAACCTGTAAAAGTTATATTGTGTGTTAAATTAATGAAAATCTATATATATATATATATATATATATATATATATTTTTATGAATATGGGATTATATATATATATATATATATATATATATATATATATATATATATATATATATATATATATATATATATATATATATATATATATATATATATATATATATATATATATATATATATATATATATATATATATATATATATATATATATATATATATATATATATATATATATATATATATATATATATATATATATATATATATATATATATATATATATATATATATATATATATATATATATATATATATATATATATATATATATATATATATATATATATATATATATATATATATATATATATATATATATATATATATATATTTATTTTATTTTATTTTATTGTTGGAAAGGCAGACATAAAATCATTGATATACATCCTACTTATATATATATATTACTAACCTGTAAAAGTTATATTGTGTGTTAAATTAATGAAAATCTATGATAAGTTAATCAATTTTTATTTTTTTATGAATATGGGATTATTTATGCATTATTCTTTTCGAATGTTTTTATAACAAAAAGTATTTTAAGTATTAAATATAAACATTATTATTAATTTAAAAGATAGTTTGGTTAGGTTGTTAATGGGAGTGTAAAAGTTATGTTTTGTTGGGTTGGATAGATATAGAAGAGAGAAATTAGTTTTTTAATGAATAGTACCGGTAGATTGGGTTGTGAATGAGGATGGTCTTAGGTACTGCCATGTTAAAAAAAGTTACAAATTAAACCTTTGAATTTGATAAACATACATAACCCCCCTGAATTTTACATAATCCCCCCTGAAATACACATGTTTTACCTAAGATAGGTACTGCATGCTTTACCTAAGCTTTCCCTATATAAATGGTTTGTATATATAGATGATATATAGGGACCAAAAGTGTAAAATTATTCAAAATGTGGAATCTGGCCGTTAGAGGGACTAAATGTGTAACATTTTTGAAAACTTTTGAAATAGTCGTTGGATTCAAAAAAAAAAAAAAAACAGAGAACGAGCTTCGTTCTGTAGGGACGGACGAGCGGAGGACGGTGGTCGGACGAGTCACACCTAGTGGTGTGCATTTGTCCTTCTTCGAGGGACGGGTGAGGGACGAGTGGAGGACGGGGGCACTGTGAGTGATCTTATAGCTACTCTACAATAATAAAAGTTCATTTTACGCAAATACCATATTTCCCCCGTTCTATTTCAAATGTCCAAATTTAACTTTTCTAGTTCCTTTTCTTTATTTTTGACCGTAAATATTTTTGTTTGTTTTATATAACATTTAATATAGGGTAAATTACACTTTTCGTCCCTGAAGTTGGCAGTTTTTTCACTTTTCGTCCCTAATGTTTAAAAATTACAATTTTAACCTTATAGTTGGCAACATTTTGCAATCAAGGTCCTTCCCCTAGACGGCGTTCGTTTTTTGCCGTTAACGTACGCACGTGCTAAACACATGAGGGTATTAATGTCATTTCCTTGTTACACCTGAGGGACTAAAAGTGAAAAACGTGACATGTTTAGGGATGAAAATTGAAATTGGGTGATGAAACAAATCTACACCAAACATTATGAACTAAAATAAAACTACACCAATCACGTGCAGGAAGCAATCAACTTGGATATGTGGCGATGGTGGTTTAGCTTTGAAGATCGTCTATGGCAGCAGCATGAAGGTGGTTGAGAAAATCTCTAAAATCCCCAAAACTAATTTCCTCAAGAACCCTAATTTCAATAATAATAAAATTGGAAATCATACCTTAGTAGAAATGGAACTACGCTAAGCTCTAAAATTAAATTCCTTTTTCCTGTTTTGTTTTCTTTCTTCTCGGACGGAGTACAGAAAACACACCCACTTTCAATTTGCTAGAACTTGGTTATCATTAGTATTATTGTTATTAGTAAGGTTTTTTTTCTTGATTTGTAGGAATTAAATTCATTGATGAAATCCACCCTTTTATTCTATGTTTTTCTTGACTTCAGCCGAATACCCATAAACACTCACCAACACTTATATTATTACTATTACATGGTTGAAGGTCACTGGATGTACAGGTGTGATGATGATGTTGAGTTTCATGATTTGTGTATATTTGAGAAATTTATTTGGGATTTATATATTTATGATTTGTATATATTTAAGAAACTGATTTGGAATTTATGATTTTGTTTATATTTATGCATATGAAGCTGTAGTTTAATTTATTTGTTCTTTATTTAGATTAGATATTGATATTGATGTCCGTTAAAGAAAAAATTAGATATAGATGTAGATATGAAATGAAGACGACAACTCCATTGATGGTGATGAAGAAAAAGACCCTTTTTTCTTTAAAATAAGAGTTTATGCAATTTTCGTCCCTAAACATGTCACGTTTTTCACTTTTAGTCCCTCAGGTGTAACAAGAAAATGACATTAATACCCTCACGTGTTTAGCACGTGCGTACGTTAACGGCAAAAAACGAACGCCGTCTAGGGGAAAGACCTTGATTGCAAAATGTTGTCAACTTTAAGGTTAAAATTGTAATTTTTAAACATTAGGGACGAAAAATGAAAAAACTGCCAACTTCAGGGACAAAAAGTGTAATTTACTCTTTAATATATAATGTACTTTTAGATCCCGATTATCTGATGTACCCGAGTCATATAAACTGCCACATCTAATTTCATGTTATCACTTTGCAAGTTTTTAATTGCTTTGGTTAATCCAATAACCCCAATCTAAAAGTTCACTACATACACTAAAAACCCAAGGATTACATTTATGAAACCCGAAAGCCAAGAATATATCAAAAAATTTCTTCTCTTCTACATTAAATTTGTTGGTATGTGATCACGTTAAATAAACGCATGTCCGGAAATCATTTAAGCCTACGGGGTCACACAAAATGACACGTAAACTCTATATAATTAATTAGTATATTATGAGTAATATATTGATTAATTTGATCATGAAATGATTAATAAACTAAATTAAAAGTTTAATAGTGTTTATTAATTAAAAGAGGAGGTGTTTAAGTGAAATTAGGAATTAGTGTTGTTTCCTAATTCCACCACATAAGGGCCGAAAATTCTAAGGCTTGTAAAGCCTTTAGGATTGCTTGGTCACCAAGGTAAAAACCCTTACAATTAAGCCTATAAATAGAGGGCTAATTCCAAGGGTTTTCACACACATTCACAATACAATCAATTGTGAAATTCTCTCCTCTCCTCTCTCTTTGTTCGACGGGTACAAGCAAGAAAAAAGGGTTTTCGGTTTTGGCTTAGGGTTTCGACCAAGGGCTATAGACAAAGGGTTGTAATTTGTGATCGGGTACTAGCATACATTATAGAGGTGTCAAGTGTGCGATCGTAGAGGGATTTTACTTTAAACCCTAATTAATAATAATAATCATATTATTATTATCTTTATTGGAAGCTTACGCTAAAAAGTACATATTCGATTCTCTCTTTGTTAATTAATGTGATTGCATATACGTTTCCGCTGCGTACTCGTGATTTGTTATATGTTTATGTTCATAAATCCTAACAGTGGTATCACGAGCCACATATGTGATCTATTAGTTACAAAGATCAAAACTTGAAGGGGGGTTTAGGGTTGGTTCGAATTTAATTAATTATTAAATATTAAAATTGGTTTTCTTTATTTGTTTTTAATTAAATTTCGATTTTAATTAAATAAAAATTAGGGTTTTTGTTTAATTAATTCAACCTAATTTTAATGGTTAATTGAAACCCTCTAAGCAAGTTTTGATAATGTGGATTGACATGTTTATTAGATATAAATTGCATGTTATGTACCTTATTTATTTAAAGTTGTTAAATAGAAGTAAAAATCATAAGGAATTCATGCAAAATTCTTTATGATTATTACTTAGATATTTAGATATAAATTGCTTAGCCTAATGGTCCAATAATTAGGGTTAATTATTAGATAATTGTGTGACTATGTGAATTTTTCGTGTGATTTTTTCTGCTTGACACCAGTTCACTAAAAATTCATATAAAATCAACCGTAATGAGTTAGGAGTTCCCTTTGGACAGTAGATGCTCAACTCATAGGGCTACAACTTTGTAGTTCTGGTCGAAACTTGATTCTGACCAGAAACAGGTCTAAACAGGTCGTGAAGCTACTGGAAATTTCCAGTCAGCATGTTTATGTGAATTACTTGCTAATTAGTTGTTTAAAGGCTTACGCAATCAAGGTAACTTGATGTATGTGGTCCTCTTCTTTGAAGGGGGAGCCGACTTAGACATATGCATGAACCATAGTGACCATGTTTAGGTGGCCCACCTTAACTCGTTGCTTGATTAATTAGTTAATAGTTAGTAAGTTTATTATTTTGCATATTTATTGTGGTATAAATGGTGATGCAAAATTGTTTTAGAGAAAAGAATAAACTTGACTAAGAATTATCGAAATAAGATTTTTTAATAAAATTAGAGTCTTACAACCTTGAGATACACCGGCTCACCCATTTGAACAAACTATAAGAGAGGTATAAGTCGGAGTGCGTTAGCCTCCTAAAAGAGCGGGTTTTTAATTACGTCTATGCAAACCTTTGCTCTTGCGCTTCTTTGTGCGTTCGAATGGAGCTACCGAGCTCTCTTGTGTTGCTAAGACTATAAAATGATTTTATTAAACATTATGTTATGAAGATTTGCATGAGTCTTCATACATAAACTTTGATTCACATCAAATGCATTACCCATTCAAAGTTAAGTCTTTGCCACCCACTTTGATAAGAACACTTGCAAGTGCTTTTTGCTAACGTGAGACCGTAGGTGAATTGTATCTTACAAGGTAAATTACTACTCCATCGTGAGACCGGTGGTAGACTATTTACTTGTTCTTAATTGGGCGACTTAAAGCGAGTTAAGAGGTGAGATCCTTGACCCGTGGCATAAGATGGGACAAAACATGTTTACAAAGCACTTAACACCCCATTAAAGTGTTGTTGTAAGTCCCATAAATCTAGGAATTGCACTAGTAATGCAATTATTGATCGTCACTTACCTTTTGAATACGTCATTTCTAACAGATCAACTGATGAAATGATTGTATGTCAATTGGATCCTAGCCTTAATGAAATTAATTGTTAAATGAATTTAACATGGGTAAATTATATTTCTTAAGGATTATTATCGAAAATACCGATAATTGAACTTTTGTCTGTTTTGTAGATGGCAACAACAAATCCTTCTCAAAACATACACCAATCGGCTTTCAGGTCGATGCTAGAAAGAGAAAAACTTTCTGGACCAAACTTCAATGACTGGTTTCGTCAGCTGAGAATCGTTCTAAGAGCTGAAAAGAAATATGAAGTTCTTGAAGAGCAGACACCCGTTGTTCCGGGAGCCAATGCTACGACTGCAGAGTTGGCTGCATATAATGCTCAGTACGATAGACATAATGAGGTTGCTTGTTTGATGCTAGGGAGTATGGTTCCCGAGCTTCATAAGCAATTCGAAAATTATTTCCCATGTGATATGATCAAAGAGCTCAAGAACTACTTGGACTAATACATACCGATGTATGTGGCCCATTTAGACATGTGTCAAGGAAAGGTGCTAGCTTGGTCACCAAGGTAAAAACCCTTACAATTAAGTCTATAAATAGAGGGCTAATTCCAAGGGTTTTCACACACATTCACAATACAATCAATTGTGAAATTCTCTCCTCTCCTCTCTCTTTGTTCGACGGGTACAAGCAAGAAAAGGGTTTTCGGTTTTGCTTAGGGTTTCGACCAAGGGGTATGGACAAAGGGTTGTAATTCGTGATCGGATACTAGCATACATTATAGAGGTGTCAAGTGTGCAATCGTAGAGAGGTTTTACTTTAAACCCTAATTAATAATAATAATCATATTATTATTATCTTTATTGGAAGCTTACGCTAAAAGGTACATATTCGATTCTCTCTTTGTTAATTAATGTGATTGCATATACGTTATTTCCGCTGCGTACTCGTGATTTATTCATAAATCCTAACAAAATATTAGTGTTAAAATTTATTATTATTTTTTTTAGAACTGCAGAATATTATAAATAGAAGCCATCTAGCAAAGTACTAGATGACAAGAAGAGTTACAAATACAAATTCAATATCTAGGAGTTATACATGAAAAACAACCAAACCTAGACGTCGAGACATGAACTGCAAACACCAGAAGCCAAGCCACCACAAGTAGCCCACTATAAAGTGAGAAGGGGGTTTTTAACATCCACGAATGCCCTTATGACAAACAAATATTGTCTCTTTCTTTCTGGTACAAACAATGACATAGTATTCTCTTCCCATCCAAAATAAATCCTCCATAAAATCATATATAACAGATCACACATTATCTATGTGTCGTCAAACGAAAAGTACAATGTTAGTTTGATGATATACATATTTGACTAGTGATAGATTTTTAAATAATATAATAAGATGCTTCCTTCCACCTCAGATTAAATATTCCTTTTTTTTATATTTTATTTTCCTTACGTAAACCTTTTTTGTCATATACTGTTAAATAATGCATCTTTCACAAAATTATTTTACTTAAATAAAAGGATAGATAAAAAGATAAGAATTAAACTATCACGAGTAATAAGTTCTTCTCAATCACTACTAATCCCTGTTACATCAACACTTACACATTAGAGATTACATCAACACTTAGACATTAGAATCGGGTAGTAATCCCTACACAATATATTTTTACTATACACAACAATATATGCATCATATAGTTGTCTGATGCATATATTGTTGTGTATGACAAAAAATAATTGTATAAGGATCGCCTACCATTACAATTACACTATATTCGAACTTTTACTAATAGATCATATAACGTTTAAATCTAATCAAGTATCACCTTATTAAAGTATGTCGATTGTGATGTCAGGTTAGTTGTAAGAATAAAGACTAATAGGACAGCATATTCATGCGTACGAGACCAATAGATGATTTGATTATCCAAAGACATGAAATGAAAAGACTGATTATTCTCATTTGAAATCACATTCTGGAATCTCTGGGCATGGATTCCGTTTTGTAATACAGTGATTAATAAAATGATACAGTAATAGTCAACACTCAACAATTGTTAAATTTATGGCAAATAAGCTATACCAAGCATACAAAGGAAATGATACATGATGTTTGATGTACACAACCTTCGATAAAATCTAAAGTCATTTACTTGAACCGACTACGTAGCAACTGTTTAATTTCTAATATGGTTGATAAAACTATGAGCTTGGTACTTGTTAGATGCATAATTTTGTGAATCTTTATCTAAATACAGAACTAGTTTATAACATATTTATCAACATGTTAAGATAAGTAACCTGTATAATATGAACACACTGTTTCTAACTATATTGAATTTTTAGAAAAATTGTCCAAAAAATATTACAACTATTACTATTGTGACTTTTTATCTAAATACAGTACTAGTTTAACATATCTATCAACATGTTAAGATATGTAACCCGGATAATATGAACACACTATTTCTAACTATATTGATTTTTTATGAAAATTGTCCAAAAAAAGTACAACTATTATTCATCTAAAAGTGCCCCGTTTTTTCTTAGCTTGCGTTTGATATTGTATTTCCCAAGGAACCTGTAAAAAGACTACTGAAAATTGTGGACTCTTATGAGGTCAAAATAGCCTCACTTGTGGACAAGAGTAGTCTGATTTATTTATATGAAAGTCCACTGAAATATTTATATGATACTAACTTTAGTAACTTATGACTTTCTACAGAGATATTAGAATTCTTATACAATATAGTCTAGTGAAATGGTATCAATATTGAAGGAATTCAGAAAGTCCATATGTATATACATACATACATGTATGTGTGTGTTAGTGAGGAAACAATGCTTTGCAACTTAATAATAGTAATACATCTATGAGTTTATATAATAAAATGCAAAATATTTCCTAACTTTAGGTATCTGGACCATATATTAATTTGAGATCCAATCATATTTACCTAAAAGTCGTGAAAACTGTGACACAACAGATGACAATGTACCTGATAAACGAGACAAATTTTAGGAGACTGAGAGAATCTGGGACTTGGCAAGCTGTGTTTGTTGGCGTCCCAAGTGGAATCCTGTAATTAGCCATAAAATGCATACCTGATAAAGATTTTACAAAATGCATATAAGTTTCAACACAAAAAAACTCCGAGTGATGTACAGAGCATAATAAAGTAACTATCGATAGAATCTGGCATACAGGTAAAGCATAAAGGGAAATGTGTGTTATTTTGCCATCTAGTGTGCTGTGAAGTAGTTTGTACATTCCAGCTGCAGTAGCATCTCCAAACCTTTGGACAAGGACATCTATGCATACCTGTACAAAACATGTATATTGTGAAGAAAAGATGATAAAAAAACAAGTTATTTTTACCCATTTGCTTAAACTGGTTCCATTCGGATTTTTATTTATTTATCTCTTACGGATCAGATGGAAATAATAAAGAAAAAAACTTTAGAAAAAAATTCGAAAGGATTAAAAGTCATGCATAGTGTGTTTTTACTGCATAAAGCTTCTTAAAATCATTTTTATTCAGAAAATATTACCCCATATCCTGCTTATTGCATTTGAGAAACTAACTAGATCTTACTGACTATCGGGTCAAGGTCAACCAAACCAATTTCATGATATATCAAAAGCTATGGATTACCGACTCATCCATTTTCACCTCTACATTTGATGGGTGTGTTTTAGGATATGGGGGCTGTGATGGGGGTAAGGAGGGTACCTTCGCTTTGTATTTCTCATCTTGTGAGACCACAGTGAACAGTAATTCTCTTCCCGGCCTAGTTACAACGTAGGTTACCACCTGCAAACCAAGAGAGTAGTCGAGCTTTATCTAAATGTGATAACAGGATGTTCCAAAAGCATCAAAGTTTTGAATTAAACAAAGAAATTTACATAGAACCAAATTTGGGTATAACAAAAAAATTGATGAAAACTACAAGTCAACTTTATGATTAGTCATTTCTAGCTCAATAGAAGCTAACATGGCCAGATAAAACGGGTAAACAGATGAGTACTATATTCAGCATCCCCTGGTTTTCTTTGTCGGTATAATACATGCACGAACATGTTATACTAAAAATTTAGCAATGGGTACTAGAAAGCCAATCTCTTTTTAACAAAGTTATAGGTTTGCGTCCTAATATCCTAAATGTACTTGTCATATTACTTCAAGATTATTTTACAGCCATTTAGTTTCATGTAGGTACATAAACCTTCCGTATGGTCTCTGAGACTGCAACTGCTAAGTAAGTCGGCCAAACAGCAATAGCAATTGAGTTCAGAAATGCCGTGAATGGTGCAGAGCAAAGAGCAATGGTAATTCCAGCTACAGTAAGAATACGCCCCTGCAATATAAATAGAAAATAAGTACATTACACACGCAACATATCATCTTTCAACTAACTGAAAGAAATAAAATAAATGTCTGAAGAGCAATGGTTGTCTTTTTACTATCTCCCTCAACTTGCGTTGCAAATAAATCATCCTTTTTTAGAAAATGCAAAAGAGGAAAATAATAGACTAAAAAAAAACAGTAGAAGATTGAGAGACGTTGGACAAAAGTTCCAACTGCCAAATATAACAGTTGATATTTTATTTAGATTACCACAATTTTTCCATATTCTATCGTTCCTCTAAACTTCAACTGTTTTTATTTATAATTTGATTTTATTGTTTTTGGCATTTTCGCTCAAAGGATTATTTGTTGCCTTTCTAAACAAAAACTAAATAAGAAAATGCAATGAAATGTTAACGTTAATATTGTATCATCTACATAGTATGCTTGTATAATATAAGTCAGAAATCAGAGACACTTAACAAAGGGCGGTACAATAAAGTGAAGTAAACAAGAACAAACATTTCACTTTCTGAAGAATTCAAAAAACTCGTCAATTATTTCTGCACAAATGGCATGGCAGATTTTTATCAACAGCACAGCAGAAGTAAAGCCGGTTATATCAATTATTTGTAAATTTGGTGTTCAAAATCTGATTTCATATCTCAGAAGTCATGTTTACATATGGCTGAAAAGGTAAATAACGAATTTAGGTGTTGATGATCACAATTGAAATGAAGAAATGACAAGATAATAACATAATTGAATCATCTCAATGAAGAAATAAAATGCAAGTATGCAACAACGAAGGAGCAGGTGAAAATGTATGTTAACTGAATTTACACTCACATTGTAAACCCCAAGGATATAAGATCAATATAACATATTTGAAAGGTGGATAAGTGTCAGTCTTTAAGAAGCCTACATGTGTTCTAGTAGCTAAATGTATGTTAGTTTGTAAGAATTCTACCCGGCGAGTTAAACTTCACAGATAGTGTACCGTTAACGTAAGCTGGCCAGCCAGGATAAAAACAGCAATAAAACTATTGATCTGTGCAAATAGTCGCCTTCTTCCAGTAGGGGTTGTGGCAGTGGAGGCAATCACTGTTACTTTCTGCAGTTGAAGAGAACAGGATAAATCAGGACGGTTGCAGAATGAGCAGTTCACGTGGTGGGTAATGTGTAACAACGGGTTGGGTGAAAACAGATAACTAGTTTTACGGTCGTAAACAGTCAGGCAGGCTGGGTTGACCCGAAACACTTTTTGTCCATATACTTATAGATAAGAAATGAGTCAAATATGATTTCAACGTTTATATAATTTCAATGATAGTCCATTTAAAAAAATAAATTCTGAGGTTTTATGCAATAGGATACATTTTAAGTTACTTTCAACTTTCAAGCCAATTTGACCCACTTTCTTTTAAGCTGTTTTTCAAAATCTACCGGGCTGACCAGGTAGGCGTCAAAGAGATAGAAACATACGAATAAGCTCATTAATGAGTATATGGATTAAAATTAATACCCCGGAAACAAATGAAACCAGTTTTTACCTGAAAATAGAAGAAGGAAGAGGTCACTGCACTTAGCCACAAGAATAATGACACACACAACAAATAGTTTGATGACCATATAAGCCAGAATCCATCCAGTAAAGCCCAAAAGCGAGGCTTTGTCAAATCTATAGTTGAACTTGGAGCTGTTGCTGAAAATTCTTTCCGATCAGATATATCCACTTCATTCGTCTCATTCTTCTGATCAACTTCAGTCTTTCTAGAAATTAAAAGTGTAAAGTCTAAATTAAGCAATCATACTACACTTAAAGAAGCATACACAAATTAATAAATTGAATAAAAACCTGAGAGGGATTAGTTCTTCAGAGGGATCAGGTACATCCTTATTGATCCTTTTGGATGACTGGGCAGCAAATTCCATCATCAGGGAAGCAAATAGCAGGAGATCTAAACAAACATGATTTGAATAAGAGAACAAAAATTGATACGCGAAAACTTGAAGGCAGGTTAACTGCAAATTATCATTTCCCAAAAGCAACGAGAGCAACCATACATGGTCCCAACCAGGCCATTCCCGTGGCGAACAATGAACCGAAAAGCTGACCGAAAGTAGCACCGGCACCAATAAATCCAAACAGTCTTGAACCTGACTGAATACAAGATGGAATTAAAGCATGCATGGCCACCATAACAAAGAAAACTGCGCAACATGTTAGCATACATACCTCATTGTCCATCACATCCGCGACTCTTGCCCAAGTTGAAGATATAGTTATAAGATTTAGGAGAGCAACCTAGAGGAAAGAAGAGATTAATTTTAAAGCTGTGCTTTTAGGGTGTTTGGATTTTCATTTTGATACTGTTTATCCAATTACCGTGACTTGCAGTCAGAATAATTAGTTTAAGTTTTGGTGAGCAGACTTTTCTTTCGATAATCTGATTATTCAGGAATCAGAGAATCAATTTTATACATTATACCTGATTATCAAATGTAAGATGTGATTAGCTAATTACCCTTCTCTTTATCTAACTTGGGAAACTTTTACTCCTATCTCATAAGATGCATCTCATGTAAGTACCTTTTTGGTCATTTTATATAATGTGATATGACCTCCATTCTACAGGAGATCTGATAAATAAAGATTTATGAGTAATATTTTAATAAATAATTCAAATTTGGCAACAGATGCTTTAACATCTTATTATCAGAACATCAGATAGCAAAAGCATATCCAACACCATCTCCTGATACTCATTTCATTATAGCTAACTATCTAATTCTGATTAATCAAAATCACATAATCACCTTCAAAATGCACATCCAAACACCCCCGTATTAATTATCATCAATGCCAAAACTGAAAAAGAATAACCAAGTTTAAAAGAGAACAGCCGGATACCCATAAGAAGAAGCCTATTCTCACAGAAATAAAAAACCAACTATGCTTGCCCCAATCAGTAGGATTTTTAGAATCAGGTTGCATTTCAACCTTTAAATCCTCTTTTATGGTGGACTGCAAGGAGAGGAACCCCTGAAATGTACAACGTATGGAATTACCCAATGCAAATGTAATAGACAATATCTTAAGTCACAACTCAAAACAGATTTTAGCTGTACCTTAAAGTTGGGAAATGTATTTTCTGGAGAAGACAGAACCCATAAAAAGAAAAACAGCACGAGACTTGCACTGAAAAACCTGTATATCAAGACCAAAGCCTGAAATTCAACAAAAACTTATTACAGGATGATGTACAGAGTCCAGACTCTCAATGAAGATCAGGGACTAATATACCAGTGAGATCAAAACAAATATCCATAAATAATTCCCCAATGAACGCTTTTATACCTCAGATTACACACATTAACATATTTGCTGCTCATGGACAGCATGGTATGTGGAACAAAGAAAAGAAAAAATCGACAATAATTCTAGTCTAAAACATGTGGTATGCTTACAGAGTAACCAAATACCAGTTTGTGATCTGGAGAAAAAGAAAAGAAAAGAGAAGAGAGAACAAATGCACAATGATGTACTATTATTTACTTAGCACCTCGACCTCAAGTGGCTTATTGTACATAACATTTAAACCAAATTGTTTATCAATGGTATTTATCTATGTAAAATAGCATCTATGTAGTTAGGTGAAGTTAACTTGAAGCACTAGATGAAGATACAAATCTGTATGGTTTCTGGAAATTACTTAAAAGCAAACAACTGAACATATTGCCTAATTATTTGGTTAGAAGTATTGATACTTTTGACAATATATGTAATAACAATCATTTCCCTACAATAATATCCGTAAAACAAACAACCCATAGTAAATAGTAGATAAGTAGACATGATATGAACGATATGAAACTATTTTAGACAAACAGCCAAACAGTTAGCGTGAGCTACTCTACCTAAGTATAAGCAAAATGATTGAATGCTAATACACAACCATTGAAGAGATTATCATAACCAATCAACCTTCAAATCTAATTTTTGATTTTTTCAGTCACGAATCCTATCAATATGAAATATGATATCAATAGATCACTTTTTAACCTAAAATCATTAATCATCAAAGAATCCAAGGACGGCAATTCTTTAGACATACCTATTGCATAAACAACCAAATCGTCTCCGGTGGTTATATATATATGTAGATATATATGTATGTATATATATGTATATATAGGAAAAGGTTCATGTGAGAACCATTTGAATGAGAACCTCTACATTATAACTAGATATTCATATGTGAATAATATATGTGAACAGATTCGTTCACATATGAACATATCAAGTTATACTTAACATTACCTACGTTCATCCGTGAACGGTTCTCACATGAACCTTACCCAATATATATACATATCATATAAATCAGATTGATATACAGCTATTCATAAAATAACATAAGCAATCACTCTTCACAGTTAAGTCATCTATTTCAATCATGAATCTAATCCAGATCCATAACTAATGCCGTGTTATAAGTTCATGACCCCAGAATCGGCATATCTAACCATACATATTGCATCAACAAGTAAACTTGGATGAAAATGAGCATAAATTGGATCATGCCATAGGTTTAGGAAGTTCAGACAAGGAATATATGACCTCACAACAAAGTAATGTCTTTCAATCATGAATCTAATCTAAAACCGATAATTAACCTGATCACTTTAAACCTAACATCATCTCACATTCCAGTAAATCGAAATATAATAAATTGCTGGATTGTACCTTTAATTTACTAAGGTTAGGCATCGAAATATAACCTGATCACTCTAATCTATCCAAAACCGCTAATCATCTCACATTGCAGAAAATGCATAGTGACGTTTTCCTATAACATATATCCAACATACAAACCGCCTACTATCTTTCTATCTGTATCAAACTTTCAATTCATTCTTAGCTTAAGTATCCGACTCTTTATAACTTAAAATCCAATAACGTGACACCGGTTTTAATCATGTAACATATGAAGTAGCAAGCAATTTCTTGCCACGTCTAAGAAACGAAATCGCGATTAAGTTAAAATCCGGAGCAAATTGTACTTGCAGCTAATACATCCTTTCTAGTAATGAATAATCTAATCGAAATCACAAACTAACCTAAAAGCTTTAGACCTAATAAAAATCATCTAAAAATTCTAAAAAATACATAATAATTTTAGGAAATGATATAGAGATAGGGATAAGTAAGGTACCTTAGGTTTAGGAAGAAAAGGTAAGGAAAAAAGGAGAGTAGAAAGAGGAGCAGCAACAAGTGTAAGTAATAATGAACCTAAAAACAATCCAGGTATATTATCTATCCCTAACGATATTGCACCTTCGTCTCGTAACGGTAATACCACAAAATACGCACTCAATACCTGCATCAATTCACCTTCATCATCAATATATATATATATATAGTGAAACTGAAATGTATATATATATGTAAGTAGGAGAGGAGAATGAGATTGATACGTACGAAGAAGAAAGAGGAAGTTGAGTAGAAAACAGCGTTGGTTTCGTGAGGATGGATTGTGAGGAAGATTGATAGGAATGATTGGATTGTGGATCTTGTTATCATCTTATATATTTATCTATCTATTTTGTATGTATATGTATGTGTGTTAGTGTGTATGGATGATATGACTGGTTTTGATTTGATTTGAGAGTGGGGAGAAAGATGTGTAGGTTTTGGTGTTTGTTGAACGTAACAGAGATTTGAATCTGGAAGAGGAGGGTGGACTTTTGCAGAATCTCCTCCTAAACTTCCAAAACAAAAAGAGTGAATGATGATGATTATACTCGTATTACAACGACGACATGTTAATGAAAATTAAGTAAATGATACTCCTAAATTAATATTGGATGATGATATATGTAAAAATGACAAGATTAGGAAAGAGAAATAGTGGATACCACATGTCACATTCTTATAGGCTAATATTTAGAAGGATTTATCATTTTCTGAAAATTAATATAAGAGAGATGATTCCTCCTAAACAAATAGCCTAAAAATTCTCCAAATCACAAGATAATGCCACATGGAAAAATCAAGGGGAGGAGAAGAAAGATAATGAATGGATTACACATGTCAAATGTTTATGATATTAAGAGGATTTTTAGGCTATGTTTTGGGAGGATTGATTTTTCTTAATATAATGTGATCGAGTCGAGTTAAAACAAGTAACTTTTTTGATTTCGAGTTTGATAATTAAACCAAACTTAAGATAGTGTATTAACTAGACTCAAGAAAAAAAAAAGCTTGGGTTAATTATTGTTCAAAAAAAGAAAAACTTGGGTTAATATGAATATATGATTGATTCTTTATTTTACGAGTTATATATTAGCAACAAAGATTAAAGTTAAAAAAAAAATTCACTAAAAATAATTAAAAAATAAGGATTCGTTCGTTATGCTATAACTATCAAAAATTACATTTCATATTCATTAATTTAATCTGATAATTATAATTATATTTTCATACAAATTATAAATACATATTTTTATATTTAAGTAAAAATTGACTTCATTATTAGTTAGCAAATCCTAAAATAATACATATTTTTTTTTCATATAAATTATAAATACATATTTTTTTTTCTTTTCAAAAAAAATTAGTTAGCAAATCCTAAAATAATACATAACAAAATTTATTTAGAAGTTTCCTTTTGGCTACTAAACAAAAAGTATTAATTGCAAACTTATCACCTAAAATATATTATTGGTGTAAGTTTATATAAAAAAAAAATTAAAGAGCAAATTTGTTACCGAAAATATATTATTGGTGTAAGTTTATATAAAAAAAAAATTAAAGAGCAAATTTGTTACCGAAAATATATAATTAGTGTAATTTGTCACAGAATTTTTTTTAAAAAATCTTATTTGTCATCTAATCTAATGATTAAATAAACCAACTCATTTAGATGGGTTGGTCATATGACCCAATTGAGAGTTCATTGTCTTTAGGGACGCATGTTCTATATTTGGTAAAAATAAAACTAAAAACGGTAGCTAACTTTCGATGAAAAATACTCATCATGGGGGTCTAAATAGGATCAAAGGCCTCAAGGGTTCCCATCTACCATTTTTCATATAATGATTAAGTATTCGTATACATTCATTCATTGGCTGTAGATGCCCAATACTATATACACATTCATATTCATATTCATAATTATATGACTCTAATAAACTTAAATAGTACGTTGATGATCTAATAAAATACTTAAATATAGTTAAAAACGTATCAAGAAAGCTTTAGCAATGAGGATTTTTGATTGATGAGAGCTACAAAGCTATTAGTCCTTATATATAATATAAAAGTTGAGTTATGAAACAAATCTAAAACTTAAATAATCTCTCTCCATAATTGTTGTTATAGCTTTAATTGCATAGTTTACAAATGTATATAGCATGGTATTAAATTCTTCATTTGTTATGTGGTTTATTAGTGATATGTGCATTATTGGAAGAGTAGTAATTGATTATATTTATGATGATTATGAAGTTGAAAGGGTAGAATGTGAAAGATATATTGGAAGAGTAGTAATTGATATATTGATGATGATTAGGAAGTTGAAAGGGTGGAATGTGAAAGAGACTAAGTGATGTAAATGTGTATGTAAATAAACGAGGTTTGTGATAAATAGATAGATGTTTAATGAGAGTTTATTGAGTTGAGGTTATAGAATTTGTTTAGTTCATGATGAGGGTCTATATATATGAGGAATCCATCATTCACTTTCCACTTTGCATTCTTCCCTCCTGAAAGCATTTAGTTTTCGTAAGTCTCTCTAAAGCCAAAAAAATACCTGTTCAAATTGGGAAGAGTAATGATATTGTTGCAAAACAACCTAAGGAAAGGGATGCTATTTTTTTGGATCAACTTCACAAAGAGTCTTCTGGCCCGATTGTTGTCATGATTTGTAGGCGTTGGGATCTGATGAGCGTGAAGAATAAGTACATGAGTACCGACTTCATCATCATTGATGAAAAGGTTTGTAGGCAGGATTATTTTCTATATAGATGTTTGTAAAAGATATTTTTTTCCCAGTTTTTAATGTAATTATATTATTTTTTTGGATCAAATTCACAAAGAGTCTTCTGGCCCGATTGTTGTCATGATTTGTAGGCGTTGGGATCTGATGAGCGTGAAGAATAAGTACATGAGTACCGACTTCATCATCATTGATGAAAAGGTTTGTAGGCAGGATTATTTTCTATATAGATGTTTGTAAAAGATATATTTTTCCCAGTTTTTAATGTAATTATATTTTTGCGTTGGTAGGGGAATGTCCTTCATTGTTTTGTCAAGGCTGCGATTGCTTACCGGTTTAAGCCACTTCTGGAAGAAGGCTCTCTGTACATGCTGAAGGACTTTAGTGTGCTGCCGAATCCTCAAAAATACAGGATCATGAAAGATGTTGAGTTCATGATCGAGCTTCATGGTTCAACCATAGTGAGAAAGGCAACTGATATATAAAAGTTGAGTCATGAATCAACTCTAAAACTAAAATAATCTCTCTTCATAATTGTTGTTATAGCTCTAATTGCATGGTTTACAAATGTATGTAGCATGGGTGGGAAATTCTTGATTTGTTATGTGATTTATTAGTGGGTATGTGCATTATTGGAGGAGTTAGTAATTGATTATTCATGTAAGTGTGATTTAATGTGAAGTTTTAAAATTTCACTGGTCTTACTATTGAGGATGATTAGGAAGTTGAAATAATGAAATGTGAATGAGACTAACTAATTCTCAATTGCTCCATATTTTTAGATGTTATTTTATTCATATATAAGTACATTTAAAGATTACACTAAAAAACAATCTATAACAAATATACACCAACTAACGTATTACATACTTTTTCAAAATAAACAATAAACGCTAATTAACTTAATTAATTATTAGTAACAACATATTGTACATATAAATAAAAATGATTTATCACCCTATAAATTAACCTAAAAATCATCTTAAAACTATTAGATGATGACATGTGGAAAAATAAGTAATTAAACTCATCATATACAACATCAAGTCAATGCTCCGTAAATTTTTTACACACAGCTCGACATCGTTCTACCATAGATCATTTTTTAAACCACACGCTAACAATCAAAATAATACTTTTTAAATACAACTATTACGCGAAAACAAATATAATCCATCCCGAACTTGCAACGCACGGGTCTTATGACCTCGTACTTAACTATAACTTTTTATTTAGACACGTACTGTTAATATCCACTAATAGTACACAAAAGTTATTGGCAAAAATATTTCTTAAAGAGATCATTGACGAATTTGACCTCTGATAACAAATTTGTTACTTTAAGCTTAATTTGGTGACAAAATTAAGCTTGGAATATGTCCCTTTGAACATATTGTTTGTCTCAAACTTAATTACTATCGCTTACCCTTGAATATGTCGTCGACTCGTCGGGCCTTGTATATGGAGCTGAAAAACTCTTCTCGCTGTCAATATAAACATTAACGTTAGAAACAACGAGTTTTTGCTAAATGATTTCCATTTCATTAGCCCGGTAATTAAAAGAATGTAAGATACAATGTTGGGTCATGGGCTTGATATTCATAGGAGCAAAATGGGCTTAAGTATATAGTCTATTTAACATACAAATACAATGGAATGATGGATATATACACCACATATACACATAACAGTTTTGAGCCCATTGACAAAGACATAGAATTCACAACTCACAAGTATGAAGTATGGGCAAAATCAAAAGTATGCCTCTTGACTTTAATCAACCGATCATGAATGTGACAATAAAATTATAGTTACACTCGTCGTTGTTTTGATTGGGTTTATGTCATGGTATATTTCAACTAGACTTTTTATGAAGCTATTATACATGTTTACGTTTTGGGTTAATAATAGCTTAATTACAAAAACGAGCTCCGCAAGCTAGTTGAGTCTTCCATTACATGTAAGAAATACTCATTATATATCACGCTAATAAGCAGATTGAAACTAAAGACCTCCAATTTATATGAAACACTCCTGCTTTCCTTGTGTTCTTCACCGGCGCTCGCCGGATGTATCACTCTCGTAGTTCCTCTCTTGTTAGTTCGAAATACAGTACTCGCGCAACAGCGCTTACAACAGCTCTTACTATATGCACTGCAATGCATGGGGCTTCGGTACATCGGGGCTACGCTAGAAAATAAAAACCAAATTCAATTCTTCCGAACCCATCCACGAATAGCTAGAAAATTTTCTTTCTTTACGAGAATTTAGGTGCTTCGGTGTTTTTCCACTTGGCTATACAACATGAGTTTCAGGCCGACAATGAAAAACTCCACCAAAAAGTCTTCAAGTAGATTTGGGATTCGGTAATCTCCCATTCCCGCCGTCGAGAGACTTAAATAACTATAGCATGCCAGAAACGGGGAGTTGAGATGGTTAGACCTATACCCCGAAATGCTCCCAGCATAGAAGCCTATGGTTCCATCTTGTTGTTGCTGGAGGTACACATCCCTCTTCTCGGTGTGGAGCGATATACGAGAAATAGATGCTCAGCCTGAAATGTCCGAGGTGGTGGTGGTGGTGGTGGTGGTGGTGGTGGTGGTGGTGGTGGTGGTGGTGGTGGTGGTGGTGGTGGTGGTGGTGGTGGTGGTGGTGGTGGTGGTGGTGGTGGTGGTGGTGGTGGTGGTGGTGGTGGTGGTGGTGGTGGTGGTGGTGGTGGTGGTGGTGGTGGTGGTGGTGGTGGTGGTGGTGGTGGTGGTGGTGGTGGTGGTGGTGGTGGTGGTGGTGGTGGTGGTGGTGGTGGTGGTGGTGGTGGTGGTGGTGGTGGTGGTGGTGGTGGTGGTGGTGGTGGTGGTGGTGGTGGTGGTGGTGGTGGTGGTGGTGGTGGTGGTGGTGGTGGTGGTGGTGGTGGTGGTGGTGGTGGTGGTGGTGGTGGTGGTGGTGGTGGTGGTGGTGGTGGTGGTGGTGGTGGTGGTGGTGGTGGTGGTGGTGGTGGTGGTGGTGGTGGTGGTGGTGGTGGTGGTGGTGGTGGTGGTGGTGGTGGTGGTGGTGGTGGTGGTGGTGGTGGTGGTGGTGGTGGTGGTGGTGGTGGTGGTGGTGGTGGTGGTGGTGGTGGTGGTGGTGGTGGTGGTGGTGGTGGTGGTGGTGGTGGTGGTGGTGGTGGTGGTGGTGGTGGTGGTGGTGGTGGTGGTGGTGGTGGTGGTGGTGGTGGTGGTGGTGGTGGTGGTGGTGGTGGTGGTGGTGGTGGTGGTGGTGGTGGTGGTGGTGGTGGTGGTGGTGGTGGTGGTGGTGGTGGTGGTGGTGGTGGTGGTGGTGGTGGTGGTGGTGGTGGTGGTGGTGGTGGTGGTGGTGGTGGTGGTGGTGGTGGTGGTGGTGGTGGTGGTGGTGGTGGTGGTGGTGGTGGTGGTGGTGGTGGTGGTGGTGGTGGTGGTGGTGGTGGTGGTGGTGGTGGTGGTGGTGGTGGTGGTGGTGGTGGTGGTGGTGGTGGTGGTGGTGGTGGTGGTGGTGGTGGTGGTGGTGGTGGTGGTGGTGGTGGTGGTGGTGGTGGTGGTGGTGGTGGTGGTGGTGGTGGTGGTGGTGGTGGTGGTGGTGGTGGTGGTGGTGGTGGTGGTGGTGGTGGTGGTGGTGGCGGTGGTGGTGGCGGTGGTGGTGGCGGTGACGGGTGGTGGTGGCGGCGAGCGGCAGTAGCGGCGGTGGTGCCGGCGATTGGTGGTGGTGGTGGTGGGGTGGCAGTGGCGGTGGTGGTGGTGGCGGAGGTGGTGGTGGTGGTGGTGGTGGTGGTGGTGGTGGTGGTGGTGGTGGTGGCGGTTGCGGCGATAAGTAGTGTAGGTTATTGATATAATATGGTTTTGATGTATGGTACATCATGCAATAGCATGTGTACATTCTTGAATGTTAAAAGTTGAAACTTAAAAATAAATTTGTTTTATAATATATAGAACGATACATGCGCGACGCGGCGGTGTAAATGGCGACGGCGGTGATGGGTGGTGGCGATGTAATGGTGGCGGCGATTGGTGGTGGTGGTGACGGTGGTAGCGACGGCGATCGGTGGTGGTGGGGGCGAGTAGTAATGTAGGTTATTGGTATAATTTGGTTTTGATGAATTGTTAAAAGTTATGTGTACATTGTCGAATGTTGAAAGTTAAAACTTAAAAATAAGATTTGCTTTATAATATATTAGAGTTATGCAGTGATGGGTGATGGTGGTGGTGGAGGCGGTGAATGGTGGTGGCGGCGGTTGCGGCGAGTAGTGTAGGTTATTGATATAATATGGTTTTGATGTATGGTACATCATACATTAGCATGTGTACATTGTTGAATGTTGAAAGTTGAAACTTAATATGAGATTTGCTTTATAATATAGTATAGATCTATATGTATTAAGTCTGGCCTTTTTTGATTACTTTCGGCACATCCTACTAAAATTCTCACACGTTACTATTGACTGTTTTAACAAACCAGAATACAGGATTTCTATCTGTTTAATGTTTCTAACTTGTTCTTGTATTGATCAGTAAAAAGAAGGGTGAAGATCTCTTCAAGTTAGTCAAATTTTAATTCAATAGTTGATTATTCAAATTTTAATCCAATAGTTGATCGAATCCTTTCCTAGAAAAGAAGTTAATACAACCGTTGTATTACAACGAGTTGGCAAATAGCAAAGTGCCTTCGTTATGCTATATAGCATATACGATTATACAAACAATATAAGTAACACTAAAAAATTAAGGAAATAACGTTGTTATGTTTAATCGTGTGATCGGTAGAAACTAGATAGCACATTTTATTTAATTTATGAAAGTGTTACATGATGATAAATTAGATACAAATATCTACAACTATACAAATATTCACTGCAAATTTGTCAACTTTCAATTTGAAAAACCTTTTAACTTATTCTGTCCGGATATCTCTTTAAAATCTCACTTCAAATTTGTCAACTTCCAATATCATGCCTCAGGTAGTCAGGTCATACTACATTTGTCTTCAATCACAAATGTTTTAGCATCCGAAATTCACTTCATCGTGTGAT
Source organism: Erigeron breviscapus (assembly GCA_034093135.1). Taxonomy (NCBI): domain Eukaryota; kingdom Viridiplantae; phylum Streptophyta; class Magnoliopsida; order Asterales; family Asteraceae; genus Erigeron; species Erigeron breviscapus. Next base: position 95,165,026 of record CM067168.1, on the reverse strand, counting down.
ATACTACGTAAATTTCGGAGATGCATTGTCAATGCTACATTGTCATACACGAATATTGTCTTGTTTAACGACTTTTTGGTATGAATATTTGTTTAAGTCACAATTAGAGAGAGTCCCACAATCAGTAGCAAATAGTTGATTGTCTATCATACTTGATTTGCCTCTTTTTCAACTCAATTTTTTAACACCCATGCCAATCACTTTGGGAATGGACATCCACTCTACATATATCCAAAAAAGGATCAAAAAACATGTTGTGGAAAGTTGGACAAAAAGGGTATTTTGTGGGGGCCAAATTGGCAATTGCTTATGTTTGAGTGACATCATAATAACGTGGACGCATATATTCAACACCGACGCGCTCACCACAACAATTTTAGCTATTCACCTGTCGGCTTGAAATAATTTATTTCAAATTAACCCTCGTGTTTTGATCGTATTTACATTTTCTGATATACATGTAATTAGCTTAAAACTTACCGACACAAATCCACGATAGTGTAGGATTTGCTTAGCATGAAATGTATTACTTTTGGGGAAAAAATGTTTATTTGTCATATATAATGGGAAAAAAGGTTTTCTTTTTATATTTGATCGGTATTTCTAGCAGTAAATTCGGGTGGAACCATATGTCAATTTAACAATACGTACTAGCTTGTCTTTAAAACATGAAATGATAATGTTTCTGTTTTGAAGTGGCACTTTAATTTGATAACACTTTTCATGATACGATAACTTAATTATATTTTAGTAAATTACCTTTTTTTTAAAAACTTTGTTTAAGACTAGCAAAAATTCTATTTTGTATCAAATTTCTTTTATCATTATGGCAAAACCTCAATGGTATCTCAGTCGCTCTTGGGTCTAGGAGACCCAGGTTCGAGTCCTGAGAGGGCAAGTTTACTCCTATTAATCGTCGTGCCGTTTAGCGGATTAAGGAGGTTTTCCTCCCTCAGTGGTTCCCTAAAAATTCGAATGTCATCTTGCCCGAAAAACGTAGTTGCCGATAAATAGAACGAACAAGATCTGATCATTCAAACGTTAAAAAGAAAAATCAAACTTCTTTTAGATAATTCAATAAATTTTTATTAGTTGCAAAATACTTTCTTTAACTAATAATAATAGGTTCAAACAATTTTAGTAATAAATGCACAAAAGATACAGATAAAACTATACATTGTTTTTGCATATAATGCCTTTTTTCCCTTTCATTCACGCATGTCTAACAAATATGAGACATGATAAGGAAATGCAATAGTCTATTTGATCAACTAGTTAATTATTCAATCACCCATCAATTTCATTTGCATATCATGCTATTAAAAAAACTAAAAGTTTCACAATATATAGTTGTGGTAGATGTGTTTGCATTCATCAACCAAATCACAAAGGCGAAGCTTGGTTGGGACCTTGGGGTGGGGGACCTATTTGGACACACATTCACACAATAAACGTTAACATATGGAAATAAACGCTTAGCTATAATTTTAATATAGAAAATTAACTATTAACTTTGATTGTTACCGATCTTAAATGCTAAGGCTTTGAGATGTAATCTTTGGTTTTTCTATCGATTAGTAATAGTTATAAACTTATAATGTACTTATGATACACTAACCAAAAAGTCAAGTGAACTATAAACTTACCTCTCAAAAAGATCATAACTAATAATAAGACATATCTAACGCCTTGAATTTCAATTCTTTAAATCATGACCTTTAATCTTATTCCAATGGTCAAGATCTTTAATTATTTAGAGGAATTTAATCTTTTCTTGAGATATTATTTAAAATTTGATATCATTTTAATCATCTCCGAGTTCTTGATTAGAGTGCTTAAGTTCAAGCTTAGATGAACGATTGTGGTAGAAATTCTGAACATTTAAAAACTAAAATCGTTACAACTTAAACAAATATTACACGAAATGATAAGGCTCGCCGCAAGTTATTATGTAAGGTCATAATTCCATGAAGTGAGGATTAGATCCTCGTAAATCACATTTTCGTTAAATAGACATGCACATATCTATTTAACGAAAACGTAGCTGGTCTGGTTAAGACGATGATGGCCCTGGTTTAAGTGGGCTTTTTTCCTTTTGGATGATGGGGACGAACAATGTGAAGGTCATAAACACTAGTCCCACAAAACTTAAAGATCATTTAATTGCTTTATGGAAAGCCAGCTGAAAGTAATGCGCGCAGCAACACAATTCCTAGATCTTCCTACTTGGTAGGGGACAGTACGTAGCAATGGCCTTGCAACGTGGAAGAAATATTTGTTACATAAAACATAACGATTTTGTTTGTATAAGGTTACAAAAAGAAGCCAAAAGATAAAATAACTAATAGACAAATTAGAGTTACTATTTGTAAGAGTCATTATTTTTCTCTCATACTGTCGAGGTATTGGGGCTTAAAACGGCAGTAAACAGTTTCTTTCTTTCTTAGCCTATGTTGAGTACTTTGGGTTAAAATATAAAAATCTTCTTTTTAACATTTAATTAATTAGTGTATCTTCAGCCATCACTTCTATCACATCAATTGTTAAACGAAATTAAACATTCAACCTTGCATACCACCTCCACGCCGTGACCAATTATGCTCTCTCATCCCGTCGATAGTCAAACCCACCTCTCCAATGGCTCATTCCCAGAAAACTGACGTGATAGCTCTTTTACGACAATCAATATGTCCCAGTTCAAGATGCTCTAATAGTTATCCTAAAAACAACGTCCTTACAGAACATTATGAAATCATAAATAACACTTGATAAATACAAAAGATGAAATGAGCAGTGACAATAAACAAAATTAGCATATATAGGAAAAATGAATATAAGGTTGTCCGGCATCTAAGCTTAGGTGTAGAACCTCTCACATACAATTTTTTAAAATTTTTTGTTTAATGAATAAATGTTGGGCCCCCATGAATTTTATGGATTAAAAAACTAATATGTGAGTGTTCCACACCTAAGCTTAGGTACCTAACAACCTTATATTACCATCTATATATATATATATATTTATATTTTATATATATTATATATATATATATATTATATATATATATATATATATATATATATATGAGGAAAAGTGAGTATGTGAAGGGTTCCACACCCAAACTTAGGTGTCTAACCCCTCACATATACATCTAAGTTGGATGTAAAACCCCTCACATACTAATTTTTTTATATATTAATAAATGTTGCCCCCATGTTTTTTATGGATTAAAAAAATCAAGATGTGAAGGGTTCCACCCAAACTTAGGTGTCTAACAAACACATATTCTCATTCCTCTCTATATATACATATATATGATACTATAAGCGTATATATTTCAGAGGTGTACTCCGTACAGGGCGGCGGCATCGGTTTGATCATGGTGTCCACCGGTAATGATGGCGACAACTGGTATTTAGGTGTACTCCGTACAGTGCGGTGGCAACGATTTGGTCGTGGTGTCCACCGGTAATGATGGCGACAACTGGTATTGGTGACGGGTCCATACATCATTTTACGCCAGCGTGCATAAAAAGTTGTATTTTTTCTCATTAAAATTCAAAAAAAGATTTTATATAAAAGATATAATTTTTTTATGCATGTTATTAATAGTACTGGGGGTTTGTCATTAGAAAAATATTTAAAGATATGCCTTTGTTAAATGTATTTTTAATATTTATCTAATAATATAATAAAACAAACCCTTAAAATATCAATTAAAGAGTTTGAACAATTAGATAAGTTTTAATCATGAATTTTATTCTTAAATATAAAAAAATAATGTCATCATCTAACAATTAGTCAATAAGGTCTTTAATCCTTTTACTTATGCTCTTCTTATTTACAAACCCCTCATATAAGTTTGTTTATTATTTGAATTTTCAGTTTTTGTTAGATTAATTTAGAAAATTCAATGAATATTAGATTTTCCAAATAAGTAATTTAAGAAAACTATTTCTCAGTCGAACAGAAAGAGTTTAATACAATTTTCCCGTTTTTATTGGTCATAAAATTTAAAATTATCATAGATCAATATATACAATAAAAGTTTAAAATGTAGTAGAAGACAGGGCCACAGGGGTCATTTATGGGGGTAAATTTTTTTTTCCCCGCAGTTTAGTTAGTGGGTGCGATCGTCTCTCTACGTTTCCGGGGTCCTAGCCGAGTTTCATAAAACACCCAGGTGTCGAGCTAGTTTGAATCCTTCTAATAAGCTAGTACATTTAAAAGCAGAATATTAATTTACTATATCGTCTTTCATACAATTCTTAATAAAATCGGTTTCAAGAATATGTAAAAACTACAGAGAATATTATAATCTTGTCACTATATTATATGAGTAATTTTAAAACTTTGTATGTTTCTTAGAAAACAATTATTTTTAGGTTGGAGATCCAACAAATCGTTGGTTACAAAAAAAAAAAAATTAATCTTTTCTTAAACACTTATTTAACAAATTCAGTTAGTGGGTTGATATTTCTCATATTGAGGTTCGAGCTTTAATTTTACATGTATGAGATTATTGAAGGTTTTGGAAATCTTGGGTTTTATTATTAGTTTACGTTTAGTTTATGAGTAGGATAGTTTATTAGAAATTTTATTTGGCAAATTCCATCGCAAAATATGACCGGTTCTTGTACGTTCACACGCTATCAATTTCCCCTTGTTAAACCTTCAAAACAAAACGTAGCCCCCAAACAAACACAAAGACATGCATGAGAATACGCGTTGCGGTTCCCTATTCCACCTGTATTCATTGACTTTCCTACTATTTAGACTTTTTCAAATATTTTTCTCCCATCTCACCAATATATAAATATTCCCTCATCCCCTTTATTTTTTTCACTTAACAACAACTTGTTCAACAATCCATCAAAACAAAAACCATTTTTTTCCTTCTCTCAAACTTCATATTCCTAAAATGACAAAAATGACCAATCTCCGGCGATTCGCCTTCACAATCGTTCTCGTATTCTTCATCGTCATGTCACAATATCCAGTCGCCGATTCTGCTAGACCGTTGACCACTAATAAATCCGTACCAGACAAAGTTGAAGCAACATTGCCTAAGAGATTCAGAGGTGGAAATGTTAAGAGTTTGTTTATGAGCTCATTACCTAAAGGATCGCGTGTGCCGGCTTCTGGACCAAGTAAAAGAACTAATGGCATGAATAACTAAGCACAAGAATAGCTTTTTCTAATTCATTTATTTATTTTTTCATATGTACATGTTTGTAGCTTAGATCAACGAAAATTAGTTTCGTGTTTGTTTATTTAATTAGCTCTGGAATTAGGATGATATGATTTTTTAGATTGTTAAGTTTTTGAGATGTAAATTATACACAAATGCACTAACTGTGTGCATATATACACATATATATTCATTGATTTATTGTAGCTTATATACATATTTAAAGTTATACAACTAATTATATATACAAATCTATGTATTTTTTTTTGTTAATTTGTTCTTTAGTTTTAGAGTTATTATCCATTTATCCGGTTTCCGATATTTGCAGTTTTCTACCACTGGGTTGGGAAATTTTGTAGAATTCATTGTTCTAGCCAATTAGATTCGGGTTTTTCATATACATTATATGAAGATTCATGTCCTATGCTATACTAATATGACATTCAGTCACATTACTTGTACTAATATTTGTGTTGTTATAATACAATCGTCGGGGTAACCCTTTATGCAAGATTCATGTGGTATGTTTCGGTGTTTCATGTTTCACAGCCAGTTAAGTCATTATTAAAATGATTGGAGATTTTTCATTAAAGTTTGGATAGTATGATAATGGTGTTTGTTGACCATACATTAATTATAGAACGAATTGCATTTTTGGTCTCTGTGTTATCACACATTTTGCAAGTTTGATACAAAAGTGTGAAAAGTCGCGAAACACATCCCTGTCATATCACACCTGTTGCAATTTTGGTCCAAAACTAACGTGCCGTTAGAATTCAGTCGTTAATGCCCCCATGTGCTTGTCACATGGGGGGTAGTTTCGTCCATTTATTGCTCATAGGACCATTTCTGCAAAAAAGATAAAATAAAATATTTTGTATACGAGTATATCTATGAGTCTATGAAAAAGAAGTGTTTTCGGTTTGTGTTTCATTCAAGTTTGAACCCAAAGACCCAACACTACCCGAAGCAGCAGCCACTTGGGATCTATCAGTCGCACCACCAGGAGCCTCCTGGTGGCTGACCGGAATCTGAACAGTAGCAGCGGCAGCCGTGGGTGGTGGGAAAGAAAATATGGGGCGGCTAGGGTTTTCTGGATTTTTAGGGTTTTTGTTCGATCCCCAGCCCCCAGATCGTTTCTCCAGTCAGAATTAATCAAAGTAATCCCGTCACCATCGATATTCGCTGCCATGGCCTCCCCCTGGTGGCCGGCAGCCACCCCAGCGGCGGCGAGCGGCAGTTGTGTGGTGATTTTAGGGTTTTCCACCGTTTTTGAAGGAAATAGCGTAGCAGCAACATTAGATTCGAATGAATCTGCAACAAATGACTCAGAATTGGAGGAATTAGATCTCAGATTGTATTTTGATCGAGTGATTTCATTATCTTGAACAGAATTGGATTTAAACCCTAAAGATTTAGGATCAAGGCCGTCGAACTCAACATCAACTTTTTTAGATTTATTTGCACTTTTTCCACGATTTTGATTAGGTTTTTTAGGCATGGTTTGGATCGGAGTTGAAAAAGGAACAAGAGAATGAGATCAGATTGTTTATTTCGATTGTGTTTATACAAAATAATTTTTTTAGATTTATATAAAAATAATTTTTTAGATTTATACAAAATAATTTTTTTTAGATTTATACAATTTTTTTTTTGTGTGCAGAAATGGTCCTATGAGCAATAAATGGACGAAACTACCCCCATGTGACAAGCACATGGGGGCATTAACGACTGAATTCTAACGGCACGTTAATTTTGGACCAAAATTGCAACAGGTGTGATATGACAGGGATGGGTTTCGTGACTTTTCACACTTTTGTATCAAACTTGCAAAATGTGTGATAACACAGGGACCAAAAATGCAATTCGTTCTTAATTATATGTTAATTTTTTCTTTTGTGTAGAAGATTTAGAGTTGAGAGTAAAATGGTAGTGCATAGCAGCTTTGTTTTGACTAATAGTGTAAAGTTATTTGTACCCCAATGTTGAAGACGATTATTATGTGTTAACAGAAAACGTGCATACAAGTCAAGTTCTCATTTAATTATCAACACCTTTTAGCCATCAATTTCTAATATTTTATGCCTTGTAGTTGGTGTGTCAATTCTTAAACAACTTGATAAATCTATTTTCAAAGTTGAACCCATATTATCTTTTCCCCCCTTTGACCGACAAATAATAGCCCTTTTGTTTATCAACTGTTAATATATTAAATATAAGTTTGTTTCACGGGTCTTGGGTTCGACTCTTAGGAGTGACAAGTCTGTGAGTTTTTTCCCTGAATCACCTGTAACGGCTTATGGTCTACATCTCGTAGTCTAGAGTACGTGCAGGGCTTCACCATTATACGGTGAGGTGTTCCCTGATGTCGAATACCGACTAACTGTTCAAAAAAAAGTTAAATACAAGTTTGTTAAAAATGTCAAAAGTCTTTTTAGTCATGATAGGAGGCACGAAAATGGGTAAAATTTATATATATGGTATGAAAGAGAGGCGTGCACCAACGCTTGATTCAATTATTTTCCGGCAGGTTTGAAAAGTAGTATATGGTAGGTTGCCGTCACCCAAGGCGGTGACAATGAATGAATTAAGTGTTCTTGTTTTAAGTTGTACTCGTATTAATTGTTACAACAAAAAACCATATACAAAATGAAAGTTTACTTTTTTTTCTTTTCTGTACGAGTCTACGAGAGCTTACACAAAAGCCAAGGTTACAATTATGTGATTTATACACCACTCTTTTTAGTAATACACCGCTAAACAAGTATTATAGAATGTATAGTTAAACACCCTAAAATATTATAATTTGGTGGCGTATGACTGATGGAAATGATTTACGGTTCATTGCCCCTTATATATGTAATTACAAAACCTAACTACTTTTTCACCATCATAGGAATACAAGACATAATAGTAACATATAATTACTAGTACTCCGATAGTCGCCTCAAGATAATATTTAGTGAGATTTAAACTCGAGAACTCCTCTGAGGATATCAATTCATCACACCATTAGGACCGTGAGCGGTGGACTAGAGAGTGTATAAGGGGGTGTTTGGTAGGATGGAATCATAGAGAATGGAAATGTAATAGAGAATGAAAATAATGGGAAAGAGAATGAGTATATGGAAAGAGAATATATTCAGTTGTTTGGTAGTAACAGAGAATGAACATAAGAGAAATACAAAAAAATAAACAAAATTAATTAAAAAAAATATCAAAAAAATATACATAATTTAATAATTTTATACTTTAAGAAATATATATAAATAAGACATAAACTCCATCAACAAAAAAAAAAAAAAAAAAAAAAAACCATTCCATTCTCACCATTCTCTCCAATTTATAGAGAATGGAGAGAATGGAAACCGTTTCCACTTCTCTCTTTCCCTTTCCATTCTCTAGTGCAACCAAACTAGAGAATGGATTCTCATTCCCTTTCTCCCCTTTCCATTCCACTCTACCAAACACCCCCTAATAGTAAAGAGATGGATTATAAGAATTCAATAGATTGTAATGTCACTACAACAAATTAGTCAATTGTATATATTTGATTCTACGTAATTTTGAAAAGTGTATAAAATTTTGTTGGATTGTTCGCACTTATAAATGAGTACAAAGTGTCTACATCAATAAATGCATACAAATGTAAAAGTTTCACATTTAAAAATGTGAAGAAAAATATTCACACTAATACGTGTGTACAAATTTTATACTTTATGCACTCAGAAGTGTGGAGATCATTTATTCGTGAGCGATTTCTACGCACTTGCGTAGAAATCACCCTTGAAGAATTTTACAATGCGTAGAAATCCTCCGCGAATAAATCATCTTTACATTAAAAACGCGTACAAATTTAATATTGTAAACATTTATTAGTGTGTAAATATTTTTCTTCACACTTTTATATGTGAAACTTGTAATTTTTTTCGCACTTTTAATGTAGACTATTTGTACACATTTTTAAGTGCAAAAAACTTAACAAAATTTTACGCATTTTTAGAAAGTACATAGAAAAGGTTGCGTACAAACAACAAATTTGTTGTAGTGTGTATCGTTGTTTTATATTTTAATTGCGAAGTATTTTACAGGGTTTTGGTTTACGGCATTAAATACCCTATCAAGATGTAGGGGTGAGCAAAACCAAACCATAAACCACAAAAACCATAAAAAACCGAAAAAACCAAACCACAAAACCGCCCCATAATGAAAAACCGATTTTATGGTTCTTGTATTTAGAAAAACCAAATTAATGGTTTGGATCTTGGATGCATATAAAAAACCAAACCAAAAAAACCAAACCGAACCGCATTATATATTATCAATAAATTAAATTAAATTTTAATATTAGTTTAATTAATATATATCTTTATTTGTAGATGTTAATGATTTAATGGGCTTCATTTATTTTCGTATTGCTCAAGATACTGCATATCTTAGCCTTTCATATTATTACGTATATATATTGCAACTGAAGAGAAGCTTAATCAAGAAACCACATGTTTTGAAGTTGAACTTGATACTTTGATAGTTCTTTTTTTATTATTATTATTTAAGCATTTGAAGTTTGTTATGGATCATTGAAGTAGACTTTGAGTTTTTGGTATTAATATTTTCATGTATATCTTGCTATTGAATTTTCAGTTGATCTGGTGTTTAAAAAAAACCAACTCCACCCATTTGAAACCAAAAAACCAATCCGAAAAAACCAAACCGCTATAAACCATTTACAAATGGTTTGAAATTTTGAAAACCCAACATGATGGTTTGGTGTTTGGTTTTAACTAAAAACCGCACCAAACCGCACCATACTCACCCCTATCAAGATGAATATGAAAAGAACTTAGAATGAGGACGAACAAGAGCACTTAAGCCATCAAACGAATTAATCTTTGTTTTTTGTATTACTATTATGAAATCCAGACCAATCATAGAAATGATGTCCTCCTCCTAACTCATACAGTGTTTTTGCCGTTAAAAAAAAGGAAAAAAAAATATATATACGGTGTGAGCGATCATTGATTAGTGATATTTGAGGATTACTTTTTTTTTTTAACGGTTAGGAATTTCAAGAGAATCTTGAATGTAGTTGAAAACGAGGTCTCTCAAACTGTATAATCTCAAAATAAAAAATTCATGGTATTTTGGCCACTTTGCAATGTATAAAAAAAAAAGTATGACGCATTTTTTTTTTTCACAAGCTTTCTTCTTTTATTTTTTTTATTTTTTGGAAATTGTTTAGAAAAAATGGAACATTAGAAATGATCAACACTCTTGTAAAGTCTTATAAACATCATCCAATTTACACCTCAAACCTTTATTTTACAAATTACACAATAAACCCTCATCTTTTTAAAGATCTCCACTATCATGTTTAGTTCTTTACATCAATTACATTACATTAACTTACATCAATCGACGTGACGATGTCATCGCCACCAACTGTAGTCGTCGCCACCATTAAACCACCGCCGCCTACATCGGTGTCATATTGGATGGGTACCGTGCTAGTTTGTGGAATGGATATCAACACTACTTTATTTTACAATTCTCCAATAAATATACTAGTATTCATTTGGTAGGAATTATTTTATCAAATCTACCTCATTGAGCCATTTCTCATTGACGATTTCACGGTAACAGGCTTTTTAGAAGTCTATTCTATTGGACTGGACTGTGAATTGTAAAGCATCTAGTTGGGCTGGTAAAAGAAGCTCAGATAGCAGGTCCAGAAGAAAGAAATAGCCCAACTAAAATTGATAATCCATTGGTTAGGAGTTATTAGGATTTATAAGAGCTAGTTTGTAACTCGTGAAATTGATCATTTATCAATAGTTCACTACTATAACATTCACCATATTTTAAAATTAAAATCAAAAGGTTAAAATATGATTATAACCATCCAATTTCTAGAGTTTTGATCTAAACCAGTCACTTTACAAATATAAGCACTTTCAATAATTACTTGATTTGGACTCGAATAGCTTTTAAAAAACGTGATTTAGCTAGAGCTCAAAAAATTTGTTATCATTTGAGCTTGAACTTGATCTTCGTTTATTTTTTATTTATTATCCGTATCTAACTAGTAACTACATATCAATGTCTCGAACTTGATGAACTCGTCTAGTTACTCGGATTCAAGCTCGAATAATCTTATTTATGATCATGGATAAAGTTATTTTATAGTTAAAAAACTCATAAAACTCACTTTAACTAAGTTTGCTGGGCTTGTGTGACTCGTGAAGCTCGAATAGCCCGCTCAGCTTCATAAAGTCGTCTAGTTACTCGAACTCGAGCTCTAGTAATTTAATTTATGATCATGAATAAGGTAATTTTATAGTTAAAAAATTTATAGACACACTTTTTAAATTTATTTAATATTTGATCAAATTTTAATTAAAAAAAATTTGGAAAATTTTATAAATATCTTTAAACAAGTTTTACTGTTAAAGCTCATGTTTAGTTTTACAAGTTTCACAATCTGATTAGTAAATAGGATTGAGTCTTATTTAGGTTTGCAAGTCTATTCAAGTTCAGAATCTAAAGCTCAAGTTTGAGATTATTTTTTAAACGAATTCCAAATTCGACTCGAACATGACTCAAGCGTTGTCTAGGCTAGATTCAATTGGAGGTGTTAACCAAAATTGACTCGTTTACAACCTTAATAGTACACGATTTCACCGATGCATCAATCTTATATCGTAAAACCCGTTTAATTCGGCCCATGACCCGGGTTTGACTTCTGGCTCGGGCCTCAAACAGGTCGAGTCACCCTAACTCGGACTACATCAATTTTAGTTAACATAAAGATAGTAGTGTGCATAAAATTCATTCTCTAGAAATTTCGTTTTATTTTTTTAGGCCCCACTACCTAAATTAAGCCCTAAACCCCAGTAATCCCATATATAAAACCCTACACAAACTCTTCTTCAATACTGAAATTTATATATTGTGTGCATTTAGAGAAGGGTGATATGGCTTCTTCCACCACCACCCCTCTCATTAATCACAATGATTCTAAACAATGGCCCGAACCCAACATACATCGGACGGGTCGATCATCCACATGCAAATTAGTCCTCTCGGGCATAATCTTGGCCGGCATTCTAGTGTTTGCATCTTTGGTTGTTGTGATTGATCACAACCATATACAAAAACTACAAGATGGCCGGCAGTCTAATGTCGCTAAAAGTATATTTGAAACGTCGAATATTGATCATCAGGAGAGCCTTGATGAGAATGTGGTCAGAGAAGATGATAGTGTAGAATGGCAACGATCTGCTTATCACTTTCAGCCCCATAAGAATTTCATTAGTGGTATGTATTAATGTATATCAACTGTTTAAAAACTGGACCTATCTAGCTTTCATGTTAGATTAAAACTTGATAAAAAAATATACTAACTAATTTATATAAGTTTAAATTTTGTATTTTTGTGTGTTTGTAATTATGATGCTTTTGGTTTTTTGTATCATGCTTTTGGCTTCTTGATATTTTTGGTGGATGATTTTGCTGATCGTCATTACTACTCTACTTCAGATCCTGATGGTAAGTATTCTTTTGTTGATTTAGTTTCCTTTTATAAGTTTGAAGTTAATTTGATTTAAATAACATATTAATTGAAATTGGTTAGTTTATAAGTGATAATCACATCTTATTGATATTTGGTATACCAAATAAGTATTATAACAGTTACTTAGTCCGGATCTCTAGAGGAAAGCCATTTGTTTACAAGGTCAAAGAGTTTTTCAATTTATCCAACCCTTAACAGATGTAAAATTCGCATGGAAGTTATATTAAAAATTGAAGCAATAGGCTGGTACATTAATTAATATCAAGTTAATTGCCCAAAAGAGTTCCTTATTAGTACATAGACTAGTTGCAAGCACATTTTAGATGGTTTTTGTGATTGCGTTTTGAGCTGATTATCTGATTATTGCGTTTGTATAATGCAAATAATTTATGTGTTTGACAAAATAAGTGATTATCTGCGTTTTATTAGAGAAAATGCAATTTTTGAAAAGCAGGTAAAGACATGTTTTTTCAAAACGCATAATAAATTGCAGACACAAACACCCCTTAAGATTTTTAGTTAGTCGAGACTTTCCATGAGTATTAATAGGCAATTTGTTTAAAGCAATAAACAATAGGCCATATAAAGGTAATTTGAATAACATATGATAACTTTTTGTACTACATTTGTGTATAATGATCACAAAAGACGATGAAACGTGACATGGAATGTGTTTGGCTCTATTAGATAAAGAAAAAAAAATCTAAACGATTATCATACATGTTGGCATATCTTTAACTCTAAAGTTGCAAAGCAACAAAAAGGAAATATGATAAGTATTTGTGAGCAATTTAATTTAAGTAATGATTATATAGTAACTTGACATATTTCTCTTTGTTTTATTAGAAAACGGTTTTAAACTTATTATCACATTTGTTTGCATAGCTTTTAAACTTTGCAAAGATACAAAATAACTCGATTAAAGTGTTAAACTACTTTATTTATCTATATAGCCCGTTTCTTTTTTTAGTCATTAAGTGCAGGGTGTATTAAGTGGCTGAATGCATTAAGAATGTCTGTATGTATTAAGTGAAATATAAGTAATTGGCGGTTATTTTTGTTTATTAAGTTAAAAAAGAAACATGAAATTTGACTGAATGATTAAGTTCTTAACTATTAAGTTTATTAAGTAAAAATGAAACGGGGCCAAGGCATTCTTGTTGGTTTACCATTCTAGATACAACAAATTCAAAGCTTTTAATTTATAGGCATGTTTATTCAATAGATTATTGGTTGTAATTGGCATAATTTAAACTAAATTGATGTTTATGAGGCCTGCAATATTGTTTCATGAATGATTTTAGTGTAACGTTTTGGATTTAATTAGTTTAAGACTTGAGGGATACAATGTTACAAAGCAACAAAAAGGAAATATGATAAGTATTTGTGAGCAATTTAATTTAAGTAATGATTATATAGTAACTTGACATATTTCTCTTTGTTTTATTAGAAAACGGTTTTAAACTTATTATCACATTTGTTTGCATAGCTTTTAAACTTTGCAAAGATACAAAATAACTCGATTAAAGTGTTAAACTACTTTATTTATCTATATAGCCCGTTTCTTTTTTTAGTCATTAAGTGCAGGGTGTATTAAGTGGCTGAATGCATTAAGAATGTCTGTATGTATTAAGTGAAATATAAGTAATTGGCGGTTATTTTTGTTTATTAAGTTAAAAAAGAAACATGAAATTTGACTGAATGATTAAGTTCTTAACTATTAAGTTTATTAAGTTAAAAAAGAAACATGAAATTTGACTGAATGATTAAGTTCTTAACTATTAAGTTTATTAAGTAAAAATGAAACGGGGCCAAGGCATTCTTGTTGGTTTACCATTCTAGATACAACAAATTCAAAGCTTTTAATTTATAGGCATGTTTATTCAATAGATTATTGGTTGTAATTGGCATAATTTAAACTAAATTGATGTTTATGAGGCCTGCAATATTGTTTCATGAATGATTTTAGTGTAACGTTTTGGATTTAATTAGTTTAAGACTTGAGGGATACAATGTAAACGGAAAAAGGAAATCTGTTGAAAGAATGGCTATGATTAACAACTCCTAATTAAAAGTTTGGGATGTATTACAGGTCCATTATATCATATGGGTTGGTACCATTTGTTTTATCAGTATAACCCATATTCAGCTATATGGGGCAATATCAGTTGGGGCCATGCAGTCTCCAAAGACCTCATCAACTGGTTCGAACTTCCTTTAGCCATGGTTCCGGATCACTGGTACGATATGCAGGGGGTTATGACCGGTTCTGCCACAATCCTGCCCGACGGTCAAATCATCATGCTCTATACGGGCAATGCGTATGATCTCTCTCAACTTCAATGCCTAGCAAAACCCGTAAACTCTTCTGATCCACTTCTTCTTGATTGGGTCAAATATGATGGTAACCCGATCCTCTTTCCCCCTCCTGGTGTTGGGTTGAAAGATTTTAGGGACCCTTCTACTCTTTGGGTCGGGCCGGATGGCAAGTATAGAATGGTTATGGGTTCAAAACATAATAATACTATTGGTTGTGCTTTAGTGTACCACACTACTAATTTTACTTATTTTGAGTTGGTGGATGAGGTGCTTCATTCGGTCCCGGGTACGGGTATGTGGGAGTGTGTGGATCTTTACCCGGTATCCACGGAAAATAATAACGGGTTGGAGATGTCGGATAGTGGTTCGGGTAATAAGTATGTGTTGAAGCAAAGTGGAGATGAGGATAGACATGATTGGTATGCAATTGGGTCATATGACCCGTATAAGGATAAATGGTACCCAGATGATCCAGAAAAAGACTTGGGTATCGGGTTGAGATATGACTATGGAAAGTTTTATGCATCAAAGACGTTTTATGACCCGAGTAAGAAGAGACGGGTCCTTTGGGGTTATGTTGGAGAAACGGATCCTCAAAAAGATGACCTCAAAAAAGGATGGGCAAATATCTTGGTAAATATACTAAACTTTGGATTTTGGACCATACTAGTTAAATGTGATTTTTTGTTATCAAACCATAACTATTTTTCAACATAAAAGGTGTTATTTATAAAAAATAATCTAACACATACAGCGAGAGTAGTAATGTAGTATTAAAACAGGTGATTCTTTAAAAGACTTCTTGTGTTGCAACCCTTTTTTACCGGGTGTGACAATCTTTCATTCAAAAATATTGATTTTACAAACGTATTGTAAAAACAATCTGTTTTTTAAATGAAAAGCCGTTCATTTTACTAAAGTTGATCACCTGATACATTAAGACACATACAAACGACATTGATCTACTCATTTGTTGTTTTTTACTAGATGGCATGATCAAGACATGAATGATATTCAGATTTATTATTTGTTTTTACATGCTATTTTTATTCATATACAGAATGCTCCAAGAACTGTAGTGTTGGACACGAAGACACAAAGTAATTTGATTCAATGGCCGGTTGAGGAAATGGAGTCGTTAAGGTCTAAAGAGCACAATGAGTTCACAGATGTTGAGTTGCGACCTGGATCAATCGTGCCACTTGATATAGGCGAAGCAACACAGGTTACACATTTAGTTTCAAGCGACGGGTCATGTCTGTCTAATTATCAGTCAGGACCATTATACGAAATCATATAGTTAGTACATCATAAGAAAGTTTTATTTATCTCACAAAAATTAATAAAAATTTTAAGATATATTAATAAAGCTTTCACAATAGAAAAATCAACTTCAGTACAAGAAAAAACAGTTTTAGCGACGACCAATTAATAAAACTACTTACTTTTGTCGTTTAGCAACGACATGATGTCGTCAAAAAAATGTTTCCTAATATAATTTTCTGGTAGTGATTAACCTTGGGCATTTTTCTTTTGGTGGCTCTTAAAGTTTTACAAACAACAGTTATTTTTTTAAAACTTAAAGATAAGATGTCACCCAAAGCTAATTGAAGCTCAGATTTGGTTACACTTTTGGTGCCTCAATAACATCATTGTTCACTTGATGACACTTTTCTTTGCATAATATTAACATATACATTTTATTTGACAAAATGGTTACAGTTGGACATAAGTGCCTCATTCAGGGTAGATGAGACTTTGTTAAGTGCAACCTTAGAAGCCGATGTTTTGTTCAACTGCACCACCAGCCAGGGTTCAGCCACAAGGGGCGTTTTCGGGCCATTTGGACTTGTGGTTCTAGCCGATGCGGCTCTTTCTGAACAAACTCCTGTGTATTTTTACATTGCGAAAAACACGGATGGTACCTCAAGAACTTATTTCTGTGCTGATGAATCAAGGTTGCTAATTTGTTCAATCATACATATACTTCAATTCCTATTTTTGTCATTCTAATTCAATTTCTCGATTATATACCTAGCTAAATGAAGTTTGAATTGATACAGATCATCAAGACTTCAAGATGTTGGGAAAATGGTGTATGGAAGCACTGTTCCTGTACTCCATGGTGAAAACTACAACATGAGATTATTGGTATGTGAATCCATTAAAACGTACTCTAGTAAAGAATGTTAAAATCTTTAAACTAAACTATAGTCTATATTATTGACTCATTTACCTATTATAAAGTTTAGTTGTGTACTTTTCTTGGTAATTAAAATTATAACACAAAACAAATTAGCTCTTGAAAGTCATTAGAATCCCAATCTGCTAACAAAATCCTTATTCAAATTATAACCCTTTGGTAATACCCCTTAAAGCTTCTCCTCCCACACATACACACTGCCCCATCACCACCACTCACCAATACCGCCACATTTAATTATTGTTTTTCAAGAGATACCGCAACAACGCGCAAGTACCCTGCTAGTATATAGTAATGAATGTATATGCATGATTTGAATCGAATGCAGGTGGATCATTCAATAGTTGAAAGCTTTGCACAAGGAGGAAGAACAGTGATAACCTCTAGAGTATATCCTACAAAAGCAATTTATGACTCAGCCAAAGTATTCTTGTTCAACAATGCTACTGGCATCAATGTTAAGGCATCTCTTAAGATATGGAAAATGGGAGGAGCAAAACTTAAGCCTTTCCCTCTTTAATTACATGGGATACACCATGGACATTTTTTATTTTATTTTTGTCATTGTTAATTAATTAAGCCTGTTGTTGTTGGTGAAACTTCATAAATTTTCAATATATCATTATTATGTTATATATGGTTTCTTTATCTCCAATTTATTTGGTAGCCCCTCTTATATATTTTTGAAGGCTCAAAGCTAGTACATGGCATAATGAATTTCTATATCATATGCAACATTAATTAATGCATCTCCACATGTCGTGGCTGCTTGTTGGTCTCGACTTTTAGGTGTTAACTTCGTACTTAATTTGTTTTTGTGGTTTAAGTAATGTGTTTGGTTGTGTTTGTGTACGTAAATCTTTTATTTTATTTTTAAAAAAACCCATTACATTCCGTATAAATTTCACATATATTTATAAAATTTCTCATGTTGATGGCTAAAAATAAATATTATAAATTAAGTATTTCATGAGACTAAAAAGTGTAAATTATTGATGGAAAACAAAAAATGTAAATTAGTGAGAAATTTTCTATATATATATATTTGTGTGGGTCCATAGTTTTTATTTTTAATTATGAATGACATAAGCAAGTTCAAATTTGATGAAATCGAACCTAATGATTGGTTAATAAGCTATTAGGTCAGTTGTATTTTAGTATATAAAGATTATTATTTGATATTTAGGTGAGGATTAAAGTAAAAGAACAAACGATGAAAAGAAGGCTAAGTTATTTCGTGTACATTAGAATGTTTCACTTTATCAAGATTCACAACGCACATATCAATCAACTTCCAAGGCTTTTGCCTGTTTAAGTGAATCAAATATATATTTACACTACATATTTGTGCTTAGATTTTGACTACACAAACAGAATTAACGGTGAAAAAATTAATGTGATTGTATCTACTCATGATTAATTTCATGTCTTATATTATCGGTCTACTCATATCCACAGTCGACAAATACCTTAAGTACACTCACAAGATCATGGAGTACGGTTGGACACAAAACATAGAGAAATTATATATAATTCAAAGAAAAAGCTATATAGAACCATTCGAAGCTATGTTCAATCTATACACCAAAAAAAATATCATCTTTGCTTTTCAATGATATATACAACACGTTTGCTTTAAGTAAGTCTAAAATGAGTAAAGTTTCATGTGTGTTAGAACGGTTGTGTGATTATATTATTCAAAATAAGTGTAAATGTATCTAAAAATGTAAACCGTCACTTAAAGGTCTCAGATTCGAAACCTATTGAGATATACATCTTAGGGAGGGCAGAAGAATGATATGAAACGGACACAAGAATACCCTAATTAGACCATATACATTTAAAAAATTTGTCATCTTTAAATAATCTTAAAAAAAAAAAGAATCTCGTAGGAAATGTAACAACACAGTTCTGAGATATAATAATATTCTTGAGAGCGCCCCATTTTATATTAATTCCGTTAAGAGCGAGTTGCGAGGATATAGAAGGTTGTTGAGATGAGTGTCTAGTCATGTAATCCTATTGTAATTGAAGAGTTTAATTAATGGTAAGGGAATAATTAACACATTGAGCCGAACCAAGTATATAGCTGTGTTTTATTTGCTTTTCTTATAATTGATTATTGTCGCATGTTGATTTCTATGTTACGATGATATATAATAGAGAGAAAACTTAAGAGAAGAAGATACAAGCATAAAATGATGGCTTGTGTATGTATCGTATATGTGTATTTTACAATTGGTAACTACCACTAACAGATGATTGTTCAAAAAAAAAAAAAAAAAAACCAAAGCTATGTTCAATCTATACACCAAAAAAAATATCATCTTTGCTTTTCAATGATATATACAACACGTTTGCTTTAAGTAAGTCTAAAATGAGTAAAGTTTCATGTGTGTTAGAACGGTTGTGTGATTATATTATTCAAAATAAGTGTAAATGTATCTAAAAATGTAAACCGTCACTTAAAGGTCTCAGATTCGAAACCTATTGAGATATACATCTTAGGGAGGGCAGAAGAATGATATGAAACGGACACAAGAATACCCTAATTAGACCATATACATTTAAAAAATTTGTCATCTTTAAATAATCTTAAAAAAAAAAAAATACACCAAAAAAAATATCATCTTTGCTTTTCAATGATATATACAACACGTTTGCTTTAAGTAAGTCTAAAATGAGTAAAGTTTCATGTGTGTTAGAACGGTTGTGTGATTATATTATTCAAAATAAGTGTAAATGTATCTAAAAATGTAAACCGTCACTTAAAGGTCTCAGATTCGAAACCTATTGAGATATACATCTTAGGGAGGGCAGAAGAATGATATGAAACGGACACAAGAATACCCTAATTAGACCATATACATTTAAAAAATTTGTCATCTTTAAATAATCTTAAAAAAAAAAAGAATCTCGTAGGAAATGTAACAACACAGTTCTGAGATATAATAATATTCTTGAGAGCGCCCCATTTTATATTAATTCCGTTAAGAGCGAGTTGCGAGGATATAGAAGGTTGTTGAGATGAGTGTCTAGTCATGTAATCCTATTGTAATTGAAGAGTTTAATTAATGGTAAGGGAATAATTAACACATTGAGCCGAACCAAGTATATAGCTGTGTTTTATTTGCTTTTCTTATAATTGATTATTGTCGCATGTTGATTTCTATGTTACGATGATATATAATAGAGAGAAAACTTAAGAGAAGAAGATACAAGCATAAAATGATGGCTTGTGTATGTATCGTATATGTGTATTTTACAATTGGTAACTACCACTAACAGACAAACGGAAGTAACCGCTTGTAACAACCTAAGTTCTAGACTTTACACAATCAGTCCCTCTACTTACAATATTGACACATTATTATTCTTTTATTGTATTTTACATTTCTAATGTAACAGATGATTGTTCAAAAAAAAAGTCAGAATATGGTGCTGATCAATCCCAACATGTTACACACCACACAATTATTTATGCATTTGTCTACAATAAAATTCAAATTGATCGATTAGCTACGAGGGACACTACTATATGTCAAATGTCCTTTGTTAACCTAAAATAGTGATTGATATCAAGATGTTCACTTGCTAAAAAGTGTTATCATAACTAGTCGCATCATACAAGAGACATCCATAAATTTGATTTGTTCCATCCAAAGTACTCCAAACACAACTTCAACCAAATCCTAATGCATATATATTTGTATCATGATAATGTATCTTTTATATATAATAAAGAAGAATTGTCTTTTAAACTATTTTTAGAAAAACTATGATGTGGCATGTTATAATTTTTTCCAAAAGGTTTTATTTTATTTATGATGTCATATTTAATTAGTATTAAAAAAATAAAAAAAAAAAAAAAAAAAAAAAAAAAAAAAAAAAAAAAAAAAAAAAAAAAAAAAAAAAAAAAAAAAAAAAAAAAAAAAAAAAAAAAAAAAAAAAAAAAAAAAAAAAAAAAAAAAAAAAAAAAAAAAAAAAAAAAAAAAAAAAAAAAAAAAAAAAAAAAAAAAAAAAAAAAAAAAAAAAAAAAAAAAAAAAAAAAAAAAAAAAAAAAAAAAAAAAAAAAAAAAAAAAAAAAAAAAAAAAAAAAAAAAAAAAAAAAAAAAAAAAAAAAAAAAAAAAAAAAAAAAAAAAAAAAAAAAAAAAAAAAAAAAAAAAAAAAAAAAAAAAAAAAAAAAAAAAAAAAAAAAAAAAAAAAAAAAAAAAAAAAAAAAAAAAAAAAAAAAAAAAAAAAAAAAAAAAAAAAAAAAAAAAAAAAAAAAAAAAAAAAAAAAAAAAAAAAAAAAAAAAAAAAAAAAAAAAAAAAAAAAAAAAAAAAAAAAAAAAAAAAAAAAAAAAAAAAAAAAAAAAAAAAAAAAAAAAAAAAAAAAAAAAAAAAAAAAAAAAAAAAAAAAAAAAAAAAAAAAAAAAAAAAAAAAAAAAAAAAAAAAAAAAAAAAAAAAAAAAAAAAAAAAAAAAAAAAAAAAAAAAAAAAAAAAAAAAAAAAAAAAAAAAAAAAAAAAAAAAAAAAAAAAAAAAAAAAAAAAAAAAAAAAAAAAAAAAAAAAAAAAAAAAAAAAAAAAAAAAAAAAAAAAAAAAAAAAAAAAAAAAAAAAAAAAAAAAAAAAAAAAAAAAAAAAAAAAAAAAAAAAAAAAAAAAAAAAAAAAAAAAAAAAAAAAAAAAAAAAAAAAAAAAAAAAAAAAAAAAAAAAAAAAAAAAAAAAAAAAAAAAAAAAAAAAAAAAAAAAAAAAAAAAAAAAAAAAAAAAAAAAAAAAAAAAAAAAAAAAAAAAAAAAAAAAAAAAAAAAAAAAAAAAAAAAAAAAAAAAAAAAAAAAAAAAAAAAAAAAAAAAAAAAAAAAAAAAAAAAAAAAAAAAAAAAAAAAAAAAAAAAAAAAAAAAAAAAAAAAAAAAAAAAAAAAAAAAAAAAAAAAAAAAAAAAAAAAAAAAAAAAAAAAAAAAAAAAAAAAAAAAAAAAAAAAAAAAAAAAAAAAAAAAAAAAAAAAAAAAAAAAAAAAAAAAAAAAAAAAAAAAAAAAAAAAAAAAAAAAAAAAAAAAAAAAAAAAAAAAAAAAAAAAAAAAAAAAAAAAAAAAAAAAAAAAAAAAAAAAAAAAAAAAAAAAAAAAAAAAAAAAAAAAAAAAAAAAAAAAAAAAAAAAAAAAAAAAAAAAAAAAAAAAAAAAAAAAAAAAAAAAAAAAAAAAAAAAAAAAAAAAAAAAAAAAAAAAAAAAAAAAAAAAAAAAAAAAAAAAAAAAAAAAAAAAAAAAAAAAAAAAAAAAAAAAAAAAAAAAAAAAAAAAAAAAAAAAAAAAAAAAAAAAAAAAAAAAAAAAAAAAAAAAAAAAAAAAAAAAAAAAAAAAAAAAAAAAAAAAAAAAAAAAAAAAAAAAAAAAAAAAAAAAAAAAAAAAAAAAAAAAAAAAAAAAAAAAAAAAAAAAAAAAAAAAAAAAAAAAAAAAAAAAAAAAAAAAAAAAAAAAAAAAAAAAAAAAAAAAAAAAAAAAAAAAAAAAAAAAAAAAAAAAAAAAAAAAAAAAAAAAAAAAAAAAAAAAAAAAAAAAAAAAAAAAAAAAAAAAAAAAAAAAAAAAAAAAAAAAAAAAAAAAAAAAAAAAAAAAAAAAAAAAAAAAAAAAAAAAAAAAAAAAAAAAAAAAAAATGTAATATTCAAATATGCCATAAGGTTTAGCATATTTAACTATTAATGTCATGTTAAGAATTAATGGTATGCTTAAAATTTTGTTTATTTTTTAATATATTAATTAAAAAATATTTATTTATACTTCAAACTATTTAATAATAAATCATTTTATTTATATATTTTAATAAGCTATTGTCGATAAGTCTTACATAAAAATAATATAAAAAAATATGATATAAATATTAATTCGTATTTATCCAAATGTTGTAACTTCTTTAACTTTTAGCTATATTTGTTATTAGATAGACATTATGCAATAAAGTGTTAATTATTTTTAAATTGGGTTAAAGTGTAAATTGGTGATGAAAAAAGTGTAAATTAATTTAAACATGTGCTGATTTAATTAATTTTGAAAAATTGAAAGTTGTGATTGGTCAATTGAGATTAGGTCAGTTGCCTTTTAATATATATTAAGAATAAGATTAAGATATTTTTTATAAATTAAATTGTTAATAACAATTCACCACAATAATATTAATTATAATTTTATGGGGAAAAATGAATGTGTGACTGTTATGTACCTAAACTTAATAGAATTTTCTAATATAATTTATTCTTTTATAATTGTATAATTAATACGTGAGCAATTATTAATTTAGAAATATATATTTATTTAATTATATTATATGAGTTTGTGTTTAATTTTATAACTAGATTTAACCCCCGTGTATCAACAAGGTTGTCTATAAAAAATCATTAGTATTATAAGTATCATCAAATTTCTAATAATGAGTGAGCAAATTCGTGAATATGTTGTCTTGATTAGGTCTACCTAGAGAGCCCACTTGCAATCCCTGATTACATCCCATTCCAACATTTTTTAGCAAAACATGTTATTATGTGTAGATAATCAAGATCATAGTTGTTGGTGCTCTTTTTATTGTTCTTTCTGTAATTGTCGTTTTGTTACCGTCTGAATTCAAGTTATTACATGCTATATAAAAAAGATTGATTATCTAAAAAAAATATTAGAGTGTATGTAAACCATAGAAGTGTGTAACCTCTCAAACAACTTTACTATATAAAAGAGTGGGATGGTTAAATTGTTTATAAACATATACAAAACATGTAATTTATAATGTATCCCTTTTGGCTTTTAAATTATTAACCACTATAACTTTTAGTTGTTTTTGTTACATAACGAGTCACCGCAAAAAATGTTGTCTTAATTTAAGTTGAATTTATGTTTCTATATACTCTATGTTTAGTTCTTTGAGGGTGGACGGAGTACAGGGGAGCAAGGTGGTGACCGACTGGTGACCTGGTGGAACACTGCCCCGCCCTATAGGTACCTATGGGGTGGGTAGCAAAGTGGTGATGATGGTGCCCGGTTTCTTCCTCACCTCTCACCTTATTTGTTTTATTTTTTTTGGTCTTCTTTTAAGTGGGGAGAGATGGGAAAATGGTGAAATTCTTGCTTGTGGGGAGGATGAGGGGGATGAAAAAAGTGAGGAGCGAGAAGCACCGCCCACCCTGATATTTACATTTTTACCTTGTAATAATGTTTATTACTTTTTTGCTTTGTTGACATTTTACTTGAATTTCATAAATAAATTATGTTCGTTATTCTTCAATGAAAGTTGTTTTTTATATTGACTTTTGTTGAGTTTTTAGTTGTGTTATTTCTCATCCAACCAAAAATAATTACATATATCTTCCCAAACTTATTCTTACAATTGAAATACTTTGACAATAACATAGAATAAGGTTCTAGCAATAACATTTTGCTCAAACCAAAACTTGCATATATTCTGAGTATAGAATGTATACAGGTAACTTATGTTTTTTTTGGAATTAATTTATATTATCTATAATAATGCATGTCTTCTCACTTATTTATTATTGTCTTGGCGTTCTGGTGGATGATTTCTTTGATGTGCACTTCAGATCCTGATGGTACGTATTGCACTTTAAATCCAGTAGCTAAAACTTTTTAAAAATTGTATGAAATTTTATTTAACCTGTTTTAAAAGATTTAACACTTCACTAAAAGCTTTTGATCACAGGTCCATTATATCATATGGGTTGGTACCATTTGTTTTACCAGTATAACCCATACTCAGCCATTTGGGGCAATGTAACCTGGGCTCATGTAGTTTCGAAAGATCTCATCAACTGGTTCCACCTCCCTTTAGCCATGGTTCCGGATCACTGGTATGACATCAAGGGTGTTATGACCGGCTCTGCCACCATTCTCCCCGACGGTCGTATTATCATGCTCTATAGTGGTGCAGCCTATGATCTCACTCAGCTTCAATGCCTTGCCTATCCTCTTAACCATTCAGATCCTCTTCTCATCCATTGGGTCAAATATGACGGTAACCCTGTCCTTTTTCCTCCTCCTGGCATCGGGCTCAAAGACTTCCGGGACCCATCCAGTATGTGGATTGGACCCGACGGTAAGTACAGAATGATCATGGGCTCAAAGCAGAATAATACTATAGGTTGTGTCTTGGTTTTTCACACCACTGATTTCATTCATTTCGAGCTCGTGGATGAGGTGCTCCATTCGGTTCAAGGTACTGGTATGTGGGAGTGTGTTGATTTGTACCCGGTGTCCACAACAGAAATATACGGGTTGGATATGTCAGATCATAATTGGTCAGATGCCAAGTATGTTTTGAAGCAAAGTGGGGATGAAGACAGACATGATTGGTATGCAATCGGGTCATATGACCCGTATAAGGATAAATGGTACCCAGATGATCCAGAAAAAGACTTGGGTATCGGGTTGAGATATGATTACGGGAAGTTTTATGCATCAAAGACGTTTTATGACCAAAATAAGAAGAGGCGAATCCTTTGGGGATATGTTGGAGAAACAGATACTACAAATGATGATCTCATGAAAGGATGGGCAAATATTTTGGTACACAAAACATTTATTTTGTGTAAAAGTGTAAAGCAATTTTTTTGCCAGAAGACATAATAAAGAGACCAATAATATCGAAAAATACATATAGATGGTGAAAGTAATTACAGTAAAAGCTAACACAATCCTCATTTTCTACTTATGTTTGAATAACTGTTGCTCAGGTTTTTGCTACTAACAGTATATTTTCTGTCGAATATATCTACAGAATATTCCAAGAACCGTAGTATTGGACACCAAGACTCAAACAAATCTGATTCAATGGCCTGTCGAGGAAGTGATGACATTGAGGTCTAAAGAGCATTACGAATTTAAAGATGTTGTGTTGCACCCTGGAGTAGTCAAACCTCTTGATATAGGCTTGGCCACACAGGTAAAGTTTCTTTAATAAAAGAGCTAGTAAAACGAAACAAATACTGGTTATACTAACTTACATTCTACTGGGCAATGGCTACAGCTGGACATATATGCTTCATTCAAAGTAGATGAAACTTTGCTGTGTGCAACACTAGCAGCCGACGTTTTGTACAATTGCACCACAAGTGATGGTGCGGCCACGAGGGGTGCCTTGGGGCCATTTGGGCTTATGGTTCTAGCAGACGCAGAACGTTATGAACAAACCCCTGTGTATTTCTACATAGCAAAAAATACTGATGGTACCACAAGAACTTATTTCTGTGCTGATGAATCCAGGCTAGTATAAATTTCTTTTCTTTCTTCTACTTTTGCCTTTCTTCATTTTACTTGATTCTCCATGGAAAAAAATAAATGCAGATCATCAGAGCTTTTCGATGTCAGCAAAAGAGTATATGGTAGTACTGTTCCTGTACTCCATGGTGAAAACTACAACATGAGATTATTGGTATGTGATATCCTTAAAACTAAGGATTCGAATGAAACTTAAACCTCTGAAGCCAAACCGAACCATATTCAAACCAAATGGTTTGAATAATACCACGGTTCAGATCCAGTTGGTTTATTGTACCTTCCTAATAGTGGTTTGTTTTTTTGTTTTTTGAATATGAGTGTGCCTCTGTACGTACACACATGCGCATACATTCATATATACATTCTAATAAACCGTACTGAATGCAGGTAGACCATTCGATAGTAGAAAGTTTTGCACAGGAAGGCAGAACGGTGATATCAGTTAGAGTGTATCCTACAAAGGCAATCTATGAAGCAGCCAGAGTATTCTTATTTAACAATGCCACTTCCATAACTGTGAAGGCATCTATCAAGATTTGGAAAATGGGGGAAGCAAAACCTAAACCTTTCCGTCTATAAATGGATTTATCAAGGACATTGTCGTAAAGTCTAAGCCCGTATATCAAATTCATGCTTTTTTTGTGCGTATAATCTATTTGTGGTCTACGTTTGTTAGAACTTAACAAGCAAAACTATTCGTATGCAATGGAATTGTGTTATAAATTACAACTCTGTGTAGAAACTTGTACGCTGAAATCATCTCCAATGAGCATGATCCTATGTTATAACAAGGCCGCTTTGTTATTAAAAAAAGGCAACATATTCAAACTAGACAGAGCTGTTGTAGTAAAAGGGGCGTTAAATTGTGTATGGTATTAATCATCAGTCTATCATGATACGAACTTTTTGTAATTCAATACAGGTTTTCTTGAGCTGCACATGTGAATTGCCGTGACAGATTCTAAAGAAATAAAGAAAGAAAGAAATAACAAATCGATATGGAACATGAGGAAATTGTTGTTCATTCACAAAACAACAGTGCAGTAATTTTTAATCCACTCAATGGGGATAAAAAAAACTTTACCTCCTTCGTAACAGTTACTCCATCTTCTTGGTAGTCATTATCATTCCTCTTCTACATATTCTTGATTTAAGTCTATCAAAAACCGTCTTTCTACACCCGAGGAATTCGATGATGAATCTTCACAAAATCTCTGTGATGCTATTGACTCATCAGATACTTTGTGAGATGCTATAGACTCGTTGGAAATAACATTAGCACTAGATGTTGAAATTACGCTTGGAGGTTGACTGCTAAATTGCATAATATGTTCAATTGAGGAGGGTTGTTCTTTTTTACAGACATCTAGAATGTGTTTGGGTGTGCGTTTTTTCAGGTGGGTGTGCCAATGGTTTTTTATTTCGTTATCACTTCTTCCCGGTAACTTTGCAGCAATGGCTGACCATCTACAAAACATCACAGAAAGTTTTTTAAGCATAACCCAAACAATTTCTTTACCCGGTCTACTCTTGCATTATTAAAAAATGCAGAAACCGGATTCGTTTTGCTAATATCACCTAACATTATGCTATCTAAATTGATTCACATTAAGAATTATTTTCTTGTACTTTTAGATTTCTTTATTTTGTCTACTCCAACTTCAGGTGTTGCATCCACAAGTATTTCTATGTATCAAAAATTAATTTTGATTTCTAGTCGCCTCTCTAACCAATCCAATACCGTTTGACTATAGATTTACATAAATCGATACACAGACCTTAGCATTGGTAAGTTGATTTACTATACAGCAAATTTTTCGTAGCATCCAAACACAATAGACAAATAATATAGTTGTCATGTAGTTTGTTTAGGTCCCGTTCTTTTTTTACCTAATAGACTTAATAATTAAGAACTTAATGTATTCAGTCAAATTTCATGTTCTTTATTTGACTTAATAAACAAAAATAACTGTCAATTACTTATTTTTTTTACTTATATACATTCAGCATTAATACATTCAGCACTTAATGACTAAAAAAAAAAGAACGGGCAAACTATATACTCTGATCTAATCATTGAAAAGGTAAAAATAAGATTGGTTAACATACCTATTTCCCATTTCTTTGTGATACTTATCGATGAGATCTTCCTCTTCTTTACTAAAATTTCCACGTTTCACAGTCGGTCTTAAATAATTCATCCATCTCAATCTGCAACTCTTTCCACATCTAGCTAATCCTAATATTTCAGCAATAGTTGAATCAAACATAAGCAATTCAATCAAAATCTCATCAAAACGAACATTTAAAAATAATAGATTAGAAATAGCAAATCAAATCCAACACCCTTTTACAACTACCCTATTTTAAATCATTTACTAAAATTTCTCCCCCATTTTTCACAAATAAAACAGTTCCAAAAATGTTGATCTTCTGACTAACTTAACCAAACTGATCCAGACTACTGAATTTTTTAATGTTCCTCCTTATCTCAAATTTTTTAAAAATCCCTCATCTTCAAAACACACACACACACAAAATGACATTGAAACCAAAAACAATATCAATCTAAGCCGTCTATTGTCTATTTGACTTTTCAACTGACTGTCTGCATCTCACCTCCCCGAACCATATCATGTCACTAATATCAAATCATAAACAGCAACAATAATAAATGATCATAAAGGAATATATTACCCAATTAAAAAACCGGTCAGGAGTAATAACTTACCAGCATATTTAGGAAGTTCGCGCCAATTCCAATGGCCATAACGTTGAACATAAGATCTTAATTGATTATCTTCTTCTTCACTCCATGCTCCTTTTTTTATTCCATTTTTATCAACACAAGGTGCTCTCACCATTTTTTTTTGTTTTTTTTAACTTCTTCTTTCTTTTTAGATCTCTATATCTGTATCTATAGGTTTCTATTTTTTGTTTCTCTCCTTAACTGACTTATTACTATTATTGTAGTATATTTCTCTCTCTCATCAGCTGCTGCAGTAGTTGGCATGGTGGGTGATGAGTTCAAAGTCTTTAAAAGGTTAGTTACCAATCAACATCTATTATTTTATTACAAATACATTTACAGTCTAACTACTTCATCTATGTTTCATTTCTATACAATCCTTGCCTTGTGTTTTCTTTATGTTTTCACTTTTGGTCCTTGGTTTTTTAGAATTATGTTTTTTCTTTTCACGACCAACCAATGAAGCCCGACTATTTGAGGTAACTCAATGACAAAAACGTCTGCGAATACAGACAACGCTGGATAGTTTAAGTCTACCTTGTAGCTTCATTCTTTAAAAACCTTACAAAAACCAAGTTAATGATTAAACATGTCTCATGAGTAAAACCTAAATATCTCGTCGTTTATATATCAATGTTTTAAAAACCGGTATTTTAGTCATACCGGTGTGGAAAAAAATTCCGGTATTATCGGTATTACCGGAAATACCGGTCGGTACGACTATTTAGTTTTTTTATATAAAAATCCTACGAAACTTGTTACAATTTAACGAAAATAGTCAAAATACAATTATAATCCACTCAAAAATA
The DNA here is from genome assembly GCA_034093135.1 of Erigeron breviscapus. Classification (NCBI taxonomy): domain Eukaryota; kingdom Viridiplantae; phylum Streptophyta; class Magnoliopsida; order Asterales; family Asteraceae; genus Erigeron; species Erigeron breviscapus. The sequence continues at coordinate 95,134,925 of CM067168.1, read as the reverse complement.
ATACCAAATAAGTATTTCATAACAAAATATAAGTTTAAAATTCACAAATAACATAAAAATAATTTTTAAAAAAATTCAGATTTTTTTTTTTTGAAAATACCGGAAATACCGGAATGGTAATACCGGAAATACCGGCCGGTATTGAATAGTGAAAATACCGGAAAAATACCGGACTTAAAATACCGGAGTACCTTCCGATACCGGTAATACCGGCCGGTATATACCGGTATTTAAAACATTGGATTTTAAGTATAGAAACAATTTCTTTTGTCAATATGTGTTTCTTGGTTTCTTTACCTACTTCCCTATTCCAATATATTTATTTGTTTCAACATAAAATTTAGTCAACTATGTTTGCTTGTCTCTTAGTTATTACACTCTTAATGGATATTATAACTTTTAAGAGTTGTGTTTAAGCATATCGATCCTCATTTAGTTACAGTCTCACCAAACTATACCGAAATATTTGACTGTTTTTTTTCTTCTTCTTTTGTGTTTGTATTTACATGCACACACCTTTTTTTGGTTTTGTGAAAAACATGGATGTTATTAAATTATGTAAAAGTATGTACATATTCTGATATTCATATACGGACTACTACCTTAATCATATAAAATGAAGTGACCGATACTTCTTTTGTTTAGTGAAAAACATGGATTATTTTAAATTATATTATGATATATGCATGTTCATATACGGACTACTACATGAATCATGCCAAAGATGTTGTCTCACATTGGCATAAAAGAGAAATTTACCTTCATATTAAGGAATTATTAGTTAAAGTTTTGATATGTAAGAAATTCGTGAAAGTCGAGAATATGTGATTATAGCTCTGTATAATCAACTGTAAAACGTGTACATTATGGTTATTAACCAAAAATAATGGTACTACGCTCTTAAGGAAGTATTAGTTAAGTTTTGATTTATTCATTCTTATATGTAGAGAAATTGTTAAAAGTTGAGAGTTTCTTGCGAAAAAATTGTGACATAGAAAAGTTGTAAGGGTAATCAAGTTTGTTGAGCATCGGGTGGTCTCCACTCTTATAATACCGAATATGGATTGATAATCATGATATGGATTACACTAATTGAACCAAGCCAAATATATAATTGTTATGTTTTGCTTTACATATTAAAACTAATTTAACCTCATATCTCAGAATGAAATACTAGGAAATTATTTTAATGCTAAAACTACAATAAAATTAATTTATTTACCTTTTAAAATCTTAGGGTGTTACAGGGTAAACACAAAGGACTCTCGCATGTAGCCTATGGTACCGTCATACCATCTCTTGCATGCTCACCTTTGCGCTAACAACACAAATATAAATGCATAAAAACTGTCGTATGTAGACTATGGTGTCATCCTACCAACTCACACATACTCACCTTTATGCTCCAAGCACATATGAATCCATATAGCGACAATAAACTCACACGCAATACTTGTCGTTTGAAAATGGACAGAATAAACTGAAAGGACTCGACCCAAAAACGTAATTTTTTTTTATAACCCAGATGAAGAAAACGACAACCCAGATGAAGAAAAAGCATAACCCAGATGAACAAAATCATAACCCAGATGAAGAAAATCATAACCCATATGAAGAAAAATAACCCAGATGAAGAAAAACATAACCCTGATGAAGAAAACATAACCCAGATGAAGAAAATACACAACCAGATGAAGAAAACATAACCCAGATGAAGAAAACATAACCCATATGAACACTTAAAAGACTTGCAAACTTCAAAATGGGTTGAAGACACAAGACCAATCATTCCAAAAGCTTTCATTAGTTCAAATATACGCTTTACCACGAAACGGGTCATTTGCCCATGTTACCAAAACATTCAAGGCATCATTTAACATTCATATATATTAACCAATCAACTAGACTTCAAAGTGCAAAAATAAACATATGACCCATATTACAAAAAAAACATCAAAACATGTACCAAAGTCAAAAATATACATTTTATCCATATTACCAAAACATCAAAACATGTATCAAGAGCCATGAGTTTGTTGTAGGATTCAACTAATCCTTTAACCGAAAATGTCATTTCTTATGAAATGGGAAATACCTTCAAATGAGTTCTTTACTTCAACTCCTATGCACCTTATCACTTGTCCCACACCCGGAACAACCTATAAAAGAGTTAGCCAATAAAAAGGTAAGCTTTCGCTTAGTGAGCACTATATACAATCAACATCATATCAGCAAGTAACAAACACATATAAGGATCCTTATACGATGACAAGCCCATGAATCGTCATCCATGACTTGCCACCCACATTCCGAGCAAAAGAGTCCAAGACTCCGCGGCTTACCATAACATCAAACAACGAGCAAAAGAGTCCAAGACTCCGCGGCTCACAACAAATACATATAGTACTCACCTTTGGCCAAATTTCCGTAAATTCACAACACAAGGTGTCTCCTATCAATAAGTCTTCCTATGAATCACCTATCAATCATAAATTCATGATTCATAAGACCAACTATCAATGTCTATCAAGTTACTAGCTCAATCCAAATACCATAACCCATTATTATGTTTGGCTTCAAACATATTTTCATCATTGCCAATTTCAATCACATCATCTCATCATTTTCACAAATCAATTCATACCATTATAGTGGTTATAACAATTTCATCAATTCAATAACAATAAAACATGAGCCAAACATAATAATGAAGTTTACTATGGAATTAGCTACAATAATTCCACCTCAAAAGTCAATCTAATCAAAACCCACAAATTACTTATAGGAAGAACCCTAATTCTCATGACAATTAATTTAATAAATATGTAAATCTCATACCTTAATTGAAGAAATTAGCTAGGGATAGGTTAAAATCACAATCTTTTCTTCCTCCTCTCTTTCTTAATTTGACACACACCCTCATACAATTTCCCCAAGTTGTTTTCTAACTCTAATTGATGTTAATTTATTTCTTCTATGGAAGATTTTACGTAGATAGAAACAAGAAATTGGAAGAATTGGTAGATTGAAAAAGAAGGTGGGATGGTGAGTCCCAAAAGGGAAAATGGCTGGCACTCTAATGAGTTGCCACGCCCCTTTTAAGTTTATACCCGCTTAGCCACTAAAGTTCAAACTAAATTAACTCTATATCTCAAAACAAAATACTATGAATTTATTTTAATGTCAAAACTACAATTAGGGTTAATTTTATTTAACTTTAAATGGGGTTTACAACTTAGGCTTAACGCCAAATCGATTACCACACACGGAATCCACCATCATATGGTAATCGACCCAACGTATATATAAATATGCAAGATACTCACTAAGCATTTGCTTACTTTAGTTGTTTCCCTTTTTATAGGTGGTTCCGGAAGTGGGAAACAAAGTGAAGGCCTTGAGATCTTGAAATTGAATTGTGATTTGAAAGCATTTTTGCCTATTCGGAAAGAGTTGGTAATGTTTTAGAACCCGTAATGGCCCTTTGATCTTGACTTGTGATATGTCATCTTGGTAAAAATATTGTAATGTCAACTGTTAGAGTCAAGAAGTCTTGAATTTGTAATTATGATGCATCTATGTGGTGAAAAATAGTAATTTGTTAAGTTTGGGTAATTGACCATTTGATTGTATGAATGTGATTTAAATACTAATAGCGACAATTAAAGTATTACACTAGTTATGTGATTAATATAATTAATTGCGGATTTTGAGGAGTAATATGACTTTATAGTTTGATCGAATATCACAACGAAGGGTCTAAGATATGTTGTCTTAACCGGGTCCACGCTAGAGAGCCCCCTCACCCAATACCTAATAGGAGGAAAAAGCCCCCTAATAGTCCGCCCAAAGGACAACATATTAGGGGAAAACTTTGCCTTCTAAGACTTGAACCTGGGTCTCCCAGATCCAAACCCTCATGAAGACACTTCCTATCATTGGGCTATTAACCAATGGTAGCTATATTGTATTCTTTTTTATAAGTACATGTAGGTATTGATGTGACTAAATATATACATATTTCCCACATGGTTTTTAGGTCGTTTTATGCGTAATTGTTAGTCATTTGCATGTATATTCGATGCTTTATGGTATGTGTGAGTGGTTTCAGGTTTATAGCATGCGAGGCGAATAAAAATGGCCTAAAATGACTTAAGAAAGGATGAAATGATGTTCGTGGAAGTTACGGGTGAAAGGCATGACGAAAAAGGATGTTAAAATGAAGAATCCATGACTTTCAGCACTTAACTCCGATTAACAAACCTTAACTGCCGTTAAGAATAAGTTGGAATTACATGTGCTTGCTAACAGGCGTTAGGGTAAAACTAATGGCCGTTAGTAACTGAAGGACTGATGCTGCAAGAAAGAAAGCTGACGGGCGTTAAGCTGTGAGAGGCCTAGTTAAGGGCTTAACCATTCTTGACGGTCGTTAAGTGCTGATTTCACATATATATCTGCGAAAAATGTTAGTTAGCCCGTGTAGCGGCCGTAACACATCACTAATGGCCGTTAAGTACTGATTTCATATATAAACTCTTGTTTCTTCCATTTGGATGGATCTTGGTTACTTTTTACCACTTTTTGACCTAGAAAAACACAAAAACGAATTAAGGCTTTTGGAGGTCGATTTCTTATCATCCGTTGTTCAAGAACATCAATATTTCGTTCAAGGATTCATTATTGCTTCCCGAATTCATCAAGATTGTTGATACAATATGATTTCTTTCAATATTGATTGTGTGTTTTTAGTTATCATGAGTAGCTAATTTTCATCATCTACCGAGATGAAATGAGACATTATGTGACGGTTGCACTATTTTATTAATTCAATGTTGATTTCAATTATCGTTGTGTCGAGATCTTGATGAATTGATTCTTTATTAATTATTATTTTGATATTGGTGATATATATGTTCTTCGTTAGTGGTACTAGTTGAATATATATATGATTTCAATTGTTTATCTTTAATCGATTGTCGCTAGTTCATGGTATGATAGTGAATGTCATTTTAATAAAAGGAATCATTTTGTCAACGTGTTGATTAACGGTTGGTGGTACCACGTTGTCTTCACATAGATACAATTGTTAATTTGATAATCAAATAACTAGTTGGTTAGGGAAATTGTTTTAAGCATTGGTGGTACCGGCTTTTACAAAGGAACTGATTAATTAGGTGATTTAAATGATTTTACAAACGTTGGTGGTACCAGTTTGTGTCTTTATTTGGTCACGATTATCATTGTCAACTGAATTGAATTTGAGCTTAATCATGTGCAACCCGAACTGTTGTCGAGTGGATTCGAGGTAGATGACTTTTAATCTTTCTGTTTAAAACAAAAACTCTTTTCGATTAATTCCTCGGAATTACTAACTTGATTTCTATTCTGCTAACTAACTTTCAAAAGCAACGTGACAATACGGTCACAACCCCCCATTTACTTTGAATTGCATTACTTAAACAACTTCTGTAACAATAGTCCTTGTGTTCGATCTCGGATTTACCAAGTCAACTATATTGCATACGAACGGGTCCACTGCCCGCAAGTGTGTAGTAGTCAGTAGCTAGGTGATTCGTGTTTATAAATTTAAGACTAGATTTTACACATCAAGTTGTTGGCGCCGCTGCCGGGGACTTTTATTTAGTAGTTGTTTAATTTTCTCACATTACTTGTGAGAAAGTTAATTGCTTTACTTAGTTAGATTTTATTTTATTTTTAGTTTATTTTTTGTACCAGGTGCGGTTAACGTTTTGTTTGTGGTGATTGTGCAGGTCTTTTACTAGTTGATGAACACTAGGTCTTCTGGCTTACCCTTGAGAAATCCTTTGTCTAATCCGGGAAGATCCAGACGTCGATTGGTAAAAAGAAACGATCAGGAACCATCAACTTCTGTCAAGATAGATTCAGAAACCGCAGATCAAGTTCATTTGGACAACGATTTGGACGCGCTTTTTAGTAAGAAAGCACTTGCAGGTATTGTTTACTCTGAAGCAGAAGTAGTTAGGATATTTGAAACAGGGGGGAACTCAGAAGAAGAAGAAGAAGAGAAAGTTCAAACACCCGAACAGAATAGGACTGTGCTTTTGCGAAACAACAGAAACCAAGATCAACAGGGAAGAGTAAACAGAATGGGTGATCGAGAAAGAGGTCGAAATGATACTCCTTATGAGGAGCGGAGAAGAGTCATACCAGCTAATCAGGGCACAACTATCCGCCAACCTCAAATTGCATCAAACTTCTCCTAAAGGTAATCATCTTAAGAAGTGTCGAGGAAGATAAGTTCGACGGGGTTAGAAGATGGGATCATTATGCTCATGTTGAGAGGTTTGAAAAGATTTGCCGATTATATCAATATGGGGAAGGGCAAGCTGATAATGTGAAGCTGGAACTGTTTCCATTGACTCTAGTAGGAGAAGCATCCTCTTGGTTTAAGGAACTTCAAGAAAATTCGTTCACAACTTGGAATCAGTTAAGAGAAGCTTTCATTGATGAGTTTTATTCAATAAGAACTCAAGAAAGTTAGAGAATCCAGATTAGGAGCTTTTTCTCAAGACAATGGAAGATGTGGTGGATACTTGGAAAAGGTTCAAGGAGATGTTGAGAAACTGTCCGGGACATAGTATGGATGTCGATTTGATTGTTGAGATTTTCTTCGATGGTTTAGATAGGAGGTCTAAGAGGGAACTCGGGTATGCATTTGGGGGTAGCTTCAATAACATTTCCCCAAACGAAGGTTATAGAATTTTAGAGGATATGGCCAAGGAGAGCTCCACCCGAGATGAAGAATAAAGAGGCTTGGAAACTCGAATAGACCTGGTACACTGCCAAGTAACACTCAGCAGAACCCGAGACCTCCAATGAACAATCAAGGACATAAATATAACCCTCCAAATGTCAGGAATGAGCAAGTTAATGCTATCACCACGAGGGCAGGTAATACTTATAATTATGCTAATGTTATGCCTAATACTTCTAGTCCAGTTGTGCAGGGTAATGATGATGGAGATGATGAGCCCATTGATGAAGAAGTCGAGATGGAACCGAGACCAGCCGTGCAGACTCCGACAGTTCCATCTAAACCGGTGGTAGAGCCCGAGGTCAAGACCTACAAGCCGAAGATTCCATTTCCACAACGACTGGTTAAGAATAAGATGAAAGAGCAAATGGAGAAATTTGTAAGTCATCTAAGTAAGTTGCATATTAATATACCATTTTTAGATGCAATTGTGCAGATGCCAGGTTATGCAAAGTGTTTGAAGCAAATTTTGATGAATAAGAAAAATCTGGCTGAGGTGGCGACTACAGTGCTGGAGGATGTTTGTTCAGCAGCAGTGACAGGTAAGTTACCCGAGAAACGTAAGGATCCAGGTAGTTTTACTATTCCTTGTAAGATTGGTAATTTATCTGTAAAACGTTCATTAACAGATTCAGGTGCAAGTATTAACTTAATGCCTTCATCTATGTATGCTAAACTGAACTTAGGAGAACCTAAACCAATCAACATGAAAATCCAATTGGCTGATAAATCTGTGATAAGACCTATGGGTATTTTAGAAGATGTGTTAGTCAAGGTGGGTGGTTTGGTTTTTCCTGTAGATTTTGTCATTATTGATGTAGATGAAGCGTTAAATGTGCCCCTTATTTTAGGAAGACCATTTCTTGCTACGGCCGATGCTAACCTTGAGGTTGGTCGTGGTAAGCTTACATTGAGAGCAGGGAATGAGTCAGTGACATTCTTGAATACTTGTTCTATTTCTTTACCTAATGTTGCTAACTCTGTTGAAACTGCTTGTGTTAGCTCTATGGATGTGCAGATTGATGAATGGTTGGACAAGAATCTGGGGGAAAAAGGAAGTTGAACTGAATTCAATAGCAATGACAAGTTCTAAACCAACGGATGGCCCAAGTGCTAAGATCCGTAAACTATACAGTCGTGTAAAGTCTGTTGTATCTCATGGTAACGTGAGGTTGTCCAAGGAGTTGTGCTCGAGTCTATCAACAAATGAAAAGGAGGAGTTAATGATGGTGGTAGACACTTCTTGGCGAGCAAATGATTGGATTCTGACAAAGGTGAAAGGTAATTGTTTTTCACCATTTAAGGGTAGACCGCCCAACACTTTAAGTGTGGGGGCGTTGAGTAACACCCCAACTAAGGCGGAACAATGAGATGTACAGAAAGTCGAGTATTCAAAACAAGGGATTATAAATAACATTCACCATAGCTTTATTTAATAAAAGAATTTTACAAATGCACAAGCATGTGAACCAATCCCAAGTACAATGCGTCCACCGCACTTGGATATTAAGTCCACGAGACAATTAACAAATACATGGAACGATATTCTACAATGATCAAGGCGGATTCCATTGCCCATCACAAGGTTTGATCTTTGACTCCAAAGTGCAATGCAAATAATCATGATGCATATAATTCCTCAAAGCTTATGCTAATTCCTGAAAAGCATGAAGAAAAAGTGTCAACTACGAAAACGTAGTTGGTGAGTGCATAGGTTTTTAAGTAAATCTCGTTACATATCCATTTCAAAACAAACTTAGAAAAATATATTATTTCATATCAATTCGCCCAAACCACATGACCGACAAAAATTCCCATATCAAACCATCAAGTTTTCAAAATACCAAAACGCCATTTCAAAGAGTTGAGAATCCATGGTAAATTATAAAGTTCTCGTTTGTCACATTTATCGTGAGAGAAAAATATATCAATCGATTAATCATACATCATACCAAAACCATTCGGTCATCAATATTTCAATATCGCCAATTTCAACAACTTTCAAGATTCCATATAAGGTCCAATACCCAAACCGTATGTTCAATCCATAATATCCAACCATAAATGATATCGATAATATTTAGCCAAAGGCATAATTTGATTAGTAGATGCTTGAGCCACTACTAAGACCATTTCCTGTCCCAACCAACATAATATTTCATTTCATAGCACAAGCTGTCAATCAAGTGCAATTAATAAAGAAGGGGATCGTGCCATGGAGACGACCGCCTAATATAAAGTAAGAACCCGTACTCATTTTAGGAAAATAAGAGAATTTTATTTTTATTTTTTTATAAGCCCCCACTGCGCCGCAGTGGGAAGTTACGGAAGCAGACGACCAAACTTCCCCACTGCGCCGCAGTGGGGTGGAAATACTCCCACTGCGCCGCAGTGGGATATTTCTGATCTCAGCTTGCAGTTTTCCTGCAGGTCTAAAACTTTTGAAAATCATAATCCAAACTTCAATCTTGCACAATCTTTTACCAGTCATATTCAAACCTTAAATCCCTTTACCAAACTTTAAAATGAGTTAAAGACACGTGATTTAAAATTCCGAAAGCTTTTATTTGATCAAGTGTAGCATTTACAACGAAACGGGTCATTTTACCCAAGTTGACACATTACAAAAGACGACATTCAAAATTGGAAATTTCGGCATGACCCATTCGTAAAATCATCATCCAAACCTGTTACGGGTTATGAGTTCTCCAAAACACATTTAACAAAATCAATACATTACGACTACAAAACGACCCATTTAAAATACCCAAAAACTCGAGTCTAACACTAGACATCATAATAATTTTCCAAAAGGACAAAACAAGAGTACAAAGAGCCGATAGTTCAAAGGGGTCACTATGGGTCCTATTGCCAATACCATTATCCGCATTTAACCAAAGCAACCCATAACCATTAAGCATCTTTAACTTCAATCTTTACATTACTTAACTCTCTTCCGCATCCGGGACAACCTATAAAAAGGGTAAACAACTAAAAAGTAAGCAAAGCTTAGTGAATAATCTTGCATATGTTTATACATACGAAGGAGGGCAATGCACAAGGACTGTTGCATATAGACTATGACACCGTCGTGTCATATCTATAATACTCACCTTGCACGCTAAACAACATATATGGATCCATATAAGCTAACCAATGAGAATATCGGGGTTCTTAGGCCCCGAAGGTTCTTAGGCCTCTTCTCCAAACAACTATAGGGGTTCTTAGGCCCCGGAGGTTCTTAGGCCTCATAAACACTGGACCCCACATGGGCCTAGCCGAATCAATTACCACACATGGATATCTCATTTCAACATGATGTGGTCAATTGACCCAACGTATACATAAAGGTATGCAAGAGTACTCACCTCCTTCGCGACCACAAATCAAAAACCATCAAAACCGCAATTACACAATAGTTATGCTTCAACCTGGCAATAATTCACAAATACATATAATGTCATCAAACACACAAGGTCACTTAGCCACATTCAATTGCATCTTAGAACCAAACCCATCTTTTATAGTCTCACATTGTTCTTAGTTTGATTTACAACATATTCGCCTCTTACATCATTATCATAAGGCCAAACTCATTTTTATACGAAAAGTATCCTTTTCATTATTCGACCAAGGTGACTTCAAACAAGCATAACTTGAGTTCTACTCAATCTTTTTAGGTGATTCCAGTGGCCAAATTTACTTAACACACTTAGGTACATTTCATATTTAGAGACCAACATGTTAATTATCCCTCAAGAGTGACTTCTGATCGTTTTAAAAACACAAACAGTTGCTGTCCTTACGCACAAAACAGATTTGACCTTACCGACTTCAAATAATCGTAACTTGAGTTCTACTTACTCTTTTAACATGATTCCAGTGGTCAAGTTTACATGACACATATACCTACCTTTTATCTTTAGTGACCAATATGTGAATTGTCCTCCAAAGGTGACTTCTGGTCGTTTTAAAAACCAAAACTGCTGCTGTTAAATAGCTTTGACCTTACTGACTTCAAATGACCATAACTTGAGTTCTACACAATATTTTGACCTCATTCCAGTGGCCACTTCTTCTTAACACAATTTAGCACATTTTATCTTCAGTGACCAAGACATGAATTTACTCATAAGAATGTGTTTTACTCGTTTTAATAACAGACGTAAAAATCAGTTTTGCTGAAAGATCAGCATGACGACCCTGAATTCAAAAATTCACATCTAGAGTTCTACTTCGTCTTTTTAACCCATTCCAGTGGCAAATTTGAGATAACACAATAAGCTACATTTTCTTTTTAGGACTCGACAACTGAAAATTCTGTCATGGGGTGTTTAACTCGTTTGAAGGTCAGGGTCAGAATCTGTCCAACTAATTCTCACTATCATTCAACCAAATCTATCATGCAACCCAAATTAAAACCCTAAATTGATTAAATTACCATAACCCTAACTTGTATTATATAAATTAACTCATATATATGAAAACCCCCAAATTTCCCAAATATAATTGATTGCATGAACCCTAATCCTTAAAGAAATCAAGAATTGGAAATTAGGTTATGAAGATTGTTACCTCAAGAACTCAAGGAATTAGACTTTGTATTAAAATTTCTTCTTTCTCCCTTTTCCTTCTCTTGAATTAGGCCAGCCCCTCAACCAAACATAAACCCTAGCTTTTTAATTTTGATGATTGAAGATTATTATTTCAATCTTAAAGGAATTCTTGAATTGTATAAAAGAATTAGATTTGATTTGGATGGAAAGAGAAGAAGAATCAAGAAGTGTTTTGAAGGTGTAATGGAATGGTTAGTAACAGAGGAAAAACCATGGCTGGCACCATCTTGTTATGCCACGACCCAACTCACATTTTGGTGGGTATAATACCCGCTATCCGCTAAAGTTCCAACTAATTTAGCCCCTTATTCCAAAATAAAATGCTAGGAAATTATTTTAAGGTCAAAACTATTAATAAGGTTAATTTTCATTGGCCTAAAAATTTTAGGATGTTACAATAAAGTAGATTAGAGCACCGCTCGGGTCGGACTGGCAATGAAAGTGGCCACAAAGGCAACCAACATTCCACCGTTACCTATTTTAGTGGGTGAGTGGACGACTCCTAGTTGCGCAACCCTCTAACTACAGGCCTCCCCTTTCGGAGTTAATAGTAGTGTACCGAAGTGATACAGTTTGACAGAACTCAAGCTCATCATATAACTTATAACACATTGAACATACAATATATCCCATTTCATAATCATTCTTTCAAGAATCATTCATATATATAAAGCAATTTTATTTATCATGCTTTTCACCCCGAAAGTAAAACACATAAAAGAGTTTGAAAGGGGGCTATGACTCACCTTGATATGCCACACATTATATCCACATATCCAAAATGGGTACTTCCCATCTATTTCTTCCTTGATCATGTATCCGTCATGTTCTTCAATCATATTTCAAGCCATGACTATCCCTACGAGAGGACTAATATACATAAGTTCCTATCTTAAGCCATTACTTAGAAATGCCACTTTCATTATGTTGCTATCAATTGTGGGATCCAAGTGTATAGCTAATATTCGCATCGTTCTGGTTGTAAAGATTGATGGTGTAAAAGGTTACTTTCATTATATACGTAGTTATAAGTTGTTAGAATTTCGGTAACTTGCCTTCATTTGTGGTTTCGTTTGGCATCTTAGGTTATCATATGAGAATGCCATATTAATTTATATTATCCTTATTCATCATTTGATGTGTAACCGATTTTAGCACGAATTAGCATTTGTTCAATTTATAGTTTGGTTAACGTAATTACTTATGCCCATTCTACTTAATCATCCTTTTTGTGTTACTTCGATTACGCTTATCATTTACTCACATACTCTTCAATATGTCTTATGATTATTCGGGTTTATGAAATTCGCTTAGGTGTTATGGGCCATCACCAATTGGGCCTAAGTGTTATGGGCTTTTAAGTGACTTGGGCTTAATTTAGTTATTGGGCTTGACCTTATTTGGGTTATGTGCTTAATGAGTTATATTGGTTATTGGGCTATATGGTTTATTGGGCCCAGTGGGCCTACTGATTTATGTTTCTTATGAGTTCACTAATTGGGCCGGGCTAGCCCATTAGCTCCTTAGTTCATTGCATAGCCCATCCCACAAGTTATTGGTTTACTTCAGAATTTTTATGAAATGTTGGCTACTGTTTTGGGGTTAAACCGAATTATTTGGACCCTCCTGATTTTTATACAATAACCTATATGTGTCCACTTATTTTTTGAATTTTGGATTAATTTATAAAGAATGTTTACTACCCCTAAATATTTTTACAAATGGAAGTGGTCAAAACAGTCACTGTTTTGCATACTCGAAAGTTTTATAAAAGTTCTTTGGGTTTTACTCTTAATAAAAATTCCATGATTTTATTTTAAGTTTAGGACACATTGGACTTACTTTCCACCAAGTATGGCCTCCTGGAACCTTATGGATTAGGAGATAAAAATTGTCAAAGTTGATAAAATATTCAGACAAAAATGCAGTTTTGACCAGTTTTAGTAGAAAAATCATATCTTTTGTTTGGTTCAGTATTTTTGAGTGATTCAGTTGGTGGTTAAATTTAACTCGTTTATCTACAACTTTTATTTTGAAAGTTTTTCTTGAAACGGCCCTCACATGCTCAGTTTATCCGTTCCAAGACAGAAGATTATTTATGTCAGAATGTTCTTGATTATATCAACTCACCAATGACCATTCTTGCTTAATTAACACTTGAGTTTATCATTTACAAGATTAATACTTTATTTTGTAGCTCTTAACATCAAATTTACAGATTATTATCAATTTCAAAATCATCAATCATCATCCAAAGATCCTTCTCACATCCTAATTCAAAATCAACATGAACTAGTATAAATCTAAGCATGCATGTTAAGATCTAACACTTTTGAACAAGATCAAGCTATAAACTTTAATCTAACTTTTGAAAATATCATTCTTGATGAAAAATCACAGAAATATAAGAGTGTTTTATTTCATAGAAAACCATTTTTATGAGACCCATTTAGCAAATATACAACAAATCTTACAACTACCAACTCTTGGGTCTTGTTCTTGTTGAATCATTGAATCCTTCTCTAGATCTTTACATGCATGAACATGTGAGATAAGGATCTATCAACCTTGCCCTCATTGAGTTTAAATCAAGAAGAAAATCAACGAAAAACATGATTTTTGATAAAGATCTTTTAATATGTACAAAAACAAGATTAATCTAGTAAAAAGGATGAAGATTTATACCCTCTTGGATTCGGTTTTGAGGATGAATATGGGCAGAAAATTTCGTGACCTTGAAGCCTCCAATAACCCTTAATCTAAGCCTAGAATGACCCTTAATCCTTTCTTGAATTAACCCTTTCATAATCTAGCTTAAAACCCTTATTATTAGTATATGTTTAGATTGGATTTGATCTTGTTTTTCTCCTCCTTTTTGAGCCGTGAGTTTTGAAGGAAAAGGAAGAAGTAGAAGAGTTTTTGAGAGAGAATAATATGTGTGTGTGTGTTGGAAGTGTGAAAGAATTGAGTATGTAAGGAGGTTATGTCATTTGTCTTGGAAGTATAATGCTAGTCTAATTTTAATTGGGTGAAAGGGTATTGGGACATGGGGGGCCGGTTTGGGGTTAGGATATATGGAGGGTTTTTGATTTTTTTTTTAAGTGTATTATGTAAGTGTATGCATGTATGTATGTAGTGTATGTATAGCTTGGGTGTATATTTAGGTGTTATTAGTTGTTAAGTTTCCTAAGCATGAATATACATATGTTTAAGTATGTATGTGTGTACCGTATGTATATATGTATATGTATATATATTTGTGTCTTAAATTTGTTACTTAACTCATTAGTTAAAATCTTGTATTTATTTTGGTTATATATATACACTTATTAATATTTCAAGCATTTTTATGTACATATTAGTTTATGAATTTATTTTTGAGATAGAAATTTTATTTTCATGACCATATATACTTTAATTGGCTTGGTGATTACATTGTTGGTCATTTATAAGAATTGTTGATTGTTAGCTCAACTTGTGAGTCTTGTATAATTATTTTTATAACTTAACTTCTCGAATTAAAGTTTTTGGTTCAATGATATTTCACCAAGTTCAGTTAGAACTAATTTATAGTTTGAGATTGTCTATAGTTATTATTTATGGCATTTCTAAGATAGCTAGTCACCTACAATATTTCATTGAACTAGAGGGCAATTATCACCATGCCTAATGTCTAGAAGGCCAATTCTCTTAATAAACCTCTGGGGATAGATACCTAGATAAGTCTAAGTAAATTGTCCTAGTCAGAAATTGAGGGTTGTTACATCGGAGACCCCACCATGGTAATTCTTTGGGGTAGAGTCTAGCTAACGACTCGTAAATAAATTAAGCGCTTCTCGGGAGGCAACCCGTGTCTTTTATTATTTTTTCATTTATTTTGCTTTTTTCTTTTCCATTTCGTTTGTGTTTTTGAATAAACTCTTTGATGATGGTTGTTGGTTGGCTTTGACGTGGTTTATTATTGTTATCCGTTAATTGTGTGTTCATGTTGATAGCAAGTTTTGTCATATGCATATGCTGGCAGTAAGTTCAGCGACATATTTTATTGGCATTATTCAAGCATGGAACACTCGCCATACCCGACAAGTTTTCTTGTTCTTTATTTTGCTTTTGTTTACTTTACCCTATTTCCCGTAGTTTACCTTAATTCATTGGACATTGAGGACATTGTCCAACTCAAGTATGGGGGGGTGGTAGGGGGGGGGGGGGGGGGGGGGGGGGGGGGGGGGGGGGGGGTGGGGGGAGGGAGTACAAAATCCAAGTGTGGGGGGGGGGGGAGGTAAATAGAAAAATCTGGGTTGGTTAAAAATTGAGAAAGTTTGAAGTTTTCTTCCCTACTAGCAATTTGGTTATGTTTTTAAATTTTTGAGGCTATAGGTTTAGTGCAAAGACGAAAAGTGAAGATGGAATCCTGGTAAGGTAGCGTAGAACTTGAGATTATTTACCTTTAGCTATCCTTTTCTAGTGTCTGTGGCATTTCATCGTTCCAAGGGATCATAAGTTTGTTCTGAACTTCAAATAATTTAAGTTACCTGCTAAATTGTGCTTTAATGATGAAAGAAATATGAATAATAGCTTCACTATATGATGTATTGGTAGGCACTACGCTTGAAAGTTTTCATTTATAACCCTTGTCATCAATATAACTTGTGGGTAACTTGACTTAATGTATGGACTGCACACCGGTGTATTCCGGTTCCTTGATTTCTATGTTATAGGTTGCGGCTCTAGTCATTATGTTTGGTCTTTATATCGGGGTGTCTGGGGTGTTTCAGCATCAAATGGGTGGCACATGCGGGAATGCGCAAAACCTTTTTCAATAGTCTAATGCTAATGTGGGCTATGAGATTCAGACAAGTAAGTCCTTGGGGTAACCTCGTTTTACCTAGTCTACCTAAAGCTTCCAACTTGGGATAGGTTGGCAGAAAGTCCGCTACACGGGTCTCATAGAAACTCACGGGTATTAAATTATAAACTTTTTATTCTCGTATGTGTTTGTGTTTAGAGCAATGTCTTTGGATATCCAACCCAACCTTGAGTCAAGTGTAAGTCTCTTAACGATACTCACGTATCTGTAGCGAACCGCTGGCTAGGCGCTTAAAGTGCACTTTCGTATAATCACCTGATGTGTGGTTAGAGCTGTAATTCTAGACCATGGGAGTATATTTTGTCATGGGACACATAAGTAGGCCAGTTAATAGACCAAATGAAAACTGATGGCGCGAGTGTTTAAGAGGACAAATATACCAATAATCATCGTGGAATATTACTTATGTTGCTAAAGGAAATTTTTGATGCTTGTAAATTAAATTGTATGTTTAGTAGGAACGAGTTTAAGTTTAATTGGAGGGATAGAAATGTTAAAGTGGTAAACACAGACATAGGAAGGATTCTGATTGTAAATGAAAGATGGTTCTATGCTAGGTTGGTAGGATTTCCCTGATTTTGTCTTAAACTTTGCTCATAAATTTTTAAGCGCATTTGCTTTTGGTATTCAAGACCGCCTGGTTGGGAACTTCGCAGATAACCTATATTGTTTTGTCATATTTTGATTGGGTTATTAAGATTTTGGAGTTTGGAATTGCTTGAGGACAAGCAATGCTTAAGTGTGGGGGGATTTGATGTGACTAAATATATACATATTTCCCACATGGTTTTTAGGTCGTTTTATGCGTAATTGTTAGTCATTTGCATGTATATTCGATGCTTTATGGTATGTGTGAGTGGTTTCAGGTTTATAGCATGCGAGGCAAATAAAAATGGCCTAAAATGACTTAAGAAAGGATGAAATGATGTTCGTGGAAGTTACGGGTGAAAGGCATGACGAAAAAGGATGTTAAAATGAAGAATCCATGACTTTCAGCACTTAACTCCGATTAACAAACCTTAACTGCCGTTAAGAGGAAGTTGGAATTACAATGCTCGCTAACGCGTTAGGGTCAGACTAACGGTTGTTAGTATCTGAAGGACTGATGCTGCAAGAAAGAAAGCTGAGGGGCGTTAAGCTGTGAGAGGCTAGTTAAGGGCTGTTAACCATTCTTGACGGTCGTTAAGTGCTGATTTCACATATATAGTTCATTTTAATGGACGGATCTACTTCACTTTTTACTACTTTTTGACCTAGAAAAACACAAAAACGAATAAAGGCTTTTGGAGGTCGATTTCTTATCATCCGTTGTTCAAGAACATCAATATTTCGTTCAAGGATTCATTATTGCTTCCCGAATTCATCAAGATTGTTGATACAATATGATTTCTTTCAATATTGATTGTTGTTTTTATTATTATGAGTAGCTAATTATTTCATCATCTACCGAGATGAAATAAGACATTATGTGACGGTTGCACTATTTTATTAATTCAATGTTGATTTCAATTATCGTTGTGTCGAGATCTTGATGATTTGATTCTTTATTAATTATTATTTTGATATTGGTGATATATATGTTCTTCGTTAGTGGTACTAGTTGAATATATATATGATTTCAATTGTTTATCTTTAATCGATTGTCGCTAGTTCATGGTATGATAGTGAATGTCATTTTAATAAAAGGAATCATTTTGTCAACGTGTTGATTAACGGTTGGTGGTACCACGTTGTCTTCACATAGATACAATTGTTAATTCGATAATCAAATGAACTAGTTGGTTAGGGAAATTGTTTTAAGCATTGGTGGTACCGGCTTTTACAAAGGAACTGATTAATTAGGTGATTTAAATGATTTTACAAACGTTGGTGGTACTAGTTTGTGTCTTTATTTGGTCACGATTATCTTTGTCAACTGAATTGAATTTGAGCTTTATGTGCAACCCGAACTGTTGTCGAGTGGATTCGAGGTAGATGACTTTTAATCTTTCTGTTTAAAACAAAAACTCTTTTCGATTAATTCCTCGGAATTACTAACTTGATTTTTATTTTGCTAACTAACTTTCAAAAGCAACGTGACAATACGGTCACAACCCCCCATTTACTTTGAATTGCATTACTTAAACAAATTCTGTAACAATAGTCCTTGTGTTCGACCTCGGATTTACCAAGTCAACTATATTGCATACGAACGGGTCCACTGCCCGCAAGTGTGTAGTAGTCTATGAAAGAACCCGAACTCATTTTAGGAAAATAAGAGATTTTTTTTTTTTATTTTTTATAAGCCCCCACTGCGCCGCAGTGGAGGTGTACACCTCCCACTGCGCCGCAGTGGGAAGTTACGGAAGCAGACGACCAAACTTCCCCACTGCGCCGCAGTGGGGTGGAAACACTCCCACTGCGCCGCAGTGGGATATTTCGGACCTCAGCCTGCAGTTTTCCTGCAGGTCTAAAACTTGTGAAAATCATAATCCAAACTTCAATCTTGCACAACCTTTTACTAGTCATGTTCAAACCTTAAATCCCTTTACCCAACCTTAAAATGAGTTAAAGATACGTGATTTAAAATCCCGAAAGCTTTTATTTGATCAAGTGTAGCATTTACAACGAAACGGGTCAATTACCCAAGTTGACACATTACAAAAGACGACATTCAAAATTGGAAATTTCGGCATGACCCATTCGTAAAATCATCATCCAAACCTGTTACGGATTATGAGTTCTCCAAAACACATTTAAACAAAATCAATACATTACGACTACAAAACGACCCATTTAAAATACCCAAAAACTCGAGTCTAACCCTAGACATTATAATAATTTTCCAAAAGGACAAAACAAGAGTACAAAGAGCCGATAGTTCAAAGGGGTCACTATGGGTCCTATTACCAATTCCATTATCCGCATTTAGCTAAAGCAATCAATATCCAAAAAGCATCTTTAACTTCAATCTTTACATTACTTAACTTTCTTCCGCATCCGGGACAACCTATAAAAAGGGTAAACAACTAAAAAGTAAGCAAAGCTTAGTGAATAATCTTGCATACGTTTATACCTACGAAGGAGGGCAATGCACAAGGACTGTTGCATATAGACTATGACACCGTCGTGTCATATCTATAATACTCACCTTGCACGCTAAACAACATATATGGATCCATTAGAGAATATCGGGGTTCTTAGGCCCCGAGAGGTTCTTAGGCCTTTTCTCAAAACAACAATAGGGGTTCTTAGGCCCCGGAGGTTCTTAGGCCTCATAACATTTGACCCCACCCGGGTCTAGCCAAATCAATTACCACACATGAATATCACATTTCAACATGATGTGGTCAATTGACCCAACGTAAACATAAAGGTATGCAAGAGTACTCACCTCCTCCGCGACAACCAAAATCATAAATCAACAAGACCGCAAGTACACAATACGTATGCCTCAACCTAGCAATAGTTCACAATTTACACATATAAGGTCATCAAGCTCAATTATCTCAAACACAAGGCTAACAAGCCATACATTACTACCTTTACTAGCATTTCAATGCCCAACCCAACTTTTACAATCTTATAATAATCTTGGGTTGGTTCACATAACATGTACTTCTTATATCATTTTCAATTGTCCAAGAGTTACTTTCATATCAAAATCGTCATTTTCATATTTGACCTAGCAGACTTCAAACAAGTATAACTCAAGTTCTACTTACTCTTTTAACATGATTCCAGTGGCCAAATTTACATGACACATATATCTACCTTTTATCTTTAGTGACCAACATGTGAATTGTCTTTCAAAGATGACTTCTGGTCGTTCTAAAAACCAACACTGCTGCTGTTAAACAGCTTTGACCTTACTGACTTCAAATGACCATAACTTGAGTTCTACATAATATTTTGACCTCATTCCAGTGGCCACTTCTTCTTAACATATTTTAGCACATTTTATCTTCAGTGACCAACACAAGATTTGACTCATATACGTGAGTTTTACTCGTTTTAAAAACTGACACAGAATCAATTTTTGCTGAAAGATCAGCATGACGCTACTGAATTCAAAAATTCATAACTGGAGTTCTACTTCGTATTTTCAACCCATTCCAGTGGCAAAATTTGCTTAACACAATAAGCTACATTTTCTTTTTAGGACTCAACAAGTGAAAATTCTGACATGGGGGTGTTTAACTCGTTTCAAATTCAGGGACAGAATCTGTCCAGATTTTTGTTCTTACTTCCATTCATCAAAGTCTATCATGCAACCTAATTACAACCCTAGCTTGATTTCAAGTCATTAACCCTTTATAAGGAAAAACCCCCAACTCTTATCAACTCAAGAACCCTAATTTAAAATTGATTTAAATGGCCCATTTCATCAAAACCCCAAATTGATTACTTGTATGAACCCTAATTTAATTATAATAGAAATAAAAGTATACCTTTGAGCAATAGCAACTAGAATGTAAGAATTACAAATCTCCTTCTTCCTTTCATGTAATTTTCTACATATACACACATAAGCATCCCATTTTCCCCAATTTAAAAGCTTGAAGACTTGATTGCTATTATTATTATCAATAGAAGGATTATTAGATTTAGATGAGAACTAGAATTTCACACTCCAAGAAAAGGATTGAGAAGAAGAGAAGAGTTATTGGGGTGGAAATATGACTCACAAGAAGGAGGGAGTTGGCTGGCATCCTCACTTGATGCCACGTCCTATAATATTTTTGGTGGGTAAAATACCCGCTATCCACTAAAGTTCCAACTAAATTAACTCCGTATCTAAAAATAAAATACTAGGAAACTATTTTAATATTAAAACTATAATAAAGGTTAATTTCCATTGGTCATAAAAATTCGGGATGTTACAAACATATTATTTTGTTTATCAATTTGATAAAATAACTACAGTCATTATATTTGGGTTTAGGAACAAGCAATGTTTTAAATACCGGTATTACCGGCCGGTATTACCGGTATCGGAGGGTACTCCGGTATTTTAAGCCCGGTATTTTTCCGGTATTTTCACTATTCAATACCGGCCGGTATTTCCGGTATTTCCGGTATAGTGTGTAGTAGTCAGTAGCTAGGTGATTCGTGTTTATAAATTTAAGACTAGAAAATTACACATCAGTGATGTATCTGGATTTAGAAAGCAATGTTTTAAATACCGGTAATACCGGCCGGTATTACCGGTATCGGAGGGTACTCCGGTATTTTAAGCCCGGTATTTTTCCGGTATTTTCACTATTCAATACCGGCCGGTATTTCCGGTATTTCCGGTATTTTTCGGTATTACCAGTATTTTCTTTTTTTTTTGAATTTTTTTAAAATTAGTTTATGATAATTTAATGTTATTTTTTGTTATTTGTAAGCTTTAAAACTTATATTTTATTATAAAATACCTATTTGATATTATTTTTGAGTGTTATAATTGTATTTTGACTATTTTCATTAAATTGTAACAAGTTTTATAGGATTTTTATATAAAAAAATAAATAAATTAAAATAGTCATACCGGCCGGTATTTCCGGTAATACCGATAATACCGGTAATACCGGAAATTTTTCCACACCGGTATGACTAAAATACCGGTTTTTAAAACATTGAAAAAAACTTTTTACTCAAAATTCTTAATAGGGAACTATTTAGTTTTGCTATTAAAAGGATTTCATTTCTAAAAAGTTTTCAATAAAGGTAATATCGTTAGTTTTTAACGTTATACCTCCGTTTACTGCCAACGTGACATGCCACGTCATATAAATGTCCACGTGGGCTACTTAGTTGGCGTGTACACATCATCATCATCATCATCACAAATTTTTCTCCGATGATTTTTCCGGCAACACCATTGTTTCCGGCTATCACCTTTGACCTCCAAATTTGTGAATAGTCTTTTTGTTGAATATTTGATTAACTACAGTATGTGCCAGATACACAGTACATGTTAGTAAAAACTTAGTCCATAGATGATAATGTTAAATTACATTATTGTATGATTTTAAGCATTTTCCTTTTTTCAAATCATCTTCACCCTCTACTGTTCTTCCCAAATTTTCCCGTCAACCATTTTCCATTTTTTCTCCAACCCAATTTTATTTATTCCAACAAAATCACAGTTTGGAAAATTTCAAACATCAATATACATATAAACATATAGAATTCTATATCTATTTGAATCGGTTTTTCCCTACACCATTGAGCCCGACTCGGTTCGTTTTTCCGGCGAGATTTCTGGAATGTAAAATTGGAAACGGTTTGTACGCGATTGAAATGTGAATCGATTGCAACCAGTTTCGTGTTTTAACTTTAACAAACGCGGGAGAAATCACGAAAATACTTTTTCCGGCGAGTTGTTGGGTTTCCCGGCGAAGGCTAGATCCAGGTTTTCTTTTAGTCAGGGTTTGTACGGACGTAGATTCTGAGCATTTTAATTATTTTATGGAGTTCAAATTTAGCAAGTCCATTAAAAAAAAAAAAGTTTAGTAATTACTTAGTCATGTGTGATTATTTTTCATTGTAAAAACAAAAACTTAATGAATAATTGACAAAACTTCATAAAGTTACTCACATTGGCATTTATAGTGTTAGGTCGAAAACGACCAAGTATAATTTGTCCAGGAAATAGTTGAAGTCTAGTGAAAAATACTTGTACAGGATTCTGAAACATCTCAGTTCAGAATATTCACTAAGCTTCACTTCAGTTCAGATCAGCCTCAACTGAAACCATTCATCTGAAGTCAAAGACTGAAGACTGAAGAAAGAGAATCATCTCAGATAGCAGAGCTCAGAGAAGATTCTACCTGATCGAAGACTGAAGCATCTCAGTGTAAAGTACTTACAACACTTTACACTGATTACGAGGAAGCCTTTTTGACTTTACCAACATTTACCCGGATAATACCATATTGTCTGGAAAAGTACAAGGTTGAGTAAAAAGGTTGAGAATAAAGGTGAACTGTCACATCAAAGTGACTTTCACATACATACTTTATTTACGCATGTTATCTCAACCATAATTTGTACGGCCAAATCCACGTCATCATGGACTTTGCCTATAAATAGAAGGCAATTTTTTCAGTTGCAAAATGCTCGAAACTTTGGCATTGCAACTTGAGATTTATACTCTAAGTATTCTTACGAGTATTTCCAAGTTTATTAGATCACTTGTATTTCAAGGTTGTTTAGATATTACACTTGGGTGTTTATCTTTGTTCCGCAACAACCTTTGTATTTTGTTTAACACCCCCAATGCATCCCAATACACTCCAATACACTGCCACATCAGCGTCACATCAGAAAAATCTCTTTTCCAATACATTTTCCTCAATTCACACCCAATACCCAATAAATCCAATACATTCCAATATACTCCAACATATTTATTTTCAAACTATATATATATATATATATATATATATATATAATAATAATAATAATAATAATAATAAGTTAATAATAATAATTTTTTGTAAATTCTATAAATTGAATTTAATATTTGGGTAGTTTAGATATAAATAAAATAGTTAAACTGTAAAAATTAAATATTATAACTACAATTGTAACACCCCAGAGATTTAAGGTAAAAAGAATTTAACCCTTTTTATAGTTTCGACATTAAATTAATTTCCTAGTATTTTATTTTTGTAATTGGGGTTAATTTAGTTGGAACTTTAGCGGATAGCGGGTATTTTATTACCCAAAAAGTAAATGGGGCGTGGCAGCCCCATAGTGTGCCAGCCACCCTTTTTGTTGGTGATTCACCATTTCACAACTCCCACCTATTCTTCTCATTTCTTCTTCATTGCTTTCCATTATCAATTCATGCAATTCAATCAAGCTACTCTAAGATCATCATAACAATAACCTCTTAAAATCAAGTAATTGAAAAGCTAGGGTTTGAGGATTGAAGTGGTGGTGGCCGAAATTCTAGAGGAAAAAGGGGAGAAAAGAAGTTGTAATCCAAAGTCTTGATTTAACTTATTGTTTGTTGAGGTATTGATTTCCCCCTAAAATTAGTTTTTATCTTCTTTTGAAATTAGGGTTCAGGGATGAACCAAATTGGGGGTTTTGCTAGAAAATGAATTATGGCTAATTTTCCCCAATTCCTTAGTTAACCTAGTTGTCATTGAGTTATGTGTTGAGTTTGATTATGAAATTGATAAGCTTATGTGATAATTTTGGTTTATGAGAAAAGATGAGTTTTTACCAGTAATTGAAATGTTGATGAAAATGGTAGGTTGAACTACCTATGATATGGTGGAAGGAAAATGGAGACTCAATGACAAATGGGTTGGGTTTTGGGTTTAGAAAGGCTAGTGATTGAGTATGGCTAGGTTAAGCTAGTCAAGTTGTGATTATAAGCTTATGCATTTTATGACATGATTATAGGTTGAAGCTTGTTTGTGCTTAATCGTTTTAGCTTTGTTGATCTATTTGCGGAGGAGGTGAGTATATTTGCATACCTTTATGTTTACGTTGGGTCAATTGACCACATCATGTTGAAATGTGATATTCATGTGTGGTAATTGATTTGGCTAGACCCGGGTGGGGTCAATTGTTATGAGGCCTAAGAACCTCCGGGGCCTAAGAACCCCTATTGTTGTTTGAGAAAAGGCCTAAGAACCTCTCGGGGCCTAAGAACCCCGATATTCTCTAATGGATCCATATATATGTTGTTTTTAGTGCAAAGGTGAGCATGTAGGTATGGCACGACGGTGTCATGGGTTACATGTAATAGTCCTTTGTGCGTTGCCCTCCTTCGTATTCGTAAATGTATGCAAGTATATTCACTAAGCCTTTGCTTATATTTTAGTTGTTTACCATTTTATAGGTAGTTCCGGAAGAAGGAACTAGTGTTGTTGAATTGAAAGTCTTGGTTTAGAGCTTGAAGTGTTTTGGAAGACGTGAAGGTACTAGGTCATTCTTGGATGAATGACAACTTTTGGTTTAGAGGCTTAGAAATCCCTCTCCTCATGGCTCTTGGTACATTTTGATTTGATGGTCATACCTTTGTTAAAAATTATGTAAAAGTCCAGGAGTAAAGCTTTTGGAAAGTTTGTGAAGTTGCATTTTGGTCGAAATTGTGTCAAAATGGATAAATGACCCATTTGATGTGTTCATGGGATTCGAAACAAGGTGATGTTGTAATGAATGTTTAAAATGTGTCCATGAAGTTGATATCAGTTTCTGAATTGTGTTTTAAGATGTTTGTTTTGAATTTCGAAGGTTACAAGCTTGAGCAAGTGTCGAAATGATTTTTAGGGTTGCTGTTCTGATGCTCACTGCGGCGCAGTGGGGATGGTTTTGCCCACTGCGGCGCAGTGAATTCCCACTGCCAAAATTTCTTTCCTCCCACTGCGGCGCAGTGGGAGAGTGTAAAACCCACTGCGGCGCAGTGGGGCTTTTCCAGACCCGAGTCCGAGAGTTCCCACTGCGGCGCAGTGGGAGTTCTCCACCCACTGCGGCGCAGTGGGGTATTATATAAAAAAAAATAAAAAAAAATAAAAAAAAATTTTGTGTTTTCGGTTTATCGAGTTCAGTTCTTTCAAGTTGGTATCAAAGCCGGGTTTAAGGGATTTAGGTATTCCCTTGTATAGAGAGTGCCTAGACTTAAACCTTAGTTGAGACTCGACCTTAGGTAACCGAAATTTTATATGGGACTGAAAAATGTGTTTGATAATGTTAGATTATCTATTTGTTAGTATTTAAAGCACAATAAGAAGCCGGCCTTATTGTGGTTGAAATACTAATAAATTTATAAACTAGCGGCATCAAACCTTGGGACGGTGTAGTATCAAGTTATAAGTTTTGGCTCCTAGTCATAGAGTTAGATAGGTTGCGTGATTAAATTCGTTTTATCTACTCTTATTGAAGTATGGCCGACGATCATAATGAGGAAGAAGAGCACCACAATCAGAACGAAGAAGAAGAGCCTTTATTTGCCGAAGGTAGCATGGATATCTCGGATCAAATAGGGAGAGCATTAGAGAAATATACACCCCTACTACTTAAGAAATTGAATGAGACTATGGAAGGGGCTGTGAATGATCACATAGCTCAAATGATCAGAGAGGAAGTGGCTTTGAATGTGCAACTAGAGTTTGAGAAGAGGGATGGCAAGGGTAAGGACAAAAAGGATGAAGAAGAGAAAGAAGTAGAAGTGACGGGAGAAAGGGGTTACAAGAAGAAGTTCACCTTTCGAGACTTTGAAGTGTGTCCCCGCCGGAGTATCACGGTGATCGTGATCCCATCGTTTGTACACGATGGATATCTGAGATTGAAGGGGCATTCCGCACTAGTCAATGCCCCTCGCACCTGAAGGTCATTTTTGCGGTTGGTATGCTAAGGAACAGTGGAAAGAGATGGTGGGATAGTTTGTTGGCAATAAAGAAGGAAGCGTTAGATCATGTTGAATGGCCCGAATTCAAGACAATGTTTTTCAAGGAGTTTAGATCAGAAGCTGAAGTGACCAAGTTGAGAAGCGAATTTCTCAATGATTGTCAAGGTAGTATGAGTTTGAACGAATTTCGAACCCACTTCTTGGACAAGGCTCAATTTTGTCCGGAATTTCTTGAGAACGACCAATTGTTAAAGGAGCAATTCTATATGAAGTTGAAGAAGAGCTTGAGGGAAAGGATAAGCCTACGTCAAATGGAGTCTTTTTCCATGTTGGCGGATGTGGCTAGAGACCATGAAATTGAACAATCAAGAGTTGATGATGATGTTGAGTTGAAGAGGAAGCATGAGGGGACCAACTCTCCGAACAAACGGTTTAGACAAGAGGGTAGTTCCGGCAACCACTCTACTAGAAAGAATATCCCTTGGTGCCGACCGTGCAAGAGGAATCATTGGGGGGTATGTAAGGTGTCGGGGAAAGGTTGCTTTACTTGTGGGAAACCGGGGCATTCAAGCCAGGAGTGCAAGTCCAAGCCACAAAAGGCCGTCATATGCTACAAATGCTTTGAGGAGGGCCACATGAGAAGCTCATGCCCTAAGTTGACCCATGAGGAGAGACTCGAGGAAAAGAGGAGGGAAGCGGAAAGGAAAAACGCCCAAACTCACGGGAATCAACGAGGAAGGTCTTTTCAACTCACTGTGGATCAAGCAAGGAACACGAATGATGTTGTCACAGGTACATTTCTTGTTTATGATGTGCCTATGCGAATTCTCTTTGATTCGGGGGCGAATAGATCATTCGTTGCAACTAGAGTAATTCATGTTATTCCCGTGTCGAAGTCGTGTCTAGAAAATACTTTGCAAGTTGAGGTTGGTAATGGTAGAATGGAATTAGTGAAGGATGTGTATAGGGGATGTGAAATTAAAATTTCTTCGGAACTCTTTCAAGCCAATTTAATCCCTTTTCCGATGGGAGAGTTTGATATAATCTTGGGTATGGATTGGTTAAGCTCGTGTAACGCCAAAATCGCGTGTGATGAAAAGGCGATATATTTGAAGACTTCTAAAGGTGAAGACTTGGTGGTGTATGGTGATAGGAAGGAACGTTCTATTTCCGTATGTACTTTTGCTCGTGCCAAACGTTACATTTCTCATGGATGTCATGCTTATCTTGCTCACATCGTTGATGTTGAAAAGAAACCTCTAACTATCGAAGACATCCCTATTGTTAGTGAATTCGCCGATGTTTTTCCCGAAGATTTGCCGGGCATTCCTCCCGAACGGCAAGTTGAGTTTTCATTGATCTCATTCCGGGGGCTAACCCCATTGCTAAAGCTCCTTACCGTTTGGCTCCAACGGAAATGCAAGAGATGATGAAGCAATTACAAGAATTACTTGATAAGGGTTTTATTCGACCTAGTAACTCTCCTTGGGGCGCACCGGTACTTTTTGTCAAGAAGAAGGATGGAAGCATGCGTATGTGTATCGACTATCGGGAACTCAACAAAGTCACCGTAAAGAACAAGTATCCTTTGCCTAGAATCGATGACTTATTCGATCAACTTCAAGGAGCGTCATATTTCTCAAAAATAGATCTTCGTTCGGGTTACCATCAACTCAAAGTACGTGATGAAGATATTCCTAAAACCACCTTCCGTACTCGTTATGGTCATTTTGAGTTTGTTGTCATGCCTTTTGGTCTTACAAATGCTCCCGCGGCTTTCATGGATCTCATGAACCGTGTTTGTCGCCCTATGCTCGATAAATCCGTAATCGTATTCATCGATGATATTCTTATTTACTCTAAAAGCTCAACCGATCATGGAGTTCATATACGTGAGGTGTTGGAAGCATTACGCAAGGAGAAGCTCTATGCCAAATTCTCCAAATGCGAATTTTGGTTAAGAGAAGTGCAATTTCTTGGCCATGTTGTTAATAGTGAGGGAATTATGGTGGACCCGGCCAAGATTAATGCGGTGATGAAGTGGGAGCAACCAAAGAATCCGTCGGAGATTAGGAGTTTTCTTGGTCTAGCGGGCTATTACCGTCGTTTTATTCAAGACTTCTCTAAAATAGCTTCCCCATTGACCAAGTTGACTCGAAAGAATATCAAGTTCGAATGGAAAAGCGAGCAAGAGTTGGCTTTTCAACAACTTCGAGAAAGGCTAAGCCAAGCACCGGTTCTTGTTTTACCGGATGGACTTGAAGATATGGTGGTATATTGTGATGCATCGTCTAATGGCCTAGGTTGTGTTCTTATGCAACGGGGTAAAGTCATCGCCTACGCTTCAAGGCAATTGAAAGATCATGAAAAACGATACCCTACTCATGATTTGGAGCTAGCGGCGGTGGTATTTGCTTTGAAGATTTGGCGCCATTATCTCTATGGAGTCAAGTTTACTATCTATTCCGATCATAAAAGCCTCAAATACTTCTTTGAGCAAAGAGATCTCAACAATCGCCAACGTAGATGGCTAGATCTCTTGAAAGATTATGATTGCGAAATTTTGTATCATCCCGGGAAGGCTAATGTGGTAGCGGATGCCTTGAGTCGGAAGAGTTCTCATCATACCTTAGTCGTTTCACCCCTTTGGGTTTTGATCACCAATGACTTCTTTGATCAAATTAGAGAAGCTCAAGAGAGGGCCTTGCAACGAGATCCTAAGAAGGAAAGAATACAAGGTCAAATTCAATATTTCACTAAGGATTCTCGTGACCTTACCGTACGTTTTGGGAGGATTTGGATCCCTTTTTCTTGTGAGTTGAAACAAGTTCTACTTGATGAAGCCCACAAATCCAAATATTCTATTCACCCCGGTGCTACAAAAATGTATCATGACTTGAAGGTAGAATATTGGTGGCCCGGAATGAAGCGGGATGTGGTGAAATATGTCGAAAGGTGTTTGACTTGTGCACAAGTGAAAGCGGAGCATCAAAAGCCCTATGGTATGATGCAACCCTTGGAAATTCCCAAATGGAAGTGGGAAGATATTACTATGGAT
This sequence comes from Erigeron breviscapus, assembly GCA_034093135.1. NCBI lineage: Eukaryota > Viridiplantae > Streptophyta > Magnoliopsida > Asterales > Asteraceae > Erigeron > Erigeron breviscapus. Next base: position 95,105,252 of record CM067168.1, on the reverse strand, counting down.
TTCGTCACCAAATTGCCCAAGACACCTAGAAACCAATTCGATACGATATGGGTAGTAGTTGATAGATTAACCAAGAGTGCTTTGTTTCTTCCTATTCGTGAGGCGTCATCATCCGAGGTATTGGCAAAGATCTATGTGAAGGAAGTTGTAGCTAGACATGGAGTTCCCATCTCCATTGTTTCGGATAGAGACACTCGATTTACTTCACTTTTGGCGGAAATTTCATGAAGATATGGGTACCAAGCTCAAGCTTAGCACCGCTTATCACCCACAAACGGATGGTCAAAGTGAGAGAACCATTCAAACGCTTGAAGACATGCTTCGGGCATGTATAATTGATTTTGGAGGCACTTGGGATCTTCACTTGCCTTTGGTGGAATTCTCTTACAACAATAGCTACCATTCTAGCATCCAAATGCCGCCCTATGAAATGTTGTATGGGAGGAAATGTCGATCTCCAATTTGTTGGGGAGAAGTAGGTCAAAGAGAAATAGGTGGCACGGAAGTAGTGTTAAAGACCATCGAAAAGATAGATGTGATCAAAGAGAGGTTAAAAGCGGCTCAAGATCGGCAAAAGTCTTATGCGGATAAAAGGAGGAGACCGATTGAGTTTCATGTGGGCGATCGTGTTTTGTTGAAAGTCTCCCCGTGGAAAGGTGTTCTACGGTTTAGAAAACGTGGAAAGCTTAGTCCTCGTTTCATTGGCCCGTTTAAAATATTGGCCAAGGTTGGCAAGGTTGCTTACCGTTTAGAGTTACCGGATGAACTTTCGGGAATTCATCCAACTTTCCATGTGTCTCATCTTAGAAAATGCCTTGCCGATGAGTCTTCTTATGTGCCATTAAATGAAATTGAGATTGATAACAAGTTGAACTACATTGAAGAGCCGATTGCCATAGTTGAAGAAGAACTTAGAAGGGTACAAATTAAGACGGTGAGGACTTATAAGATTTTGTGGAAGCATGGTAAGATGTCCGATTGTACGTGGGAGTCCGAGCGTGATGTTCTAGTTTACTATCCGTCTTTGCATATGGCTTGGATCACGAGGCCGTGATCCGTTCCAAGTGGGGGAGAGTTGTAACACCCCAGAGATTTAAGGTAAAAGAATTTAACCCTTTTTATAGTTTCGACATTAAATTAATTTCCTAGTATTTTATTTTTGTAATTGGGGTTAATTTAGTTGGAACTTTAGCGGATAGCGGGTATTTTATTACCCAAAAAGTAAATGGGGCGTGGCAGCCCCATAGTGTGCCAGCCACCCTTTTTGTTGGTGATTCACCATTTCACAACTCCCACCTATTCTTCTCATTTCTTCTTCATTGCTTTCCATTATCAATTCATGCAATTCAATCAAGCTACTCTAAGATCATCATAACAATAACCTCTTAAAATCAAGTAATTGAAAAGCTAGGGTTTGAGGATTGAAGTGGTGGTGGCCGAAATTCTAGAGGAAAAAGGGGAGAAAAGAAGTTGTAATCCAAAGTCTTGATTTAACTTATTGTTTGTTGAGGTATTGATTTCCCCCTAAAATTAGTTTTTATCTTCTTTTGAAATTAGGGTTCAGGGATGAACCAAATTGGGGGTTTTGCTAGAAAATGAATTATGGCTAATTTTCCCCAATTCCTTAGTTAACCTAGTTGTCATTGAGTTATGTGTTGAGTTTGATTATGAAATTGTTAAGCTTATGTGATAATGTTGGTTTATGAGAAAAGACGAGTTTTTCCAAGTAATTGAAATGTTGATGAAAATGGTAGGTTGAACTACCTATGATATGGTGGAAGTAAAATGGAGACTCAATGACAAATGGGTTGGGTTTTGGGTTTAGAAAGGCTAGTGATTGAGTATGGCTAGGTTAAGCTAGTCAAGTTGTGATTATAAGCTTATGCATTTTATGACATGATTATAGGTTGAAGCTTGTTTGTGCTTAATCGTTTTAGCTTTGTTGATCTATTTGCGGGGAGGTGAGTATATTTGCATACCTTTATGTTTACGTTGGGTCAATTGACCACATCATGTTGAAATGAGATCTTCATGTATGGTAATTGATTTGGCTAGACCCGGGTGGGGTCAATTGTTATGAGGCCTAAGAACCTCCGGGCCTAAGAACCCCTATTGTTGTTTGAGAAAAGGCCTAAGAACCTCTCGGGGCCTAAGAACCCCGATATTCTCTAATGGATCCATATATGTTGTTTTTAGTGCAAAGGTGAGCATGTAGGTATGGCACGACGGTGTCATGGGTTACATGTAATAGTCCTTTGTGCGTGCCCTCCTTCGTATTCGTAAATGTATGCAAGTATATTCACTAAGCCTTTGCTTATATTTTAGTTGTTTACCATTTTATAGGTAGTTCCGGAAGAAGGAACTAGTGTTGTTGAATTGAAAGTCTTGGTTTAGAGCTTGAAGTGTTTTTGGAAGACGTGAAGGTACTAGGTCATTCTTGGATGAATGACAACTTTTGGTTTAGAGGCTTAGAAATCCCTCTCCTCATGGCTCTTGGTACATGTTGATTTGATGGTCATACTTTTGTTAAAAATTATGTAAAAGTCCAGAAGTAAAGCTTTTGGAAAGTTTGTGAAGTTGCATTTTTGGTCGAAATTGTGTCAAAATGGATAAATGACCCATTTGATGGTGTTCATGGGATTCGAAACAAGGTGATGTTGTAATGAATGTTTAAAATGTGTCCATGAAGTTGATATCAGTTTCTGAATTGTGTTTTAAGATGTTTGTTTTGAATTTCGAAGGTTACAAGCTTGAGCAAGTGTCGAAATGATTTTTAGGGTTGCTGTTCTGATGCTCACTGCGGCGCAGTGGGGATGGTTTTGCCCACTGCGGCGCAGTGAATTCCCACTGCCAAAATTTCTTTCCTCCCACTGCGGCGCAGTGGGAGAGTGTAAAACCCACTGCGGCGCAGTGGGGCTTTTCCAGACCCGAGTCCGAGAGTTCCCACTGCGGCGCAGTGGGAGTTCTCCACCCACTGCGGCGCAGTGGGGTATATATAAAAAAAAAAAAATATAATAAAAAATCTTGTGTTTTCGGTTTATCGAGTTCAGTTCTTTCAATAATAAAGCAAATCTTTCGTCTTTCAATTCACCACACATCATGTAAAAAACACACACAGACGGCCGGAAAGTGATCGGAAATCTGGTACGACACACACCTACAACCATATATACATATATATTTCATAAAGGAAAATAAAAAAAAAACAAAATCAACCTTCAGCCTCCGTATTCCCCACCACGGAGACTCGAATACGGCGCCAATACGATGGAATACGGCCCAAACCCAATGGTGTGGACCGTATTCGAAGTTGAATACACCCAATACGAAGGGGCATTGGGGGTGCTCTTAATAAATAAATAAAATACATTGAAAAGTACATCGTGTCTTTCAATATTGATATATACATATATATATATATATATATATATATATATAGTGAAGGGATCAAGTGAGAACCAACATATATGGTGAGAACCGTGAGAACCACTAAAAAACCATCTCTAAGGGCTTTGCCCTTAGAGTTAAGGGCTACGCCCGTACCGTATACAACCGTCACCATCTCTTGGATCGCCGCCCATCAAATCCATACGATTCCCATATGCGTCCCTTGACGGTCAGTTTAGAACGGATAAGGGCCTCTGGCCCGTACCGTATACATACGTTTTCTTAACGCGTAACCCATATGATTTTTTACAAAAAAATTTTTTTTTTTTTTGGAATGGGTTTTTGTTAAAAGAAAATAAAAAACAAAAAAAAGTTTCAAAAAATGAAAAAAAAAAAAAAAAAAAAAAAAAAAAAAAAAAAAAAAAAAAAGAAGAAAAAGGGAGGAAAACTAGTGGTTCTCACTGTTCTCTCCATATTTTTGGTTCTCACATTAACCCTACCCTACCCTATATATATATATATTTATTTAGTTTCTTGCATTTATTACTTGTATTCTGAAATCTGGATCGTCTTGTTAGACTGGTTATACATCAGATTAACATAGCTTGCCAGTCATTGTTATTGACATAGAGGTGTCTTCGGACCAGGGACGGTTTACAATGGGGGCAGTGTGGGCAACTGCCCCCATTCCAATTTTGGTACAATGTAATTTTTTAGAGGTATATTTGTAATTTTTTTCTAAAAAATATAAATAAATAGAAAATACATACAAATGTCACCGTCGTTGTCATAAGCTTCTTTTTTGGAAGTACGTTACTTATGTTGGAAGCATTAGTTTTGAGATAAATTCTCTATTGGTAAAGTAAAAATCTTGAGTTATTTTGATTTTTAATGAGTTGAAAAAGAGAAGTTGAAGAAAGTGTTTTATTTGTTTGGGTAAATGTATCATACATTGATAAATAGTATAGCTGTATGTGAAAATGTTATTTTCTTTTCAAATTATTATATAAAAGTAATCACAATAGTCAGGTTAAAATTTATGTAGAGGCTAAATTGTATATCATTGATTTCGATGAACTTATTTTATGTTGTTTAATATAACGCAACTTCCGTCACCACATGCTCCAAAATTGCAAAGACCAATGTTCATGTTAAAGATAGATGTTCCCATAACCGGCACTCACCTATGCTAAACTCGGTCTTCTCAACATTGATCGTTGATAATCTGACTAAACTCGACGTTAACGAAATTCTTTTAGGGGTCATTTTCTATTCTCGGGTGAGGGCCAATTTTTTCTTTAAAAAAGAAAAAAAAAAGAAAAAAACAACCTAAGGAATTTTGTTTAATTTGTTAGAACATTAATAAGTAGTTGTACATTGATTATAAGAACCCTCTTGAAAGTATATACATAAATAATTAAGCACAAAGATAAAAATGAATAATAAACGCATTTCTAATTAAACAAATAAACAATATCTGTGTTCATCATTTCTTGTTATGATAATACAAGGGCTAGATGGTAGTTACAAGATTGACAGAAAATCAGAAATGAGTTGGGCTCATATGTGATAGCACGTGGTGAACCGGCCAAGTTATTATTTAGGTATACCAACCCACTTTGATCTATTCTATGACTTTTGCCATTTTTGTGATTAAAAAAACGGTTGGTACACCTGTTTTAATCAAAATAGAAAATGACTTTAAAAAAGAAAAAAAAAAGAAAAAAACAACCTAAGGAATTTTGTTTAATTTGTTAGAACATTAATAAGTAGTTGTACATTGATTATAAGAACCCTCTTGAAAGTATATACATAAATAATTAAGCACAAAGATAAAAATGAATAATAAACGCATTTCTAATTAAACAAATAAACAATATCTGTGTTCATCATTTCTTGTTATGATAATAAGGGGCTAGATGTAGTTACAAGATTGACAGAAAATCAGAAATGAGTTGGGCTCATATGTGATAGCACGTGGTGAACCGGCCAAGTTATTATTTAGGTATACCAACCCACTTTGATCTATTCTATGACTTTTGCCATTTTTGTGATTAAAAAAACGGTTGGTACACCTCATTTTAATTTGATAGTTGATACTTTAATTAATAGAAAATGAGCCCCTGGAACTATGTTTAATTTGTTAGGATATGTTTAAAAGTGTTGTACATTTCATCTAACTACCTCTTGAAAATATGCTTATACATAAATAATTAAGCACAAAGATAAAAATGAATAATAAACGCATTTCTAATTAAACAAATAAACAATATCTGTGTTCATCATTTCTTGTTATGATAATACAAGGGCTAGATGGTAGTTTTATAAAGAATAAGGGGCTAGATGTAGTTACAAGATTGACAGAAAATCAGAAATGAGTTGGGCTCATATGTGATAGCACGTGGTGAACCGGCCAAGTTATTATTTAGGTATACCAACCCACTTTGATCTATTCTATGACTTTTGCCATTTTTGTGATTAAAAAAACGGTTGGTACACCTGTTTTAATCAAAATAGTTTAAATATTAATTAAAAAAAAGTAATGATAATTATGATATAAACAATTTATTCTAGATTTAGATTAACATAAAGGTAATAATTAAAACTGGTTACAATTTATAACATGATAGCATTATAGACTTTCCATAGTTTAGATTTGTTTACACAGATAATAAAAAGTAATAAAGAAGTTCTTGAATACGGAATACCAATATGTGGTTGTTTTTTTACTTTCAGGAAAAAACAAGAAAATACTTTATCCAGTTTGTCAACCAAGTTGATGATAGATCTTGTTCCAATGTTTTTAAATAGACACACAGCCAATCATAACCAATATTCATATTCATACATAGCAACAAAAGTCATAGAAACTTCGACTCTGTACCATTCTACGCAAGTTGTTTCTAGGTCAAATTTTTAAGTGTATTGTTGTTTTATTTGTTATTGGTAATACTCGTAATATTTAGTTGAGTTTATTAAGTTCGAGAACAGTTTAGTTATCTTAGTTTTAAGGATGTTTGGTTGACGGATATGAATATGAGGGATTACCTTTTGGATTGTTTGTTTAATAAGGTTATATTGAAATTTGAAAATCAAACTTACTTGGGTTAAATGCAAATTTCGTCCCTGTGGTTTTTCGAAAAACGGCTTTTCATCCCTCCGTTAGTTTTTGAGTTTTTTTCATCAATGTGGTCTGACTTCCGTTAAAATCCATTCGTCCCTGTCGTTAAGTACCCCACGTGAGGGGTAATTTTGTCTTTTTACCCACCTGCAGCTTTTGTTCACCTTCTCCATTTATAGTTCTGCAAACTCCAAATCTCAGAAACTAAAAAAAAAAAAAAAAACTCCAAATCTCAGAAACTAAAAAAAAAAAAAAAAAACTCCAAATCTCAAACAAAACAAAAACAAACAAAAAAACTAACATGTAATCATCATCATACATACATATATATATAGCCTATATATATACAGTTATACACAAACATACATATATAATAAATGTGTTTCCGATCTAACAAAACTGTGACAACCTGCCACTTTTTAACACCTGTGCCACAGCCCGCCACCACCGTGACAGCCATCCACCCTTGGCGAAACACCACCACCTTCGCAGCACTCAACCCAAACAATCACCACAGTCAACCGCCGCCACCCACCTCAAACAACCTCCATCTTCAACCACCAGTCACGAGATCAAGATTTAAAGATATCTTGATTTCTAAAATCCCAAAATCATATTACTTATGAACCCTAAATTTCACTAACAAAACAATTATCAATCACATTTTAGATGGGATTGGAACCAAGCTTCAAAATCAATTTTTTATTTTTCTTTTGAGTGTTGACAGTAAATCACAAGCCACCACCACTATGTGCTAAGGTTTGAAAGGCTAGTATTATTATTGTTATACTTATTTTACATGAATGATAGTTATTACCACATGATTTTTGAAGTAATTAAATTTTGTGATGGATCTCTGAGTGTTTTGCTAAAGGAAATTTAAGTAAAATTAGTTTATGGAAATTATGAGATAGGAGAATTAGATTGTATACCTGATTTTATTTTAAAGATGTAAACATGGGTCGAAAGATGAAAGTGGAAATCTGATGATGATTGAATGTTAGTTTTTTTGTTTTTGTTTTGGGGTTTGTTTTGTTTGAGAATTTGAGGTTTGAAGAACTATATATGGAGAAGATGAACAAAAGTTGCAGGTGGGTAAAAGGACAAAAATACCCCTCAAGTGTGGGGACTTAACGACAGGGACGAATGGTTTTTAACGGAAGTAAGACCACAGGGATGAAAAAAACTCAAAAACTAACGGAGGGACGAAAAACCGTTTTCTGAAAAACCACAGGGACGAAATTTGCATTTAACCCAACTTACTTTTATAGGCATTACAAAAAAACGAGTATCTTTGTGGTGATTTAGAAAACCCATTCTCATTCCACAATCCACATATATACAAACCAAATACCTCAGAATTTTGTTGGTAGTTTCGAACAAACAAAGAACAAAAAATTCATAGATAATATAAACAATTTGAAAAAAAAAGAAAAAAAAAGAAGATTACATTACCTTTCAACTTCTTCATTATTTTCTATCGAAGTAGATTTATATTTTATTTCGTATAAACATTTGTTTTATGTAATGCTTTTATTCATTTTGATATTTTAGTTAGTATTCTATGGTCCGAACAAATAAATCACAGATTTAAATATTACATTCGATCGAATTTAATTTCATCAAATTCAATCCTTTAACAAACATTTTATGAATCAAATATGACCTTGAATCAAATGTCTAAATGTAAGCGCTCCAAGATTATGTGGAATGAGTGGATCAGAAACCCTCTGCTCTACATTTAGTCTCATGGATCGGTTGAGAGTCTAGATTGGGTATAGAGTTGTATTTCTAGACATTTGTTGTATCTCTTGGCCATTAGTATCCTATTAATGGTCATATTTTTTTGTTAATATAATATACATCTTTGCCGTTAAAAAAAAATGAAGTACTTTTTTCGTCCCTGTGGTTTTTCGATTTTGTACTTTTCATCCTCGCCGTTAACTTTTGGCCAAAATCATCCATGTGGTTTGCATTTCGTCCTTGGATCCGTTAAACCCTCATGTACCTTGCACGTGAGGGGCATTTAGGTCTTTTCACCCATCTTCATGGTTTGTCCCTATGATTGAGTGCAAAATTCGTCCCTATGGTTTGTCGTTTTTGCATTTTTCATCCTTGTCTTTAACAAACCCCCAAACAAGAATTTAATCAAAAACCAAAACAAACTCAAATCAAAAACCTATATATACCTACATATGAGAATCTAATTTACTACCGGTCAGTACGGCTAATTTAATTTAATTTTTTTTTTTAAAATGTTATAAAACTTACTACAATTTAACGAAAATAGTCAAAATATAATTACAATTCACTCAAAAATAATACCAAATAGGTACTTTATTAACAAAATATAAGTTTTAAAGTTCACAAATTACAAAAAAAAACATTAAAGCATTATAAAAATAATTTTTAAAAAATTTAAAAAAAAAAATGAGGATACCGGAAATACCGAAACGGTAATGCCGAAGAATACCGAAAATACCGGAAATAGTTTTACCGGTATTACGGGTAATACTACCGGTATTTAAAACATTGTATGTACGTGTTTGCATTTGAAGGTGATTGACTAGATCCTCAAATGTAGGTATATATAGGTTTTTGTTTTGTTTGGACTAAATTGTTACCGGTAATTTTTGTTTGTTTTATTTTGTTTGAAAAGTTCTCTTGGACTTGTTAACGGCGAGGATGAAAAATGCAAAAACGACAAACCATAGGGATGATTTTTGCACTTAACTCTATAAAAAGACGAAAATGCCCCTCACGTGACTTGCATGTGAGGGGGTTAACGGCAAAGTTATAACGGCAGGGACGGAATGCAAACCACGGGGATGATTTTAGCCAAAAGGTAACGGCGAGGATGAAAACTGCAAAATCAAAAAACCACAGGGACTCGGCCAGGTTCAAGTCTTAGAGGACAAGGTTATCTTCTAATATGTTGTCATTCCTTTAGGCGGACTATTAGGGGGTTTTCCCCATACTAGGTATTGGGTGAGGGGACTCTCTAGCGCGAACCCGGTTAAGACAACATAATTTATACCCTTCGTTGTGATAAAACTATAAGTCATATTACTCCTCAAAATCCGCAATTAATTATAGGGTTAATCACATAAAAAGGTAACCTATTATCCTAAAATTCCTAAAACGGGTAACATATTTATGTTTTGATTATTAAAGGGACTCTGTTTTCAAATTGTATGCAATAAATGTGACATCGTTAGTTTTTAACGTTAGATATTCGTTAAGTGTCAACGTGACATGTCACATCAACAAAAAAAGGCCACGTCATCAAAGCAAATGGTCGATCTAAACAGTTTACAACAATATCGTCATTTCCGACAATCGGGTATCATTTATCGGTGAAATAAATATAAATCGGTGATAGGTATAAAAATGGTGGAAGAAAAATCAGTGATCGGTGATGGGTATGAAATGGAGTTTGCATTGCTATGTGTATATAAATGGGATGTGCATTACGAAGATAAATGCCACGTAGACTTTTTTAATGATGTGGCATGCCACGTTGACACTTAACGAATATCTAACGTTAAAAACTAACGATGTTACCTTTATTGCTTACAAATTGAAAACATAGTTCTTTTAATAATCAAAACATATATACGTTACCCTTTTTAGGAATTTTTGGAAAATAGGTTACTTTTTTATGTATTTAACCCTTAATTATATCCCTAATTGACTAGTGTAATACTTGGGTGTTGCCCAAGATTAGTATGTTTCTGTTTTCAACTTTTGGTTTCATTAACATGAAGAATAATGTTTGTTCCAAGTAACCATTCAATATCTTGTCGGAGTATCCAAATGGAGCCATAGCTATCCCCAAACCTAACCTGTATGCATTATCTTATCAAGTTATGTCATTGTAGGTCAAAAAGAATCGGCTATGGACATATCTTGAATTAATCTCAATTGAAGTCCAATACAACACGATAATTAGGCGTTGGTACTGTAACACCCGTTTCGTAAAAATATGGATTTCCAAAAATTTTCGCCTAACGGCGTTAATAGAGCGGAAACAGTTTATTAAAAACCTCAACTAAAGAAAAACAGTTGAGAAACATTGGTGGTGTTACTAATAGCATCAAATCAGTAATAAAAGAAATCCATAAGATTGCCCAACATAAAGCAATCATAACATAGTCATTACATAAATTCCATAAAAGGAAATCATTAACATTAAGTCTATGCGAAGCAATTGGGTAAACTAAAGCCAGCTTGATCATCTACCCATCTCTCGCCAAAGCTTCACACGTCATCTCACTGCTTATCCTGAGGGGTGTCAACACATTAAAAGAAACAAGTGTTAGCTATAAAGCTAAGTAAGATAACACCAGGTTTAAGCAAAACATTTCATCCATTTAAAACGTCACTTTAAACTTTACGTCATTTTAATTAGGCTTTCATATCATCACATAAGCATCTCCACATCACATATAAGCATAGAGTTCATGACCCTAAGCGTGCCTAATCAATTTCATCATATCATCTCATTCGTTAAGTTGTGACTAGGTCACCGTTAAGTTGTAACCGAAGTTACCGTTAAGGAAAGACAATGTCGATCCATGAGTAGCACGTTATGTTCATGACATTAGGTGGGTCATCAGGCCACCCGAAACTACTCGCCACATATGACTTGTTGCAAGGAGCCACCCGAGCAACTATTTTAACGTACCCTCCCACATACGGGCACTACGTACTCTCCCACATACGAGCACGACGTACTCTCCCACATACGAGCACGGTTTATACGTACCTATTACCACATCAGGCACGGGTTATGCATAACACTTAACATCTAATTAGCTCGAGCATTTACCACGTTTAGTTTAGGTTTCCACATTAATCCTAAACTAATCCACATCTATCATCTTTTCACGTTAGGGCCCTTAAAACGTGCACGTGTCATGGCAACCTAAAAAGGTCTAGTGTTCTAGATGAACAAGCCACATATACATGCACATAACAACATTAATCATCATACATCTCATCATTAATCATCGTTCGTCATATCATATCATATCGTAAAACATATCATCAAACATCGCATATCATATCATACTCATATCTACGGGGAAGCATTTTAGGCATAAGCATCATCATCACTAATCCCCGAGTACCTCCCATATTAACCCAACTACATTATAGGGTATACATTACCGTTACGGAGGTTATAGTTTATAAAACCATTTTCGTTGCACCCTCAGCGTGACAAAAGTAGTGTATCTTACCTGATAGTCGTATGTGCGCGCAAACAAAGCTAACAGTGCTTAATAGTAATCCCCGACACCTATCGTACATTAATATATAAAGTATAAGTCATTTGGGACCTTAAATGGACTTGAAAACGAACTTAGGTTCGTTCTTACGAACTTAGACTCACTGAACGAACTTAACCGCTTCCAAACGAACTTAGACCACAACAAACGAACTTAAGCAACCTCAAACGAAGTTAGAATACCTCAAACGAACTTAAACTTCGTTTGTAGGATGAACTTAGGCTTGAATCAAACGGACTTAAGTTTCAAAACAACTTAGACTTTCACTTCAAACGAATTTAGACATCTTTAGTTTCAAACGAAGTTAGAAAGCTTCAAACGAACTTAGGCTTTGTGTCAAACGAATTTAGTCATTCCCAAACGAAGTTAAACCAGCTCAAACGAACTTAAGGCTTTGTGTCAAACGAATTTAGTCATTCCCAAACGAAGTTAAACCACTCCAAACGAACTTAAAGTTCGTTGGATAGCTGCTGATCTCAGAAAACGAATTTAAGACACAATTTCGCCCAGAATTCATAAAACGACTTGTTCTTCGATTTTCCAGAAATCAATCGACTTGGGCTTCACCCAAAACACGTTTTTGACATTGTTAAACATATTTTGATCATAATGATCGATTACAAACTCGTTTGATGTCGTTTTGATCATTAATTTGCTTAAACATATTATAAACCCTAATTTATTAAAACTCCTTTATAAAATCAGATTTAATCCTTTATAAAACATCATTAGATCCTTTATAAAATCAGATTTAATCCTTTATAAAACATCATTAGATCTGAAAATATCGACAACAAATCATTGATTACCTGTACGAATGACAGCCGATCCGATTCAATGCAAAACACACGATTTGATTGACCAAAACTTGAAGATTATGCTTAAGAATTCAAGAGAGAATTGAAGGAACTTTTGTATTTGTTTTAATTATGATTAATGGCTGCACAATTAATCTAGATTAGGCTAATCCCATGCCAAACCCGTTTTTAACTTTTCAACTTTGGCAAAATTGGTCCCTGGACTTCATATCGACTTTATTTCGCTTAAAAACATCTATTGGGGATACATATAACACACTAAAGCACTTTCGCACACTACAAAGGCCTTTTACTCATCATTTAATCCACTTTATTGTCACTCATTAAAGATAATTAAATCATACATATAGGGCACATAAACATATAAACACGTAATTCCCTCATAACGTATCACGGACTTATAATTTGACCTAACGACGTTAGTCAACATAAACGATTAAGTTTTGGGATGTTACAATTACCTCCCCCTTAAGAGGATTCCGTCCCCGGAATCACTTCAGCATAAAAAAGGTGGGGATAGGTCTCCCGCATTACGGACTCGGTCTCCCAAGTCATACTTTCGCCGTGATTGTGTTTCCACTTTATGAGAACCAGATCGATAGCCTTTCGTCGTAACTTCTTTTGTTTCCTTCCCATTATAGCAACAGGTTCATCGACAATCTGCTTGTTTGGATCAATACTTACGTCCTCGAGTGGAATAACATCCGTTTCATTTGCATGGCATTTACGTAGATAACACACATGAAAAGTGTTGTGAATTCCATTAAGTTCTGGAGGTAAGTCCAGCTTAAATGCCTGTTCATTAACCTTCTTAATGATCTTAAAAGGTCCAATGAACCTAGGACTTAGCTTTCCTCGTTTGCCAAATCCTAATACACCTTTCCAAGGCGACACCTTGAGTAAAACCATTTCACCTTCTTTAAAATCAAACGGCCTCCTTTTCTTATCGGCATATGACTTTTGCCTTTCGCGAGCAACACGCAGGGCTTTCTTTGCAACATTAACTTTATCGGCCGTAATTTGTACTACTTCGGGTCCAGCAAATTGCTTTCCCCGGGCTCCAACCAACAACTAGGAGTCCGACACTTCCTACCATATAACATCTCATAAGGTGGCATTCCAATGCTCGCATGATAACTATTGTTATACGCAAACTCGACAAGAGGTAGGTGCTTATCCCACGAGCCACCATAATCCATCACACAAGCTCTGAGCATATCTTCGAGCGTTTGAATAGTCCTTTCACTTTGCCCATCGGTCTGCGGATGATAGGCTGTGCTCAGACGAACTTGAGTACCAAATTCCCGTTGAAAACTCTTCCAAAACTTGGATACAAAGTGAGCATCACGATCAGACACAATCGATAACGGGACACCATGTTTAGAAACCACTTCTTCAATATACAACGTAGCGAAGTTTTCCATAGGGGCAGTCTCACGAACCGGGAGGAAGTGAGCACTCTTTGTTAATCGATCGACAATAACCCATATCATATCGTGACCACGAGGCGTCCTCGGAAGTTTGGTCACAAAATCCATCGTAATGTGATCCCATTTCCACTCAGGGATCTCAAGTTGCTGAAATTTCCCGTAAGGCTTTTGATGTTCAGCTTTCACTTTAGCACACGTCAAACATTTCTGCACATACATCATCACATCGTTCTTAATACTGGGCCACCAATAAATCGGCTTCAAATCCGCATGCATCTTTGTGGCACCAGGGTGTACAGAATACTTAGTTTTGTGAGCTTCATCCATTACTAACTCACGATTGCCTCCATATAGAGGAACCCATATTCTACCTTTATAGGTTCGAAGGCCACGACTATTTTCTTCCATTTGGAGTCTATTCTTCTTCTTTTTCCCAATAGACTCAGCTTTCACATTGTCATCCTTTAACGCTTCAATTTGAGCTAATCGAATAGGTTCCAGTAAATTCGACTCCACTTTCGTAATCAATGCACATAACCTACTCTTTGCGTATCCCTTGCGACTTAAGGCATCAGCAACCACATTAGCTTTGCCTGGGTGATATTTAATCTCACAATCATAATCCTTTAATAACTCCATCCACCGTCGTTGTCTAACATTCATGTCCTTCTGAGTAAACACGTACTGTAAGCTCTTATGATCCGTATAAAGGGTACACTTCGTACCATATAGGTAATGTCGCCATAACTTCAGAGCAAAAACAACAGCAGCCAGCTCAAGGTCATGAGTAGGATAATTCCGCTCATGAGGCTTCAGCTGTCGAGAGGCGTAAGCGATAACTTTGTCTCGCTGCATCAATACACACCCTAACCCCGTGATGGATGCGTCACTATAGACAACTAAATCATCGGTTCCTTCAGGTAAAGCTAAGACTGGAGCTTCACACAACTTCTTTTTCAACGTCGTGAAGGCTTTCTCTTGAGCATCGATCCACACAAACTTCACACCTTTCTTCGTTAATTCAGTCATTGGCTTGGCAATGCGCGAGAAATCTTGAATAAAACGTCGATAATAGCCAGCCAAACCGAGAAAACTCTTAATTTCAATCGGAGTAACCTTCCCGTATAATAGACGTTGCACCGTTAGCCACTTCTACTTCTATAGGACATCGTAAGGAACTAGTAATCATGTCTAACTTAGGAGCAAACAAAGTAGACACAAAAGATTTGTTCGCACCAGAATCAAATAACACATTAGCAGGTTTTGAGTTAACAATAAGGGTAGCAGTAAACGACCGACCCTCTATCTCTAATGGACAATCGGAGTAACCTTCCCGTATAATAGACGTTGCACCGTTAGCCACTTCTACTTCTATAGGACATCGTAAGGAACTAGTAATCATGTCTAACTTAGGAGCAAACAAAGTAGACACAAAAGATTTGTTCGCACCAGAATCAAATAACACATTAGCAGGTTTTGAGTTAACAATAAGGGTAGCAGTAAACGACCGACCCTCTATCTCTAATGGACAATCGGAGTAACCTTCCCGTATAATAGACGTTGCACCGTTAGCCACTTCTACTTCTATAGGACATCGTAAGGAACTAGTAATCATGTCTAACTTAGGAGCAAACAAAGTAGACACAAAAGATTTGTTCGCACCAGAATCAAATAACACATTAGCAGGTTTTGAGTTAACAATAAGGGTAGCAGTAAACGACCGACCCTCTATCTCTAATGGACAATCGGAGTAACCTTCCCGTATAATAGACGTTGCACCGTTAGCCACTTCTACTTCTATAGGACATCGTAAGGAACTAGTAATCATGTCTAACTTAGGAGCAAACAAAGTAGACACAAAAGATTTGTTCGCACCAGAATCAAATAACACATTAGCAGGTTTTGAGTTAACAATAAGGGTAGCAGTAAACGACCGACCCTCTATCTCTAATGGACAATCGGAGTAACCTTCCCGTATAATAGACGTTGCACCGTTAGCCACTTCTACTTCTATAGGACATCGTAAGGAACTAGTAATCATGTCTAACTTAGGAGCAAACAAAGTAGACACAAAAGATTTGTTCGCACCAGAATCAAATAACACATTAGCAGGTTTTGAGTTAACAATAAGGGTAGCAGTAAACGACCGACCCTCTATCTCTAATGGACAATCGGAGTAACCTTCCCGTATAATAGACGTTGCACCGTTAGCCACTTCTACTTCTATAGGACATCGTAAGGAACTAGTAATCATGTCTAACTTAGGAGCAAACAAAGTAGACACAAAAGATTTGTTCGCACCAGAATCAAATAACACATTAGCAGGTTTTGAGTTAACAATAAGGGTAGCAGTAAACGACCGACCCTCTATCTCTAATGGACAATCGGAGTAACCTTCCCGTATAATAGACGTTGCACCGTTAGCCACTTCTACTTCTATAGGACATCGTAAGGAACTAGTAATCATGTCTAACTTAGGAGCAAACAAAGTAGACACAAAAGATTTGTTCGCACCAGAATCAAATAACACATTAGCAGGTTTTGAGTTAACAATAAGGGTAGCAGTAAACGACCGACCCTCTATCTCTAATGGACAATCGGAGTAACCTTCCCGTATAATAGACGTTGCACCGTTAGCCACTTCTACTTCTATAGGACATCGTAAGGAACTAGTAATCATGTCTAACTTAGGAGCAAACAAAGTAGACACAAAAGATTTGTTCGCACCAGAATCAAATAACACATTAGCAGGTTTTGAGTTAACAATAAGGGTAGCAGTAAACGACCGACCCTCTATCTCTAATGGACAATCGGAGTAACCTTCCCGTATAATAGACGTTGCACCGTTAGCCACTTCTACTTCTATAGGACATCGTAAGGAACTAGTAATCATGTCTAACTTAGGAGCAAACAAAGTAGACACAAAAGATTTGTTCGCACCAGAATCAAATAACACATTAGCAGGTTTTGAGTTAACAATAAGGGTAGCAGTAACTACCTGATCGTCGTCTTTTGCCTCCTCAGCCGTCATCTGGAAAGCACGGGCTTTGGCTTTGGAAGCTTCCGCTTTCTTTCCCTCATCTTTCTTCATTTGAGGACAATCGGCAATACGGTGCTTTGTATCTCCACATTTATAACATCTTGCTTTATCAGTGCATTCATCAAAAGTATGACCCTGTGCTCCACACCTATTGCACCTGCGGGTCTTAGCAGAACACTGACCAGAATGAAAAGCCTTGTAGCTAGAACACCATTTTCCATCCTTGTCTGTCTTTCCCTTATCAGAGGACGAAGATCCCTTGAACTTCTTACCAAAACGATTTGATCCACCAAACCTCCTCTTATTGCCAGACTTCTTCTCATCCTCTTTCTTTTCCACTTTCTTATCCGCAGCAAAATCATCATCAAGCTTTTTGGACTCTTTGATAGCTTCAGTTAGAGTCTTATGCTGCCTGCATATACCTCGATAACTCAGAGGCAAACCATCAACATAGCAAGCAACTTGATCTGCATCAGTTCGGAATAAATGACCCACGAACTTCATCTTCTCCATAAAGGAACGAGCATAATCACTGACTTTACCAATTTCAGCCGTCAAGGCACGAAACTCTTTCTCCATCTTGCGCTGCTCATGAACCCCAATATACTCCTCAATAAACTTCTGCCTGAAGTTAGCCCACGTGATAGCAGATACCATAGCTGGGGTCATCGAAATAGTAATACTTTTCCACCAATCTCGAGCACCTTCTTTCAACATTCTGCTTGCGCATAACACCTTCTTATCCTCGGGACAGTCACAAGCTTCAAAGACCATCTCAGTATCATCAAGCCATTCCATACAGCCTACTGCGTTAAGTGTTCCATTGAATTTCTGAGCTCCACACTTCTGAAAACTTTCGAACTTAAATCGAGGAGCTTGAACTACCTTAGGAGGAGCCACATCAACATTAACAGGGGGAACGACAACATTATCAACTGGTGGCTCAGTGTGGTGAGATGGCACTGAGTAGTTGCCATCAGTTCCTTCAGCATTCTCAGCAAGAGCGTTGTTCAGTTGCTCTTGAGTCTGTGCTAACTGGGCTTGGAGAGTCAGCACAAGATTGTACAGTTCAGCTGCATTAGGGATTTGCTCCACCACTGCTTCGTTAACCCTAGGCGGATTGCCGGGAGGTGGAGGCATAGGACCTAATGGGCCTGGCTGATTGACTGGGCGGGGAATTCCTCGATTTCTATTCGCATTAGCTGCAGCAGCAGCAGCATTGGCAGCATTAGAAGCACCTGCACCCGGATGGACAGGTGGAGTAACGCTAGCAGTAGCTCCGTCGCGTTGGATGTTGCGGTTGCGAGTATTAACCATTTTCCTTCAATAAAATGGTGGAGTCGATAAGCGCAAAATAAAACAAAAAGCTCGTTGAGATAAGGCTAAAACATATCATCGTAACGTAAACATCTCGTAAGCCCTATCACACTCGCACTCATCCCAACCCATCCTACATCACATGTCATCTCTAGCTAAGGCATCCTACGAGTACCTAGCATGCACATCTTAAGTTTAAGTCCAAATCCTATGGTCAATAGGCCTTGGTTCACTTAAACTACTTCTCTGATACCAAATTGTAACACCCGTTTCGTAAAAATATGGATTTCCAAAAATTTTCGCCTAACGGCGTTAATAGAGCGGAAACAGTTTATTAAAAACCTCAACTAAAGAAAAACAGTTGAGAAACATTGGTGGTGTTACTAATAGCATCAAATCAGTAATAAAAGAAATCCATAAGATTGCCCAACATAAAGCAATCATAACATAGTCATTACATAAATTCCATAAAAGGAAATCATTAACATTAAGTCTATGCGAAGCAATTGGGTAAACTAAAGCCAGCTTGATCATCTACCCATCTCTCGCCAAAGCTTCACACGTCATCTCACTGCTTATCCTGAGGGGTGTCAACACATTAAAAGAAACAAGTGTTAGCTATAAAGCTAAGTAAGATAACACCAGGTTTAAGCAAAACATTTCATCCATTTAAAACGTCACTTTAAACTTTACGTCATTTTAATTAGGCTTTCATATCATCACATAAGCATCTCCACATCACATATAAGCATAGAGTTCATGACCCTAAGCGTGCCTAATCAATTTCATCATATCATCTCATTCGTTAAGTTGTGACTAGGTCACCGTTAAGTTGTAACCGAAGTTACCGTTAAGGAAAGACAATGTCGATCCATGAGTAGCACGTTATGTTCATGACATTAGGTGGGTCATCAGGCCACCCGAAACTACTCGCCACATATGACTTGTTGCAAGGAGCCACCCGAGCAACTATTTTAACGTACCCTCCCACATACGGGCACTACGTACTCTCCCACATACGAGCACGACGTACTCTCCCACATACGAGCACGGTTTATACGTACCTATTACCACATCAGGCACGGGTTATGCATAACACTTAACATCTAATTAGCTCGAGCATTTACCACGTTTAGTTTAGGTTTCCACATTAATCCTAAACTAATCCACATCTATCATCTTTTCACGTTAGGGCCCTTAAAACGTGCACGTGTCATGGCAACCTAAAAAGGTCTAGTGTTCTAGATGAACAAGCCACATATACATGCACATAACAACATTAATCATCATACATCTCATCATTAATCATCGTTCGTCATATCATATCATATCGTAAAACATATCATCAAACATCGCATATCATATCATACTCATATCTACGGGGAAGCATTTTAGGCATAAGCATCATCATCACTAATCCCCGAGTACCTCCCATATTAACCCAACTACATTATAGGGTATACATTACCGTTACGGAGGTTATAGTTTATAAAACCATTTTCGTTGCACCCTCAGCGTGACAAAAGTAGTGTATCTTACCTGATAGTCGTATGTGCGCGCAAACAAAGCTAACAGTGCTTAATAGTAATCCCCGACACCTATCGTACATTAATATATAAAGTATAAGTCATTTGGGACCTTAAATGGACTTGAAAACGAACTTAGGTTCGTTCTTACGAACTTAGACTCACTGAACGAACTTAACCGCTTCCAAACGAACTTAGACCACAACAAACGAACTTAAGCAACCTCAAACGAAGTTAGAATACCTCAAACGAACTTAAACTTCGTTTGTAGGATGAACTTAGGCTTGAATCAAACGGACTTAAGTTTCAAAACAACTTAGACTTTCACTTCAAACGAATTTAGACATCTTTAGTTTCAAACGAAGTTAGAAAGCTTCAAACGAACTTAGGCTTTGTGTCAAACGAATTTAGTCATTCCCAAACGAAGTTAAACCACTCCAAACGAACTTAAAGTTCGTTGGATAGCTGCTGATCTCAGAAAACGAATTTAAGACACAATTTCGCCCAGAATTCATAAAACGACTTGT
Organism: Erigeron breviscapus; assembly: GCA_034093135.1. NCBI lineage: Eukaryota > Viridiplantae > Streptophyta > Magnoliopsida > Asterales > Asteraceae > Erigeron > Erigeron breviscapus. Next base: position 95,084,795 of record CM067168.1, on the reverse strand, counting down.
TCTTCGATTTTCCAGAAATCAATCGACTTGGGCTTCACCCAAAACACGTTTTTGACATTGTTAAACATATTTTGATCATAATGATCGATTACAAACTCGTTTGATGTCGTTTTGATCATTAATTTGCTTAAACATATTATAAACCCTAATTTATTAAAACTCCTTTATAAAATCAGATTTAATCCTTTATAAAACATCATTAGATCTGAAAATATCGACAACAAATCATTGATTACCTGTACGAATGACAGCCGATCCGATTCAATGCAAAACACACGATTTGATTGACCAAAACTTGAAGATTATGCTTAAGAATTCAAGAGAGAATTGAAGGAACTTTTGTATTTGTTTTAATTATGATTAATGGCTGCACAATTAATCTAGATTAGGCTAATCCCATGCCAAACCCGTTTTTAACTTTTCAACTTTGGCAAAATTGGTCCCTGGACTTCATATCGACTTTATTTCGCTTAAAAACATCTATTGGGGATACATATAACACACTAAAGCACTTTCGCACACTACAAAGGCCTTTTACACATCATTTAATCCACTTTATTGTCACTCATTAAAGATAATTAAATCATACATATAGGGCACATAAACATATAAACACGTAATTCCCTCATAACGTATCACGGACTTATAATTTGACCTAACGACGTTAGTCAACATAAACGATTAAGTTTTGGGATGTTACAGGTACTTCACAATTGACTTTTGATAATAAAAAATAAAACATTAATGAAAGTATCATATACGATTAATCATTGAGGGGGAAGGAAGAGGGTGGGGGGGGGGGGGGGGGGGTTCGGAACAAGGACGACATGCTTCGTACCCGCTTTGTACATGATAAAAAAATATCCTATTTGACATTTTGAAAGGCCGAAACCTGCCCATACCTGATAAGCTGTTCTCAATTTGGCTCTAAAACTTCCAGGTTTTGAATATTCAATCGAGCTTGGGTTTTACGGCCATACTAGTACTAGTTAAATTACTTGAACCCAATAATAATAGCTATTCACTATGTGTGAGAGAGAAAATAGAGAGGGAGAATACGAAGAGGGAGAATGGGTGAAGGTCAAAGACAGGAAAAAAACAAAAGCAAAGGAGTTCGAAGGCAAGGCTCCTCAGCCATTGGTTATGTTCTATGTCACTAACATACCAGAGGGATGCCGACCGTGGGACTTGGCCTCGGTTCTTAAAAAGTTTGGGGAGATTGGAGGGGTTTTCATCGCAAAAAAAAAAAAAAAAAAACAGAGAGGGTCTCAAGTTTGGTTTTGTTAGTTTCAGAGGGATAAAAGAAAGTAAGGAGATGGAGATAAGCTTAAACAAGGTCAAGTTGGGGAATTATACTTTAAAGATCAACGTAGCTAGGTACGCGGTGGAAAACCGGAAAATGGCGGAGAAAGGTAAAGAAAGGGTAGGGGTAAAGAGGAACCAGGAGAGGTTTTTCGAAGTGCCAGTTGGTGTTTCTAGATCTAACAACGTGGTTATTTCGTACCGGGATGCGGTGGCTGGTTCCATGAAAGAAGGGGGCAGAGAAAAGGAGATTGGGGTAGGTTCGAATATGATAGCTATGGAGGGATTTCACATAGGGCTTTGGTGGGCAGGTGTGTGGACGTTAATGTTCTTATTAATCTCAGAAGGTCAATTATGAAGATGGGTGTCAACAAGGTGGAACTAGTGTACCTTGGGGGCCTTAGTTGTTTGATTGCCTTTGAAGATGAAAGGATGTCAAGTGATTTTCTTTACAAAAAGAAGGAATGTAGAGAGTGGTTTTCTATTTTGGAGACTTGGACTGGACAGTCGCTGCCATTTGAACGCATTGCCTGGCTGGTCATAATGGGTGTTCCACTACACTTGGCGAGGGCGAAAGTGTCCAACATGATTGGGGAAAGATTCGGGAAGGTGGTGCAAAAATCGGTGGTGAGTGATGAAGACACTAATAAAACTATGGATAGAATAGGGGTGTTAGTTGGGGATGGTAAAAGTATAGAGGAGGAAGTCATTCTCAAATGGAATGATAAACGATATAGAGTGTGGATTTCTGAGGATAGAGGAGAATGGTGCCCAGAGTTTTCACGGAAAGAAGTAAAAGATGATTCGAATGATACATTGATGCTGGAAAAAGATGGGGAACCGGAGTTTGGGGTAGCCGGAAAGAAGGGTAGGTAAAGAGGAACCAGGAGAGGTTTTTCGAAGTGCCAGTTGGTGTTTCTAGATCTAACAACGTGGTTATTTCGTACCGGGATGCGGTGGCTGGTTCCATGAAAGAAGGGGGCAGAGAAAAGGAGATTGGGGTAGGTTCGAATATGATAGCTATGGAGGGATTTCACATAGGGCTTTGGTGGGCAGGTGTGTGGACGTTAATGTTCTTATTAATCTCAGAAGGTCAATTATGAAGATGGGTGTCAACAAGGTGGAACTAGTGTACCTTGGGGGCCTTAGTTGTTTGATTGCCTTTGAAGATGAAAGGATGTCAAGTGATTTTCTTTACAAAAAGAAGGAATGTAGAGAGTGGTTTTCTATTTTGGAGACTTGGACTGGACAGTCGCTGCCATTTGAACGCATTGCCTGGCTGGTCATAATGGGTGTTCCACTACACTTGGCGAGGGCGAAAGTGTCCAACATGATTGGGGAAAGATTCGGGAAGGTGGTGCAAAAATCGGTGGTGAGTGATGAAGACACTAATAAAACTATGGATAGAATAGGGGTGTTAGTTGGGGATGGTAAAAGTATAGAGGAGGAAGTCATTCTCAAATGGAATGATAAACGATATAGAGTGTGGATTTCTGAGGATAGAGGAGAATGGTGCCCAGAGTTTTCACGGAAAGAAGTAAAAGATGATTCGAATGATACATTGATGCTGGAAAAAGATGGGGAACCGGAGTTTGGGGTAGCCGGAAAGAAGGGTGGGAAGGATGAAGAAGTGGCAAAGTGTGATCACGCGAACGTCGAGGTGGTGCATGGGGATCCTAAGGGATCTACAATTGTTGAGAATGATGAAGCTTTTTTGGGGCCCAAGGAAAATTTTAAATTCTCGGAACCATGCATAAATTTGAATTCCTGCAATAAACAAAAAAGAACTATTATTAAAAAAATAAGGGGGGCAAGAAAGGAATTTCACAAAGTTTTAATGAAGGATGGGCTAATAATATAAATTTGTGTCTTTTTAGGCCCAACAAAAGACACAGATCTGATGAGATAGAGTTCGTGGAGGATCTCGTGGGCTTTAACAACCATGAGACAGTACATGAAAAGAAGTCAGAGGCAGTGGGTCATCAAGGGAGTCAAAATTGGGGATTCGGAAAAAGGGAGGTCCCATTTGATTGCGCTAATCAATCCGGAGGTCCCTTCCACCTCGGTGGATCTGGAAGCAGCCTCCCTACCTTTGTGCAGGGGTAAGGTCTGTCTACATCGTACCTCCCTCATAGCCCGACTTATGTCGGGATTGAGTACCTTGTTGTTGTTGTTGTTGTTGTTAATCTGGGAAGTCAGAAAAGGAAAGGTATCCAGTAGTTAACAATGAAAATGGTGGACAACAAACAACACAAGCTAACGATGTTGACTCTCCGCTTTCTATGGAGGGGGTTGAAGTCACAAAAACAATGGAGGTGGGAAGAGCGATCCGAATGGATTTAGAGGAGCATGTAGAATTAGTCAGAGAGGCTATCATCGGAGAAGGTATTAATGTTGTTCCCCAATGAATTTTTTATCTTGTAATATTAGGGGTATGGGGGGAAAGGAAAGGGTGAGTGGATTAAAGATATTAAGGTGACAGAAAAGGTTGAATTTTTGGCTTTACAAGAAGTTCAATGTCAAGGTATTGATGAAATTGTTGTTAGAAGGTATTGGGATAATTCATTGATGGGATGGGAACTAGTGGAGCCAGAAGGCAGATCGGAAGGCTTAGTATGTATGTGGGATACGGGGATTTTTACGAAACTTGACTGTGTGAAGGATAGAAACTTCATGCTTATAAAGGGGCGGTTAAAAGGATGTAGTGTAACGGTTTTTGTGATGAATGTATATGCACCCCAAGGATTAAGAGAGAAAAAATTATTATGGGATAAGATTAAGGAAATGAAAAGCAGGGATCATGGAGTGTGGTTTATCATGGGGGACTTTAATTCCGTCAGATTTCCTGAAGAAAGAAAAGGATCTAGATTTAATCAGGTTTGTGCTCGTAACTTCAACCTTTTCATTCATGAGGCTGATCTATACGAGTTCGAGATGAAAGGAAGCAGGTTTACATTCTTGAAGGGGGACGAGAAAGGTAAAAAATTCAGTAAAATTGACAGGATGTTAGTAGGAAAAGAGGTGATTGACAGTTAGCCAAATGCGTATCTAAGGGCACTCCCTAGGCGGTTGTCTGATCACACCCCGATATTATTGACAATAAAAGATTATAATTATGGGCCAAAGCCGTTTCGTTTCTTCAGCTCTTGGCTTGATAGACCGGAGTTTGACAATGTAGTTGGAGAAGCTCTGGAGTCTTTTGATTTTAGAGGCCCGTTCGATGTTAAGCTTATGTTGAAACTAAAACACTTGAGGTCTCATATACGTTCGTGGAGAGATAAAATCCGGGAGCAGGAAGGAGAGGAAAGGGATAAGTGTTTATCCGAAATGGAGGAGATGGATTCAATTATGGAGGAAAGAGAGCTTCTAGACGAGGAAATGTGGACTCGTTTAGAGTGCAAAAAAAGGATTGCTGAGATCGATGATTTTCAGTTTAAAGATCTAAAACAACGGGCCAGGGTGAAATGGGCCATGGATGGCGACGACAACTCAAAATTCTTTCACGGGCTTATAAATATGCGGAAGGCAACAAATTCAATCCCGGGTTTAACCGTGAACGATACCTGGGTGGAGAAACCGAAACAGGTGAAAAAGATTATTTTTGAATTTTTCAAGAATAAGTTTCAAGAAGAAAGGAAGGTCAGACCTGTAATATCTGATTGGGCTGGGTCGAGACTTAAGAATGAAGAGGCTGATAGTCTAATTGGGAAATTCAGTAAAGAGGAGATAAAAAGTGCGGTTTTTGGTTGTGGTAACGATAAGGCACCAAGACCAGACGGTTTTAATTTTAAATTTATCAAACGTTATTGGGATTTGATGGAAGCAGATTTTGTAAACATTCTGGAAGACTTTTATATGGAAGGAAAAATTAACAAAGGGTGCGGGTCATCCTTCATAGCACTTATTCCCACGGTTAGAGATCCGAGTGGCTTGAACGATTATAGACCAATAAATTTGATTGGCACGATTAGTAAGGTGATCTCTAAAGTTTTAGCTAATAGATTAAAGAAGGTATTGGGCTCTGTCATTGCTGGTAACCAATCAGCTTTCCTTAGTGGCCGGTATATTTTGGATGGGCCTTTAGTGTTAAATGAAGTCATTGCCTGGTTAAAGAAGAAGAAGAAAGAGGCGTTTATTTTAAAAATCGATTTTGCTAAGGCTTACGATAATGTTAACTGGGGTTTCCTTAACTCGGTAATGGTTCATATTGGTTTCCCTAGTAGGTGGTGCAAGTGGATTTTTGGGGTTTTATCTTCAGCAAGATCCTCGGTCCTTGTTAATGGGTCGCCTACATTCGAATTTCAATGTCAAAAAGGAATGAGGCAGGGAGACCCGTTATCTCCCTTCCTGTTTCTCTTGGTTATGGAGGCTTTTTCGGTTCTAGTTAATGAGGCCTGTACAAATGGGGTGTTGAATGGTATCTCTTTGGACAAAAACGGCCCTACCATTTCGCATCTCTTGTATGCGGACGATTGTGTTTTGGTGGGTAATTGGGAATGTGAAAATGTTATGAATGTGGTGAGAGTTTTGAGATGCTTCTACTTGAGCTCTGGTCTAAAGATTAATTTGGGGAAATCTAGTTTGTTTGGAATTGGAGTGGAGGCCAGTGAGATCAGCAGAATGGCGGAATTAGTTAAGTGTCAGCCCGGTTTTTTACCATTTATTCATCTGGGAATATGGGTGGGTGCAAATATGAATAGAGTAGCTAGTTGGAGTTTCATTTTTGACATATTCGAAGCAAGGCTGTCCAAGTGGAAGGCAAAGTGCCTGTTTAGTGGGGGGCGTCTAACTTTGATCAAGGCGGTTTTAGAAAGCTTACCAACTTACTATTTTTTTTTACCATTTATTCATCTGGGAATATGGGTGGGTGCAAATATGAATAGAGTAGCTAGTTGGAGTTTCATTTTTGACATATTCGAAGCAAGGCTGTCCAAGTGGAAGGCAAAGTGCCTGTTTAGTGGGGGGCGTCTAACTTTGATCAAGGCGGTTTTAGAAAGCTTACCAACTTACTATTTCTCTATCTTCAAGGCTCCAGCAAAAGTTATTGAGAGGTTAGAGATGATAATTAGAAGATTTTTGTGGGGGGTTCAGAGATGGAAAGGAAGATTCATTGGGTCTCATGGGACGTTGTGGCCACACCAATTAACAGGGGTGGACTCGGGTTGTGTAGACTTAAAGAGATGAATATTGCATTGCTAAGTAAGTGGGTGTGGAGGTATAAAACCGAGACAAAGAGTCTATGGAGGGCTGTTATCAAGACGATCCATGACACAAAAAAGTGTTGGACTGTAGTACCCATAAATCGCTATGTCACAGGGGTGTGGAAAAATATCGTGTCGACTATTGATAGCGTCAAGGTGGCAGGACGGGGAATCAACCAGGTTCTAAAAGGGAAGGTTGGAGACGGAAATAATATCAGGTTTTGGTTGGATGTGTGGAGCTGTGATGAACCATTGAAAGATCGATTTCCTCTACTGTTTAAACTGGAAATGGAAAAAAGATGCACAGTCAAGGAAAGATATAACTCTATTAGCAACGAGTTCCCGAGATTGTGGAAATGGTATAGAGAACCAAACTTGGGACATGAAAGTGATGAGTGGAATGACATGAATGACTTGCTGATTCAACAGGTAATATGTAACACAGAGGATCGGTGGGAATGGAACGGGGCTAATCATAAACTTTTTTCGGTGGGGGCTGTCAAAGAATTTTTGTTGAGTGCAAAAGATTTTAGCAACAATTTTGTTCTCGAATGGTCTAAATGGGTTCCAAAAAAGGTGAACATGTTTGTGTGGAGAGCAGCTATGGAAAGGGTCCCGACCCTTATGGCGCTCAAGCTTCGCAAGTGCTATTTTGAGGATACCAGGTGTGCACTCTGTGGTGACGGAGACGAGACAATCGAACATTTGTTATGCTCGTGCGGGATTGCAACTGTGATTTGGAATTCCATCAGTTATTGGTGTAATGTCAACCCATTTTTTGTCTTTCATGTTAAAGATCTTGTGACCATCCATGAACAGGTGGGTCTAGATGGAAGGAAAAAGGAGGCTTTCAAAGGTATTGTGATGGTGGCATGCTGGTGTATTTGGTTGGCCAGGAATGACAAAAGATTCTCGAGAAGTAACATGAATGCGGTTGGGATTTTCCAAAACATTAAGTCTTTGGGGTTTTTATGGTACAAGAATAGATCAAAAAATAGATGCATTACTTGGGAGAACTGGTATAGATTTGAATTGATGTAATTACATTGTATATTGGTAATGCTTGCCTAATTTGGGGAGCATGTTATGAATAAAATTGACCTTTCAAAAAAAAAATACTAGTTATATTATATTATATATATACTAAAAACCAATATGTATTGTACAAGTTCATTTGCTTAAAGTACAACACTTACTTACTCTTATTATTTTTTCACTTTTAACCCTTAAAATTTTTATGTTTTAGCTTTTAACCCCTAATAATTTTTTATTTTCGTTTTACCCTCTAAAGTTTCTAATTTTTTACTTTTGTCCTCATCTTTTGAGTTTTGTCTTTTTTCACCCTTTTAAAATTTATCTTTTAACTTTTACACCCTATCAAAAATTTAACTTTCATTTTTTTTGACACCAAAGTTTTCGGTTCTCAAGTTTTTATAAAACAACTTCCACGTAAGTATTTATTAACTAACTTTTACGTAAATTTTCACACATCATGCACAAAAGATATGAAACGGTATAATATACGAACAAAAATGATATTTTGACGCTCGTCGCAACGCGCGGGCAGTAATACTAGTAGTTTACTGTTAATATTAAATATGATTGGATGCAAATTAGCAAATGTCATTTAGTCCAACAATGTCAAAACTAAAGCCCATATGGGGAAAAGATTTAGCCCAGTAAGTTAAAAATGTTAACTATGATCCATTCCCATTCTAACAGTGCCTCTGTGTCTGAGATTGTTTTTTTATAAATATTTTTTTTCGAACATTCAATCGGTATACGACATCAGGAAACCTCATCATATAACGGTGAAGTCTTGCACGTACCCTAGACAACGAGATGTTGACCAAGAAGAGGGAAAAACCCCAAGGTCTTGCCATCCCAAGGGATCAAACTCAAGACCTTAGGTAAAACCGGGAGTGTCTCTGACCAGTTGGGCTGACCTTCATTGGCTTTTATAAATATTTATTTATCAATTTTCAACTATTTAATTCATCAAGGTCATATTACATCAATAACTACATTACTCGCCGTTTCCGACGCCACCACCAGCGCTCCACCACCACTTGTCACCGTCACCACCGACGCTGCCATCACATTGCCACCACCGCCGCCATTACCACCGCTCGCCAGCACCACCCATTACCGTCAGCACCGTTACAATTACACCGTTGCATAATGCGGATACCATTCTAGTATTTATTTATTTAAATAAATACACAGATTCATTTATTCTGGCTATAAAAGTTACTCCCTCCGTCTCATTTTAAGTGTCCTAATTTGACTTTCAAAGTCTTTTTCATTAAACTTTGACCGTAATTATTTTTAGTTGTGAAGGAAAAAAAAACCATTTGCCCTGAAATTTATTAGTACATAAGGTTACATAATGTTGCAGTACGGATGATATCCCTTCTTGTTTGTTGTTTAAAACTTTAAAATACGTCATTAAGCAGATTATAAAAAAATTATAAAATAATCCCAAACGCCATAGTGTCGATAAACGAGTTATGTTGCTTGTATTACTCGACCTCAAACTACATTTTAATGAACTTCATTTACTAAAACTTGTTTAATGAACTTATCTCTCTTTAAAATGAACTAATAAATGACACGTGGATATTAATTATTTTTAATCCGATCATTTCAAAGTCATTATCACAATAAAAATAAAAATTAACTTATCTTCTTTTTTAAAAATCGATCAGATTTTATCCAATTTTAACATTATAAACACACATTACATCACACGTATTTAACAATTTCTAACACGTCTCCTCATTTTAAACGAATATTCTCTAGAAAATTCATCACTTCACAAACACAATATATATTACAACACACAATAAAAACATAAAATTTCAATAGCATTTTACAAATACTAATAATAATGGCAATGGATTACAAAACACTGATTATATCAGTATTTCTGTATGTATCGATTGTATCATTATTATTATTATCATCATCAGCTACTGCCGCTAGATTTGTGCCTTCATTATCAATTGTTGAAAAATCAGTAAATAATAGGGCTAATATTTTTGATAATTCAAAATATGGATTGCTTCAGCTTAATAATGGACTTGCTCAGACTCCACAGATGGGGTAATTTGACTTTTCTTTGACTTATTTTGACTTTTTTTAGTGTTCATTTCATCTGTTTAATTATATCTATATATATGTGTGTATATATGTGTATATATTGAATGAATGTATGAATGTGTGGAATTGGAATGAACAGATGGAATAGCTGGAATTTCTTTGCTTGTGATATAAATGAGACTCTTATAAAGGAAACAGGTTAGCAGGCTTTTTTTTTTTAAAAAAAAATTTTATTTTTATTTTTATATTGTTGTTGTTAAGGAGTGTGTGATTTTGTTATTTGAATGTGAGTGTTGACTATAGTTGACTTGATAGGTTATTAGTATGGCTATAAACAAACCAAACGAAGCTCATTCGTGTTTGTTCGTTTAAGTTTAGTTGAACACACGAATGAACACGAACCTTGAACTAACGGAACGTAATTTTGTGTTTGTGTTCGTTTGTTTAAGTGAACAAATGAACGCAGAAACACGAAAGATTCTTGTTAATTAACTATTAAGCAAATAATCTCTTTCATGTTTGTTCGTTGAACTTAACGAACAGGAAATGTTGTTCGTGTTCGTTCATTGAGTAAGTAAACGAGCTTCCCGCCAACATTTTTGCAAACTGTTTGTGAAGGCTGTATTGATTTACAGCCCTTGTTACTAGACTAAATTGATTAATTGTATTATTTATGATTTATGATATTGTTAATTAACTATTAAGCAAATAATCTCTTTCATGTTTGTTCGTTGAACTTAACGAACAGGAAATGTTGTTCGTGTTCGTTCATTGAGTAAGTAAACGAGCTTCCCGCCAACATTTTTGCAAACTGTTTGTGAAGGCTGTATTGATTTACAGCCCTTGTTACTAGACTAAATTGATTAATTGTATTATTTATGATTTATGATATTTTATTAAATGTGGTTAGGTTGATGAAAATGTATAATGAATGTTTGGGTTGCTTAGTTTAGTGCGGTTCCGTCTCAGGTCAAAGTGTATCAAAGTTTATCCACCTTTTATCACATGTAGCTGTTGTGTGTATCAATATGCTTCCAATCAGTTTTTATGTATTTATAATTATAATTTGCTATGTATCGGAATTTTTATAACCTCTAGATCTATACGGCTGTTAGGATGACTACATAGCTGGTAAAAATCTTACACAAATGATAAATTACCAGCTACTACTACTTGATGAGATTACTAGATACTTACAATATCAATAATTCAAAGTTTGTTACACAAAAAGGTGGTTTGGTAGTAGGATACACACAACAATATTTTGTGATAACCTGGATACATCTCCATACATTTGACCATTTTTTAAAAGAATATCAACAATTTCGCGTGTTCTGATGGTACTATATTTGACCATTGTCTATAAAAATTCAGTTGTTACTCTTGCAAGTCACAAACAACATTCAACATTACTATTTTTGATTTTGTTTAAGGTATAATATAGTTGGAACTGATTAAAATGAATTCAACATGTGTATTAATAGCATTGTTTAAAAGATGAAATTGTGTTTGCCGTAGTTAATATGGTTTTTACCGTTCGAGATCTTGCTATGCATGTAATAGGCAAAAGGAATTAAAGTGGCACTGCTAGTTTATGCGATTTTCGTGCAGGACACTGACATGATTGTTCTGTTTGGCAGCTGATGCACTTATCACGACTGGATTGGCTGATCTGGGATATAATTATGTTAATATTGGTACTCAATAACATGTACTTAATGATTCTTGTTATTGGTGGTTGAGTCTTGTGACTTATATATCTTCCCTAAAAACAGATGATTGTTGGGAAGCATTGTCACGAGATGAAAAGGCAAGTCAAAACAACATTCAACATTACTATTTTTGATTTTGTTTAAGGTATAATATAGTTGGAACTGATTAAAATGAATTCAACATGTGTATTAATAGCATTGTTTAAAAGATGAAATTGTGTTTGCCGTAGTTAATATGGTTTTTACCGTTCGAGATCTTGCTATGCATGTAATAGGCAAAAGGAATTAAAGTGGCACTGCTAGTTTATGCGATTTTCGTGCAGGACACTGACATGATTGTTCTGTTTGGCAGCTGATGCACTTATCACGACTGGATTGGCTGATCTGGGATATAATTATGTTAATATTGGTACTCAATAACATGTACTTAATGATTCTTGTTATTGGTGGTTGAGTCTTGTGACTTATATATCTTCCCTAAAAACAGATGATTGTTGGGAAGCATTGTCACGAGATGAAAAGGCAAGTCAAAATTAATATACCTTTTGCTAATTGCTACTTTATTTTTTTCTGGTAAACTTTCACCATTATAGTAATCTGTCATGAATCATGATATTATCTATGAAAACTACCCCTAAGCGTTAAACCCTCCACAGAACCTTTTTCCTGTGCATATGAATTTGGATACATATATATTAGTACTACTAGTTTCAAATGTTGTAAAGTTCATAGGAAACCCAGTCGAGTTCGGTTGTTAAAATAATAATTTTACTGGCTGGTTATGCAGGGACTGTTAGCTCCTGAATCAAGAACATTTCCATCTGGGATTAAGGCTCTCGCTGATTATGTACATGAAAAGGGCCTCAAGCTTGGTATCTATTCTTCTGCAGGGTACTATAAGATCCATTAATTCTTATAACTATCTTACGTGTTGTTCTTGTAACTGATTTTGTTTCATGTTCTAGTGTTTTCACTTGTCAAGTACGACCTGCTTCACTTTTCCATGAGAATGATGATGCGGCAACTTGGGCTTCCTGGGTAAGTTGTGATGCGGCCTGCCAAAAAAAAAAAATCCAAAACTTCAAATCTTTGTATTATAATTCGTGTTATGATGTTGTATAGGGCGTGGACTACTTGAAGTATGACAATTGCTTCAATCTTGGCATCAAGCCGATTGATAGGTTTGTTTTCATCATCCGATTTTCATTTTTGTTATTTTATAACTTCTGGAAATTGTTTGTTGTTTAATATACTGGCGTATATTTATAGATATCCACCAATGCGGAATGCTCTGAATTCAACAGGACGGGAAATCTTTTATTCCCTTTGTGAATGGTAATGAATCGTTTCTGCCCATATAAGATTTTGAGTATTTTCAACACAATTAGGTGAAATAATTGGATTTCCCTACTCTGGCAGGGGTGAAGATGATCCTGCTCTATGGGCAGGCAATGTTGGAAATAGTTGGAGAACAACAGGTGACATCAATGACACATGGGCAAGGTTCAAACTTTTTTGCAATGACTGTTATATGGACGTGTGGTTAACTGCTGTTATTTGTTTTTTGGAATAGTAGTCGTAGTAATAGGATAGTTAATGTGGCCCTTATGGCATATTAGCCCGAAGTATCTCATGTAATTCACTGTTGTCTTTTCGGTTCCTTACCGAAAAGCTTAATAAATATAATATTTTTGTTCAAAAAAAATAAAACAAAACTGATGTTATTTGTTTACCTATTGATTGATTTAAATTTCTCTCCAGTATGATTTCTATTGCCGATCTCAATGACAAATGGGCATCCTATGCAGGACCTGGTGGATGGAATGGTAGGAATCAGTGTTGTAGAATATTCATCCATTCTCTGCCAATCAATAACCTTGGAGTAATTATTCTTCATTTTAAACTAAATGCAGATCCTGATATGTTAGAAGTTGGTAATGGAGGCATGACTTTTTTGGAATACCGATCACATTTTAGCATATGGGCTTTGATGAAGGTGGTGTTTTCTCTTTTCACTTCTCTTCTGCTTTGTTTGAATAGTTCTTTGTAAGAAGTTCATGCATTTATTTTGATTGAAGATTTCTCGAATGTGCAGGCTCCACTTCTTATAGGTTGTGATGTCAGGAACATGACTGCAGAAACATTTGAAATTTTAAGTAATAAAGAGGTGATTGCTGTTAACCAAGGTAATCTCCAAATTTGATGTTGTTTGTTTGTGTATGGATAACAGTAACTGTACGCAGTCTTTCTTTTCTTAGAAGTAATTTTTGTTCTATTTTGCAGATCCACTTGGAATTCAGGGAAGAAAAGTTAGCACTTCAGGAACAGATAACTGTCTCCAGGTAAAGCAATATGTATTTTGATATAGATGAAAGTGAAACTCGTCTTTCTAGTCATTTATTGCATTTAATATGTAATTCCTGTTGTTGCCGCAAACATATGTGATCTAGACCGAATCTCCGACTATAGATACTAGAAAGGATTATTTATATCTAAGCATGTAGTGTAGAACAGTCAAGTCTGTAGATAGATAACATGATAATTAGTTAACTACCCATGTGAACCTTAAAGTTGGGCTCAAGCTTCTATCCCGCATAAATTCTTTTGGTTAATGTCGTGTAGGGGTGGGATTGGGTGAATTGGGGAATGGGTTCTGGTCTTAACGGATATATTTTGCTACAGATCGAAGTGGGTTGGGTTGCCCAGAACACTACTTACCCCAGAAATTTGGACTTTTTTCAGATATTCGCTGTTTCAAATATGGTTACAAAAAATAGTCATATTTCTGTAATGATCTAAATTTGAAGGAAATCGTATTTGCACTTTGAGAGGTGCTTTATGCTTTAAATAAAACACTTCGAGCGATGTGCAAATAAACACTCTTAGTGACTTTTGACACGGTATTTAGCTATACTTTTCTTTTTTACGCAATTAATCTATTTAGGATGGAGGTATTGGCATCATATGGCTCATATGGGGTGAGTCGATAGGTATCCAATTGTGGTACGGGGCTAGGTTCCCCCCATTACCTTTTTTTTGGTCTTACCAGAACCAACAATTGATCTGGATAACTGTTATCCCCAGTGATTTCTCGATTAACTGAACCGGGAAAAAGTTAACTGGTTCTTTTGATTTAGTTGTTGGTAACAGAATATGCCGAAACGGTACTAAAAATTTACTGATCTCCCGTTAACCATCAACGGAAAGCTCTGTACTCCTCGTAGAGTCAAATGGTAATAGAAGGGAAATATAAATAGATAAAGACCCATTACCTAGGATTTTTGGTACCTTGGGTTCATCCTTTTTTGTTATGGAACAATACTTTTCCCACTTCATTTCCCGTGTGGCATAACAGATTGATGTGTTTGAGCCACATCTAAACTTGTCTTCAGGTTTGGGCCGGGCCTTTGTCTGGAAAACGTTTTGCTGTCGTTCTATGGAATAGGTGTTCAGAAGCTGGAATGATTAAAGTTTCATGGGATACAATTGGACTCGAGTCCTCTGCTAGTGTTTCTATACGAGATCTGTGGAAGGTAAATACTTCTTCTCAAAATAATCCAATTGCTGTTGTATATTATCCAAAATTCCTTAGCTTGTGTATGCATTTCAGCATCTAGTTCTTTTGTCATGAGAAATAGCTCTAATTTTTAAGTTCTAAAGGTCCAATGTTCCCATCAGCCAATGTTCTCTACATATCTCAGTTAAATAGTTTCATTCAAGTCTTAGTTATGTAAATCTCTAATCTCCAACTCAGAACATTAATCAAATGAATGCTTTCCGGTTTCCATAAAAAAAGCTAAAACGTCTCTGATTGATCATTCAGTTTCATTACATCATATAAATTTCTAGAAGATTAGGTATGCATAATCGGATTTCTTCACTTGACTTCTTGGCATACTCAAGAAATCTTAAAGCAAAAATGCAATCTAGTCAATTGTTTCCTTAACGGTTGATAATCAGTTTCTTTGATAGTTGATTCACTTGGACTGGATTGTCTCAAAGTTGTTTTATTTTTCTTTAGTTGGCACTTGGCAGTACCAACCCTTTAGTTATAAATGGGTCCATAGGAGTTATAGATGTATCCAACACCTCAAATAGCTTGAAAATCCACCAAAAAGAATATATGATGTATAAGACCTCTTGAATTGCTTTATTTGAATTCTTAAATTATTTTCATAATAATAGAGTTTTATAAATCATTTTTAGGAGTATGTATTTGAAATACTTGTTTGAAAAACGTTGAAAGTGATTATGGGTCAACGCGACTTGTAATAGAAGTTTACCCAAATGTAGTAACTCTTGGCCCACTCTGCCTGACCTCTCCATTTGGCCACTCTAGTTTTTAACTTTCTATCATGGATTTGGAAATTACATGCTGACCATGCAAACTTGATTGGTTTGCAGCACAAAGATGTAGTGGCAGATGCAGTTGCATCGTTTGAGGTTCCAGTAGATGCCCACAGTTGTGAGATGTTTGTTTTAACTCCCACATTGTCTCGTGTATAAGTCTGAACGAAGTGACAATTCAAAAACCTATGGGCTCCTCCTCTCTTTGGAATAATAAGGGGTTGTTTATATATCAATAATGCCTGTCTTGTGGACAGTTCCTTGAAATAGTGTGGTGAAAGTTTTTTAGCGCAGGTCTTAATAAGAATGAGACCATTCAGAAATATAGAGAAGATGGCACAAGGGTATGGCAGATGCTTGAAGCTGAAGAGTTCACAAAACTTAGTTGGGTTTTTGATATCAACGTGAGCTGTTAATTAGTGAGTTAATCATTAGAGTTAAAAATGCCATAGCTTATAGTTCAGTTCTTGTCTACAGTCTAAACCATCCTTGAAATGTCAAAGTTAGCGAATGTTAACTAATGTTAATGAGGAAATTTTTAGTGAATGGTTGTTTCTTTTAATCTTTCTGCCTTGGAGTGGAGCTCGGAATCTTGGTTGTTAATTTGCCTATTAATGGCTGTTGATACGTAAATTGCATTTAGTCTTCATTAATATGTAGTATATTCTCGATTTAATATATTAGCTTTTCACTAATTTTTGATTACATTGTATAATATATAGCTTAAAATCAATGATTCTATTATATTATCGTATATAGATTGTAATATTAATTTTTGTAAAAACTTGGAAATCCTTAAATTTATACAGCTTAAAATCAATGATCCTATTATATTATCGTATATAGATCGTAATATTAACTAAACTACAACTATATATTTTAAGAGTTAACTATTATCTTAATTATAAGTTAGATATTATTATTCATCTGTCATAATTCAATCCGATGTCCATAAAGTTGCCATTTAATGATGTGTGTCAACAACCTAAAGGAGAAAAAGGAATAATCACTTAGTCACTTGTCATTAAATTAATATTGGTCTCCATTTCATTGCAAATAGTTAATGCGTAATCGCTAAATATTTGGAAGTACTTTGTGACACTATACTTTCAATCAGCTTAGTCAAAATCGGCTTTTAAGGTGTGCTGTATGACACTATATGTAAACTATGGTTCGGGAAAAGATTTTCTGACCTGGTTACTCAATCATATGATAATAGTGGTGGAAGTGGAGGATAGTGGCACAATATGGTTAAAAATGAGTGGAGTAAGAAGTTTGGGTATGGTTTTTTAAGTATGGGTAGAGAACAGTTTGGTCGGATTGGGCAAACCGATGATATTATCAGACGATTGTTTTGAATTTTGAAATCAAATTGGTGATTCGTCAAGTGTGAGACGATGATTGATAATTATATAAATATTTGGTTAAAAGATAAGGGATTCACAAAGAGTTTAAAACAAATATGTTTTCATGGTATTCAAAACGTAATTGATATTAACTTTGTGAATAAATATTTAATTTTTATGGAACCCGTCTTTAACACACTTTTTCTACATTTTCAATTATTGTTGTAGTTGATATTAACTGTGTGGATAAATTTCCTCAATAATTATTTAATTTCTCTTAATATTTAATTTAATGTGATAATCTGACTTAATTCTTATCCAATTTTATTAAAACAATACTACTAAACTAAGCCGCGGTTTTCCCGCGGGATAAAAATCTATAGTCAACTAAAATTGGTTAATTTAAATTTACAATAACATAAATGTCAACATAAATGTTATGTTGTTACAATGTAACACTTATCATTTTTATAACATTTTTTGTAAAAAATTCTATACATTCTACTAAATTCTATTCAATATAATATCTTTACTCTTTAAAAAACGAGCATGGTACCCGCGCAATGCGGCGGCAGTGGTGGGGAAGGCGGTCTAGTGGTGTCGGTGATGAGACTATTCGTGGTGGTGGCGGTGAAGTGGTGTAGGTTAATGTAATTGTGATAGTGGATTTATTAGAAGATAAGGGCTTAAAGTGTTAATTATTAAATTAAAAGTTTATAGTGTAAATTAATTTATTTAGGGCTAAATATAAAAAATCAAGGCAATTCTGGTAATTCAAAGGCAGAATTACTTAAAATAAAAAAGTGGATTCTCTTTATTAGGTAGTATAGATATAGATTTTATTAAATTATATTTTTTATAAATTAGCCCGCGGTTCCCGCGGGATAAAAAGCTAGTATTCGTATAAATACCATCTGATAACAATAAAAACACAATTTTTAATAATTTAAATATGAAAAAATATGCAAAAGAAAAAAAAAAGATGATAAGAGTATAACTGTATAAGTGTTATTCATCTCCCGAAAACCTAGATTCATTCACGCCTCTGCCCTCTACTCCCCTCTATACTACGTACAGTGTCTAACCCACTTTTTTTCTTTCAAATCTCCCGAAAACCTAGATTCATTCTCGCCTCTGCCCTCTACTCCCCTCTATACTACGTACAGTGTCTAACCCACTTTTTTTCTTTCAAATCTCCCGAAAACCTAGATTCATTCTTACCGCCTCTGCCCTCTACTGCCCTCTATACTACGTACAGTGTCTTTTTTTTTTTTTTTTTTTGAACGGCCAACAAAGATATTTATTATTAACAAAAGTTACAATACAAAAATAAAGACAGACTATTGATTATACAAGCACCATGGTATATAGATGCAACCCAGTTAAACTAATGCCAAGTTATAGCCCAATACTTAATAAGTCAAAGACTTTCCATTGCTCCCATGAAATTGTCTCCAATTTGGCTCTATTTCTTACCCATAAGAAAGTCATTACTTTGATTTGTTCCAACAAGTTGTCCATTATGAAGTGCTTATGGTTAAATATGATTTCGTTCCTTGTTCTCCAAATAACCCATACACCGGAGAGGATTATCGCATGTAATAGCTTTCTCCACTTGGTTGATCCAACAGAAAAGGTCTTGGTTGATCCAACAGAAAAGGTGGGGGATTGTATTAAATCTTTAAAACCAAACAAGACGGGTTCTGGAATTCTGCACCAGTTTGCAATATAACGCCATGTCTCCTGTGCCACACTACACGATACAAAAAGATGCTCGGCGGTCTCAACATACAACCCGCAAAAGGTACAGCATGTTGAGGTAACATTGACGTTTCGCCTTGCCAATGCAGCTAGTGTTGGAAGACGTTCCAAATCAGCCCGCCATGCTAAAAAAGATACTTTGCTCGGTATCCAGTTATTCCAAAAAAACTTATACTCGTGAACCGATCTGACTTGAGCTTCCATTTTCTTCTTAATGCTTTTTACTGTGAAAATCGCATTTCGGTCTAAAGCCCAACACCATCGATCTGCATTACCAGAAAGGGTACAAGACAAGAGTATCTGTGATAAATTATTAAGCTCATGGAGCTCAACATTACCAGTTGGTAGTCGATTCCATTCATAGTTAATCCGAATTCCATTGTGGTCACGTGATAGCCTGCTTGAAACCTTGCAATCTTTACAAGTTTCCAATTTGAACAAATGTGGAAACTTGGTTAATAGTGGTTCAGAATCTGCCCATGGGTCTAGCCAAAAAAGTAAAGAGTTTCCATTGCCTAACACCCCTTTGATCAGGCTCCCAAAGTCAAGGTTGTATCTTGCTAAGAGTTTGATCCCTTTGCATATGTTATTCCAAGGCCCCGATATGGATAATTTCATTGGAATTGGACACCAGGCTCTAGAATTGTGGTGGATTGACCATATGACCCGCCTCCATAAAGCATTGTTTTCTACCTTAAATCTCCACCACCATTTTGACAACATAGCTCGGTTAGAATCAAGAAGTGATCCTAGCCCGAGACCACCAAACTCTTTGGAAGCAATTGCCTTATCCCATTCTACCCAACAAATTTTATGTTGATCTTCACCACCCCCCCAAAGAAAGGTACGTCTTATACGGTCAAGTTGCTCAATGACCTGAGATGGCGCCCGATATAATGAGAAAAAATAAGTGGGGAGTGCATTAAGGACAGACCTGATTAGAGTCAGACGGACCACCATAGGAGAGAGATTTTGCCTTCCATATAGAGAGTCTTGATTTGAACAAGTCTATAATCGGTTTCCAATGTTTCACCAAATTCATATTTGCACCAACTTGTAATCCTAGATATTTAAACGGGAAGGTTCCTATCTTGCATTTCAAAACATCGGCCATTGATGAGAGCTCAGAGGTATTACCCCCAATCCCATAGAGATTGCTTTTCTTGAAGTTTATCTTTAAACCCGAAACAAAGTATAAGCATCTCAATATTCTGCCCAAATTTTGGATATTACTTCTACTCCATTCAGCAAGGAAAACGACATCATCGGCATAAAGAAAATGAGTAAGACCGGGCCCATTTGATGTGCACTTGAGACCTCTATAAATCCCAGCGGACACAGCTCTCTTAAAAGACGCAGAAAAAGCCTCCATGGCAATAATAAATAAGTAAGGAGATAACGGATCACCCTGACGAAGGCCTCTTTGAAAGGAGAACTCAGTAGTGGGGGAGCCATTCACCAGAACTGAAGCAGAGCCCGACACTAAGATTGCTCGAATCCAATTGCACCATTTTTGGGGAAAGTTCATTTGAAGCATAATGCTGACAAGGAAGTTCCAGTTTAAAGAATCAAAAGCTTTTTCCATATCGACTTTGAACACAAGCCCCACAGATTTGGTCCTCTTCATCCAAGATATCATTTCATTTAGAATTAACGGGCTATCCATTATGCTCCGATTAGAGAGATAAGCGGATTGCTCTTCAGAAATCAGCCCAGAAATGACAGATTTTAAGCGATTGGCGAGGACCTTGGATAGTATTTTGTTAATGCATCCAATCAAGGATATTGGGCGGTAATCATTCAGCCCCACCGGATCTTTGGACTTAGGAATAAGAGCAATGAAAGCAGAAACACAACCCGGAGTTATTGATTCTTTGTGATAGAACTCAGAAAAAAACTTTAAGAAATCATCTTCATCCAAGATATCATTTCATTTAGAATTAACGGGCTATCCATTATGCTCCGATTAGAGAGATAAGCGGATTGCTCTTCAGAAATCAGCCCAGAAATGACAGATTTTAAGCGATTGGCGAGGACCTTGGATAGTATTTTGTTAATGCATCCAATCAAGGATATTGGGCGGTAATCATTCAGCCCCACCGGATCTTTGGACTTAGGAATAAGAGCAATGAAAGCAGAAACACAACCCGGAGTTATTGATTCTTTGTGATAGAACTCAGAAAAAAACTTTAAGAAATCATCTTCATCCAAGATATCATTTCATTTAGAATTAACGGGCTATCCATTATGCTCCGATTAGAGAGATAAGCGGATTGCTCTTCAGAAATCAGCCCAGAAATGACAGATTTTAAGCGATTGGCGAGGACCTTGGATAGTATTTTGTTAATGCATCCAATCAAGGATATTGGGCGGTAATCATTCAGCCCCACCGGATCTTTGGACTTAGGAATAAGAGCAATGAAAGCAGAAACACAACCCGGAGTTATTGATTCTTTGTGATAGAACTCAGAAAAAAACTTTAAGAAATCATCTTCAATCCATTCCCAACATGCTTTAATGAAAGCTAGGTTGAAGCCATCAGGACCAGGAGCACGATCCCCATCACAGTCATTAAGAGCTGCTGCTATTTCCATTTTCGTGAATGGGCGGGTCAGCCCCCATGAATCCAAATCCGAGAGCATGGCGAGATTGTTACACACAAGTGATGGTCTGTGTGAAACAGGCTCAGTGAATCGCAGCTGAAAGTGCATCTTAACATGCTGTTTGATAAGGGCCGGGGAAGTAACCCAGGCATTATCAATAAAAACCCCATGAATACGGTTATTTGCGGTGTTTGCATTGATGATTCCATGAAAGTAGCTTGAGTTTTCATCGCCTTCTGAGGCCCACCTGATTCGGGATTTTTGAATTAGATCTTGGTTCTTAATTCTCGCAGTCTGCATAATCGACTCAAGGAATGAGGCCCGAATAGCGATTTCATTCTGGTTCAGAGCTCGCTTTTCAGCCAACAACTCCAACTCCGCAACTTTGGACTTCATTGTACGCAAGTTCCCTTCTCGTATCTGGTTATCATTATTCACCCATTTTTTGATAATCCCTTTTATGAATTTTAGTTTGACAGACAATGCCAAATCTGCCGGCCCATTGAAGTTGAAAGAGAGACATGATGATTTGATCTGTTCTAGTAATCCAGGTCTCTTCAACCAAGAGGAGAAGAATTTAAAAGGAATAGGCCCAAAATCATTGTTCACAACAGATAATAAGACCGGGTTGTGATCAGTGTATTCCCTCGTCAGAGCAACGACACAAGCTAATGGCCATTGATTCCAGAAGTTCCTACACACTAAAAATCTATCAAGCTTACTTTGCTTAAGCCCATTTTCTCTCAAATAAGTAAATCTCTGACCACCCATCTGGTATTCGAATAATTCTCCCAATTCGATAAAGCGATTGAACCGATCCGCATTTGGCTGAATAAATTCTGTATTCAGCCGTTCGTCAGGAAATCACACATCATTAAAATCACCCATAAACACCCACATTCCAGATATTGAAGCCTTAATTCTAATCAAATCAGCCCACAACTCTCTTCTTGCAGAAGCATCATTAGGAGCATATATATTAGCCAAATTGATAGAGGTGCCCGAAGGTAGCAAAATACCAGAAACAATCAATAAATGACGATTTTTTATGGCATTGGTCTTTCGAAAGATTGATGGATCCATATAGAGCATAAACCCCCGTAGACTCGACAAAGTCAAATTCAAACCTAGAATAACCCCAAAAATTGCGTAAAGAGAAAGAAGAAATTACTCTAGTTTTTTGTTTCCTGTAGAGAGATGAAATGAACCCCGTTGGAAGTCTTTAAGCTACGTACCCAGTTGGCCTTACGAAGATCGCCAACACCCCTGACATTAATAGACAGGAGATTCATTGGGCCACCTGCACCAACAATATCTGCTATCACAAGGTCCTGGAAATCAGCCAACCATGTTAGTTTCATGTACTTCATTATTGTAATCGTCGAGAACAGCAGAAGGGTCGCCCCTGGCAATCCCATCCTGAATAGTTTCGACCGGATCTTGTAATAGTTCAGGGGTGCTAGAGCAGTCAAAACCCTCAATATTAGGTGCCATTGGCTCATTGGGTGAGGTCAGATGTTGGAGGTATGTTAGACGTCCCACCCATGAGTCACATTATTATTGGAAGAGGACCCCAGTTGCTGTGTTGTTTAGATCTGGAAAGGATGTTGAAGATGGGGTGGTGACCATGTGGGGCAATAATAGTGGGGCTGGCTGGGCGAGGAGATCGAATTCCTCTGGGCCTTTTTTTAGATCTCGCATGTTCAGGAGATGGGCTTTGGCACATGTATTAAACGCACTGGGATTATTATGGTGTTGACATTGGGACCCCTCCTCATTAATGTTCTGGGAAAAAGGTGTGGTTTCCCCATGCACATCATGAACGTTTGTATTCCTAGGCGGCGCTTGTTTGCTTTCCCCGTGCAATTGACTGTTTGCATTCCTCTGGTATCGTCGGAAAAAAGTAGGCCGGAATTCACCATCCTCCATGTAAGACATTGATTGATCCATGAAATGTTGGAGACCATCGTTCACGATCTTCAGAAACCCAAACATAGTAAAGTTTATCATTCCAAGTAACTTGAACTTCTTCGTCAATGGGTTTGATGGACTTCGTAAGAACATAGCAAGACCCATGAGAATTATCAGTGTTACCCCATGAAAAAATAGACCCAGAAACTACTTTGCCAAAGAGATGCCCCAGTTTGTCATACTCAGTATAGTCGCGGGCAGGTAACGGAATACCCACAATGGTAAGGCGTGCATGGGGAACATCTTGGCCATTCCATAAAAATACATTAGAGAAATTATCTTTGCATGAGATGGCTTTATTATTTATGAAGTCCATCGCCAACCCATTGTCTTTGAAGGTGAGCATAACACTTAAGCCCCCGATATATACCTCCTTTAACCCAAGACGATTAAGCGTGATTTTGGAGTTGGAGAGACTAGCCAGGTCAGAAGCAACCGCGATGACAGAACGCCCAGTGCAATGCATCGGATATGTTTGAAGAGTAGAATCGATGATAAATGTTTTGATGTTAGGTGTTCTGGGCTTAGGGAGAGACCCACATGCCGCTTCCTTGTAAGAAAACCCACTAGAAAGGGGTCTTGAAAGTATTGGGAGGCTGGTGAGGAGATGGACCATCTTTGTGCCAATGAGAAGGGCGGGGATTAGGCTGCTTACAGGAGTAATTTATGGGGTTGTGATTTTTGTCAAACCGAGCAAGGTTGACAGATAACACAGCACCATTCCATCTAACACCATTTAGAGATGCTTCTAACTCTATGGGATCCTTCACCCGTTTGAATTTGATGAACCCAAAGATGTTCTTCTGTTTGTCCCTCTTTTTGGAGACAAAAAATATCTCCAAACTTCTCGTACAATCTCCATAACTTGTTGTTTGAGCAGACCTCCGGTAGGTTAGATACAAAGTAAGTGATTATCCCAGGGCCATCTGCAAAGTGACTCGGAGTGGGATTCTTTCTCCGGTAAGAGGCGTGAGTCCATCCATCTTCTTTACCGGTATCGCCATGGTGGCCGCCGTATCTGCTAGGGTTGGGATGCACCATAGAGAGAAAAAATGTCTTGAACGAATTTTGGCACCTAGAATATATAATCTGCAAAAGAATATATACTACTACGTACAGTGTCTAACCCACTATTTTTTCTTTCAAAGCTTAATTTTGGATACCACGGTCTTCTCAAGTCCCCATCTATCATGTACTTTCTTATTATTTTTATTATGGGGGTAATAAAGTAATTTACTACTCCATCTTTCACCATTCCACGTTATACTTCATCATTTCTCCTCACAAAAGGGTATAATCTTACTCTTCATCTTCCCCATATCCCCCAAGTCGGAATTCACTAAAATGGAGCATACGAATGAAATCGCAGCTCTAATAGGAGGCAGTGGAAACTGCTACCTAATAAATGTCAAACATGATAAGCTGCTCTGGTCATATACAAGCAAAGATAACTCGAAACTGCAGCAGACATGGAGACGGAGCAAATCCATACAAGATTATGTAGATGTTGAAGTCAATCAGCATGGAACAATCTCTCTAAAGCATCATCGAACCGGTCGTACGGACAAGGTATATATACATTTATTATGTTTTTTGGTATTGTATAGTTAATAGAGATAATTCACAAATGGTGTTTTTCATGTAAAAAGTTGATTTGAAACTAAAATAAATGTATTATCTCTTTTGAGTTTCCTATGATTTCATGTAAAAAGTTCTTCTTTTTAAAAGAACTTCAAATATATGTTATTTGTCTACCGTAATGAACCCTCTACAAATATATATGAAGATATACACTAAAGATATCAACCAAGCAAAACTTATAGGATGTTTTACGGACTATGACTTTTGATTGTGAATAAAGGTTTGTGCTTATGAGAAGTCTCAATTAATTTAACACCAAATTGAAAAATAAATGGCAAGGTTTGATGTTTCGGTAGAACAAAAGAGGGTATCATGGTCATTAATAGACTTAAAAGTAATTATAAATAAAGTTACTTTTGAGATCGATATTATAAAACCGTTCTATATGGTATTTTTTTAATCGATTTTATCTTGAAGCTAATGCATAGCTTATATCTTTTCGATCCAGTTTTATGAAAGGGAAAATTACCTACTTAGACAAATTTAAGAGGTTAGTTCTTGAAATGGACTAGTTTTCATGAATTCCCCAATTTGGACATAAAATTCGTGAGGAATAGGAGCTAATCACACAGACTCATGATGGCCACTTCGAAAATGACATCTGGCTTTTCTTTTTCTGTTTCATCTATTTCATCTTTCGCAAAAGTTCAATTTCTCAAAAAGTTTCCTGCAACCTTCCCATTCCAAAGAAAAAACCCACCCATTCCTGCATCTTTTCCCCACAATACAATGTCATATTTCATTAAGGTTTAATGTCCCAAAACCATAAAGTCGGAAAAATCAGCAACACAATCCCATGTGAGTTTTGTTGTTTAATGTTCGAAAACCTACTCATGTCCTTGATTAGTCCTTTTCGTTGACGAATGTAACCAAAAGACTTAGATGGGTAGGAAACTAGGATGTAACCATAGAAGCCACTCAACAACACATTTCATTTACTTAAAACTAAGCAACGAGTGCACTTTTGTTTTGGTTCAAAAATATATCTTTCATGTCCAGGTTTATACACCTAAATGATAAAATATATATTTTTTTTAAAAAGAAGCTGAATTTGTTAGTTTTACAGCAATATTCTAGCCATGTATACTGATTAGTAATACCTGCCAATCAAAATTAGACTTCATTGAGAAAGCAGAGAAAATCAACCAACATGTGGGTTTTAAATAAGGATGAAGAAAAACCTGTCAAGAGTTTTATTTTTGTTAAGTAAAAAGGAGATAAAGAGAAGAATAAGAAAGGGTCAAAGGGGCAGGGAGAAAATCTTGAGAAGATGATTTAGAAGAGACCAAAAGAATAGGACATGTGTCATCTTGTGAGTTGTGAACTTTCCATCCGTGTGATTTCACACTATTCCTCATGGTTCTTTTGTCCAAATTGGGAATTTTCTAAAGATTTGTCCAACGCAAGAACTACCTTTAAAAATTTGTCCAAATAAGTAATTTTCCCTTTATGAAACTGTTTCATATATTATGTTTTCGTTGATATTGTTACTTAATACCATTCTAATGATATGGATTGATATATATATGTTATTCACCGTTCTAATAAAGGTGTTTGTGTAGTGGTTATAACATGTAATTTCTCATTCTACTTCTATTAAATTTTAAAATGTATATCTAATCAAGTTTACTCACTTTCTCCATAGATGCTACCATGGATTACAGATAACCAGGTCCAAGAATATGTTAAAAGGCATTTTGGAGATAACGTTGCTGAGAGCTCAGAAGAATGCATAGCTCTGTTAGACCACTCTGGGAATGAGGTAGAAAACGTGCCAACCTTTTATGAAATCAGGAAGAGGAATTACAAGATATACACGTGTAATTGGAATGTGGTATACTCCAAATATGAAGTCTTTTTCGTCACTTCGGGACGACATTTTCCATTAAATGTCGTGCATGCTTATGACCAAGAATCTTTTACTGGTCATTGCTCAAACCTGGGAGTTGAAAGTCTTGATGCAATTCGTGATGACATTTGGTTTGAAAGCTGCAAATTAGGTGATATCCAATTTGACGGTAATGGTTCAGGTGGCGAAATGCAAACCGGTTCATTGGGGAATCTAAAAGTTGCTGTAAAGAGCTATAATAAAGACCATAAGTTTTCCGCTGGATCTCTTAAAATTTGGAAGAGCATGCCTCATGAAAACTTACACAGATTTTATGGAGTAGCAAATGGTGACCATGATGTTACTCATATGGTCTTCGAGCATTGTGATTACACATTATATGAATATGTAACTACTTTCCGCTTCGAGTCAGCTACGCATCCATCACAAAAGTGGATAAACCTTTTCCGGTAAGTTCCAAATTATGATGACTCTCACGGTTTAGTTCTTTGTATATTAGTTTTATGGGTAACCAGAACAATCTTACATTTCTAAACATTATACAAAGAAAAAATGTTTTTTATGGGTAACTACATCTTTGTTTTGTTTTTTTCTTTTCCTACAGTGGGTTGCTGAATGGCATTGTACAACTTCATAGAAATGGTATATGTCACACCAAACTGACACCGTGGAATATATATGTGACTAAGGATGGTGTACCCAAAATTTCAGGATTTGACAACTTTCAGAAGCACACCACAAGACTGGCAGGCAAGTCTCCTTTTTATTTGTTTCTTACAAATAGGGATGCCAAATAAACCGTAGCCGATGGGGATATCTAAAACCTGACATTTTTGGGCCTGGGCCGGGTCCAGGTATACGGGTTTAGGGTCGGGTATGGGGATCGTTTTAGTTTTTTTTTGCGGGTTCGGGTCCGGGCAGTGGCGGATGCAATATGTTACCAGTGGCCTCAAAAATAAAGCCCAAATAATATATATATTTTTTCCATTAAGCTGCATTCCCAAATATATCATGCCCTTCACCAAAAGTCAGCAAGCCATTCAAAATCTAAATTCATGTCTCCAAAACACACGAGCAGATGGTTGTTTCCCTCCACTATGAATAATGTTTCCCCTCCTAATTGTCCACTGTAAAGTATCAAAAAATTTTTAGTTATATTTGTTTGATTGTTTTGTCAAAATGGGTATTTGTTAAGGAAAATTGTAGTTTGTAACTTGTTTAGTCATTGTTTAATGAAAGAAATCTAATTTTTGGCAATTTTGTGTTGCTTGGATTCTCTTTCATTTGCAGTTTTTTTTGCAAGGCTTTTTTTTTGTTTTGTTTCTGGTACAAAATTGCTGCTGTTTTTGATGAAATAGTGCAGAATTGTTGCTGTATTTTGTG
Organism: Erigeron breviscapus; assembly: GCA_034093135.1. Lineage (NCBI taxonomy): Eukaryota > Viridiplantae > Streptophyta > Magnoliopsida > Asterales > Asteraceae > Erigeron > Erigeron breviscapus. The sequence continues at coordinate 95,056,577 of CM067168.1, read as the reverse complement.
CTGAAATTTATAGTTGTTTTTGGTGTTGAAACAGTGTAGAATTGTTGTTTTTTGTGTGTCTAAAACAGTGTAAAATTGTTGTTGTTTTCATGCTGTTTTCTTGCTTAAGAATATGGCTGTTTTGCTGTAGAATTATGGCTAATGATTTTGTATCTAACTTTGATGATCGTCTAAGGTATTTAGTATGTTGTTTTCTTGATAGTTTAAGCTAAGTATTGGTGCCCCCTACCTTAAAATTTCCTGGATCCGCCACTGGGTCCGGGGATGGTATTAAATGAAAACCCGCATACCCAAAACCTGCCCGAACCCATTTACCCGACCCGTATTGCATAACATAATGATTATCCGTAATACTTTTACACAATATACTTGTCTTATTTTCAATGTAATCACATTTTGATTATGCAGCAACTAAGAGTAAAAAGTAATTAAAATGTTTGTAAAGGTTAAGCTTCAGTGCTCCACCTTATTTTAAGTAAAGTATCTCCACGTCTGAACATGAGTTTGTTCATTTGCTACTTTATATACATCACAACTGGCTATATTATATAACTAACTACTTCAAAGTTACCACTCGGTAGTTATTTATATATAGGGTAACTCGTATGCTATTGCCTTTTGCTTCTTAAGAGGATAAGTTGTATTTGTTTGTATTAGTTGGTAACTTGCATTTTGATAGAAAAAACTTGTTTGATTAGGTTTTGAACCCATAAAAATAGTGTTATATCATTAAAATATTTTGCACGGGGGCAAATTTTCGACCATGTAGCCCTGAGCATTTTAGTTATTATTTAGTTTGATTGATTGTTTGATCAGTTAGTATTGGGATATTAGATTAGATTTAAGAGAAATTGTCACAAATCGTCCCTGTGGTTTGATCGATTAGCATTTTCATCCCTGTGTTTTTTTTTTATCATTAGGTGTCCCTGTACTTTTCATTTTCATTGCCAACCGTCCCTGTCAGTAACAGACGTCATAAAAGCTCCGTTAAACCCCTCATGTGCATCCCACGTGAGGGTATAATCGTCCTTTTGTAACCACGGGGACTATTTGTGATAATGATATAAAGTCATACTTATACAAAACACCCTTCTTCATCCTCCTCCTCTATTTTCTCAGCCACCACCATCACCATTCTTTCTTTCCTTCTAAATCCAACAACAAACCCAGTAACCCACCAGTAAATCATACACATATACATATATTTCCTATTAAGCAATTCATCACTAATGAATACTCATTTTGAATTTCCCACAAAGCAACTGTTTTCGAAAAACCGAGACAAATAAACAGTGGCAATGGAAACACAATTTACACTTTACAATATTGTACACAAATACTAAACCTACCGAATGATAAAAAGTATGACTCATAATTCGATCAAATCATGACCTTAAAGCTGCCAGCCATTTCGAGCCAAAAACCAGTGAAATGGGTTTTGAATTGGGTCGGTTATCTTGCACCGCCACTATAGTTTATTGGAATGGATGGATTTTTGTGAGGATCGTTTTCATCTCGTCGGAACACCCCATCTCTGGCCATCCATGAGAGAAACCCAAGTCATATCTTCCCCACAACTCCGGCCACCACCGTAAAAATCGCCGGAAACCGAGATCCACCAACCCACTGTCGCCACTACCACCCAACACCTATTGTCACTCGATCCCTTCACTATATATATATATATAATATACAAAAACATTATATTTGTATGTATACTTTAGATTCAAAATAAAAAAAAGAAGAAAAACAAGATGATGATGATGATGATGATGATTAAAGCAATACAAAAACCCAAATATATGTGTTGAAAAAAAGAAGAAAAAAACAAAAGACGGCGATGTTGATGATGATTAAAGCTTTAGAATAGTTGTATGGAAAGAAGTAGATATTTAGATTGGATGGGATGGAGGTATGTGGCTTTAAGAAGTATTGTATGGACATTTATTTATAAAGAGTTTATTTTATATTTATAAAATACGGTTGGACAATTATACCCTCAAGTGGGATACACATGAGGGGTTTAACGGAGCTTTTTTGACGTCTGTTACTGACAGGGACGGTTGGCAATGAAAATGAAAAGTACAGGGACACCTAATGATAAAAAAAAAGCACAGGGATAAAAATGCTAATCGAGCAAACCACAGGGACGATTTGTGACAATTCACCTACAACTTTGCAAAAATCGATATGACAATGCATGATACACCATCACCATAACAAAGAGCATTTTAAGTACGTCAAAGAAATATTTATATTTTCTTCGTTTGTTTATTCATTACAGCAAAAGATATGCACGATCTGGGATGGGCAGTCATGTTCTGCCATAGCAAAGAACGTGAGCAGACTGAGGAAGATTACTTGAGCGGGACGGATACAAAAATGTATGCTGACAATCCTATATATGAGTGGGCATTTGATGCCATGGACATTGGAAGCACATTGCTGAAGAAAAGGTATGATATTCAAGTAAAAATATAATGTTATACTTACTTTTTTTTTGGTGAAAATGTGAAATTATATTACTGTCCAAATATTTACACAATTACAAGAGTCAGTAACTTGGACAGGCCCAAGTACTACAATCAAATTCAAAACAAATACAACCTATCTTCAGAATTCCTATCACAATTCTATACCTCACACTCAATACTAAAATACTTATACTTCCAATCCAAAAAGTAACACCATACCAAACAGCCATTCTCTCCAAAATTCCAACAAAAACAAAACTGCAAACCCAATCCACCTCCTTACAACTTCAGACTGCACTAGTATGGGACCAAGTAGTCTCATCTTTTATGACTCACTATTCCCAGCAAGTGCAGCTCTCCTAAACAGATACTACATTCTTATATAGCTTTTAAGCTGTTTCCAGACCAATTCAAGTCCCACATAGCATCAATCTTTTCCACATTCCTTGTTTTCCTTACTTCAATGGCCATAAGCTTATATCTAACACTGTCCCTGATAGCTTGACATAAATTCTCCTTGTTTCTTTCTTGATTCATGAAAATTCTAGCATTCCTTTCCTGCCATACGTGATATACAGCAGCAGCCACAAGTAGTTTATTTACCATCGCACCTAGTTTGTTATTTTTCTCGCTAATGTTCTTACCACATCCTGCAAACTGTCCATACCCTGCATCTGGTACAAGAACTGGCTTAGATCCTTGCATATATCTCTAACATAATCACTTTTGCAGGGGTTACGTGGACCTAAAATACATTCGGAACCATACATGGCTCTATGATGGTGAAAAACGAGTTCACTTTGCAAATGATATTAACGATTTTTTGATGCATTCTTCCGTGTCCCTACAAAACAAAATTTGTAGCTTCATTAATAAGAGGAAAAACAGATCAAGATATTTTGAGGGAGATTCCTGGAATGTTCCCGATCAACTTAGAGAGTATTTCGACCCTAAGTATTGTGCACAGTTTGAAACACACCCACACCTGACCGAACCAATATTTTACAACTTTAATTATTTTTTACCTACAGACCTCCTTAGGTTTGTTCGTAACACCCTGTTTCACCATATCAATGTAAGAAAAGCAATGACCGGTGCAACTCATCAATTTATTGGTGATAGTAATGTGCATACGGAGGCTAGTTACAGGAAATACTTTCCAAAGCTGTTAACAGCCCTTTACAATGCTGTGGAATTGAAGACAAAACCAGAAGAACGTGAAGAATTAGCTTATTATTTTGGGGATGTAACAGGTACACTGTTTTGTATCTTTGGATTTTATGTTTTGTTAAAATTTGTTCAATCGTTGCTTGATGATATTGATAGTTTACTTATAATCTATGTTGAGAATAATGCAGGTGAGTAGGTGACAGATGCGATTGGACTCCATAGAATCAAAGAAGAAAGAAGAGTGATTTAGTAAGACTATCGCAGCCAGAGGCCTTTATATCTCAGTTTCTTTTGTATGTTATTCGATGTGACTGTTTTCATACCTAGGCTATATAATTGCAGCCATAGGCCTGCTTATTCCATTCTCTCGACAGTCTATTTTTCATACAGTGTAGTGTCAGTGGTTGTACGATTGAATCATTACCCTTTTATGTTTTCGTTGTGTTTTTCTGTTTCTCAAAACTTTTATTTAATATAAGTATTTCTTGCTTTCGAAGTTATTGCGAATGATATTAAATCTGAGTTTAGTTTGGATTTTTATCTCTCTTTCTAAATAGAGCTTATTCAGGTCACTATGGGGAAAGCAGGATCTTTTCTTTTGACTCTAATGTGTGCGACCTAATCGAGGTATCTTGCGTCTGTTTCTGAATCTTTGGCCATCTTGAAGATTTGCACCTTTGAATTTCAAATCTTTTGTGAAAAGGTCAACGGTAACCAATTACTACTACACATATCTTAATATGCCTAGGTTAAAAACTATAATAGTTCTTTAAACAAAATAGAGTCCCGCTGCCAAATTATGATTCTTTATAGAACTCGCTTTTTGTGATGGAATAGAACCCGCCTCTCCTTGTATTAGTTATATTATCCACCCCTACTTTCAACAGAAGTGGGTTCTAATTTAGTTTTGGCTTTTCATTGTTAGTATATATACTATTCTTCAACCATCATATATACATCACAAAAACTATTTCAATCGCAACAATTCAGAGAAAAATACTGAATAAGACCATCTGAAACTAAAGCAGCAATAGCATTCCAAGTTAATACCAAAATTTCACTACAATGTACAATGCAATAAAGCAAGTCACCCTAAACAAAGCATTAAAAGTAAAATATCCTAGATTATTATATGAAATACAAGAATAATAAACCAAGATTAATAGTTCCCTCTAAGGACTAATCGTCTACAAGTTTTGCAACGTTTCACTTTCATTAATTCCACGCACTTTAAGATGTGAACTGGATTCCTGTTAGGATGGTGGTTGGGGACTCCTACCTGGATTAGATAATACAGAAAGTTAGTTGGTCATCTGTACATGAATGACTAAATCTAACTTAAGAAAACTACTATATACAATACAATAGAATTGCAATGTCAAGGCTTGCCTTTGATACAGAAACAAGTCAAACATGTTGAATGTTTAACAATACTGTAACCAATACCACTAGGCCAAAGGCCATTTGTTTCTCTTTATGCACTCTTAGTCTCCATTTCAAAGCTCGATTTACATTAACCCCTCCTCTCAAACTATATGTAAATACATACTCGTATAAGCTTAACTCATATGTGAGTATGTATGTGTGTATAAACTGAAAATGCTAATGACATACCATAGATCTACTTGAGCATATAACAGAATCTATTGCATCAACGACGAACACTACTTGCAGCTCAAAGTAAAAGAATATAGATCAATAGCAAAACCTGAAACTGTGAATAGTCCAGAGCACTGACGACAGTGACTAGTTTCCTAGATGGGACTATACGATCAATAGTGTACCCTTCATCCATTCGTCAAAGACCAGTCCGTTTTTCTCTTGCATCTGTACATTCATGAGATATGATAATGAACTGCAGTAACGATAAAGACGATGATATATCTAAAAGTACAAAAGTAATGGCTTGAAAGCAAAGAAAATAAGCATGGCATCATCACCTTAAGACCGAATTCTTTTAAGAAGTCTTGGGTGCAGCCTAAACCACACCAAAGGCCAATACCTCTTTCTTTGTTTGGAGAAAAGTAAGGTTTCATAAGGTTCTTTTTATCTTTGGCTTGTATCGTGGAATGAAAATGGAGTTGAAGGACTGAAAATGATGGGAGGGTAGTTCTGAGGCAATGGAGCCTGAGTTGCAATGCCTCGGAGCTTTATGGTCACCACTCCTAGGAATAATCGACTCGTACTCCTTAATGCTCTCACAAATGGTACAAGTCTAATGTTTTTTTACTTCACTATATAAGATATATCTAATATAATTAGAAGTGTAATATGTTTGTGCAAGCACTTAATATTAGTGATAGTTGCAACTTCAAGCTGCCAGTAATCAGATAAGTGGCTCCAAGACGCAAATCCAAGAACCCTTGTAGTTTGCATTTAGTATCTACTGCATGTCTTTGGTTTCTACACGCCATAACTTTTGTTGATAAATATCTTTTCACACGTTTTTTTTGTTTATTTAAATTTTTTTTCGTTTTCAAACAAAGCATGTCGACGGTTTAGGTGGTGTTTCGTGTTTATGGAGGTTGCACGCATTAAGAATCCGTTTAGACTGGATTATTGTATGTTTGACCCATTCGGAGGTGCATGGCCTAACCGAGGAAAACCCGTAACCATTTCCGATTTCTTTTCCCGGACCATATCCAAGATATAAAATTTAGGAGGTTTGTAATCTCCAAGATGTATACTAGGGCACTAGCCCACCTTGGCGAGTTGGCAGCGGTGGTTCATTCTTGACCCATTTAGAGATGAAATGTAGCCCAAGTCAGTGTAGTTTAATAAAATGGTTTGAAAAAGCCACAACTGAGGCATTGGTGATGAGCCTCCTATTGTATTAGAAAAAAAAGGTATTTGGATAGGGACCTTCTGACCCCATGTACTAAATTAGTACCCACCTAGCCCCCGGTCAGGAGCCACAGTGTCCATGTGAATTATCCCACTTCGAAAATGGCAAGGGATGCCTTGCCCAAGATTCGAACCCACACCTGGGCCAAAGAGTGGGGACCGGTGGCCACTGGGCTATTGCCCAATGGTTCTCCTATTGTATTAGCTAATCATCCAAAGATGTAATTATCCATATCTTGGTAGGGTAACTTTCTGCGTATTGTGTTTGAATCATTTGGAATTTTCAACCTTAATTGATTTTTAGGATGAATGCAGCTATGCCGGTTTAATCCTCTTCATTTACATTTATTTTCTAAATATATACTGTTAGACATTAAAGTATAGATTACACACTCTTAACATGTGAGGTAACTACTGGTTTGTCACCTTGAGTCTGCCTGAGTCAGATTTTATGGCGGTGGGGCAAATGGAATTAGCTTTGAGTTTGAGAGTGTATATGAAGTTATGTTTCTCCTTTTAATCAATTTGCTTTCTTCATTGTTATTATCCTTTACATGAAGTTATATTTCTCTTTAATCTTCATGTGAGCTCTTTTGATGCGGTACATATTTTTAACAAAAGTGTGTAATGATTTTCTTTACGGTGGTTTACATATATAGTTTTCAGATGTAGTTGCTCTGTTGGTTTGTTTCCTCGAAACTTGTTTAGGATCGCACCAAAAAAGTCTTGAAGTGAAAACCGGTGGCTCGGCTTTCGTAGACGGGGTTTTTTCTTGTGTCGCTCTTTTGTAATTGGCACAAGTTTTTTCAACCTTTCTGCGGTCTTAGCAGTTAAAGTTTCGGGTAGGATCTAGATGTATAATTTTGTGAATTCTAGATTGTAATTGTAACTTTCTTGTACTTTAGCCTCTAGTACCTTGCTAGTCGGCTTTTTTTTACTTATTATAACAATATTTATGCCGTTCTAAAAAAAAACCCAGCTTTTGATGCTTTTCTTTCTCTTGTTAACAATTATGGGCCTTATCTCATATATTGAAATAATATATAACGAATCATTAAAACAATAAAATAACTATGGAAATAAATAAATCAAACATGGTGTCAGAACTCCAACTATACTTGGACTTGCACATGGCTACAGTGGTTTTCTCCCTTTTTTGGGCGATTTTTTTCCTATGACCGCCATTGGATTTTCTTCTCCATTTTCGATCCAAAATTCATTCCAAATCATAAATCTGGTATCATATTGCAATTCCTTGTCAATTTTCGATCATTACTATGCCAAGAAAATCACCTAAAAACCGTTCAAATGCCTCAAAAAAAAACGAAAATAATTGAGGTGGAGTTCGAAGGGATTGATGCAAAAACCCTGGGCTTTGATTCATCTTCCTCTGTTGTTAATCGCCCCTCATCAGATTCTGTTGCAAACGATTCATTCCAATCATTTGAGAATGAACCGATTTCAAAATTAAAATCTGCCAAAACCCTAAAAACAACCTTACAGCCGCCACCCCCCCTGTTTTGCTTCCCGCCGCCGCTGGCCGGAACTGGGCATACACCGGACCTCCAAAAGGTGGCTGCTCAGCCTTACTCTCCTCCAGGTAGATCGGGTATAGATCCAGGATTGGATTCAACCTCGAAAATGGCTGAAAATCTTAAAACCACCACACAACCACCAACTGCCGCCGTTGCTCAACCACCTGAAGGTCACATTGCTGTTACTGAAGGGTCACAACAAGATGATTTAGGGGAGAAAATAGCGAATTTTATACCTAAAAGACCTAACCAACAGATTCCACCACCAACGGCCGCCACTGTTTCAACCACCGGCCACCGATGGACCACTGTTGGGTCGAACCAGCCCACTCCCCCTGCTGGTGGGTCAGAACCTGCTCTAGAACCTGTAACAACCACCCATCCGCCTATAGGGGCTGAAATCCCGAATCTCAATGCCCCTGTCGAGGCTTTTTTGGATACATTAGCTCATACGCCTGAAATGCATAAGGCATCACATTTCACTCTTAAATCTTCGGGACCTTTAGTTGCTTTAGATGATGAGGGTAATGTTTATACAAGCAAATGGCCAAGTCATGGGGTTGATGACCAGGTTTTTCATGCTCCAGAAGCCCCTTCCCTGGATGAGAATGGTATTCCAACCATTACTGATCAACATTTTGCTCATACCAGCCCAAAAGGCAATCAGACGCCTAACACTTTTGCTAACCTTTTCAAAGAAGCGGCGAACATTCATAGGACTGGTAAGCTTCGTTTCATTCCTCCTGTTTTTACTGAGATTGGTACTAGGCATGCTATTATTCCAGATGATCTGATTGTTAAGCAAAGTGAGAAATGGTTGTTGACTTTGGTTGGTAGTTTTGTTGGTAAAAGACCTCCTTTTCCTTTTGTTCGCTTTCATGCTTTTAGATTGTGGAAAAAATATGGTCTTGTTGATGTGGTGTTGAACAATCAGGGTAGATTTTATTTTAAGTTTGATAATGCTGAGGGGCTGGAATTTGTGATTGCTAATAGGCCTTGGTTGTTTAATGATGTTCCTGTCTTGTTGAAAAAATGGGAAATTGGTATTGAGAATGATATGATTAGACCCAAGTCTGTTCACATGTGGGTTAATGTATATGATTTGGAGTCTACCATGTGGGATTATGAGGTTTTGAGCCATATCACTAGTGTTATTGGGGTTCCCGTTGCTTTGGATAGGTTTACTGAGGAGATGATTGAGAAGAAGTCGGGTAGAGCTCTATTTGCTAGGGTGTTGATAAAAGTAAGTGCAGATCATGACATTCCAGCTTTTGTTGAGGCACTTGTGTTGGGTAAAATGCAGAAATTTAGGTTACAGTATCTCTGGAAGCCGGATAGATGTTCTCATTGTGCTGTTTTTGGGCACAAGTTTATTGATTGTATTGATAGGCCAAAGTCTGCTGAGGAAATGGAAGCTGGGGCACCTGAATCTGCTCAAGCTACTGAAGCAGGTCCTTCTGGCACTAAGACACATGATATACAGGTACCACATGAGCAGGGCTTCTAGCAGCCCAAGAAGAGAAGAAGAAGGACCAAAAAGTCCCAAGCAGCAGTGGGCATCCAGATCCCTAAGCCCAAGTTTCAGTATGTCCCTAAGAGACCAGAGAAGCCTGCTGACCCAAAAAGAAAGGCTCCGATCCCCACACCATCAGACTCGTCCCAGCAAGTCAGGGCCACTCCAGACACTAACTCAGATACGCATGCTACTCCCCAGCAGGACATCCCTACTACACCGGCACTGGTTGTCACTACTGATAACCCGTTTGATGCATTGTACGCTTAAACACTGATGATACCGGCATCCCATCAGCCACTATGCCCCAGCAGGACCCAGACCTAGATATAGCAGCATCTACAGTTCCAGCTGACATAGAGGAGGTTGAGTCAGATACTGGAGAGACAGCCCAATTTATGAAGGCAGATACCTAGACTGGCAAGCATTATTTCTATAGAGTTTCATTCTTAGCTCGCTAGTCGTAGTTACATCTTATAGATTCATTGTTACTAAGATCCACTGTTACTGATATATATTGGGTGGGCTGGGCCTGTCCAGTCACCCAGATGGTTCATTTTCTGCATCACGGGTCTCCTTTATCTACTATGGGAGGCCCGTGAGGGCATTTCCTTTGTAATTTCTTTATTTTTAATGCACATTTATCCTTTTCACCAAAAAAAAAAAACTATGGAAATAATAAACCTGATTTATATTGCTTGGTCTTCTTCTTTTCAACATTTACAGACTATAGATGTCATTCAAGCTGGACATGGACTTTTATCTATTTCCCTTTATATGTTACTAGAGTAACAGACCCGTGCGATGCACGGCCCAGATACAAACATTTATGATGCATATTTTTGAGATTCCATCTTACATCGAGAAGCAATGAAGTATCACATAGATGAGAAGATGAGAAGGATATAATACATCTTGAACAATATTTCTCTTCTTTTTAGTTACCATGATGTATTTAAATACGTAGTCTCGATTTGATGAAGATAGTTTGTAACTCGATATGGTTGTTGAGGACAGAGTATTCCAACAAAAAATGAAGTTTGCTTGAAAAAATAACTAAAACAATGAATGATGGGGAATAACTCGGCTATGTATAGCAATCACTTACTTAGAAATTTCTCCTTGGCTTTCAACTCTTTTAATTTAGTTCATATCCCATAAGCTACAGATAAACCGAGTTTTATGGTACAAACCATTCAAATGGAGAAACACCAGAACAGTTGACAAACATGTATTGTCCACTCTTATATTTGAAGCCTTGAGGCTTTGATATAAGAACCGCCTTTACATTTCCCTGATAAGCAACCACCTTTAAATCATAAAAGCACTTTAGATATTTCATCTTTTGTGTCAAGGATTTAAAAAAAAAAAAGAGGTGGCAAAACAGGTACATGTTGAAATGTGTTGGGTTGGATTTATCACTAAAACACTTTTTGTTCATTTTAATTTCTATAGATAATTCATTAGTTACAGTTAAATTACAACATCACTAATCTAAAGTTAATAATAAATATAACTATGTCACATATAGTAGTGAAACTAAAGTCGTACATTGCACAGAATGACAAGTATTTATTAATTCTTATTTAAAACCCTGTAAGTATGGATACTATCTTGAATCTGGTTGTTGATATGTCTCATGGGATACAATCAAGGGAAGCCAATACGTGTAAAGTTAGTTGACAACCTCTATCTCCGTAAGAGGATTTCGAAGTGAAGTTGAACCGTGACATCACCAATTATCTGGGAAACATAACAAAGTAAGATGATTACTGGTTTTGTGAAGCTAGACTTATATGTGATTCTACCCGATTTGTGTCTGAAGATGAAGGAACCATGTTCAAGGCAATTGAATCTTTAATTAAGAGTTGAAGGTTCAAAACTCATATATAATAATATTGTATCAAACCAAAAAGATTTGTGACAGCACAAACCAAACATCACTCATTATATAGAGTTTTTTATTTATGCATAACTGGTCAATAAAGATGCAACATAATCAATAAAAGTCTAATCATCACTAAAAGTCGATGTGCATAGATCATGTCTTGTAATATAATCTGCAAGAATTGTACCTTGGACGCAGAATTGCAGGAACTTTTCATAAGGTCAGCAACATGAGGCGTGAGAAGGATGTCGTGGAACTTTAGAATTGGATCTCCTAGATCAAAAGATGTTGTGGAACTTTAGAATTGGATCTCCTAGATCAAAAGACTTTGTCCATGCAACATCCATTCCAAGACCTCCCAAATGACCTGATTTTTAAAGGTTGTCATGAACAGCCTCATACTCCAAGAGACCCCTTCGGGATACAGTAACCAGCAGACAACCCCGGGAAACAAAATTAATAGATGTACAAAGTCCAGATAAAACACATGGTTTTTTTCTTTATCACAGTGATACTTATACCTCTATATTTATTTTTTTAAACCTTCGCTTGGTAATTAGATTCAGTGATTAAAAAAATAATAAAAATTTCATGTTGTATAGCTAGACTTCTACCGTATGGATCAACACATGCCCTATTTTCAGCCTCGTGGCTAGACCCTGGCATGTCATCTCTACTTTAGGGCTCCCGCCTATATTTTGGCCTAGTTTATAGATTTCTTCTATGTTATGGGAGCAATGGCTTGTTTTGATTTTCTTCCGGTACTGCTTTTACAATCCCAATCAGAAAAACTAAATTTGCATGTATAATTGGGTTCTTTTTACCCCACTCCAACCGGCCATTTGAGAATCTTCCGCTTGAATTGGGTGAGGCAGTGGAGGAGCTATGTGGTGGCCACGGGTGGCCATGGCAACCCCACAATTTTAATAAGATTCTATATTTCTAGTACTATTTTTAAGTATTTAATCAGTTTTAAGGTAATTGGCAACCCCTGACTAGAGTAATTGAATTTTGTAGTTCAATTTTACACTTATTAGTATCATGAAAACTGTTCGGCGACCCCAGGATCAAAATCCTGGCTCCGCCACTGGGGTGAGGTAAGTGAGATAACAATGTTTATAGGCTAATTATATTTAGCATAGAAGGCTATGCCCGTTGTGTATAGGGACTAAATTTGCCATTCATTTTGTCAAGAAGAACATTTCCACGAATACTAAAAGCACCGGGCTGATACCAGATCGAAGTCGACCATCTGATAATCAGAGATAGTGTGCTTTAATGCAACCTTAAACAAAGACTCGTAAATAAGCCCATAACTTGTTTCTTTTTTTAATTTGTCAGCGTAAACATAAGTCCATATCTATATAAAAAGAGCACTAATCTTTTTCGTTGAAAATAAGAATTTTTTGTATATAGTGCCAGCCTGAATTGAATAATCACGGAAAGCGTTAGCATCATGTAAACCAGTTGAGACAAGAACTTAGTAAAGAAATTCAAAGACGTCTAATTAAAGAGTCTCACTGTTTCTTTATGCATTGCCATGCATCTAACAACTATGTTGGATTTGTTTGCAAATTCATACACATCTTTGTGTAATCCTTTCTCATCAACCACATACACATAGATTTCAAACATTCTAGCAATGAAGTTATGGACCCCCCAACATACACATAGATTACCCCTTCTACCACAAACCATTACATAGCATTCAACCCTATTGGTAGACAGTGGCTTATAGTCATAACTTTGCCATGTAATTCTACATATTTAGAAAGTACAATAAAAGTTTGAATCCCAGGGCAGCTAAAACACCGTAGATTGTGAATTTATTTGAATACTCATAGAGTAATTTAGGCCAGACTAAACAAAATTTTTGGTGTCAGTCTAGACCTGGTCGATCTGTATCACCATTTACCAACCCTTTTCTCCAACTATATCTATTAATACCTAATTCAATGGCAATTGGAGACCAACTTCTTGTTCATTTTAACTTGCTTTTTCATAACTTAACACGATTAGCTCCATTTATGGACTACTGCTATAAATTATTATAAATTAATTTTACAAAACGAAGAATCACCCAACTATTTTTTTAGGACATGTGACCAATCAAAAGCGTATTTAGTAAAATAACATGTACACTAACCAATGTAAGTATTTTGAAATAAACTCACTTCAAGTTTTACCTGCCCTGACCCGTTATCATCCAAACTGACCAAACATGCTCGTGCATGTAGGTGTGTGGCATTTTTTATTTTTGTAAACTTATTTGAATACTTAACGACTTTCATTACTATGATGGGTAGTGTCCTACTGTGTAGTATTTTTTAGTATATGCAACTACAAAATGTCAAATGTGGATGATTTTAACAATACCTGGATTCTATGAGGTTGAAGACTTGAAGGTGATGAATGGATCACCAGGCCCTTTGCTTTTGTCTTGAATTTTCCTTCCAGTATGTTGTAGTAATATAAAAGCCTGTAATTACCTTCTCGTAGCTTGATTTCTGGTCCAAGTAGAACCGACAGAACTGAAACACCTCGCAACAAGATGTCCCTATATTCTTCTTATCTTTGTTCGTTGGCAGGATTGCACCATCATCAGCACCTTGATTAGTTTCATTTCCCTTTGCAGAGAGAGCAGTTTGTACTTCTTCTCTACTTCATGCCTTTACTTTTTATGAAGCAAAAGATTATAAATTATTATTTATACATTACAATGGCCATATTACTATAAAATTTCAAATACACTTGTTCAAATTGTAAACAAGCAATAAAAGTTTGATGGACTCTAAATTGTGAATTACCATAAGATGTGGCGAGATGAGTAGTTCCCGGTCACCCCTATTCCCCAACCCTACATCCTAGGCTTCCATCAACGCGATGTAGCTTCTTCAACAGTGCTCTGCACAAAAATTATATGTTAAAACAGCTTCATGACCATGAATAAACAACTGATAACATATTCTAGGTAGCCTTGTGTAAATCACTTCTCAAGAAAGTAACCACTAAGGGCCTCTAAAACCCCAGATAATTATTTTCATCGAATATTTAGGACTTCATGGCTCTTTTCCACTCTTTCGGTTTTTATAGCGTGGAAAGGTATGTTGGACTAAGCAGTAATTACTTAAGGCGAAAATACAAATAATATAGAAAGCAAATAAACAGAGTGATCCTACCTCTTTCTTGCAGTCACCCTTCCTCCATGAAATGGATCTGTGCAAGGAAAAAGTGCAAAGGTTTTTAGTGTGCTTGCATATTAATATGTAACATATACAAAAGTGTTAAATTAACTAAAAAGGTAAGATCAGTTTTCATAAGAGATCCTTAATTGTAATCTAATCTGACCTCCATAGGTTTTCTTTTTCTTGAGAATGAGAACATGGTAATGACTCCATCGTTGATCATTTGTAGGCAGACTGAATGCCCCAACTCGAGGTAAAGCCCCGACTCGAGGTAATGGGTACTCTAAGAAGAAGTTATTGCCTTCATTTGATGATAGCAGTAGAAAGCATCTATGTCACACAAACTTTTTCTTTATCAAGGTCAATCTTAATAACTTCAATTGCATGGAAACATCCTGGCATGTTTCCGTTATAAAAAGAAGCCTTATAATAGTAGAACGACCCTTGTATAAAGCAACATGATATCCAGCAAGCCCTCGTGATAGCTGAGATCTGTTCTTCCAACTGTTGTAGTATTTGCTCCCCAATCTAGCATTTTCAATAATGATAAAGATTTTTCATTTTCCCTCATAATAGAACTAACTACATTATTGACAATAACCTTGGCCAAGATAACATAATTATCGCCATTATCATTTGTGTAACTCTGCTCGTTATTTGAAACTGAAAACCGTTATCCTTCAAATCTACAGTTTAAAAATAATAGTTTCTCACCACCAAATTAAATAATTAAGTAAAACTGCATATAACAGCTCAAAATTGTCATGATACGTGTGCATTGCATCAGACCATTGCTTTGTCATGACAGATAGTGAAGCTTGGATAACTTCACTCAAATTCTTGGTGTGTGAAGCTTGTTGTGATACTTGGTGAAGCTCATTTCTACTTTAATATTTAGTCAAATAGCTTAACTGCCCTCCATTAACATAATAAGAAAAACTTTTAAATATGTGGATGAAATGAGCAAATAAGCAATTTGCATTGAATTTCAGCAAATTATAAAGTAACCTTTTACATTTTATATCGAGGAATCAAGGGTTAAGCAATGGAAACCATGCAAATCATGTTTTGGAACTTGAAGCTCACCAGAGCATAACACTGTACAGGCCACCTTAAGACAAATCGGGATAGTATTACTTGGTAATTATACTGATCAAATGACGCAGTATTCATTGGGTTTACCTGTTGAGGCGAACACGACTCTTATAGTGCGCTGGGCTTGTGATTTACATCTAAAGGCGGTATGCATTAAGAAAGTAGTGACACTCAATACAACAGGTTAACATGCCTATGTTATGAGTGCTGGAAAAAAAAAGGTGGGTAAAAATTGATTAGGGAGATGATGTACTATACCTGTTTTTTACTCTGCTTGTCGATCTGGTTCCCGATGGTGTTCTTGATCGCTTCCACGCTGCCATATGTCGAGTTGATCCAGCTGAACAATTGGGATATAGTATTTAGATGAAAGCTCTCCAATCAACAAAAATTCCTATGTAGAGAGTAGATACTTACAGAGTGAATTTGTAAGAAATCGTATTATAAATTGTTGGAAGCTGGTAAAGAAAGTTTGATGGAAGCCGGTCTTTAATAATAGTGTTCCTTAACACCACCATGGTTTTAGGTATTAGCATAATGCCAATAGATAAAAAGAAACAACGAAGGCAAAAGCTAAAAGAGTCTGGTACTTACCTACGAAGGTAAAGGCATATCATTTATAACGCCGTTGACTTAATTCTGACATGGTAGATTTTAGAAGGTTATAATGCTACACTTGACCCATTTCGTTTGGCTAAATCTTTTGATTTCAACCATTTAAAAACGGTTAAAGAAAAAACATAACCCACCCCAACCATTTCATGTAATAATCAGAATTGACACATGACACATCTACCAATAACTATGTAGCCAGAATCAAAGAAGAAACTAAATAGCATAATGTTACCACTGCCCAAGCATCAATTAGCTATTAGCCTAACCTGTAAACTTTTGCACGACTTTTCCAAGGGTAAACTTGGAAAATGACAATGGGGGCAGCACCATTGGTCCATATTGCCCAAGTATTGTTTCCATGCTATCTTTAATAATCTCAGAAGCTGCGTATAGGACAATCCAAAAGCACATAGTCAGCATAATATATAAAATCGTTAACTGGACTATAAGCATTAGCTGCACGCCATAGCCCATTGAAGAATACAACTGTAATGAACGACTATAAACGTTAATAACCATCTACGTACAGCAGATAACATGATAAATGGAAAATCCAACCCTTGATTTACAATAATCTTAAAATAACCTCCAGTTCTATATTGTAACAAACAAAATTTAAATTTCTTTTAGATTTTGGGCTAGGATTAAATTTGCTTTGAGCGCCTAACATTTCCATAATGCGAGCCTAATTGATATAGTGCGAGAAGACATAAACTTGATTGATCTCATGTAGAGAAATACCAAAATATTTTTGCATGATAAACAAAAAAAATTCTGTAGATGAATTCGGATATTGTTTGAAAATATTATGATGAATAATAGGGGAAAATGGTGGCCAATTTTCCCTTTAGAAATAATACCAGATGCAAACAAAGGAGTTGGTTAGTTACTCATATACATTGCTTAAATTAACATCGAGCTGTGCATATTATTCCATTGTAGGTTAAGATGTTTCAAATAATAGAGAACCTCTTCCATTTATACTTAATACAGATCACTATTGAGACATCCACTGTCTTCAAAAGCTGTGAGTAAAAAGCAACATTTTTATAACAATCTCCCCTGTTCTTTTCACATAATAGGCATATAAATATAATACATTTAGATGGGTTAACAAATAATACATGGTATTGACATCAATCTCTGTGAGATATAACAAATACTGAGATTTTAATTGTCTTAGAAACTTACCCGCAAATAGTGACGCTTTACCCCTTGTTGCTGCTCGAAAGTCAGATAATGAAGAACCCACAAAAATGAATAAAGAAAATGAAAACATCACAAGACGATGACGATGACGATGACGATGACGATGATAAACAACGTTGAGAGAAAGTCATACCAGCTTCATATGCTTCAAGATCCTCAAAGTTTTCTTCGATATCCATATGAACATCTTTGGACCGAAGCCAGTTTTGAGTACAAACAAGAGCCTCAACAACACCAGGGGTTAATGAACTTCTAAATGCATCGAGAACACGTCCACCGGTACTAAATGCAGATTCTGAAGCTACAGTTGAGGAAGGAATTGCCAGAATATCTCTGGCCATAGCAGCCATTATCGGAAACCTTGCTTCATTTCTTTTCCACCAACCCAACAAGTCAAGGTTGCTATCTATAGGCTCACATTGCTCAACCAAATACCTTTCCAACTCAGTTTTTGTAGCAGAACTTGGTGAGGTTTGCTCCAACTCTTTTTTGTACTGATTGCTTAAAAAAGTTGCCGGGTCATCATCAACATCCATGGCATCAGCATTTCCTTCTTCAGAAAGTTCAGAAGTGTTTTCAACATTAACAACTCCAACCACATTCGAATAATGATCAAACAAATCATCCAAAACAGTTTTTATTTCCTCGCACAAACTTTCAGCCATTTCTTTTTCATAGCTTTGCATGACAGTGAATTTCACATAATCCAACTTGTGCCTCGGATCAAGAACAGGCCCGATAAATAGAAACATATTCATATTTGATATGTTACCCCAATATTTATCATACTTCTCCTTCATTTTACCAGCCATTTTTCTTATATTTGCATCGCCATCTTTCATTCTCTTTTTAATCATTGCTCCAATGCCAAAGACTTCATGGAAGCAACGATTACTAGTGACATATAAAGAGCCAGATAAACGAAGAGTAGAATTATAAAAACCTTTAAGAAATGGCAGCAAGCACCTAGCATATTCCCAGTCTTCTTTTGAGGGCAAACCTTTTGATGATAGAAGTTCTGTTCTATACTTGCTATCTTGCTCCTCCAACAAGTCAAATGCGCTTTGAAACTTAATAGAACTTTCTAGCATCAAGTAAGTTGAATTCCACCTTGTTTCAACATCAAGGCAAAGAAGGCTTTTGCTTTTAATCTTTGCTTTCTCCACACACTCCTTAAAACGTTGGAGCCTCGCAGGAGAAGAGCGCACATACTTCACAGCTGATCGGATTCGAACAATGGAGCCATCCACTTCTTTTAGACCTTCTTTCACAACAAGACTTAAAATGTGAGCTGAACATCTCATATGCAAATGTTCACTCTCCAGCACACTTTTATTCCAAATGTTGAGCCTTCTTTTCAAGTAGCGGAGACAGAGATCATTGGAGCTAGCATTGTCAACTGTAATAGTAAGAACCTTGTCAATGCCCCAATCAAGCAAGTTCTTTTCAACATATTTTCCAATGATCTCACCTGAATGACCAGAAATTTGACAGAAGTTTAATAACCTTTTATGTAAGGTCCAATTCTGGTCGATAAAGTGAACCGTTAAGCACATGTAGCTTAAGTTTTGTCTAGAAGACCAAAGATCAGTAGTTAAAGAAACTCGTTGTTTACTTTTAGCAAAGTACTTCTTCATGCCTTATTTTTCAGATTTGTATAGCTCCACACAACCTTCAGTTATAGATGCTCGTGACGGGATCTTGAATCTTGGCTGCAACATATTCACGAAATCTTGAAACCCCTCATGCTCAACAGTCTTGAATGGTAATTCATCAAGAATGACCATTCTAGCAAGATGTTGTTCACACAACTCTTGCTTAAATTCCCAAGGAACAAAGGAAGAAGAACCTTCACCATTGGCATCTTGGACAGGAACTTTATTCTTGAAAAACAATAGTTTTTGTTTCTCATCAATGTTGAACGGGTATTTCTTGCAACGAGCCAAATGGTTATGCAAAGCAGAAGTTCCATTTTTACTAGGGCATTTGATTACTCTAGTGCAGTAGTCACAGGTAGCATAGTTAGGATCTACCTTATCTTTGGTGAAATGTTGCCATACTCCCGATCTTTTGTTGTCAGGTTGGGCGTTTTCATCCTCACCCTTCTTCCTTTTTCCTTTGTTCTTTCGTTTAACTTCTTCCTGAGATACCTCTGTTGATGGAGGATTGACACTAGCAGATGCACTTTCACTTGGAATTGAAGGGCCAACAGGTTCAGTTGAAGGGACAACGGGTTCAGAAGTAGGTTCATTGCTAACCAAATCAGTCTCCATTTTGCCTATCAATTATGATGATACATATTCATTAGCAAACACAAATTTACTACTCAAATTTACTACTCAAATTTACTACTCAAATTAGTATTTTATAAGGTTCACAAATGGGTTCATTGCTATCCAGATGAAACATGTTCAATAACAACACTCCAAAATAAAAGTTGTAAACATATAATAAACATAGAATCTAATCAGAAAATAAAATAATAAGAATATGTTCAGTAACAATGGAATAAAGAACAAGATTAACTCCATGTTATCAAATTATTATAATAGAAAAATAAATAAATATATAACCTAATCTAAAAGTTATTGGGAAAATCAGATATATAGATCAATCCTTAATAATTTAATCTAATTCTAAATTAGAAATAAGTTAGAAAATTAAGTGTCGATTCAACAAGCATTAAGCATAGGAAAATAAAAGCAATTGAAATTTAAAAGTGAAAGAAACTAGTAGCAGCAGTACCTTAATTGAAAATAATAGATGTATTGAAAGAACAAGTAATGCGATAGTGATACTGGAGATGGTATGTGCCGTAGGTAGATCCATATATATAGCCATGAGAAATTGAAAGGGTGGAGACTAAAAGTTTTCTGCTCAATATTCGAAGTCTGTCACAAATCTATCAGACTGTTACAACGTTCATTATCCCAAGTCCGTCATAAACCCAGATATAGTTCCCAATGCGTCTTTTAGTTAACCCATAAGATAGCAATTAATTACTTAAAGATATTGTTTCAGATTTCATATAAAACTTTTATTATACTCGTATCTATATATATTATTTTATATTATATTATATATATATATATATATAGGAGAGAGATCAAATAAGAAGGTGTCTTAAGGAGAGAAGGGAGAGAAGGTCCTATTGGCCAATCAGAGTGTGACACGTTGCCTCTAAAAAAAAATGCACGGTGGCATTTTTGTAAATAATTTGACTTCAAACCTAACCTGACCCAATCCACCTCAAGCTGACCCGAATCAGCCCAAGCTGACTCAGCCCAAGCTGACTTAGCCCAAGCTGACCCAACCCAAGCTGATCCAACTGAACCCCAAGCTGACCCAACCGAACCCCAAGCTGACCCAACCGAACCCAAGCTGACCCATCCCAAGCTGACCCAACCGAACCCCAAGCTCATCCAACTGAACCCAAGCTGACCCATCCCAAGCTGATCCAACTGAACCCCAAGCTGACCCAACCGAACCCCAAGCTCACCCAACCGAACCCCAAGCTGACCCAACCGAACCCAAGCTGACCCAAACCCGTAATCTACATTTGTGTAGATTAATCTACATTTGTGTAGATTATGTGTAAATTGTGTCAAGCTAACCCAACCCAAGCTGACCCAACTTGACAGACCCCAAGCTGACCCAAACCTGAACCAAGCTGACCCAAACCTGACCCAAGCTGACCCAAAACCCATAATCTACATTTGTGTAGATTATGTGTAAATTGTGTCAAGCTAACCCAATCATGCTGACCCAACCTGACAGACCCCAAGCTGACCCAAACCTGAACCAAGCTGACCCAAACCTAACCTAAGCTGACCCAAAACCCATAATCTACATTTGTGTAGATTATGTGTAAATTATGTCAAGCTGACCCAAGCTGACCAAACCCCAAGCTGACCCGACCTAGGCCCCAAGCTGACCCAACCTTGACCACAGATGACCTAGACCCAAAACTGACCCAACCCCAAGCTGACCCAAGTTAGGCTGACCCAACCCAAGCTGACCCAAACCCAAGCTGAGTGATCAAGCTGACCCAAACCAAGCTGATCCAAGTCAGGCTGACCCAACCCAAGCTGACCCAACCCACTGAGTTTCCAAGCTGACCAAAACTTTCATTTATTTACAAAATTGTCACCGCGCCTTTTTTTAAATTTTGCCACATGTCGCGTTCTGATTGGCCAATAGGACCTTCTCCCCCTTCTCTCCTTAAGACACCTTCTTCCAGGATCCTCACCTTATATAAATTACTATATCATACTAATATCCGGTTCGGTTCGGGTACCCGCGGTTTCTTAAAACTGAAAACCGAAACCGACCCTAATTAAATCGGTTTTTCCGGTTTCGGTTTTTCCGGTTATCGGTTTTTCCGGTTATCGGTTTTTCCGGTTATCGGTTTTTCCGGTTATCGGTTTTTCCGGTTATCGGTCGGTTCGCCTCGGTTTTTCGGTTTTCCGGTTCATTTTTTACACCCCTAATTATTAATTAAATCATAAATTTCAGCACAACATTTGTTTTAACAAAACGACTACAACTCAACTTTATATTATATATAGATATAGATATAGATATAACTTGTGTATATAATAAACGGGGTCAAGTGAAGTACATGGGTTAGTTATTGATATCATTTATTTTAGGATAGTTTTTATGGCTTTTATATGTTTCTTTCTTTTCAAGATATCTATATGTATTCTTCTATTGAGACATATAGGTCATGAATGAAATTCTAGGATTACCAATTTTTACATGGTATCAGAGCGGGTTGCTAAAACCCTAAAAAAAAAAACATGGTCGATGGTGACCAGAACCAAACTAAATCCAACAATCCTGCTGCCAACAACCAAAATCAATCGAGTCCGATCTCGGGATTCAACAGTGAACAATACAAGCAGTTCATCAGCTTGTACACTAAAGACAAGATAATCCAGTTGATGGCCAACATGGGGGATAGATTAGACGATGATGGCAACTGGATTGTCGATTCAGGATGTACCGAGCATATAACCCACATGCTCAATTTGTTTCATGGCAACCTAAAAACCACACATGAACTACCAGTAAAGATTCCTAATGGAGACTCTACACCTGTTAAAGGGAAAGGGTCGTCCACCTTAACAAATGGGACTGAAATCAAAGATCTCCTATACGTCCCAGATTTTACTTGCAACTTATTGTCGGTTAGTCGATTGACTCGAGACCTTCATTGTGCAGTAACTTTTTTTCCGGATTTCTTCATAATGCAAAACTTGAATTCAAAGAAAATTATCGGAACGGGTAAATGTCAACATGGTCTATACTGGATGAAAATGATGGGAGGAGAAAGGTGTTGGATTAGTGTGTATGTCATAACGCAAAACTATACTACCGCTTACACACGAGCCTACGGGGTCACACAGAATGAACATTTAGATACCCGGATATATGTATATTGTATACATATATAAAATTACCAAAAGGTCCTAGCCGAAAGTCTTATAAAGTAAATTAATGTGGGACTTATATTATGATTTTAATATCATGTTTATATCCATGAATCATTAATTTACTTGAAATGTGATATCTACTTTATTAATATAAGTGTATGATGTCTACTTTATAAATATGGATTTTGTTGTTGCTTTGTATTATAAAACGAAAGTGACAGACAATGATGGAGTAAGACTCTAAATCCATATGTAATATATAGGAGATAACAACTCTATATATTGGATATAAAAAAAACACTAGAGGTTAGACCTCTTTTAATAAAAGGGTTACGGCTTAAGGCAGAAAAAGAAAAGAACCAAAAAGAGTTTGGTGATTTTAGTTTTGAACTTGGTGATTAAGGTCTAGCAACCTTCGGGTATTGTTTGAAGTGTTCGTGTGGATCAACCATAGAGATATTCATATTATTGAATATTGTTTCATCCTACGTCAATTCATCAATCGAAAAGGTATTATTCTTAATCTATCTTATTATGACAACTATTATGGTGTAATTGGATCTTGGTGGAAATATTAATCGTGTGCATGTTTTATAAAATACATTATTGTATTTTTAGTCTTCCACTGCGTTTATAAATTTTAAAAGTACACACGAGGGTCTAGTATTTCCAACAGTGGTATCAGAGCCACTTTTACACCTTTTAGTTGTCAGGTGATTTTATTTTTTGATCATTTTTGATAGAAAAATAAATCACCACTTTAAATTTCGAATTTAATTCTTATGGCTTGATTAGTTATTTTTATTGATTCTATATAATCCATGGTTGTACCCATGCATTGCAACCATGGACAAGCCATATGTAGTTTTAATAATGTAGTTATTAAAATTTGTTGTTGCATGCATAGCCCATGATGCCCTTAGCCTATGGAATTGTTTTGTTGTGATGATTGTTGATTATTACAACATTATAAATGTTGATTAATTTATTTGGGGCCATAGAAGCAAAAGTTGTATAATATTTATTTTTAATTTTCATAGTTGTATTTATATTTATTTTTATTGTAAGTATTAGACTAGTTGTACTTTTCAATTTAAATAAATGTAACAAGATGAAGATTGAAGATAAAAGATGCAACATGGAGTTTTGCTTTGAAGATGGTGTTTTCTTTATCAAGTCAACAACGTATGGCACAAAATCTCACTTGGTTCTTGGATTAAGTGGGAGTATAGGATTGTCCTTAGATTGACCTCTTGATTTCATATTGGCTCATGAAATCAAGCATAGGATTTTTGGGCTAGGCTATGTGTGTGTGATGCATGGTTGTGTTTTTATTTTTGCACTTATTTATAATTGTTGATTATAAAATATGCTAAAATGTTTTTGATGGAAACATTAAATAAAAACACAAAAAGAGTTTAAAGATTAAAATTGATGATTTTAAAAGTTAAACTCCAATGAGTTTAAAATATATTATTTTGAAACTCAAATATATATATATATATATATATATATATATGGTCGACATCTTTTAAAATTGTTTTAAAATGATACACGTTTGTGTATTTGTTATTTTTGTCTAAAATTAAAATATGTGATTTTATATTCTATAAATAAAATAACAAATTGGAGACACAAACATATTCGACATATATATATATATAATTGGTTAAAATGAGTTTTAACAAAATTGTAGCGAATTTTGTGTGCATGCAATATTCGTTAACACAAATTTTTTAAATACCCGTCAAATTTAAGTCATGCCATCCAATCAGCTTGCGAACACTCCTCGTTATTTTTTGGTTACGGTAAGACCTAATCAAATTATAGCCACGAGGTGGATTTTTAGTTACGAGTGAGACTAGGCTAAATTTCCACAGTTTCCAAATTGGACGACTTAATCGTGCTCAAGGTAAGACCTAAGTTCGAGGCAAGGATGGGACAAACATGCCAGTAGATAATAGTGGTTTGTTAAACTACACATATCTCAAGGTCCCATAAAGATCTAAGAGTTGCACTAGTAATGCAATTGGTACCCGTTACCTACCAATAGACTCCTTAACTGCTAGCTGATCAACAGATGTAGTTATGGAATCTCTATGTGGATCTTAGGCTTTCGTAAATTAATTGTTTTATAATATTAAAACTTGGGTAGTTAATTTATTAAAGTTTTTGTATCGAAAATACTAAAATAAACCTTACTTCTATTGTAGATGGCAAACAATCAAAACGTAAACCAAAATACACTCCGTTCTTTGTTGGAGAAGGAGAAACTCAATGGTACTAACTTCCTGGACTGGCACCGCAATTTGAGGATTGTCCTCAAATATGAAGGGAAGTTGAACAAAATTGAAGAACCCTTACCAGATCCTCCTGCCGAGACAGCTGCTGCTGCTCAGCAAGATGCTTATCAAAAATTGTTTGATGAGCAAGAGAAGATAGCTTTGATTATGCTTGCGAGTATGACTCCTGAAATCCAAAAGGAAATGGAAGATCGTACAGCATATGATATGATTACTGAGCTGAAAAATATGTTTCAGAAACAGGCAAATCAAGAGTTGTATGAAACTCACAAGCTTCTTCACACTTGCAAGATGGAGGAGGGTCAGTCAGTGAGCTCTCATGTTTTAAAAATGAAGAGCTACATTGACAGGTTGGAAAAGCTTGGAACTCCTATGCCAACTCTCTTGGCTGTCAATACGATTTTGGCTTCACTACCAAAGTCGTATGATAACTTTGTCATGAACTATAACATGCAAGGTTGGGAGAAGTCTCTGTCAGAGCTGCACGCGATGCTCAAAGCTGCTGAACAGAATGTTCCATCCAAGGCTCCAACTCTGAGCGTCCTGACGATTAAAAATGGAAGGGTTAGAAAGAATAAGCCGAATACTTCTAAGAAGGGAAAAGGCAAAAGAGTTGCTGGGAATAAGATTCCACCACCCTCTAAGAAGGAAAACCCAGCAAAAGACGCCGAATGTTTCCGTTGTGGAAAAGTTGGCCATTGGAGAAGGAACTGTCCTATCTACCTATCTGAGCTGAAAAAGGGCAAAGCTGGTGAGACTAGCAAATCAGGTATATTTCATATACAACTATACACTTTTTCTAGTGATTCTTGGATCTTTGATACTGGTTGTGGTACTCACATCTGTAACAATGTTCAGGGAATGAGAAGAAGTAAGAAACTGAAGAAAGGGACACTGGACCTGCGAGTGGGCAACGGGGGTCGAGCAGCTGTTGAAGCTATTGGCACCTATGAGCTTACTCTTCCAAGTGGCCTTATTGTTTTGTTGGAACAATGTCATTATGCTCCTACTATTACGAGCAACGTAGTTTCAGTTTCACGTTTGAAAGATGTTGGTTATGAACTTGCATTTATGCACTTTGGTATTTCTGTTTCTATGAATAATGTATTCTATTTTAATGCCTATCCGCGTGATGGTATTTTTGAAATTGATATGCATGGTGTGACTTCAAATAATAGTTGTGTATATACTTGTACTGCCAAACGTGTCAAGCAAGACTTGAATAAAACCTATCTATGGCATTGTCGTCTTGGTCATATAAACAAACAACGCATTTCAAAACTCCAATCTGATGGACTTTTGGAATCAACTGGCTCTGAATCATTTGATGTATGCGAGTCTTGTTTATGTGGAAAGATGACAAAGGCACCTTTCTCCGGTTTAGGTGAAAGAGCTAAAGATCTTTTAGGACTAATACATACTGATGTATGTGGCCCTTTTAGAACTATGTCTAGAAATGGTGAATCATACTTCATTACATTTACTGATGATTATAGTAGATATGGTTATGTTTACTTGTTGAAACATAAACATGAAGTTTTTGAAACGTTCAAAGTCTTCCAAAATGAAGTAGAGAATCAGCTTGGAAAGACCATTAAAGCCCTTCGTTCTGATCGAGGTGGTGAGTATATGAGTCAAGAGTTTTTGGACCACTTAAAGAATCGTGGGATTGTCTCTCAATTCACTCCACCTTATACACCACAACACAATGGTGTATCTGAGCGGAGGAATCGAACTTTACTTGATATGGTTCGATCTATGATGAGTCTGACTACTCTACCACCGTCTTTTTGGGGATATGCATTAGAGTCTGCTGCACGCATACTCAATATGGTTCCAACCAAGAAGGTTGAAAAGACACCACATGAGCTGTGGCATGGGAAAATTCCCAAGTTGTCTTACTTGAAAGTCTGGGGTTGTGAAGCGTATGTGAAACGTGACACTTCAAACAAATTAGAACCCAGAAGTATCAAGTGTAACTTTGTGGGATACCCAAAGGAAACAATGGGTTACTACTTTTACTACCAAGCTGAAAACAAAGTGTTTCCTGCTCGATTTGCTGAATTCTTGGAAAGAGATCTTCTCTTGCAAAAGGTCAGTGGGAGTAAAGTTGATCTTGAAGAAATTCAAGAACCACAAGGTAACATGCCTTCTGAAAGCACTAGCAGTCCACATGTTGAATCTGAGCACAATGTTGGTGAACCAGAACATGTTGCACCTGCACTTCGTAGATCTGATAGAACTCATCGTATACCTGTAAGGTATAATTATGCAATTAATTCAGATGAGCCTTATCTAGGGGATTATGATGAACCCTCTAACTACCGCGAAGCCATATCGAATCCTGAATCCGATAAATGGCGAGATGCTATGAATGCAGAGATGCAGTCCATGAAGGATAATCAAGTATGGAACTTGATGGATCTTCCACCCAATTGTAAAACAGTAGGGTGTAAATGGGTCTTCAAGAAGAAGACTGACATGGACGGTAATGTAAACACATTTAAAGCTCGGTTGGTAGCAAAAGGCTATACTCAGACTCAAGGAATTGATTATGAGGAAACCTTTTCACCAGTCGCGAGCATTAAATCAATTAGGATACTTATTGCCATAGCTGCTTTTCATGATTATGAAATATGGCAAATGGATGTCAAAACCGCTTTCCTAAATGGCGACCTTAGCGAGGACGTATATATGGTTCAGCCGGAAGGGTTTGTCAATCCAAAGCATCCTAATAAAGTATGCAAGCTTCAAAAATCCATTTATGGATTGAAGCAAGCATCCAGGAGCTGGAATCTTAAGTTTGATGAGAAAATCAAAGAGTTTGGTTTTTCTCAAAATCAAGATGAGCCCTGTGTTTACATTAGAGCTAGTGGGAGTAAAGTAGTCTTCTTGATCTTGTATGTTGATGACATATTACTTATTGGAAACGATATTCCAACTTTGCAGGATGTTAAATCTTGGCTTGGAAAATGTTTTTCCATGAAGGATCTTGGAGAAGCTACTTACATTCTTGGAATCAGAATATATAGAAATAGATCCAAACGGCTTATTGGTTTAAGTCAAAGTACATACATTGACAAAATCTTACGAAGATTTAACATGCAAGACTCCAAGCGTGGAGCTTTGCCAGTACAAAAGGGCATAACCTTGAGCAAGTCTCAAAGTCCTATCACACCTGATGAGATAAAACGAATGAAAGGTATCCCATATGCTTCGGCTATAGGATCCATTATGTATGCCATGTTATGTACTAGACCTGATGTCTCGTTAGCTTTGAGTTTGACGAGCCGCTATCAACAGAATCCAGGTGAAGAGCATTGGATTGCTGTTAAGAGCATTCTTAAGTATCTGCGGAGAACTAAAGAGATGTTCTTGGTTTACGGTGGTTTGGAAGAAGAGTTGAGTATTAAATGTTATACGGATGCTAGTTTCTAAACTGATCGAGATGACTCTCGATCCCAATCTGGTTATGTCTTTGTCATGAATGGCGGGGCAGTTGATTGGAAAAGCTCAAAGCAGAGCACAGTTGCACAATCTACAACAAACAGAATACATTGCTGCCTCAGAAGCTGCTCAGGAAGCTGTCTGGATTAGGAAGTTCGTTGCTGAGCTAGGAGTAGTACCCAACATTGAAACTCCCATGGAAATGTACTGTGACAATTCGAGTACTATTATACTTGCGAAAGAATCACGTGTACGTAAAGGTAGTCGGCACATTCTTCGAAAGTTTGACTACATTCGTGAAGTCATTGAGAGGAATGAGATTAATATTCTTAAGGTTCACACAGATGATAATGTAGCTGATCCATTCACTAAGCCCATGACACACAACAAGCATGATGATCATGCTAGTAGTATTGGACTTCGTTATGCTACTGATCTATTTCATATGTAAATTAGTATTTGGATATTTTTGGAACATTAAACAGTTTTATCTTAATGAATTGATATACTTGCTATGATCGTTTTCATTTATAACACTGTGTTCTATATTAGCATGTTTAATCCATGAATAATTGTTGATTATTCAAAATCTCCAAAGTCGGTCATGTTATGGGAGTAACATGAATTAAGACTAATATGAAGTTTTGGTTTTATTCACTGATGGTGAATAGTTAACTTGTTGAGGCCAAAATTCATATGTATTCATTGTTGATGAATATTGGAGTGATCCAAATCACGAGATGTCACTGTATGGATCGGTGTCAACAGTGAATCTCGAAGTGATTATGTCTTTGTGTCCTTAGACCTGAGATTTGTATGTTGGTTGCTGATTATATGACATGTTATGCTTTGATACGGTTAAACGCTATCCTGAACAAGGTAGTTATAAAGGCCATTATTGGGTATGATGTGAAATGCATGATGTGCGCATAAAATCAAGATGGGATTTATTCCTCTATGCGAGAGCATGATACCACTGGGCCTCTCGATGAAAATGAATGGATATTTACACGGCCGTGCCCAAGCTATATTGATTGTTGATCAATTCTAACTTGGTGATCGCATTCGACTTTTCTATATCGAGAAACAAAATCTGTTGACTAATGAGAATGACTCGATCCATGTCTCATGTCAACACGGTATCGGTAATAAAGGGACAATTGACACTAATCATAAAATCATTATTTTAATAATGATTGTTCGTTTAGCTGAAACAAACACTCGTGTGTTTTCGGGGGCAATGATGTGTTGCTAGACGCAAATACTTGTCTGTATAATTTTCTAGATGTTATGTCATACACAAGTGGGAGTTTGTTGGATTAGTGTGTACGTCATAACGCAAAACTATACTACCGCTTACACACGAGCCTACGGGGTCACACAGAATGAACATTTAGATACCCGGATATATGTATATTGTATACATATATAAAATTA
This sequence comes from Erigeron breviscapus, assembly GCA_034093135.1. Taxonomy (NCBI): domain Eukaryota; kingdom Viridiplantae; phylum Streptophyta; class Magnoliopsida; order Asterales; family Asteraceae; genus Erigeron; species Erigeron breviscapus. Next base: position 95,026,424 of record CM067168.1, on the reverse strand, counting down.
CCAAAAGGTCCTAGCCGAAAGTCTTATAAAGTAAATTAATGTGGGACTTATATTATGATTTTAATATCATGTTTATATCCATGAATCATTAATTTACTTGAAATGTGATATCTACTTTATTAATATAAGTGTATGATGTCTACTTTATAAATATGGATTTTGTTGTTGCTTTGTATTATAAAACGAAAGTGACAGACAATGATGGAGTAAGACTCTAAATCCATATGTAATATATAGGAGATAACAACTCTATATATTGGATATAAAAAAAACACTAGAGGTTAGACCTCTTTTAATAAAAGGGTTACGGCTTAAGGCAGAAAAAGAAAAGAACCAAAAAGAGTTTGGTGATTTTAGTTTTGAACTTGGTGATTAAGGTCTAGCAACCTTCGGGTATTGTTTGAAGTGTTCGTGTGGATCAACCATAGAGATATTCATATTATTGAATATTGTTTCATCCTACGTCAATTCATCAATCGAAAAGGTATTATTCTTAATCTATCTTATTATGACAACTATTATGGTGTAATTGGATCTTGGTGGAAATATTAATCGTGTGCATGTTTTATAAAATACATTATTGTATTTTTAGTCTTCCACCGCGTTTATAAATTTTAAAAGTACACACGAGGGTCTAGTATTTCCAACAAAAGGAAGGCTATGTCGGTTTCAATGGAGGTATGGCATAAAAGACTTGGACATGCTTCTAGCGGTAAACTTTCTTGTTTTGACTTTCTCGATAATGCTTCCTTTAAGACTGTTAATTGTGATTCGTGTGCTAAAGCCGAGCACACCCGGTTTCCTTTTCCCATAAGTTCTATCAAAAGCAAAGAATGTTTCGAATTGTTGCATTGTGATCTTTGGGGAAGGTATAAAACCCCCTCGCTTTCAAGAGCAAACTATTTTCTAACAATTGTAAATGACTACAGCTGATCTGTTTGGGTTTTCCTTCTAAAACACAAATTTGATGCTGGAGACCATCTGATGTTTTTCCAAAAAATGGTCAAAACTCAATTTGGAAAATCCGTCAAAAGAATTCGTTGTGACAACGGGGGAGAGTTTGTTTTAAACCGAATGCATAACTTTTATGCTCAAGAGGGCATAATTCTAGAAACTACTTGCCCACATACACCACAACAGAATGGTGTTGTGGAACGTAAGCATAGAAATTTACTCGAGACTGCACGAGCACTAAGATTTGAGGCAAATCTACCAAAGAAGTTTTGGGCCGAGTGTGTCATGACAGCAACCTACATAATTAATCGTCTCCCGTTAAAAACCATTAACAACAAATCCCCATTTGAGATTTTACATGAAGAAAAACCTGATTATCAACATATGAAGATTTTTGGGTGCCTCGCTTTCGAAATACAGACACAGGGGGAGACAAATTTGAGTGCAAAGGGAAACCCGGGATATTTTTAGGTTATCCACCAGGAACAAAAGGGTACAAAATATATGACATTACAGATAACATAATGGTGGTTTCAAGAGATGTGAAATTTGTTGAAAACGTCTTTCCTTTCAAGAACACGGATGGTATTGACAAAGAAGAGAATAATAAGCTTTTTGATTTTCCGCCTTGGTATTACAATGAAACTAATAAAGGCGAACCCTTACTGATCCCACAGGTTAATGGGAATGAAGAGAATCAAAATACTGATAATGTTCACGGTCATGAGAGTGATGTCAAGACCATTAGCCATGAAGATTTGGTTGAGGCATCGTTGAACACCTCAAACATTAATGATCAAGATCTTAATGGTGAACAAAGTGCGGAACATGAAACGCAAAACACCATTCATCCTGCTCAACAAGACACTTCCGTTGGAGACGAAGAAGATGCCTACGTTCGACCACCTAGAGTTCGAACCCAACCAGCATATTTGAGTGATTACAATGTCAAGCTTCCGTCGTCGATAGACCACACGCGATCTACGGCCAACCAAAATTCCTCCACGGTACATCCTCTATCTCATTACATTTCTTATGATAATTTTTCTTCCACTTATAAGGCTTTCTTGTCGGCTATCGATTCACATGATGAGCTCATGACTTTTCTTCAAGCATCACAGGACCATGAATGGCGAGAAGCCATGAAAAAAGAAATTAAGGCACTTGAACAAAATGGTACCTGGACCCTTGAGACTTTACTTAAAAACAAAAGGGCGATTGACTCAAAATGGATTTACAAAATCAAGTGCAAATCAAACGGAGAGGTGGATAGATATAAGGCAAGATTGGTGGCAAAGGGTTTCATTCAACTCAAAGGTGTTGATTATCATGATACATTTGCACCAGTTGCAAAATTAGTTACCATTCGTACCTTGTTAGCCGTGGCTGTGAAAAGAAATTGGATGATTCACCAACTTGACGTGAATAATGCCTTCTTACATGGGGATCTAGAGGAAAAAGTTTACATGAAGATCCTGGAAGGTTTTGCAAAACAAGGAGAGTCTCGTGTTTGCAGATTAAGAAAGTCGATCTATGGCCTGAAACAGGCGTCAAGTAAATGGTATCAAAAGTTCACAAAATCCCTCATTGAGCTCGGGTTCAAACAGTCAAAAGCTGATTATTCTCTGTTCATTTATAAATCAGAAAGGTCCTATGTAGCTGCGCTTATATATGTTGATGATGTTGTCATGGTTGGTAATGACTTGACGAAAATACAACACACTAAAGATCAACTAGATGAGATGTTCAGTATTAAAGATATGGGTCCATTGAAATATTTCCTTGGAATTGAGGTCTCTCGTATTAAGGAAGGTTTAGTCTTGAGTCAAAGAAAGTACACTTTATACATCTTGAAGGACAGCGGCCTGAAAGGGTGTAAACCCACTTCCATTCCCATGGAACAAAACCTTAAACTTGGAAAGGGAGAAGAAGAAGACAAGGTGGATAGCAATTAATATAGAAGGTTAGTTGGTCGTCTACTTTACTTACAAGCCACTAGACCAGACATCACCTATGCAGTGAATGTTCTTAGCCAATTCGTGACAGACCCTCGCCAGAACCACATGGATGCAGCAATTAGAGTCTGCGGTATTTGAAATCCACTCCAGGGCAAGGAATATTGCTGCCAAAAGAAGGTGGCATGAATTTATTATCATATTGTGATGCGGATTGGCTGGGATGCCCTATGTCAAGAAAGTCACGAACTGGTTACCTATTGCCTCTTGGGGGAGCGCCCATATCATGGAAGTCAAAGAAGCAATCAGTTGTTTCAAGATCGTCTGCAGAGGCTGAATACAGAGCCATGGCTACTACCGTCAGTGAAGTGCTTTAGGTAAGATGGTTGTTAAGTGAATTGGACGTTAAACAAGGAGAACCTACTGTTCTGTTTTGTGATAACAAGGCGGCTAGGCATATAGCGAATAACCTAGTCTTCCATGAGAGAACAAAGCACGTAGAGATGGATTGTTACTTTGTTCGTGAAAGAGTTGAAAGTAGAGAAATTGAACCAGTTTACATTGGCTCCAAGGATCAAATTGCAGATTTGTTAACCAAGGCAGTTGGAGCTAAGCACCTTAACTCTCTTCTGAGCAAGTTGGGCATTCGTAATCTACATGCTCCAACTTGAGGGGGAGTATTGATATCATTTATTTTAGGATAGTTTTTATAGCTTTTATTTGTTTCTTTCTTTTCAAGACATCTATTCTCTATATATGTATTCTTCTATTCAGACATATAGGTCATGAATGAAATTCTAGGATTACCAATTTTTATAGTTTTTGGGTGTGTTAAAGATGGAAACCCGTGAATTTTAGATTCATTGGTTTGTTGTATGGGAGCTAGTACGGCGGTGCTATCTTTACGTGGTACCTTACACCTCGTTATCTTGGTGTGATGGTCATTCTAAAGTAATTATTTTTCATGATTACACTTTGGGGGTTCTTTTAATCTAGTCCTAGTTCAATTCATAAAGTGGATTAAGTTACTAAGAAAATCGTATGTTATGTGGACAGATACCAGAAGACCTTTATTTTGTGCTTAGAATGAGGCACACTTTTGAGTCGCTTGGTTATCAATCTGGTTTCTATCTACCCTAATTATTTACATCTACAAGGGGCAACAAATCATCGCCTTCTTCCACCACAATGCCACTAAAGCAACCCACGTCCGACCCGCCCACCTCCCCTTTTCAACTGGGACCTACCTAGAACAATGTCATCACCCAACTTCTTTATCCCGGGGAAGCTTTTGGATACCCATGAGGCTCATCAAAAGATAAACCTCACATGTTTCTCCATCCTCATATGGAAAACATGATGGGTTCTGAACATGTTAAAAATGACATCAAGTGGCCCTATGGGTTGAGCTTCTTCAGCGCCCTTACAGGAAGAAGTGATGATGTCAGGCTCTTGTTCAATGCCAGTATATAAAATAGGTTGTATTATGTAAGATGTGGTATGTAACATTAAGGAGATTGGATATAAAGTAGTTTGTTTTTTGTATAATGTAAGATGTAGAAATAAGATACTATTTTGGTTCTCGTTTCATAAATAGGTGTTGATATTTTTTTTATAAAGAAAATGGGTTATGATAATGAAACAAAATACCAGTAAACACGTATATGGACATTTAGAATCACATCTTCCTTAAATAAAGAATTAAACTTGTACTCTAGACGTATAAAACCATTTTTCAATTTGAATACATTTAGACCCTATACAAATACTCATATCAATTTCCAAACATGTGGAAAACGATACTGGGTGTTACTTTACTTTCTTCTTTTTTTTATTCATTTCCAAAGCCCATCCCTAAAACCTACCTAGACAATCTTTATAAATTATGTTTTCTTTCGAAGTGATTAAGGAAAAAACACTAAATATCAATAATTTAAAATATGAATTGGTTACTGTAAGTGTAATCTAGAGGGGGTGAATATATTATACCAATTATTTAACTTCTTTTTGAAAATTAATTTGGGTAACACTGATTCAATCCTTAGTTTGTGCAAGATACAATCACAACAACAATTATATAACAAATAAAATTGAGATGAAAAGCTAAAGTAAGAAGATATCACCAAATCAAGAGACACCACGATATATAATGGTTCGGGCGAATGTTAACGAATTCGCCGTAATCCACTCCCCGATTCACGAATCGAGAGTTTGTAGCACTAGTCTCTCCAAACCCGGTGGAGAATCCGAAATTACACGAAGTATTCTAACCACTAGAATACACCAAACTCTTGACACTTCAAGAGATGAACACACAACCTCTAACCACTAGAGATATCAATGAAGATGAAATCCTAACCACTAGAACTTCAACCCACTATCACACTCACTAGTATGATAACAACACAATTGTAGGCTAATTAATATAACACAAATAATTCCTCACTACAATTATATCACTCTTGCTAGATTGATGTTTGATATGAGATATGAGATATGAATAAGTATTTTCTAGGAGATGTAGATGCAAGAGGTGAGGACCAAATATGCCCAAGTCTTCAATTTATAGTCCAAACAAGCTTTAATACCGTTTGACCCGGACGACTCTTAACTGAGGCCGTCCTCCAGGACACAAGAGTCGTGCTTCAAACAAAGGCCATGCTAAACCTGGAGATCTACAAAAAGCCTTTACATCCTCCCATGTTATCTCCATTACAACAATAACTTTCCTAATGAAAGATTAACTTCAAAAGACAAGGAGAGAAAGAAAGGTAGATACTTACCAATTGAGGATTCTTGGAGAAAGAGTGAGTCACAAGAATAGCTATGGAAATGAGAAAAAATCCCACTCACATTTTAAATACAAATCTGAATATTACAAGATCTTGACTAATTTTGACTATTATAACAATTTTGACTTATCATGACTTTCAACACTTAGAAAAAAATTGGCCTCCAATTTTGGTGAAACATCAAAGTGTTTAGATTTGTAATTTGACACTTGCAAACACCTTAGAATGATAAAGTAGGACTTAGTAGCAAGTATCGGGCCATGAACTTAAGCAATGAACGCTCAGTAAATAACATTGATTTGGGCAGTGGGAGCATGACCTTTGTTTCAGCAAGAGCCGTGCTCTCTTATACTTAGACAGATTTTCGACCCAAAATTTGACGAAAAACGAAAGTTGTTATTTTTGAGATTTGCCAATTCCAAACATCTTAGAATATCAAAATAAGGTTATGGTACAAGTTTGGAGTCACGGAAGCGAGTAACGAAGGCTGGAGAAACAAAGTGTAAAACGGACAGGAGCCGCACGGCCATTACAGGACATGCGGCCGTCCCTAACGGCCGTGCCTCCAAAGTGAGGTCGTGCCTGGAGGTTTTCGAAGAAGTGCTATACACAGCTCAAACTTGCCGTTTTCATCGTTTTAGGTTCGGAAATAGCGTATGTATGCCTAAAATAGCTTTTATATCATTTTACAAACATTATATGTATTGTTACTCATTATCAAAACAACGAAGACGTTTATATTAACCGTAATGCCTAAAATGCACCAACAATCTCCCCCTTTTTGATAATGACAACAATACATCTAATAGGTATGAAAAATGCAATAAAAGCTAAAGTCGTTAACAACATAACATACCTATTTTTAATGAAATAAATACATACCTATTACTTCTCCCCCTTTGTCATATCAAAAAAACGTATGCGGTATTAGAGCCTAGGTTCGATCCGTGTGACATGTGGGTAGACAACAAAAGCTCCCCCTTGAACTAAGCTCCCCTTGAACGTTGCTTTCCTCATTGTACCTATAATCTCAATGACAAAGACAAACCAAACCATAGCAAGCATACATACATATATATGGTCATTTAAAGAAGCATAAAAGCACAATATCCAAGCCAAAGCGTACATACATAATACTTGAAAGAAACGCAAAGTACGACCAAGCAATCAAGTTCCAAACAACCAAGACAGCTAGTTTAACACATAAGTCAAATAAGTAGCAAATAAGACACAATAATAAGAACCAACGATCACCAACGTCATTTAAGGTCACATAACATTCAATAACGAGTCTTTGGCCCTTTGCATTTGATAAAGTCAACCACGCCTTTCATCATTTTCTTAAGACCTTTTTCACTCCACGTACCTCTCGATATACTTACTTGATTCGATCATCTTGGCTCTTTTCGACAAAATCTTGACTAGTTACACTTGGATCGGGTTCAACGCTACTTGCACATTGGTTTCCATCACTCTCATACTCTTTAACATCATCATCATCTTCATCCTCCAGTACCTCATGTATCTCACTAGGTCCTTCATCCCTAGGCCTCTTGGAACTAGGTTCATGAATATCCTTCCCTATACGAGCAAAAGTTTCTCGTCCAATAGGTCTATGACCCGCAACCCTCACCTTACTTTGAGGAAGCCCAAGGTGATTAAACACATGATTTAACAACATACCATATGGGAGAAATCGTTTCCCATTGGTTAGAAGGCCATCCATTCGTTGAGCCACAAGAGAGGTGATATTAGCTTGAATACCTCTATCAAGACAATACACAAGAGCAAAGATAGACGCCGGTACAATATTATGATTCCCTTTCTTACAAAAGATGTTCCAACCAAGAATCTTGGCTCTCACATCATGGGGATGATTGAGGTCACTAACATGATACACTTTTTTGACAAGATGCGGTTTTTTGCATAAATGACGTTTAGCATCCCTAAGATCTACAAAGACAGGAACTTTATTAAGATCGGATGTTGATCCTTCAAGGTAGACCTCTTCACCCATATGAGAAAGACCTAAAACATTTCCAAATTGTTCTAAAGACTATTCAATGACTCGATTTTTAAGAACAAACACAATTCTCCCATTTGTTGCATTGTAGGTGAACATATAATAAAGTTCCCTTACTCGTTGTGAGCACACGGGACCTTCCAAAGTTAATAGAGGTAACCAACCCATAGTCCTAAAGGCAACAATAACATCTTCCCCAACCGAATCTATCTCAACCCTACGCCCATCACTAATTTCCCTTCTTGCCAACAAGGTTTTATTTTCTTTTAGTATTTTCTTTTGAGCGGCGGAAACTCTTGGATAATTATCAATTCTTGCCTTGATCTAAAAGAATTCATTACACAACGGTTACATTATGCATAGATAAAGTGTCAAGTGTGTGTGCCTATATGAACTAAGATGTCGTCTAGTCATTGTCTCGACCTAACTACTTAATTATGTGCCACTTATATGAGACAACTTTCAACTTTCATTATGGAGTTGTGAATTACAAATACGTACAATGAATTTGTAGTATCTCAATCATTCACATCTCTTGTGTGTGCGTGAGTGAGTTTATAAAACATGAACTAGTAATGCACCTAAAATGCACACAATGCAAGTTACTAATGTTTGACACACCTAATTAATTCCTCTTTTAAATGTATGATATGCATGATTTTTAACAAGAACAAAAATAAAAAAAGTTAGTGCAATCCTAAGTGCAAGTGATGACTCTTTAACATTTGGGAATATTGTTAAAAAAAAATTTAATTTTCGGATTTAAATGAAAATTTACAATTCTTGATCGATAATGACAATAATTTATAATTAACTACAACATTAGGTGTTCTAAATACTAACTATACAAGTGCAATCATCAATTTTCAAAAAAGAATATAAATTCGAATTTAAAAGAAAATTCCCAAATGTAAAACCCTAATTTATGTCAAGAACAATTTAAATTACAATAATAGATAGATAAGTTACCTTGAGAATGGAAGAATGAAAGGACTGATAGAATGATTCAAGCACACAAATTCGAAACCCTAGGAATTTGATTTAGAAGAATTTTTGGTAAATTTTTAGAGATGTTGAGAGTTTGGATCAGTTGAGGGAAAAAGGTTCAATGTAATAAGTGAAGTTATTGTAGAGATAAGGTGAAAAGGAAAAAAAATAGATTTTATCAAGATAAGGAGGAGAGAAACGCACGGCTTCAAAACAGCCGTCCGGCGACAGAGCACGGCTTCGATTCCAGAAACAGCCGTCCAGGGGCTAGGCACGGCTGCAGTTAAAGCAACGGCCGTCTAGATGAGTGGGACAACTTCAGACAGTGGTCGTACTCTTTAAAAAGGCACAAAGCTTGAATTTTATTTAAATGATGAGTTCCATCATGCCTAAACCTAATCTAAGAGTATTAAATGTATCCTTTTTCAATGCCTTAGTAAATATATCCGCCACATTTTCGGTTGTATCAACTTTCTCAATTACGATATTTCCTTTTTGCACATTATCTCTAAGAAAGTGATGTCTAATCTCAATATGTTTAGTTCTAGAATATAAAACGGGATTTTTACTTAAGTCTATTGCACTTTTATTACCACACATAATTGGAATTTCGTTTTGGTGTTCATTATAGTCTAAAAACATTTGTTTCATCCAAAGTGCTTGATCACAAGCATGACCGGCGGCTACATATTCGGCTTCGATGGTAGAAAGCGCAACAGAATTTTGTTTCTTAGAAAACCATGAAGTTACACATAGACCCACAAAAGCACATACACCACTAGTACTTTTTCTATCAACAAGTGAACCACCTAAGTCGGAATCCGCATAACACACAATATCAACACCGGAAAATTTAGGATACCATAAACCTAGATTCATTTTACCTTTTATGTATCTAAATATTCTTTTAACTGCTTCATGATGTGATAGTTTAGGATTTTCTTGAAATCTAGCACATAGACATACACTATACATTATATCCGGTCTACTAGCGGTAAGATACAATAAACTACCAATCATGCCACGATATTTAGTACTATCCATGGGTTCACCTTCTTCATCAATGCTAAGTCGAGTCGTAGTGGCCATAGGTGTATCTAATGGTTTAGATGATTCCATTTCAAATTTTTTAAGCATTTCTTTAATATATTTAGATTGATTAATAAATATGCCATCATCTAATTGTTTAATTTGCAAACCAAGAAAGAAATTAAGTTCACCCATCATACTCATCTCAAATTCATCATGCATAATATTTGAAAATTCATCACACAAAGATTGATCCGTGGATCCAAATACAATATCATCCACATATATTTGCACAATTAACAAATGATGTTCTTTCTTTTTAACAAATAATGTACTATCCACTTTACCCATCGTATAATCATGTTCAATCAAAAATGTCTTCAATCTATCATACCAAGCCCTAGGAGCTTGTTTTAATCTATATAAAGCCTTTTTTAGTTTATAAACATTGTTAGGTCCAGTTTTAATGAAACTGGAGCCTCTCCAATGGCAACTGGAGACGAGAAGAATTGTCCGGAAATATTAGAGGTCCAGTTGCAATGTACAATTTATGCAACTGAAGACCTCCTCCAGTTTAGATCTGGTGAACACACCTGAAGACATTCCAACTGAAGTCGAAGACATCAAGTGGAAGAAAGGGAATGACAATGGCAGCGAAGCCCAGTTGACATTCCAACAGATCAATGAACTGGAGACCATCAGTGGAAAGCCTTTACAAAGCTTTACACTGATTACGAGGAGGACTTTATGCTTTACATGCTATTATCCGGACAATACCTTTTGTCCTTGATAAAAGTACATGTGACAGAAAGCAGGTGGATAAAGTACCTTTTAGGTTTACTTTATCAAGCATTACAATGGAATTAAATATTATTCCTTAAATGCTCTCAACCATATTTGTACGGCAAAGTTGGGATCCCAATACCAACCTTTGCCTATAAATACAAGTCCTTGCACATCCAAGAATATTAACCTTTGCATAAATCGACTTTGCAATATTCTTGGTGACTTGTGCAATATTCTCTCAATCGCAAAAAGGAACATTTCATAACTTTAAGTGTTTCGATTGTTAGAGGATTTCCAAGTATAGATCAATTGTATTTCATAGGTTGTTAGGATATTTACATACGTGTATTATCTTGGTTCCGCAACAACCTTGTATTTTGTTTATAAGCAAATAAATAAATTACACTTGAAAAAATTACATATTGTCTCACCAGAATTTACTTTACTTGTATCTACTTATTGCATTGTTATTACTTATTTACATTTGTCACCTTAATAAGTAATTTCCAGTCAACCTGGTACACTGGTCACTGCAACTGGTCGTCTCCAGTTTAGTGAACGTGTTGCAAAGAAATCACACTATCGACATAGAGGTGTCTTCAGTAACCATCTAGTAATAGTTGGGGACCTAAAAGTGGTATCAGAGTAGAAGGCTAATACATTTGCCTTGATATGCTTAGATGGCTACTGGTACTGAAAGTGTGTTTGGTTCTGGTCCTAATGTTGAAAATATACCTAATCAACCTAATCAACCTGTTCAACCTAATACTCCACCTGGTAATCCTCCTCCTCCTCCTCCTCCAGCTCAACCCCCCAGCCATGTCCATGTACATTATTCCAATACTCATGTTCCAAAATTCGATGGAAGCAGTGAGACCTTTGGTACATGGAAGGCCAGACTGCTTTTGCATTTTGGTGGGATAGAGAGGTATATGTTGAAAATCCTAAAGGATGGACCGTATATACCCATGTCCAGTGGTGTGAGTCCTCTTCTTGACCCAACTGGAAGAAGAGGCTCTAGGGAAAAGTCTGAGGAACATTGGACTGATGAGGATCGTAGACTGGTCGACCTTGATACCAGGCTAAAAAATATGATCCTTGCTGCTGTCCCTGAAGATCTAATTCCAACACTTGTGTTATTTGCAAGTGCTAAATGCATGTGGGATGGATTAGTTCTTCAAAATGAAGGAGGAGATGACACCATTGCAACCAGAAAAGTTGCATTAAACAAGAAGTATGAATCCTTCTTTGCTATACCCAATGAGAGTTTAACTGGTACCTATACCAGATTTACTAGCCTCATAAACCAACTGAGAGGCTTGGGTGTAGAGAAGGATAAGGATATTCTTCTTGAGAAATTTTGTGATATTCTTCCTACCAAATGGGCACACATGTTTCTTGTCTTAAGACAAGGAAAGACCTTGCATAGCCATACTCTTGCATCCTTATATGGAGCCTTCAGATTCACTGAAGATAACAATGCAGCAAGACAACTGGCTGAGGAAGATGCTTTGAACCATGCTCAGAGTTCCAAGGTTGCGTCATTAACTGGACAACCTTGTGCTGCTCTAATATCTACTGAGAATGTCCAGTCACATTCAATGAAGGAGATGTTAGACAACTTTTTGAACTCTGGCCTGACCACTAACCTCAGTGATGGTTGTGATGAAACTGACGATGATGATCTGGTCGCCATGATTGCTAAAACCTTTAACAAATTTAAGCATAAATCTAATAGATTTAATGGGTCCAATAATGCTTCCAGTTCCAACTCTCTGGATAAGGCTAATCTTATCTGCTACAAGTGTGGTAAGAAAGGTCATTTCATGAAGGAATGCAGATCTAGTCATATGAACAACCAAACTGGCCCCTCTGTTCCTAACTTTGTTAAATCTGATGATTACAAGGCCAAGTACAAGAAGCTAAAGGCCCAGATTTCCCTCATGTCACTTGAGCAAGCCAAAGAAAAAGAAAAGAACAAGTGCATGATGGCCCAAACTGAAGGAAAGTGGGAACTCTTTGATGATTCATCTGATGATGATGAAGAGGTTAGAGATTTGTGTTTCATGACCTTGGAAGATAAACAATCTATGGTGAAGGATGATATGGTGTCTGGTAGATGGGTGGACATCATTTTGAAAAAGGTACGTGATTATGATGATGAAATTGACACAGAACTGAAACTGGACATAGCTGAGTCACTTAATGATGACTTGTTGCTTGTTGAAACTGTTAGAACTGACTGTGAAAGATACTTGGAAACAGTTTTAACTGAACTTAAAAATTTGAAACCACAGTTAAATGATTCACAAAGTGTCCAGTTGGCTCTCAAAGAATCAGTTTTGAAAAATGAGGCATTAGAAACTGATAACCAAAAATTGAAATATGATCTTGAAAAACAAAATATGGTTATCAAATCTTGGGTACAAGCATCTGGTAAAAATTATGATGCATTTTCTAAAACCATTGATGCCCAAGAAACTGCATGGAAATCTGGCAATCTCCAGATGGCAGCAGTTTTACCCTCGATTCACCAAATGCCAGAATCAGTTAGAATTGAAACCCCATATGACAATTCTACCCCCGTCAAAATTGAAACTGATGAGACCACCCCCATTGAGGTAAAAACTGGAGCCAAAAAGGCTAAAGCTCCAGTTAAAAAGGAAACTGGTGACAAACCTTTACCTCAAAAGTCCAAGGAGCCCAAGAATCCCAAGACTAAAAACTCAGCTGAACGTAAGTCCAAAGGTCAGCAGCATGATGAAAACAATTTTCTTTTTAGACTGGAGAATCAACTCCAACTGTTGTCAAGGCAGGTTCAAAGTTGTACTGCCAAAATGAAAAATTTGGAAGGAGCTTCGACTTCTTCAGCTGAAAAACAAATTGTTAAAAATCCTCCTTCAAAACAAAAATCAAAACAATCTGCTCAAAAAGGAGCTAAAAACAAGAAAAAGGAGGAAATTCCCATCAAACCAATTGTTTTTACTTCTGAAACTGGAGACAATGAGAAAGCTCCAGTTTCAGCCTCCAGTTCAACCCCAAGTCAATCAACTGAGGCTTCTCAGGCGAAGTCCAGTGGACCCATCAAGAAAAGATGGCTTCACAAAAATAACTAATGATTTACTTGGTGTGCAGGGCGATCGTAAAAAGAATACCTGGTATCTGGACAGCGCAGCTGGCCAGACTATGACCGGATGTAAGCCCCTGCTGGAAGAGTTCACTGTCCAAAATGGACCGGCAGTGACATTTGGTAATGATGGAAGTGGAAAAACTGAAGGATATGGTGTGATCGATAATGGACAGGTCCAGTTCACCAAGGTTGGCTATGTTAATGGTTTGAAATACAACCTGGTTAGCGTCAGTCAACTTTGTGACGATGGATATAAGGTACTGTTTGATATTGCTCAAGGCACCATATTTAACAAGGATTGGAAAGTGGTGATGATTACTCCAAGAAAAGGAAATGTGTACACCATGGACATGGAACCAGCTCCAAAAGAGCATTGTTTCTATGCCCAAGCTGATGAGGACACCAACTGGATGTGGCACAAGAGGTTATCCCACCTGAATTTCAAAAATATCAACAAGTTGTCTCGCAAGCAACTGGTTGAGGGGATACCTTTAATTTCCTTTAAAAAGGAAAAGCCATGTCCAGGGTGTGAGATGGGTAAGAAGAAAAGGGCCAGTTTCAAGACCAGGCAGAATTTCAGTATCACAAAACCTCTTCACATGCTACATATGGACTTGTTTGGTCCAGTGAATGTTCAAACTAAAGCTGGCAAAAGATATACTTTAGTTGTGGTCGATGAATACACCAGATACTGTTGGGTTGTGTTCATCCGATCAAAAAGTGATGCACCTGGTGAAATCATCTCACTCATCAAAAGAATTGAACTCAAATATACCAAGAAGGTGTGTCAGTTGCGACGTGATAATGGTACAGAATTTCAAAACAAAGTACTTGAAACATTTTGCAATGACACTGGCATTTCTCAAAACTTCTCTTCAGCTCGTTCTCTAGAGCAAAATGGTGTGGTTGAAAGGAAGAATCGCACATTAATTGAAGCTGCAAGAAGTATGTTATCGGAATCAGGTCTTCCCACCAGTTTTTGGACTGAAGCAGTAAACACAGCCTGTTATACTCAAAACCGGTCAGTCTACATCAAAAGACATAGGAAGACTGCCTATGAAGTTCTTAGGAATCGTAAGCCAAATATTGGATATTTTCATGTATTTGGCTGTCCAGTTTATATTTTAAACGATTCCAGTCAGCTAGGTAAGTTTGATGCAAAAGCTGATGAAGGAGTGTTCGTAGGATATTCTGAGATTAGAAAGGCCTTTAGAGTGTTTAATTACAGACTTCAAAAGATACATGAGTCAATTCATGTTACATTCGGTGAATCAAAAGAAGCAAGCAACAAAAGACCAACCCTTGATATCTCTCCAGTTGTTCCAGTTGATTTTGGTGCAACTGACCAAATTCATCAGTCAGTTGATGCACCGAAGAATGTTTCCAGTCAAAATGACCAGGAACCAGTTATGAAGAAGAAAGACTCCAGTGACACACCATTCTATCCCTCCATCAGTTTCAAATCACCACAGAAACTGGTGATTGGATTAGATGTTCGTGCCACTATAACATCAGTACTAGTTCAAACCCCAACTTCGCCAGTTATTCAAGAAATGCCTTTTATTGAAAATAATTATGATGAAAATCATGACCTCGTCACATCTGATGAGGATGTTGAAGTAGTTTGGACTGATCCCTCTCCAGTTGCTGCAACAACTGAAGAGCCTCGCCAGGTATCTTGCACTGATGTTGTGCTTTATCAACCTAGTCAATACACTAAATGGACATCAGCTCATTCTATTGAGCAAATCATTGGAGATCCAGATAGTGGGGTTCAGACTAGAAGAGCCACAAGTGAACAATGCTTGAACGTCACCTTCTTATCACTAATTGAACCGAAGAAGATTGACGAGGCTATGGCAGATCCAAGCTGGGTTGAGGCTATGCAAGAAGAACTCAACCAGTTCAAAAGGAACAACGTGTGGGAACTTGTTCCTTGTCCTCCAGGGTTAAAGAAAGAACCCATTGGTACGAGGTGGGTCTATCGAAACAAGATGGATGAAGATGGCAACGTGGTTAGAAACAAAGCAAGATTGGTTGCCAAGGGTTATTGTCAAGCTGAAGGCGTAGATTTTGATGAAACTTTTGCTCCAGTTGCTAGACTTGAAGCCATTAGAATTTTCTTGGCTTATGCTACTCATTTACAGTTCAAGGTCTATCAAATGGACGTCAAAAGTGCTTTCCTTAATGGAGAATTGGAAGAAGAAGTGTATGTTCAGCAAACTCGAGGCTTCATCAATGAGAAGCATCCTCACTGGGTATATAGACTGAACAAAGCATTGTGTGGTCTTAGACAAGCCCCAAGAGCCTGGTATGATACACTGACCAAACATCTTCTCAATAATGGCTTTCGAAGAGATGCAATAGATAATACCTTATTTATCTTGAAAGAAAAAGGTAATATCTTACTGGTACAAATTTATGTTGATGACATTATATTTGGGTCTACTAATAATGCAATGTGTGAACATTTTTCAAAAATCATGTCAAAAGAATGTGAAATGAGTTTAGTGGGTGAATTATCATTTTTCTTGGGCCTTCAAATTAAACAAACTGATGAAGGCATTTTTATTAATCAGGAAAAATATGTCAAAGATTTGTTAAGAAAATACAAATATGATTCAATCCCATCGAAAAATACACCAATTGCAGCTCCTTTAAATTTGGATTCTGACCCAAATGGTAAACCAGTGGACCAAAAGGAATATCGTGGAATGGTTGGTTCACTGATGTACTTAACTGCAAGTAGACCTGATATAATGTTTGCAACATGCTTATGTGCCAGGTTTCAGGCTAACCCAAAAGAATCACATTTACACGCTGTCAAGCGTATTTTTAGATACCTGAAAGGGTGTCCTAGCCTTGGTCTTTGGTATCCCAAAGGCTCAGGGTTAGATCTAATGGGTTATTCAGATTCAGATCATGCAGGTTGTAAGATTGATAGGAAATCCACAACTGGTGGTTGTCACTTCCTAGGGGGAAAACTGGTGAGTTGGACTAGCAAGAAGCAGACATCAGTTTCATTGTCAACGACGGAAGCTGAGTACATTTCTGCAGCCAGTTGCTGTGCTCAGATTCTTTGGATAAAGAACCAGTTGCTAGATTATGAACTCAAATATACCAGAACTCCAATATTTTGTGACAACACCAGTGCAATTGCCATATCTCACAACCCTGTGATGCACTCCAAGACAAAGCATATTGACATCAGGTATCACTTCATTCGTGATCTTGTTATGAAAGGAGATATTGAAATTCATTTCATCCCCACTGATAAACAATTAGCTGATATTTTTACAAAACCTCTTGATGAAAAGACTTTTAAAAATCTTGTCAGCGAATTAGGAATGTTGAATCCTTGAAACTGGAGAGTTTGTTATGAACGCGTCAGTGACACTGACCAGTTCTCCAGTTGAGGAGGTCCAGATGATCTTTGCTAGCCAGGCTATCGAACGCCTTTGTGATACTATCCTGACACTTATTGATTTCTGGATCACCATTCTAGGGGGAAGACACAAAATAATTTTTTAACCAAAACTTTTATTTTGCATCTGGAGATCTCTCCAGTTGAAACTGGTGTCTGGACTTATCCTCCAGTTTACCTGTTTGGTCTTATCTTAAACTGATGACTCATCAGGTTTTTTCAAAACTGTTTGATACTTGGTCAATTTTTGTGACACGTGATGGTACTCAAGTATTTTAACCTACTCCCAACTGTCGCATGACGTGTCATGACATATTTGCAAAAGATGACACTTTTTCTATTGGGATTATAAAAAGTAGTGGGCGCGTGGGAAGTTTGGCCGTCATAGCATTAAATGCTCACACGGTAAAATTAATTATTTTCAAAATTCAAAAACCTTTTATTTAATAAATCGTTTTATTTTTGATTAAAATAATTTTTGGGTATCCAATAGTCGAAATTCCATTTGACTATAAATACCCCCATTTACTTCCAATCACATTTACTTCTCTTTTCACATTCCATCATTTACTCTCCAATCATCAAAATTGCTTCGTTTCTCTCTCTGCTTCATAAATCAAGAACCCTAATTCCCAAATTTCAATTTCATTTTCAAAGAATGGCTCCTAAATCATCTTCTTCCTCTCGCAGTCGAGATGTAAATCTCTTGACTGTCGATTACATGCCATCCGAGAATGTGCATCATGCCATTGGTGCCCCTATAAATACAAAACTGATGAAATTAAATCCAAACAATCCAATGGCAAGTTTACAAGGATCACAGTCCGCCGATTCCCTCATCGGAAAAATCCAACGGTTTCTACGAGATTCTCCAATAGGCGAGACATTTTCCTTGAATCCACACAAGATGTTTCACGATTACTTGTGTGAGTTTTGGTACACAGCCACTCTTTCTGCGGACTGTTCATCCATCACCTTCACACTAAAGGATGGATCAGTTCCATGTACCATTACAACTGAAACGTTGAGGGATGCCTTACACCTCAACTACTGGAGACAAGGTGAATCTCCAGTTGTAATATTCCAAAATATTAATTTTCGTCAGGTACTCCTTGATATGGGGAATAAGGAGGTACTTGAGAACGGGGTATTACGCACCAAGGGATCGATGACGATGAGAGGGCTTTCACCATCTTGGAGGTACTTCTTTATTCATTTGGTCGAGAGTATGGGTGGTGGATCTGGTGGTTTTGACCAGATCAATTCGTTCCAAGCGGAGATGGCCTATTGCTTGTGGAATGGATTAAGAGTGGATTTCGTGAATATACTGTTCAGGAGCCTTGTCTTCAAATTGAAAGGTAACAGGGGTCCTTGCATCCCTTTTTCGCGTTTTCTCTCTTTATGTTTTAAGCTTATTTTGGGGGAAACTGAGTACAATAATACTCAGTCTCTTTACTCAGCCCCCGAAATGCTTAGGAATCTGGACACCCATGTCTCACTTACAACTGAAGTCCAGATTCCACAAAGAATGTTGCTGGCATTCGCAAAAACCGTCGCACCAGTCCAAGGTGGCACGGAAAGACAACTGGGCGGGCCTCAAAATAATGAGGGACCCACCAATTCGTCTACTGGCACAATGACAGTTGTCGAACCTGGACAACAGTCTAACCCCGCCAGTTCCATCTTGTCAGTCCCATTTAACCATATGTACCCCGGAGACCTCCCAACAGGTGTCCGGACGGTCCCAAAGGCAAAAAGAAATAAACTGTCTAGGACTAAGCCAGCACTTGCCACTGGCACTAGTACCCCAACCAGCCCTCCAGTTGTCTCCCAATAGGCAACTGGAGAAAGTCAAAGGGAAAACTTACAAGCAGCCACCCTTGAAACTTCTTTAGGAGAGGGTGGTGAAGAGATTGATGGGTCATCCCAACCCATATTAGAGTCCGTGTTAGCACAAAACTTGCAGAGCCAAATTTCTGACACTCTAATTGCATGAACTGACGAAGTCTCTGGCCAGTCACAGCTGGAGATCGAGGTTCCAAACTCTTCGGCCCATGATATTACGACTGAGGAAAGAGCAGTTGTAGTTGAGGCACCAGTGACCTCTTTCCAAGGTGAAGTTGCCTCGGCAACTGATCCCCCAACTGATGAAACCATTCAGGCAACTGAAACTGGTCATCAGGAGACTGAACCATCTGTTCAGCCACCCCTATCATTTGTGAATCTAGGCATGAATGTGGGTGAGTTTCAGCTTGAATCTTCGGATTCGGATGAGACACAATCTGACCAGGAAATGGCTGATGCAACTGTACTTGATCAGCTCCCTTCCTTTTCTGGTCGGCCCCTAGAACCACAAGTTTCAGTTTTACCAACAACTCAAGTGCTCACTGAAATGCCACCACCACCACACCCCTCAAGATCACTGCTAAATTCACTTTTTGTGCCTAGAAATAGGCACATGGGACCATTACCGGATGCCACACCTGAGCTTACTCAGCCTGGTATCCAATTTGAATTTCCCGTGCCTTCTTCTACAACCCCTCCAACTCCTTCAATTGGCAGTTTGACAACTGGAGATGCTACCATTGTTTTACCTCCACCAGTTGCTCCAATTGCCTTTAGAACTGGTACAGTGACACCTTCTCCTCCGTCACTGGATACTCAATTTGTATCTTTCCAAACCGATATCTCAAACCTTTTAACAAGGGTAAAGGATATTCAAAAGATACTTGAGAAAAACACCAAGTCTTTCGCCAGGTACCACAAGGATCATTTGAAAAATATTAAAGTGGTTGACCTTGGCCTGAACAAATTTGCTGAAAATGAAGATTTGGCTGTCAACAAGCTCAATGAGTTGGTCAATTCCTCCAATCTACTGGCAACATCTTTACGGGAGGCTTTTGCACTAACTCAAACTGGAGTCACAACATCTATCACCAACCTGCTGAACAACACTGTGAGATCATCAGAGGTTGATTTGAAAGAACTTGAAAGGCAGGTAAAGGATCTTATTGAAAAACCTGGCCTCAATGTGACTGAGCTTAGTAACCAGTTGGCCGCTTCAGTTGGTCAAAAGATATAAGAAACCTTGGTTGCAAGAGAACAAAATTTGATTGAAAAGGTGATGTCTGAGATCACTAAGATTGCAGCACCCCAGGTTGATCTCACTCCCATTACAACTGAGATCGATCGGTTGAGGTGCAGTCTTGATACACTGGCAACCAAGGTATCTGATCATACAACAGCCATTGATAAATTGACAACTGAAGCTGGCAAGGAGGAAGAGAAGGAGGTTGTGAAAGAACCTGTTGCAACTGGTCTCTCTCAAGATGATTTGGTAATCTTAAAAGCAATTCAAGCAAGCCAAGACACCATGAATGGAAATGTCGCGGCTCAATCTCAAGAAATTAATCATCTTTGGAGAACAGTTCGCATAATTTTCCGAGGGTGCAAGAACTTACAATCATGGCAGCCTCTAGATCGCTTGCCCTCCAGTGCAAGTGATTTTGAAGCAATTAGGCAAGGACTAGATGCTGCCAAGGGGAAAAAATCGCTAGTTCGTGCACCAAGGACCGTTGTGGAAGCCCCCAAAGAAGGAAATGATGGCAAAGAATTGATTGTTGCTGCTAGTACTGAAGCTAGCCAGCAAGTAAGTGGTGTTCTAACTCAACATTCCTCAGGCAAAGAAATTGTTATTGCCGCCAGTACTGAAGCTGGTGGGCACATTGAAGAATTTGAGGATGTTGTTGATCTAAGGGGGAAAGCTGACAAGGGTAAGGGCAACACAAACTGATGAATCTGCCCAGGTTGCAACTGAAAAGGAATCTGAAACTGGTGATGACGAAGAAAAGCTGCCTCCAGTGTCTGAAGAAGAGAGCAAAAGACTTGCATCAATTGGTCAAGCATTTAAAGAACAAAGGAAACTGAAAAAGATTGACCAAAGGTCTGCCAGATCAAAAATACTGGATTTGGGTGCCTTAGATGCAAGTGATGCCGGTTTGTTGGGCATCACACTGGAACAATATGTGAAGATTAAAAATGATCCCAGGGTAATCGAACTGGTAAATTAAATGCTTGATATACAAATTGATAAGGATTGCCCTGAGGATGAAGCAGCTTTTGATGCAAAAACAATAAACATGCCAGTGGAAGAGTATAAGAAGGTAAGGGCTGGTGGGATTCAGAAGAGAATTGATGAAGTTAAAAAGAACATTAGAAAAATCTTGAATCCACCAAGGAAGCCTGCCTCAAGGAAACAAAAACCCTTGCCAAGAGATGCAAGTTTGAGGACTTGGGTTGAGCCCAAGGAACCATCCACTGAAGAAGTCCGAGCCGCTGTACAGAAACTAGACACTGCCCAGATCAAAGTCACTAATGAAACTGAGGCACGTGAATACTTGCATGAAGTGCGGCGAAGACATCATCCTGGAAAGATCACTGAAGTCAAAACGGCACCGAAGGCTGGTGCAAACCACTTTGTGATCATGGTTCAATACTTGAATGGACCATCTATCTCAACTGAGAATCCGGGGGTATACAGGTATGGGCATACTGAGCAGGTTGAAATGTTGAAACTTTTGGAAGCCACAACAAAAGAGTAAGGTTGACAGAGGGTGGATCTTTGTGCTGCAAAGTCTCATCAAATTCAAAGAAGACGTTGAAAGTCGTTTGAATTATGATGTTGAAGACAAACAACCCATCTCTTCAGTTGCTAAGATAAGAAGAACTGGTGAAGGGACATCGAAATAAGTTCTTGTTCTCAAACTATCATCTTGTAATTTTATTTTACTTTCATGTAACTGATGTAAATTTCATTTTCATTGTATATAAAAGTTGCATGGTTGTAACCCACAAGATAGATAGTAGATTAAATCGTATCAAACCAAAAAGGAAAAACTAAGGCATTTAATGATCTATAAAAATGCCTTGGTAAAATAGATAGATTTAGTCAAAACTTAAGTACTTCAAACTTATACTTGTATAGAAACAAGTTTGAAAATACTTAGCAATATTTCAGGACAATTAGGGGGAGTTTGTTAGGTCCAGTTTTACTGAAACTGGAGCCTCTCTAGTGGCAACTGGAGACGAGAAGAATTGTCCGGAAATATTAGAGGTCCAGTTGCAATGTACAGTTTATGCAACTGAAGACCTCCTCCAGTTTAGATCTGGTGAACACACCTGAATACATTCCAACTGAAGTCGAAGACATCATGTGGAAGAAAGGGAATGACAATGGCAGCGAAGCCCAGTTGATATTCCAACAGATCAATGAACTGGAGACCATCAGTGGAAAGCTTTTACAAAGCTTTACACTGATTACGAGGAGGACTTTATGCTTTACATGCTATTATCCGGACAATACCTTTTGTCCTTGATAAAAGTACATGTGACAGAAAGCAGGTGGATAAAGTACCTTTTAGGTTTACTTTATCAAGCATTACAAAGGAATTAAATATTATTCCTTAAATTCTCTCAACCATATTTGTACGGCAAAGTTGGGATCCCAATACCAACCTTTTCCTATAAATATAAGTCCTTGCACATCCAAGAATAATAACCTTTGCATAAATCGACTTTGCAATATTCTTGGTGACTTGTGCAATATTCTCTCAATCGCAAAAAGGAACATTTCATAACTTTAAGTGTTTCGATTGTTAGAGGATTTCCAAGTATAGATCAATTGTATTTCATAGGTTGTTAGGATATTTACATACTAGCCAGTCATGTTTATGACTGTGAGTGCACGATTGTTTACGTACTAGCCAGGTCATGTTTATGACTGTGAGTGCACGATTGTTTACGTACTAGCCAGGTCATGTTTATGACTGTGAGTGCACGATTATTTACGTACTAGCCAGGTCATGTTTATGACTGTGAGTGCACGATTATTTACGTACTAGCCAGGTCATGTTTATGACTGTGAGTGCACGATTATTTACGTACTAGCCAGGTCATGTTTATGACTGTGAGTGCACGATTATTTACGTACTAGCCAGGTCATGTTTATGACTGTGAGTGCACGATTATTTACGTACTAGCCAGGTCATGTTTATGACTGTGAGTGCACGATTATTTACGTACTAGCCAGGTCATGTTTATGACTGTGAGTGCACGATTATTTACGTACTAGCCAGGTCATGTTTATGACTGTGAGTGCACGATTATTTACGTACTAGCCAGGTCATGTTTATGACTGTGAGTGCACGATTATTTACGTACTAGCCAGGTCATGTTTATGACTGTGAGTGCACGATTATTTACGTACTAGCCAGGTCATGTTTATGACTGTGAGTGCACGATTATTTACGTACTAGCCAGGTCATGTTTATGACTGTGAGTGCACGATTATTTACGTACTAGCCAGGTCATGTTTATGACTGTGAGTGCACGATTATTTACGTACTAGCCAGGTCATGTTTATGACTGTGAGTGCACGATTATTTACGTACTAGCCAGGTCATGTTTATGACTGTGAGTGCACGATTATTTACGTACTAGCCAGGTCATGTTTATGACTGTGAGTGCACGATTATTTACGTACTAGCCAGGTCATGTTTATGACTGTGAGTGCACGATTATTTACGTACTAGCCAGGTCATGTTTATGACTGTGAGTGCACGATTATTTACGTACTAGCCAGGTCATGTTTATGACTGTGAGTGCACGATTATTTACGTACTAGCCAGGTCATGTTTATGACTGTGAGTGCACGATTATTTACGTACTAGCCAGGTCATGTTTATGACTGTGAGTGCACGATTGTTTACGTACTAGCCAGGTCATGTTTATGACTGTGAGTGCACGATTAATTACATACTAGCCATGTCATGTTTATGACAGTGAGTGCACGATTGTTTACGTACTAGCCAGGTCATGTTTATGACTGTGAGTGCACGATTGTTTACGTACTAGCCAGGTCATGTTTATGACTGTGAGTGCACGATTATTTACGTACTAGCCAGGTCATGTTTATGACTGTGAGTGCACGATTATTTACGTACTAGCCAGGTCATGTTTATGACTGTGAGTGCACGATTATTTACGTACTAGCCAGGTCATGTTTATGACTGTGAGTGCACGATTATTTACGTACTAGCCAGGTCATGTTTATGACTGTGAGTGCACGATTATTTACGTACTAGCCAGGTCATGTTTATGACTGTGAGTGCACGATTGTTTACGTACTAGCCAGGTCATGTTTATGACTGTGAGTGCACGATTAATTACATACTAGCCATGTCATGTTTATGACAGTGAGTGCACGATTTATACATACTAGCCAGGTCATGTTTATGACTGTGAGTGCACGATTGTTTACGTACTAGCCAGGTCATGTTTATGACTGTGAGTGCACGATTATTTACGTACTAGCCAGGTCATGTTTATGACTGTGAGTGCACGATTATTTACGTACTAGCCAGGTCATGTTTATGACTGTGAGTGCACGATTATTTACGTACTAGCCAGGTCATGTTTATGACTGTGAGTGCACGATTATTTACGTACTAGCCAGGTCATGTTTATGACTGTGAGTGCACGATTATTTACGTACTAGCCAGGTCATGTTTATGACTGTGAGTGCACGATTATTTACGTACTAGCCAGGTCATGTTTATGACTGTGAGTGCACGATTATTTACGTACTAGCCAGGTCATGTTTATGACTGTGAGTGCACGATTATTTACGTACTAGCCAGGTCATGTTTATGACTGTGAGTGCACGATTATTTACGTACTAGCCAGGTCATGTTTATGACTGTGAGTGCACGATTATTTACGTACTAGCCAGGTCATGTTTATGACTGTGAGTGCACGATTGTTTACGTACTAGCCAGGTCATGTTTATGACTGTGAGTGCATGATTAATTACATACTAGCCATTCATGTTTATGACTGTGAGTGCACGATTATACGTACTAGCCAGGTCATGTTTATGACTGTGAGTGCACGATTGTTTACGTACTAGCCAGGTCATGTTTATGACTGTGAGTGCACGATTAATTACATACTAGCCATGTCATGTTTATGACAGTGAGTGCACGATTTATACATACTAGCCAGGTACCGTAAGTGCACGAATATACACACTCTCTCACATTTATACCTTGTAAGTAAGTCTATAGCCAAACTTTACTACATTATTTGTGTACTCATACCTAACGGCATATAATTCGCTGATTTAAACGATCAATGTTTCTTGTGGTTATTCAAGCAAGCAAATGTGTTTCAAACAAGGTTACCAGTAAACAAATCATGATTTCAAACCTACGAACTCACCAACCTTTGTGTTGACACTTTTAAGTATTCCTTTCAGGTAATCATGCAAATCGTGGCTAGGAGTGGTAGCATGGGACTTGTAGCAGACTTCAGGCTTAGGATATGGAGTTTTTGCATGCTTTCTTTTGTGCTTGCTGGCAATATGCCTAACCGTTTTCCCCTGTGTGGGAACTTATCTTAGATCTTATGTGTCTGTTATGACGTTATGTTTTGAACATTGTATTCGACTATTTATGCCTAATGTATGCACTCATTTAGCTTTTCCTATGTAACATCCATGTGCGCGTGTGCTTTATCTTACACCCCGAGTTTTCCGCCTTAGTCGGGGTGTTACAGATTGGTATCAGAGCCGTGGTTATAGTGAATTAGGTGGATTTACCTAGACTATAACTTAGGAACCGCACGTAGCATGCATGATAGGGATTATGTGTGCATTCAATCTTTGTGAATCTTACCTATGTCTGCGATATTCATGCTATTGTACTTATTCATGCGCAGACCTTAGGACCATGCTACCTTGCCACGTACATTCATGCTATTGGCATTCAATTATGAGATGGGTTAAATTTGAGTTATGATATTAAGTTAGCGAAATGATGTGTTGTTAGCAAGGAAGTACGGCGATATATCATCACAGAAAAGCCTGATCAACTTTTTGCGTGTGGTATATTTTCTATGGACTCGATAGCAACATGGATCGTGCCTAAGATGGTTAGAGTGTGGTAGCAACTCTGGGATGCTTAATGGGTGTTGGTCGGGTGGAGGGTTAGCCGCTGGTACACCCTGTATACATACCTTTACCAATACCTAGAGAGCATACCAGTACCGTGAACCGACCTTGCATTAGATGTACTAGGGGTGTGGAGGGTTAGCCGCTGGTACACCCTGTATACATACACCGCTAGTGCAACGGATGTAGGCGTTAGATCCGGACCGCACTTTGGCTGTCAAAAGTTAATTGGAATTAAAATTAAATTTAAGTTGAAATGATTATGTTATTCACCTTGCAAACTATCCTTCATGAATTGAACATATTATTTACGATATTACTTGTACTACATGATTAACATTGATGATAATACTTACTTTCGGACGTAATACTTGATTTCTTGAGTTGCACGCGTTAATGAAGGTATAAATGTATAGGATTCTAGAAAACTAACACGAGTGTGTTTGAGAGTGCGTAAATGACGTCACGGACGACCATTTCCTCATTCTAACGCCGATCACGTCTTTTCCTAATATAGGAAAATGGTGCGAACGAGAGCAAACCCGAATGTCAAAGTTCAAGCTGATGGAGTTGGTCGTGGAAATCCTGGAGATGGTCGTGGCAATCCAAGAGGTGGTCGTGGAGGCCAACAAGGAAGGGGCCGTGGTAGAGGTCGTGGTGGTCGTGGTGATGGCATGGGCCATGTTGAAAACCCCGACTTGGCCACTATCATTGCTGAACAGTTGACGGCTGCAATGCCGACTATTATCGAACAAGTGACTGCTGCAATGGGTGCTGTCCCGAACCAGAACCGAGGAGCACCTGAAGTTGAAGCTGAACAAGTAGTCGTTGAACCAGAGCAAGTGAATCAAGGGCAAGAAGGCTTCGATCCTGAAGTGGAGTTTGTTGGGGATGGTGTGTATGTGGGCCCTGGACCCAGGAGGTTTCCCAGAAATGATGAGTATGCAATGGGGCGAAGAGGTTGCAGTTACACCGAATTTAAGAAGTGTGGACCACCAGAGCAGGTGTATTCATGAAGTGGTTGGAGAAAATGGAAGCTGTCATGGACATAAGTGAATGTCCATCCCATCAGAGAGTAAGATTCACTGGAGGTTCATTCACCGATGATGCACTGTCATGGTGGAACACTTTGCTAGGAGCCCGCGGAAGAACTGCTACTTTGGAAACACCATGGGATCAGTTTAAGGAGATGATGAAGAACCGCTTTTGTCCACTAAATGAAATGCAGAAGATTGAGCAAGAATTTTGGCATCACACCATGGTGGGATCTGGACATGCAGAGTATACCAGCAAGTTTCAAGAGCTGGCTAGATTGGTACCATACTTGGTGACTTCTGAGTCAAAACTGATTGAGAGATACATTTATGGTCTCATTCCTCAGATTCGTAACACTATGACTGGCATTCCTCCTTACTCGATTGAAGAAGCCATACGAAGGACCAGTGCTATGACTGATGACTTGGTTAGGGCTGGAGCATTGTCTAAGTCGGCAGAGAAGAAAAGAGACTTTGGTGAAACCAGTAAGAGGAGAGATTTCAGAACTGACAAGAGAACCAGAGTTGGAAAGGTGTTTGCAGCGGTTGAGCCAGGACAGAGGGCGTATGTTGGCCAATCTCCCCAGTGTGCTACTTGTACTTATCATCATCCAACAGCAGTGCCGTGTCGATTTTGTCAGAATTGTAAGAAGTTTGGGCACTTAGCTAAAGATTGCAGGACAGCCAGACTCCCAGCAGCACCACTGAATGTCGCACCAAGAAACATTAGGAATCCTCCAGCTAATCAAGGAGCCTGTTATGCGTGTGGCAGCACTGAACACTACCGCAATGCTTGCCCAAGAGTTGTTAGGCGACCCGCCCCAGCCGCAGTCAATCAGAATCCATTGCAGATCGCAGCTCCTAATCCACCAAGAGCTAACCAAGCCCAGCAGGCCAGGGGCCGAGTCTTTGCCTTGAACGCTGTGGAAGCCGCTAACGATCCCAACGTCGTCACGGGTACATTTCTTTTAAACAACCATATAGCTACTGTGTTATTCGATTCGGGTGCCGACTACAGCTTTATCTCCACTAACTTTGTGTGCACCATTAACGTGAAACCTATTCGTACACATGCCTATTATGAGATAGAAGTAGCTAGTGGTGAAATATCTAAACTTGACCAAATCGTGCCTAAATGTGTGCTAACGCTTGATACTCACTCATACTATATAGACCTAGTCCCATTTGAAATGAGTAGCTTTGATGTAATAGTGGGGATGGATTGGTTATCCCTAGTAGATGCTACAATTGTTTGTCGCGCAAAAATTCTTAGAATCCCCTTAAGTGGGGGAGGCTCACTAGAAATCCAGGGTGAACGATCTGAGTCCAACAAGCGAAATCTAATGAGTGCAACAACTGAAGTAATCAAACTAGCAGATATTCCGATTGTCCGTGAATTTCCCGATGTATTTCCTGATGACGTTCAGGGATTACCTCCGTCTCGACAAGTTGAATTCCGAATCGATCTCCTACCTAATGCAGCCCCAGTAGCAAAGGCACCATACCGTTTAGCTCCTTCTGAAATGCAAGAACTCGCGACACAGTTGCAGGAGTTACAAGACAAGGGTTTCATTCGACCGAGTTCTTCACCATGGGGTGCACCGGTACTATTCGTTAAGAAGAAAGACGGATCTTTTCGCATGTGCATCGATTATCGTGAGCTAAACAAGTTAACCGTTAAGAATCGATATCCTTTACCGCGCATCGATGACTTATTTGATCAGTTGCAAGGCGCAAAGTACTTCTCTAAGATCGATCTTCGGTCAGGCTACCACCAGTTAAGAGTCCGTGAAGAAGACGTACCAAAAACAGCGTTTAGCACGAGATATGGACATTTTGAGTTTCTAGTGATGCCATTTGGATTGACGAATGCGCCTGCTGTTTTCATGGACCTGATGAATCGCGTATGCAAACCCTATCTAGATCAGTCCATCATCGTTTTCATTGACGATATCCTTATCTACTCGAAGACTAAGAAAGAGCATGAAGTGCATCTGAGAGAAGCTTTAGAACTTCTGAGAGCTGAGAAGTTGTACGGAAAATTTTTGAAATGTGAATTTTGGTTAGAAGAGGTGAAGTTTTTGGGTCACGTAGTTGACAAGGATGGAATAAAGGTTGACCCCAGCAAGATAGCAGCAGTAGAGAATTGGAGGAGGCCAGAAACACCGACAGAGATCAGACAGTTTCTTGGTTTGGCGGGTTACTACCGGCGATTTATCGAGAACTTCTCAAAGATCGCACAACCTCTTACCTTGTTGACGCACAAAGATAGAAGTTTTGAATGGGGAGAAAAACAAGAAGAAGCTTTCAGAATCTTGAAGGAGAAATTATGTAATGCACCGGTCTTAAGTCTTCCAGAAGGAACTGATGATTTCATCGTTTATTGCGACGCGTCGGGACAAGGCTTAGGATGTGTGCTTATGCAGCGAGGCAAGGTTATTGCATATGCCTCTCGCCAATTGAAGATTCACGAGAAGAATTACACGACTCACGATCTGGAGTTGGGAGCTATCGTTTTTGCACTCAAATGCTGGAGACACTATCTGTATGGGACAAAGAGTGTGATATACACAGATCATAAGAGCCTTCAACATATCTTCACCCAGAAGGATCTTAATATGCGCCAGAGACGATGGCTAGAGTTGTTTAGCGATTACGATTGTGAGATTCGATATCATCCAGGCAAGGCAAACGTAGTAGCAGATGCTCTGAGTAGGAAGGAGAGAGTTAGACCAAGACGAATTAGAGCCATGAGCATTACCGTGCACAACAGTCTAAAAGATAGAGTGATTGGGGCACAAGTAGAAGCAAACAAGAAAGAGAATATTGACAGAGAAGGACTGGGGGGTATGATAGAACAGTTCGCTCAAAGAAATGATGAAGGACTGTATTTTTGCGATCGATTGTGGATACCGATGTATGGAGGGCTAAGGAAGCTGATAATGGATGAAGCGCACAAAGCAAGATATTCTATTCACCCAGGGATAGATAAGATGTATCAAGACTTGCGAGATCTATTTTGGTGGCCAGGAATGAAGAACGATGTGGCGGTCTATGTGAGCAAGTGCCTAACGTGCTTGAAGGTTAAGGCAGAACATAAGAAGCCAGGAGGGCTACTAACACAACCAGAGCTTCCCAGTTGGAAGTGGGAAAAGATTAGTATGGATTTTGTCACAAAGTTACCAAGGACGAGTAGTGGTAAGGATGCAATATGGGTGGTGGTAGATCAACTGACCAAGTCAGCGCATTTCATACCCAAACGTGAAGATTACTCAATGGAGCAGTATGCACGTCTATATCTTAAGGAGATTGTAGCTAAACACGGCGTTCCAGTATCAATCATTAGTGATAGGGATAGTAGGTTTACCTCAGGATTTTGGAAATCACTGCAACGAGCCTTGGGTACATGTATCGATATGAGCACAGCCTACCATCCACAGTCAGACGGACAGAGTGAGAGGACGATTCAGACACTAGAGGACATGCTAAGAGCGTGCGCCATTGACTTTGGAGGTAGTTGGGATACTCACCTCCTACTAGTCGAATTCTCATACAACAACAGCTATCATGCCAGCATTGGATGTCCGCCTTTTGAGGTTCTGTATGGAAGAAAATGTCGATCTCCGCTTGCCTGGAACGAGGTCGGAGACATGCAACTAATAGGTCCGGAAATCATTCTCGAAACTACCGAAAGGGTTGCCCAAATCAAGGAGAACCTCCTGAAAGCAAGAGACAGACAAAAGAAATACGCAGACAACCGAAGAAAACCTCTAGAGTTTCAGGTTGGTGATCGAGTGATGCTCAAAGTTTCGCCTTGGAAGGGTGTAGTCAGATTCATAAAGAGAGGAAAACTAGCTCCAAGATACGTTGGACCGTTTGAGATTGTAGAACGTGTTGGTGCAGTAGCCTACCGCTTGAAACTTCCCCAAGAGTTGAGTAACGTACACGATGTTTTCCACGTGTCGAACCTCAAGAAGTGTCTAGCTGACGAAACAACATATGTTCCTTTGAACGAGATACGAGTAGATAGTAATCTAAGCTTCAAAGAAGAACCCGTTGAAATTCTGGAACGAGAAGTCAAAAAGCTCAAGAGACATAAGTATACCATTGTGAAAGTTCGTTGGAACTCCCGGAGAGGCCCAGAGTTTACTTGGGAGCGAGAAGATCAAATGAAGCTTAAGTATCCGCACTTATTTACTTAACTCGATACCTTAAAACTAGTAAGTGAACTTAAGAACTTAGTGCCTGACTTGACACTTTCTATGCGATGTGATGCTTGAAACTCAATGTGAAACATGCTACTTACTACTTAATGTGTGTTTTCATACTTGAAAATTTAACGTGCAACTTGATACTTATAAACCTGGTGTGCAATCGAAACTTGAAGCATGGCGAGTAATTCGAATTTCGGGACGAAATTCCTTTAAGTAGGGGAGAATGTAACAACCGTCTTAGAAATGTTTTAAACAAGTTTCTAGAATCGTACTGTCGCCATTAGAATGTTTAGACAGCTCAATTTAAATTAAGTTCTTGGTATATTTTAGACCAATTATGTGTTTACTTTCAGGTCAACTTGAACCTTAAATATTGATTTAAATGACGAGTTTATAATTTAATACGATAAAATACTAGAATTCGAGTCGTAAACGTTTGTGTCCGTAAAAGTTCTTGTTCAAAATGTTCGCAAATAGCCCTTGCATTTATGAGTTCATTAATTATGGGAAGGGTATAAATAGAAATAGATGGAAACCCTAGTGAGAGAAACAATCAATGTTCATTTTCTTCTCCTTTTCACTTCTCACTCTAGAAAAACACACTTGCAGCCACATTTTCACACACAAAATTCATCCTTTGATTTTGGATTGTTAAATCAAAAACGTTTGTACTTTTAGCATCCTTGTGATAATCAAAACATATTTCTGGAAACAAATTTCAGGGTTACATCAAGACGTACTTGGATTCAAATAGATATAACCTACTTATATCTGTGCTTGTTCTCTGTGCTCGTAAACTTCTCTGTACCGGATCACTGTGAGTTTTCGTAGCCCCTTTTTACTTATGTTTTGGGATGAAAGGAATACTAAACATGCTTTTATATATGTCGTACAACTTTTACAGTTTATTCTATGGCTATTAGACTGCTTCATGAATATACGTACTAGCCAGGTCATGTTTATGACTGTGAGTGCACGATTGTTTACGTACTAGCCAGGTCATGTTTATGACTGTGAGTGCACGATTAATTACATACTAGCCATGTCATGTTTATGACAGTGAGTGCACGATTTATACATACTAGCCAGGTACCGTAAGTGCACGAATATACACACTCTCTCACATTTATACCTTGTAAGTAAGTCTATAGCCAAACTTTACTACATTATTTGTGTACTCATACCTAACGGCATATAATTCGCTGATTTAAACGATCAATGTTTCTTGTGGTTATTCAAGCAAGCAAATGTGTTTCAAACAAGGTTACCAGTAAACAAATCATGATTTCAAACCTACGAACTCACCAACCTTTGTGTTGACACTTTTAAGTATTCCTTTCAGGTAATCATGCAAATCGTGGCTAGGAGTGGTAGCATGGGACTTGTAGCAGACTTCAGGCTTAGGATATGGAGTTTTTGCATGCTTTCTTTTGTGCTTGCTGGCAATATGCCTAACCGTTTTCCCCTGTGTGGGAACTTATCTTAGATCTTATGTGTCTGTTATGACGTTATGTTTTGAACATTGTATTCGACTATTTATGCCTAATGTATGCACTCATTTAGCTTTTCCTATGTAACATCCATGTGCGCGTGTGCTTTATCTTACACCCCGAGTTTTCCGCCTTAGTCGGGGTGTTACATCACCTTAATAAGTAATTTCCAGTTAACCTGGTACACTGGTCACTGCAACTGGTCGTCTCCAGTTTAGTGAACGTGTTGCAAAGAAATCACACTATCGACATAGAGGTGTCTTCAGTAACCATCTAGTAATAGTTGGGGACCTACAAACATGATTAGGTTTATCAAAGTTCTCAAATCCCGATGGTTGAAATACATATACATCTTCTTTGATGTCACCATTTAAGAATGCACTTTTTACGTCCATTTGATATAATTTGAAATTATAAGCACACGCATAAGCACGCAAGATTCGGATGGATTCTAGTCTAGCTACCGGAGCAAACGTTTCATCATAGTCGATTCCATCTTGTTGGCAATATCCTAGAGCCACTAACCTAGCTTTGTTTCTAGTGACTTTCCCATCTTCATCTAGTTTGTTACGATAAATCCATTTTAACCCAAAAATTGTATATCCACTAGGCACGGGAACTAATTCCCAAACATCATTTCTTTTAAATTGATTAAGTTCATCTTGCCTGGCCATTACCCAATTTTCATCAACAATAGCTTCTTTTATATCTTTAGGTTCTATGGTGGACACAAAAGCATATTGTGAGTTTACATGCATAGCATGTGATCTAGTTACTCTTTAATTTAGGTCACCAAGGACTTGATCTATGGGATGGTCTCTTACTTCTCTTATATTAACAATGGTTTGTACTTGAGGTTCAACTTGAGGTGTTACATCTTCATTGTTTGTTTCTATTAGAGGTGGATTTGCTCTAACTTCTTCCTCAATTACGTCATCATCTTTTAGAGGCAAAGTTTTAGGTTTAGTTTCCGATTCATCAAATGTGACATCTAGTGAATCTTCTACAATGTTGGTTTCTTTATTTACGACCCTATATGCTTTACTTATGGGAAAGTAACCTAAAAAGACACATTCATAAGCTTTAGGATCAAATTTACTTAAGTGATCTTTCTTATTTAGGACAAAACATTTACACCCAAAAACTTTAACATGTTTTAAAGATGGTTTCTTTCCTTTTAAAACTTCATAAGGAGTTTTATTCATTAATGGTCTAAAAAGCACTCTATTAAGTATATAGCAAGCGGTGGCGACGACATCACACCAAAACTTTTGAGGAATAGATTGTTCATTTAACATTGTTCTACTCATTTCTTGAAGAATTCGATTTTTCTCTCAACAACCCCATTAGATTGGGGAGTGCGAGGAGCCGAAAAATTATGAGTTACACCATGTTTGTCACAAAATGCCCCAAATTGAGCTTCATTATCAAATTTCCTACCATGGTCGGTTCTTATTGACACAATTGTGCAACCTAGTTTATTTTGAATTTTTCTTCCAAAAATTTTAAATTGTTCAAATGCTTCATTTTTGTGTCTTAAAAAGAATGTCCAAGTAAACCTAGTATAGTCATCGACAATTACCAAGGTGTAAAAGTTTCCTCCATAACTTTGAATTGATGATGGACCAAACAGATCCATATGTAAAAGTTCTAAACATCTTTTAGTTGATATGACATTTTTAGGCTTATGACTTGCCTTAACTTGTTTACCTATTTTACATGCATCACAAAATGACAATCAAATTTCATAGGGAGATCCCTCACACAATCCGTAGAAGACAATTTTTGAAGTTGGCGCATGTTAGCATATCCTAATCTCCTATGCCACAAAGTAGACATATCATGTATGGTAGCTAAACATAAATCAAGTTTCTTATAGTCATTTAGTTTGCACGTATATACTCCTTGTTTACATTCACATCTAATAATTACTTCACCATTTCTAATTATTTCCGCATGTGATTCATCAAATAGAACCTTTAGCCTTTATCACATAATTTACCAACACTTAGCAAGTTAAATGCAAGATTTTTCACATGAGCAACTTTTCCAAACACAAATTTTTCGTGTGCGATGTTACCTTTACCAATGATTTTCCCTTTGACATCACTTCCAAACACAACATCACCTCCGTTGCATTTGGCATATGTAGTGAAAACTTCCCGGTCACCGGTCATGTGTTTTGATCATCCACTATCGGTGATCCAATCATCTTTTTTGATCACTCCTTTATTGCATTCCTACATATCACAATGACACTCAAACTCTTGGTACCCAATGTTTCATGGGTCCGGGATTGTTAGCATTAAACATACCTATCTTTACCCATTTCTTTACAATTTTCTTATGGGTTGGGTATCCATGATATGTTTGATTATGTTCGAAGAGGTTAATATTCTTTTGAAATTCTTTACCTCTAGTCATCATGTGATAACTCCTTCTAGAGTATTCATTTGTAAACTTGTTTCTTGGTTGATAAAACTTTCGAACTATATGAGGTTTTTCAACCTTCAAAGGTGCTTTAGATGCTAGTTGATAATTATATGGAACTTGATAGTGATTAAGGGATTTTGTCAATGTCTTTGTAATTGTTGGTCGTTGCACACGGATGTTGTCACAACTACCCTCAATTACATTTTTCTCTTTTGCTTTAACAAAGACGGTGGGTTTGATTTCACTAGTAGACCCAAAACTATCATACCCGATTCCCGCCTTTTCCGGTCTCCCATGAATAGAATTAAGCATTTTGTCAAGCATTTTAGTTCCTTCATCCAATACTTTAAAACACGCCTCTTTTTCTAATTCTTTAACTTTGGACTTCAAAAGGACACATTTATCACAATGACTTTCTTTAGTTTTAAATTCATTATTTTCTTGCATAACAAGGGCCACCAAATATTTTTATTCTTCTAACTCTTTAAGTAAGGCTTCATTTTCCGATTTTAACATTTTGTTTTTCTTGCTAATTTTAGTACTTAAAATGGCAAGTTTTTCATAGTTATGTTCAAGGTTTTCAATAGAGTAATCGCTATCGGAATATACCTCATCTTCGTCTTGTCCAACGAAGCACATGGTAGAGTCTTCATCTTCACTATCAATCCATGCTCCATTGGTAGTTTCCGGGAGATCATCACTAAAGCTCTCCGAACTTCCAAGAGCCATTAGACACTTTTCTTGTGATTCTTCTTCTTCATCCCCTTCTTCATCTTCCCATGCACCTCCCACATATGCCCTTTCATTTCTCTTTATGGTGCATTCGTTCACCAAGTGATTTGGGTCGCCACAATTGAAGCACTTTCTAGGATTTTTTTTCTTCAAATCTTGTGAAGGTTTTCTTGATTCATTTTCAGGTGGTCTTACAAACTTCCCATTTCTTTGAAAAATTCTTTTGAAGTTTCTCACCATGCATACAAGCTAATTCTTCATCTTCATCCATTTCTTCGTCATCATTTCCTTTGTCACTTGATGAGTTAATATGTTTTGCTTTGAGACAATGGACTTGAACTTTTCTTTCTTCAATCTACTAATTTCTTCATCTTTTTCCAATATCACTTCATGGACCTTGAGATTTCCCACAAGTTCATCCAAGGTCAATTTTTCAAAATCTTTGGCTTCATCAATGGCGGTCACCTTAGGTCTCTGATATTAGCCAAATTATACATATTTTTAAGTATTTGTTTTGAGGCTAATATCCGTTACTTAATACATTCTATAGTCGTTTTGTGTGTTTTATCTACTTATTACTTGCATAAGTAATTTTGTAGGTACATTATGCTACTTGTTGAATTTAGAGTAAAATGGAGCTAAAATTTTCAAATGACGACACAATATGGTGATCAAGTGAAATGGTGACATTCGAGTTAAGCTATAAGTTGAATACTTGACTTCCATTACTTTGTGAATCTCGATCGGTGGATAAATCTGGAGTCTAAGAGTAAGAAAAATGGGACACACCAAAGCAGCTCACATTTTCTATACTGCTTCCAATTCAATTTTTGTTATTATACTGGAGCCTAAAAAATGAGCAGTTCCAACCGTGAGCAACAAGCCGCAGCCCAAGACTAAGCCCATCTCCCTCATATTTCTTTAGTTTGGGCTGAGTAAAAAGAAAAGAATTGAAGAAGCCCATTTGCATTTTGTGTTTTGTTGTTTTCGGCTGGGAGCCTGGGACTACACGAGAAAGAGAAGACACCAAATTAGTCATTTAGGAGCTTGAATTGTTTGACCAGCCAATCCCATCGAGCCACATGGCCAAATCTTAGTTATATTCTAATTTTGTCTTTTGCGGCTGAAAATGGACGAAGAGGACCAATCAGAAGGAAGCAAAGAAGCCAAACAATTTAATTTCACTTCCTGATTATCCTTTCTTGCGGCTAGAGGAGGGCCACGACAACACACTCTTATTGTTTTGGGAAGAGCCACATATTTTTTGGGAGTAAGATATTTTGGAGGCTACTATATATTACAACAGAAAACGAGGGGTGATATCGCCTATTTTATACATATTTATTTTACGCGATATCATTTCTTTTATGTTTGAATTATTATTATTATATAGACTTTTATACTTAAAATATAATTTATTTGGATTATAGGTCTATATTATGAAAGACGAGGAAAGTGTGATCTCGGCTAGGAGATAGAACCGTGACATCAAGCCCAAGAAAGAAATCAACACAGTGTGATTAAATGGTCCATCAAAGGTGCAGTCCATCTAATTGGGATTAAGCCTAATATCAAAAGGAAAGATTGGTTGGGCTGGACTA
The DNA here is from genome assembly GCA_034093135.1 of Erigeron breviscapus. Taxonomy (NCBI): domain Eukaryota; kingdom Viridiplantae; phylum Streptophyta; class Magnoliopsida; order Asterales; family Asteraceae; genus Erigeron; species Erigeron breviscapus. The sequence continues at coordinate 94,988,833 of CM067168.1, read as the reverse complement.
GAAATATAAAAAGAGAGCAGCTTAAGTTTTGGTAATTGTTTTGAATGAAAAGTCGGTCGAGAGTTTGATCATGAACCCTTAATATAGTAGTAACATTCATATATATATATATATACGAGAGCAAGTACCCGCGCGTTGCGGCGGTGAGATGGTGGTGATAGGTCATAAGAGTGATAAGTCATAGAGTGTGATAGCCAAATGCCTTAGCCGTATGGGCTCCGCCCTCGAATTTAAAAATTCGTCGAAAGTATATCGAATGACATCTCTAATGAAAGAGCATGAAATTTTAAGAACACCCATATAACTTTTATAATTTATCGATGTACGGTTTTTGAGATAAAAGATTTTGAAAGAATTAGAGGAATAAAATGATTTATGGAGGAGAGAGAAAGTTGTAGGCATTGATGTATGGTACATCATGCATTATTATGTGTATATTGTTGAAATTGAAAGTTGAAAGTTGAAACCCTATTTGCTTTATAATATAGTATAGATATAGATATGATCAATGTTTTCAAGTCGGCCAGTCGGACCGATCTGACCGCAGTCTGACCGGATTTTTTAAGTTTTTCGGTTAGATTGACTCCGGCCCGATGGTGGAAAGCTCTGTTGCACGGAAACGCCAAGTAGGTGCCGTCCCACGTACCGGAAACTTCCCGGGGACGGAAACGTGTACGGGGACGGCTGGAAACGTTTCTTGACCGTTTCCTTAAGTCAACGGACGGTTGGGGACGTTTCTTTAAGTCAACGGGCGTTTGGGGACGTTTTTTCCAGTGTTGTTGCCGGAGATAGGGGCGTTTGGGGACGTTTCCTTAAGTCAACGGGAAAGTCCATAAATGGTGAAGATATCGCCGTCGTGTGAGGGAGCAATTCGGGTTGTTCACCGATGGGGGGAAGAAGGAGAGAGATAAGGGAGGAAGAAAGAGAGAGTGGTTGTTGGAGAAAGTGGGTCCCATCGTTTCTCTTTTCTTTTTCTTTTTTTTCTACATGTTGCAGGCATATATACATATACATATGATATATATATATATATATATATATATATATATATATATATGGATCTGGACTTTTGGAGAAGAGTAGTTCAAGACTTCAAGATAGATAACTTTTGTATGGTTCAAAACGAGCTGTCAAAAAATATATTTATATATTAATATAAATTTCTATTTTAGCCCCTATACTTTTATCTATATTCAGAATTATTTACATAGTTTTAAGTACTTTTACCTTAACCCTTAAATTATGATTAAAGGTATATTTATTTGATTAAAAGTATGGTGTATATTTATTTTTCAATTTCATAACTATATTTTATATATTTTATATTTTTTCATTGCCGTACCCGTGCCGTACCCGTTTCTTGATTTTTTGAGTTTTGCCGTTTCCCGTTCCCGTACCCGTACCCGTTTCCCGTTCCCGTACCAGTTCCCGTGCAACATAGGTGGAAAGTGAACCGGACTGAACCACTGTGAATCGGGCAAACCCGTACGAACCGGACCGCTTTCAAACCGCTTTGAACCGGGTCAAAAAAAGTCAACGTCTTCTTTTAGATGTTTTTCTTCTATATTTTGGGGGAAAACGGGGCAAACAACCAGATCCCCAAATTCACTAAATCCATCAGCCACCACCACTGTAGCTCGGCGCCAACCATCACCACTACAGCTCGACGCCAACCACCACCACTGCAGCTCAGCCGTTGACTGCTAATGGGTAGATCCAGTTTGGTTTTATGGTATGTGGGTGTTTCATATGCATGTAAAAGCTTCTTAATTTCTTCATTAATGATTGTGAAAATGATCAAAAATTTAAAGATCTTGAAAATTTGGGGAAAAATATGACAACTTTTTTGACAAGATTTGTTAATGATGTATGGAGAACAATGAAGGATGTGTGTCGTGTGTGTGTTTTGGGAAATCAACGGAGGCGTGAGAGTGCATATTTCGAAGATGTTTTTTTTATTATCATTTTATCTTTTTTTTTTTGGACGGCTATTATCATTTTATCTGAAGTAGTTGAAAGGAGATGAGAAAAATGGAAAGGAAATGAAAATATTTTTATAACATTAATGTGTTATATATATATGGGAAAATGATCCGTACTGCAGACTTACTTAAGGGGGTGCCTTATACCTGGACTCATTCTCAGAAGGACTAATCCTAATCAGCGCCACATCAGTAAAAAACCATCCAAAGACTAATCCCCTAAATCCAACCTTATACAATGACTAGTCTTGGACCCACCTTTTATTTAATTATACACTCACAAAATATAATAATAATAGGCTTAAACACTCGTCCATGGGGGGATGTGTTAGGTCCAGATTTACTGGACATCTCCAGACTTGACGACTGGAGCCATCCTGAAGATTTGTTAAGAAATTATGAGAAGGTCAGTGAACTATTTACTTGTATAGGAAATCTGGATTTACTCCAGATTGGTTCACTGGACTTCACTCCAGACCAGATCTACTCTACTGAAGACATTCTCACTGAAGTCAAAGACTGAAGTTAGAATAAGAAGACTGACTACTGACGGAGTCCACTGGAAGTCTTACCAGATCTGAAGACTGGAGCTTGTCAGTGTTCTTAGACCTTACAAGTCTGGACACTGATATCGAAGAATGACTGTTAGCCTTTACACAAGTTCCAAGGAACATTCCACTTGTCTCTGCAAGTGGTATACGTGTGTAAAGGTGGTTGGTTCTTAACCAATGCATTTAATGAACATAGTCGGTTCATTAAATGCATGCAACCATATTTGTACGACATAATAAATTCTCCTAAGAATTTATTTGTCTATAAATACAAAGTCTTTTCTTCGTTAAAATTACTTTTAGCACATTTAGCATAAAAGGTGAATTCGTCTAAATACTCTCGATCTTTAACAGTGATACTTCACAACTCTAAGTATCTCGATCCAAAAGAGTATTTGACGAATATAGATCATTTGTAATTCAAAGGTTGTTTGAGATATTTACTAATTAGTAAATATCTTGATTCCGCACAACCTTGTATTTTGTTTATCATCAATAAATCAAAATACACTCGAAAACTAATTACATTGTGTTCCACCTTTACTTTATTATTGCTTTAAGTCAAGTATTACTTTGTTTATATTCCTGCATTTATATTCAAGTAATACTAGTCCAATTCTAGTGATCTATTAACTTGTTGTATTTCATACTTTACGTATTTGGGTTTATCCATTGAGTTGAAAAACGGGACTCACAAAGTATTACTTTTGTTAAGATTAGATAGCCAGTTTCAACTAATGGCTCGACAATTTCAAAGTTTTAATGCAAGATTAAATAACTTTGAGGGCACTTCATCTGGCCCTAAACAAAATACAAAACCTTTTTCAAAGAAATAAAAATATATTTCTCCAGTTGAGAAAAAGAAAAAGGTTTCAAAACTGTCAGTTCCAATAACTTTTGCAGAGAAATCTGTGATTGAAGAAAGTGAACTCAACCAGAAACTTCCTGGAACCTATCTGGTAGGTTCCAGTGAACCCATCACCAGATGGGTTCCCAAAAATAATTAATTATTCTGGTGGATGTGCAGGGCGATCGAAAGAAATTTATCTGGTATCTTGACAGTGCAGCTGGCAGGACAATGACCGGATGTACGACCCTGCTGGAGGAATTTGTCATTTCTGACGGACCCTCCATTACTTTTGGAAATGATGGTTGTGGAAAGACTGAGGGGTATGGTGTCCTGAATAATGGACAAGTCAAATTCAGACGTGTTGCATTTGTGAATGGTTTGAAATATAACCTGATCAGTGTAAGCCAACTGTGTGATGATGGCTATCAAGTTTTGTTCAATATTGTTCATGGCATTGTATTCAACAAGGACTGGAAGGTAGTATTGATTGCTCCCAGAAGAGGGAATGTGTACGTGATGGATATGGAAAGCTCTCCTTCAGAGCAGTGTTTCTATACTCAAGCTGATGAAGACAAAAACTGGTTATGGCATAAAAGGTTATCCCATTTAAATTTCAAAAATATAAATAAGTTGTCTAGAAAACAACTTGCAGATGGGATACCTTCAGTTTCCTTCAAAAAGGAAAGACCATGTCCAGGATGTGAGATGGGAAAGCAGAAACGTACCAGTTTCAAGACTAGACAGAATTTTAGCATATCTGAACCTCTTCATATGCTTCATATGGATCTCTTTGGTCCAGTGAATGTTCAGACTAATGCTGGAAAAAGATACACCCTGGTGATTGTCGATGAATTCTCCAGATATTGTTGGGTTATCTTTCTCAGGTCTAAGAGTGAAGCTGCTGCTGAAATCATCAGTCTTATCAAGCAGATTGAGCTAAAGCACAAGCGAAAAGTGTGTCAGTTAAGAAGTGATAATGGAACAGAATTCCAGAATTCAACTCTGGAAAAATTCTGTACTGACACTGGCATCTCCCAGGACTTCTCTTCAGCAAGAACTCCAGAGCAAAATGGAGTTGTAGAAAGGAAAAATCGTACACTGATAGAAGCTGCCAGGAGTATGCTAGCTGAATCTGGTCTTCCTAAGAATTTCTGGGCTGAAGCAATTGCTACTGCTTGCTACACCCAGAACAGGTCTATTTATATTAAAAGACACAAGAAGACAGCCTATGAAGTATTAAGAAATAGAAAACCAAATATTGGTTATTTTCACGTTTTTGGATGTCCAGTTTACATCCTAAACGACTCGAGTCAGCTAGGAAAATTTGATGCTAAAGCTGATGAAGGATACTTCTTAGGTTATTCAGCCATTCGCAAAGCCTTCAGAGTCTATAACAAGAGACTAGAGAAGGTACATGAATCTATTCATGTCACATTCGATGAATCAAATTCTGCAATCAATAAAACTCCAACCCTTGATTCACCCCCAGTAACTCCAATTGTCTTCTGTGAATCTGATCCTATCAACTACAATAAAGATTCTCCAGAAGAAAATGTTTCCAGTCATTCAGATCTGGAACCTGTTCAGACTAAGAAGTCTCTCAGCAGTACTCCTTTCTATCCTTCAGTAAGTTTCAAACTACCCTCTGAACTTACTATTGGATCAGATGTTCGTACTACTCCCCCAGTTTCAGTTGAAATTATACCAGAATTATCTTCAAATAAAGAATTTCAGACTGAAACTGTACTTCAAGAAATACCTTCAAATGAAGAATTTCATGATGCAAATCGTGATTTAAATGACTCAGATGAAGATATTGAAGTAGTTTGGACTGATCCTCCTCCAGAATCTACTCCAGAGGAAAATCATCCAAGTTCTTGCACTGACATCATTGTCAGTAACAATCCTGGTCAATACTCTAGGTGGACAAAAGCACATCATATTGATCAGATCATAGGTGAGTCCAGTAGAGGGGTTCAGACCAGAAGAGCCTCCAGTGAACAATGTTTATACGTCAGTTTCTTATCACTGACTGAACCAAAGAAAATTGACGAGGCTATGGAAGATCCAAGCTGGGTGATAGCTATGCAAGAAGAGCTTCACCAGTTTGAAAGGAACAAGGTATGGTACCTGGTCCCTTTCCCAGTTGGAAAGAAAGAACCAATTGGAACCAGATGGGTCTTCAGAAACAAGGTAGATAAAGATGGTCATGTTATCAGAAACAAAGCCAGACTGGTAGCACAAGGGTACTGCCAGTCAGATGTTGATTTTGATGAATCTTTTGCTCCAGTGGCTAGACTTGAAGCGATCAGAATTTTCTTAGCATTCGCTGCTCATCATCAGTTCAAAGTCTACCAGATGGACGTGAAAAGTGCATTCTTGAATGGAAAACTGGAAGAAGAAGTTTATGTCAAGCAACCACCAGGCTTCATTGATGAGAAGCATCCACACTGGGTGTATCGTCTGGATAAGGCACTTTATGGCCTCAGACAAGCACCACGAGCCTGGTATGATACTCTGACTAAACATTTATTGAAAAATCATTTTCAAAGAGGTGCAATTGACAATACCTTATTTATTCTTCATGAACAAGGTAATATTCTGCTAGTACAAATTTATGTTGATGATATTATTTTTGGCTCTACTGATGAAAACATGTGCAAGAATTTTCAAAAATCATGTCTAAAGAATATGAAATGAGTTTAATGGGTGAATTAACATATTTTCTTGGACTCCAGATTAAACAAAACAATGATGGTATTTTTATTAATCAGGAAACATATGTTAGAGATCTTTTAAAGAAATTTGATATGAACTCTTCACCATCAAAACCCACTCCAATTTCTGCACCACTGACACTGGACTCCGATCCAGATGGAAAGCCAGTGAACATCACCCTCTACAGAGGAATGGTTGGTTCACTGATGTATTTAACTGCCAGTAGACCAGATATTATGTTTTCAACATGTCTATGTGCCAGATATCAGTCTAATCCAAAAGAATCTCATATGCTTGCTGTAAAGCGCATACTAAAATACCTTAAGGGTGTCCCCAGTTTGGGCCTTTGGTATCCCAAAGGTTCAGGCATGGATTTAATGGGTTATTCAGATTCAGATCATGCAGGTTGTAAGATAGACAGGAAATCCACTACTGGTGGATGTCATTTCCTTGGTGGCAAACTGGTCAGTTGGACCAGTAAGAAGCAAACTTCAGTTTCATTGTCCACTGCTGAAGCTGAATACGTGTCTGCAGCCAGTTGTTGTGCTCAGATACTCTGGATGAAGAACCAGTTGCTTGATTATGGTATTAAGTATTCAAAGACCCCAATCTTTTGTGACAATACCAGTGCCATTGCTATCTCAAACAATCCAGTCATGCATTCCAAGACAAAGCATATTGACCTCAGGTATCACTTCATTCGTGATAATATTATGAAAGGCAACATTGAATCTCCACTTTATGGTGCCCTAACACTCAATCCTGTCCGAATGTACCACGATTACTTATGTGAATTCTGGTACACGGCAGAATATGATGAAGAAACATCATCAATTGTCTGGAGTCTCAAACAAGGGACCAGACATTTCTCTTTGAGTGTTACTGCTCTTCGAGAAATTCTTTAGTTGGACTATCTTGATGAAAATGATATGTTTATTGATCTTCCAACTGGTATAAATACAAGAGAAGTGTGCAGATTGATGGGGCACACTGACATTATGGATGCTCAGGGCCAGTTATCCAGAAAAGGAACCATCTACATGAGTAAATTAACTGACTCATGGAGATATTTCTTCACCCACATTGTTGAATGTCTGGGATGTGGATCTGGTGGGTTAGACCAGATCAATCAAATGCAACTGACGATTGCATACTGCCTATGGATGGGACGTAGAGTTGATTTTGCCCAGATCTTCTTTAATGATCTGGTTGAACGTCTGAAAGTAAGAAGCAAACTTCAGTTTCATTGTCCACTGCTGAAGCTGAATACGTGTCTGCAGCCAGTTGTTGTGCTCAGATACTCTGGATGAAGAACCAGTTGCTTGATTATGGTATTAAGTATTCAAAGACCCCAATCTTTTGTGACAATACCAGTGCCATTGCTATCTCAAACAATCCAGTCATGCATTCCAAGACAAAGCATATTGACCTCAGGTATCACTTCATTCGTGATAATATTATGAAAGGCAACATTGAACTCCATTTTATTCCCACTGACAAACAACTCGCTGACATTTTTACCAAACCACTGGATGTGAAAACATTTGAATTTCTGGTTGGTGAGTTGGGAATGTTAAACCCTTAAGTCTGGAACCTAGATATTGAACGCCTTTGTGTACTATCTTTATATTAATAAAATTTTAGATCAACATTCCAGGGGGAAGACTCAATTTGAAATTATATTTTCTGACCTTAAAATTATTTAATCTCAGTAAGAATTTATTTATTTATTTTCTCACTGGAACTTTTCTCCAGAAAATATTACTGGACTTTGTAAATATGTCTCTCTCACTGGTGCTGGACAGGTTGAAGTGCGTGTTTGAGGTGACGTCAGTCGCCTTGTAAATGTGTCCCTTTCATTTGTCTGTATTAGTTGACGTGCAAGTTTGAAGTCTCCAGTATGAATTTTAAATTTGGTATATTACTGGAGTGTCCCTCCAGTATACCATCAGTGCATACCTTTGCTGGACTAATCCACTAGTAACACTGAAGTGTCCAGCGGACCTTCAGATGCATTGAAATGAGTCGTGGTGTGTCAGTCATAATATTTTAATACTTGGTCATTATGCTGCCACGTGTCAAAGATATTTTCAAACTAAATGATGGTTTCTACCTTGGGAAGACAAAAAGTGCAAGTGGTAACCGTTTGAACAGTTGAGTGAGTGGGCTGTCAAAACGTCACACATTTATGTGTGATGTGATACATTAAATGCGGATTTCAAATATCCGATCAAAATTACAGTTTTGAATTTCGAAATTTAATCTTTTAATCCTTTGAAATTCCACGTCCTCTCTCCTATAATAACCCACTTATACCACACTTTTACATTCACTTCGAAACACATTTACTCTCCAAATCTCTAAATTCCTTCATTTATTTCAATTTCATTTACTCCAATCCGTATTCAATTTCCAATCATCATCATCATCATCAACAAATACCTTATAGAAACCCTAATTTCAGTTTTCATCATCTTTCTTTCTATCAAATATGGCACCAAGACAATCTAATAATCCCAAGAATCTCTTAGCTGGTCCATATGTTCCGTCTGAAGCTGTTGAAAGGGCTGATTATATCACTCTTTCTGCCGATAACATTAGAATTAATATGAACAATTGGATGGCTAAACTGACTCTAGCCAGTACACATGATCCCAGATCCATAATCGGAAGATTAAACACTTTCTTTCTTTCATCTCCACTTTATGGTGCCCTAACACTCAATCCTGTCCGAATGTACCACGATTACTTATGTGAATTCTGGTACACGGCAGAATATGATGAAGAAACATCATCAATTGTCTGGAGTCTCAAACAAGGGACCAGACATTTCTCTTTGAGTGTTACTGCTCTTCGAGAAATTCTTTAGTTGGACTATCTTGATGAAAATGATATGTTTATTGATCTTCCAACTGGTATAAATACAAGAGAAGTGTGCAGATTGATGGGGCACACTGACATTATGGATGCTCAGGGCCAGTTATCCAGAAAAGGAACCATCTACATGAGTAAATTAACTGACTCATGGAGATATTTCTTCACCCACATTGTTGAATGTCTGGGATGTGGATCTGGTGGGTTAGACCAGATCAATCAAATGCAACTGACGATTGCATACTGCCTATGGATGGGACGTAGAGTTGATTTTGCCCAGATCTTCTTTAATGATCTGGTTGAACGTCTGAAAGTAAGAAGTAGAAAACAACACGTTCCTTATATTCGTTTTCTATCAATTATTTTCAAAAGAGCCCTTGGAGACCAATATGATTTTGAAACAACTCACTTCAGTGTCTGTGAGTATATGAGAGATCTGGCAAATCTCACTTCAAAACCAAATGAGGTAGAAATTCCTCCAGCCTTGCTCACTTTTCAACTGGAAAATGTCGAGCGAATCGATCTGAATGAGGTAGACATAATCGATCTGGACGTTGTTTTTGTAGATGAAGAAGAAGGAAATGATGAAGAAGAAGTCCAGGTTGTTGAAATGGTGGAACCAGTAAGACAAATACCACCAGAACAACAACAACAACAAGTTGTTATCCCAGAAGAACAACCAAGACAAACTGGTGGACGTCTTCGATTGGCTGGTGTTCCAATCGGTGAAAGGAGAACTAGAACAATAGTTGCAACTGCAACTGCTGAAACATCTCACCAGGCATCTGGAGAAGTTCCTCCAGAAAATGTTGAAGAGGACAGAACTGGTGAAGACACCAGAGTTGCTGGTGATATTATGGATGCAGATGATCAACCAATTGTTGATCCAGAAAATTTTGGACCAGATGCAGTTGAACAGATTGTTGTGCAGGCTCAAACTGATGAGCAAGAGGATGTTGAAGTACAAGTTCAGAATGTTGAGCATGAAGCTCAACTGGATTTGAATGTTGAAGTGGCCGAACAAACAAGAGTTGATCCAGATTTTGTGTGGGATGCAACTGATTCACCAATATCTGAAGGTAATGAGTTTGATTTTGAAATGAATTTTCTGGGTGATGTAGATGAAACTGTTCAAGCAAGACAGTTACCAGAAATGCCACCTCCTCCAGAATTTACAAATATTCCAACTCCTCCACCAGAATCATCAAATCAACCACCACCACCTCCACCATCAATTCCACAAAACATTCCATATTTCAATCCACCAACACTTCTAGTTTCACAAACTCAACCACCACCACCTCCACCATCAATTCCACAAAACATTCCATATTTCAATCCACCAACACTTCTAGTTTCACAAACTCAACCACCACCAGTAGAAGAACCACTGGACTTTTCCACTGAAGCGACTGCAAGAACAACTGAAACATCGTCTGAGGCAGTCCAGACGCAAGTCCAGATGACTTCGAGAAGAGTTTTTGAACTCCCTCCTCCAGGTGGTCTCCCCTCTTCATCTTCCACCGAGGTCCAAGGCCTTTTTGATAAGGTGGCGGACCTGGAGAGATCCCTACATGATTCTTCCCAGGTTATTTCTGATTTTAAATCTCTTTTATCGAATAATCTTTCATCAGAAATGAATATATTTGCTGGGAATGAAAAATTGGTGTTTGAAAAACTGGATGAATTGGTACTGGCCACTAATCAAAACTCAGAAAATGTTAGAGTGGCAGTACAGGGTTTGCAAGAAAATGTTTTAAGTACTATCCAGTCAACAATTCAGTCTGGAGTTGCTCAACCACTGGCAAATCTAACTGAAGAACTCCAGAAACTGACCAACCGAATTAGCACTCTGGAAAGCAGGCCTTCACTTGATCAAACCAATGTTGTTACAAACATCAGTGAAGCCTGCATAAGAAGGTTCAGGGGCGATATGCTGAAAGAGATTACTGAAGAGATTTCTGGTTCGATAACCAGAACTCTACAAGATGTTTTGATGCCCTAGGTTGTTGAACTGGTACATAAAGAAATTCCTCAAGACTTGCCTAAAGAAATAGATTTTATTAAAAAGGAAGTCGAGAAATTAAGGCATATTTCAATATCACGACTCCAGTGGCTGGCAGGACTTTTGGGGCGTCTGAAAGACATACCCTTGAGCAGATATGGAATCATCTCAGTTCTGGAGATGCTTCCAAGGGGGAAAGTCTGAAGAAAGAAGCCTTGGCCACTGCAAAGCTGAAAGAAAAAGTGACTGGTACTGAGACCAGTGCACAAGAAATTATTGGTACTGAAGCCAATGTTGAAGAAGAGGATGCAAGTGAACCCCAGTTCGAAGATTTCCCATATCTCCAAACCACTCAGAAAAGAATGCAGTATGTGGTCCCTGGAGGTATAATCGAAACTGAAGAATCTTCAGAATTTCCTTCAGTCACTGATGATTATTCTGAAAGATTGAAACAAGAGCAGATCATGATAGATATCTTCAAGAAAAACCAAAGGGCAGATCTGATGGCTCATCACATGGAAATGGCCAGACGTGGAACACTTGACTCATACAATGCTGGCAGGCTGGGCATACACATTGATGTGTATAAAAAGATAAAGGATGATGCCAGAGTACATAAATGTTTAGATCAACTGGATGATGTTTACCTTCGATCCAGGTACTCTCAAGAAGAACAAACTTATGATGCTATTATTTATCGCATGAGTGTACCAGATCTAATCAATCAAAGGACTGAAGAACTGAGAAATCTTCAGAAACAAATAAGGAAAAATACTGCTGCCCTGGAACTTGAATATAGAAAGAAGATAAAGGGCCTGCCCAAACTGGATGCCAAACAACTGAAGGCACTCAGAGATGCTGATTTGAGCACTTTCATCCCAATGGAAACTTCGATTAAAATCAATCGAGAAGAGATGAAGTCTGCTGCAGTTCAGCAGAAAGCGTCAAAGGAAACTGATGCTTTGGTCCACATTGCCAAACAAAAGGACAAGTATTATGAAATGTTGGGTTATAGAACTGATCCCAGAAAGATAGTTGGAGCTGAAATTCGTCTGGCAGAAAATCATGAAAACAAGACGAAATTTCATATGAAGTTGACCAGAGAAGGTGACTTCACTGAAGAAAGGTTGGATGCCTCAGTCAAGTCATATGGATGGACTGAACTGAGAGAGATTGCTCTGACGTACAAAGGAAGAACTGATATATCTCAAGACGTCAAAATATTTCTCAGAAGGTTTGAGAAGGTCTGGACTAAGAAGCAGCAGATGGAAGTTGCTTTGGGCTTAAAACCTGCAGAATCCTTGCCTTCATCACCAACACATAAGAGGAAGGCTTCAGAAGAAGCTTCTGGACATGCTGACAAGAGAACAGCCTGACTCTTATATCAATATGCTTGTATTATATTTATGTTCAATAAAATTGTAACTGGTTATCAATTGATAAATGTTAATTTAGTTGCAATTTTTATTTTTCACAAGTATATGATCATATTTAGTCTAAGTTAGAACTAAAAGTGAAACTGGAACACTCATGATCTATAAAGTGTTTTCCAGTAACTTACAATATTTTAGACTTAAATCAAAACTTAAGGGTCTCTTCAGTTTACAAAATGTATAGATACAAACTGAAAAACCCTTGCATTATTTCTAAACAAATAGGGGGAAAATGTTAGGTCCAGATTTACTGGACATCTCCAGACTTGACGACTGGAGCCATCCTGAAGATTTGTTAAGAAATTATGAGAAGGTCAGTGAACTTGTGACAACCGCAAAAATTTCAGGTTGATTAATTTACTATTATGTGTACTATTTAAGTTTTTGTAGATCAAACAACATGAACAAACATTTTATGGCAAAATAAACTGAACAAATATTCTTTTGATAAATCATGGACAATTATTGTCAAGAACTCAAATGGTATTTGAGAGTTGCTTGGAAAATACTTTTCCATACTTATACTATCAATAACCGTATTTATGAATAGTACCGTATTTGTGAATAGTAATCGTATTCATGAATAGTGATCATGAATAGTGAACGTAAAGAGTACCGTGAATGGTGACGGTGAATAGTAATGGTAAATAGTAAAGGTAAAGGTAAATTGTAAATAGTAAAGATAGAAAATTTAAATATGTAATTTATGTGCAAATTAAACATTGTGAACAAACATCATTATGAGATACTGAATTAAACAAATATTCATCAGTTTGATGAACATGTTGCAGACAAACTTTAGTTGCACACTTAATCTATAATTATAGATTGCTCAAATGAAATATTATACATGCTAGATTGCATACACTGTCTATATTACCCTTTATAAATAATAGATACTAGAAACGGATTTATAAACAATACATTAAATAAATATTTATACATTGCATTATTAATAAATTCTAAACTTCACGTGTTTTTGAATTATCTCTTTCCTTTATACTATAGTATCACGAGGTGGACATTTACTTTATAAAAATTCTTTTGTTTTTTTTATCCTAAATTATAGATGGAAATCTCGCGAAGCAATCACAGCCTAATAACCGAACACAAAATTCTATATAAAGTCAAAGTTAATTTTTAAATAATTCAAGCGGGACCCACGAGGGACCCACGTTAAATCAAAGGAACTAAAAATGTCGACGTTTGTTTTAAATTTTCAAAAAGTAAATAGTATAAAGTAAACGTCGCTTTCATACTTTATTCTTATAATATAAACGTCCAAAACCCGCTCACAGGAGTTAATTGAGCAAAAATTATTAAAATGAAAGTTGTAGATCTAAATTTTCTGATCTTATAGAAACTTGAATTTTCTCAATAGGAGCTTGTATGGATAATTTAGGATTAAAACAATGTATAAATAGATACTACTAGGATAAAGGAAACCTATCATTAGAAACGTCCAAGAAGTAGTAGGAAACACACTTTTATCTACTTTATAATTTAAAATTTATAAAGTATGAATCACGGGTTTGATTCACTAGAGGTATGGACAAAAAGAATACTATATATATACATACCCCTTATTCATGATTAACTTTATAATATAATAATAATTTAAAAAAATTCTAATAAACGTGTGAATTTTGTTTTCGTTGAATTGCAGTCCGTAGTAGTTGAATTGTTCCTTCCATTTTTCTAAAATTGCGTCTAATTATATTATATGTATATATTAAACGATCGAATTCTCACCTACCACAATATTTTCAGCTATAAATAGCAGCTCATATTCAACTTCAAAACTCGTACCATTTCATATTCACTTCTAAATTCTCTCTTCTTTAATCACACAAGATTAAATTCTTCTAAGTAATCATTTCCGCTGTATCACTAAGGTGAGTTCTATATCCCCTTTTAAATTCTTTTATATGATTTATTTCGGGGACTGAGATACATGCAAATAAAACTATTTGTTATACTTATATGTATATTTACAAAATTATATATATTATATATATTTTGTAACTCCACTTTATTTATTTTACCTTCGGGGTAAAATACAAACTTTTTATATATATATATATATATATACGGTTTATAAATTTTATATAATATGATATATTATATAACTCCACTTTCTTATTTTACCTTCGGGGTAAAATACAAACTCTTACTGTTATGATGAACACAAGTACTTCAGATTTGTATATATTGTTGATTCTAAGTTGCTCTGTTCACCCAAAGTCCTCTCTATCATGAACGATTAATTATGGTAACATAAACGTGGGTATATTGAATAGTACTATTGGGGTAGGCACCCCCATTCGTGTTGGTCATACCAACTGTATACGGATGCTTTATATTTGGAAAGCTTAGGGTACCCTGAACAAAGTACCTACTTCAGAGGCAAACAAACACACACTTGTCTAGTTTCGGTTCATGAGCTTAGAACTTGTTATATACAGTATCTACTATTATATTCTATTTGATCCATTGTGTGATTAAATAGTTACTTTAAATCTTGTGGTTCATACTCTGCACTTTAAATAAAAACCTATGATACTCTTTGCTGATATTGTATCATAACACTTGACATTGCGGTAAGGCAATGGTCACACTGAACTCTGGTATTTTGAAATCTATATTTTCTATATGAAAAACTTATGGAACTCACCAGTTTTATGAAACTATATTTTCTATATTGAAAACTTATGGAACTCACCAACTTTATGTTGACGTATTTTAGCATGTATTCTCAGGTAACTAGACGATACATAATACATGGGACACTTTCCGCTGCATACAACATACTGGACCATGGCCTACCCTCAGACTCTAGTAAAGACTCATCAATTTGCTAAAGTCTCAAGTTACTGCTTAATATTGTTTAATATTAAATAAATGTTTTCATGAATAATATCTTTCATGAATTGTAATATAAATTTGTGAACAATGTTTTTATAAATGTATTTTAAAACGACAACGTTTTGTGTCGTTCAGATATTATATATATATATATATATATATATATATATAAAGTATAGAAACATATATATATATATATATATATATATATATATATATATATATATATATATATATATATATATATATATATATATATATATATATATATATATATATATATATATATATATATATATATATATATATATATATATATATATATATATATATATATATATATATATATATATATATATATATATATATATATATATATATATATATATATATATATATATATATATATATATATATATATATATATATATATATATATATATATATATATATATATATATATATATATATATATATATATATATATATATATATATATATATATATATATATATATATATATATATATATATATATATATATATATATATATATATATATATATATATATATATATATATATATATATATATATATATATATATATATATATATATATATATATATATATATATATATATATATATATATATATATATATATATATATATATATATATATATATATATATATATATATATATATATATATATATATATATATATATATATATATATATATATATATATATATATATATATATATATATATATATATATATATATATATATATATATATATATATATATATATATATATATATATATATATATATATATATATATATATATATATATATATATATATATATATATATATATATATATATATATATATATATATATATATATATATATATATATATATATATATATATATATATATATATATATATATATATATATATATATATATATATATATATATATATATATATATATATATATATATATATATATATATATATATATATATATATATATATATATATATATATATATATATATATATATATATATATATATATATATATATATATATATATATATATATATATATATATATATATATATATATATATATATATATATATATATATATATATATATATATATATATATATATATATATATATATATATATATATATATATATATATATATATATATATATATATATATATATATATATATATATATATATATATATATATATATATATATATATATATATATATATATATATATATATATATATATATATATATATATATATATATATATATATATATATATATATATATATATATATATATATATATATATATATATATATATATATATATATATATATATATATATATATATATATATATATATATATATATATATATATATATATATATATATATATATATATATATATATATATATATATATATATATATATATATATATATATATATATATATATATATATATATATATATATATATATATATATATATAATACTATATATATATATATATATATATATATATATATATATATATATATATATATTTCTATATATAAAAATATGGAACTCACCAGTTTTATGAAACTATATTTTCTATATTGAAAACTTATGGAACTCACCAACTTTATGTTGACGTATTTTAGCATGTATTCTCAGGTAACTAGACGATACATAATACATGGGACACTTTCCGCTGCATACAACATACTGGACCATGGCCTACCCTCAGACTCTAGTAAAGACTCATCAATTTGCTAAAGTCTCAAGTTACTGTTTAATATTGTTTAATATTAAATAAATGTTTTCATGAATAATATCTTTCATGAATTGTAATATAAATTTGTGAACAATGTTTTTATAAATGTATTTTAAAACGACAACGTTTTGTGTCGTTCAGTATATCTTGTGTTGTGAATCCATGTACGTCATATTCCGTCTAGGGCGGGGTGTGACAGATTGGTATCAGAGCATAAGTTATAGTGAACTAGGTTGCAAATTGATGGACCTAGACTATAACCCCCCATAGAACAACACCTACATGCATGCATATTTTTACTTGATTATATATGCTTAGAATATATATATATCAGTAACTTAATGTGTATATATGCGTATATATATATATTTATATGTATATATTCTTATATATAACAACAGAATAATGTCCGGATTAATTGTGGAATACTTATCCGACCGTGAGGAAGAGATTATTTCTCGATCACCTCCACCTGTACTTGAACCCTCCGACTCTCCTCGTCATGTAATGGACCTGCCAATGGAGGAGACCGATCACGTTGGAGAAGAAGCTGATAACGCAGTTGTCCCTGGACCAAACACTACTGTCACCACTAATGCCCTTACTAGCACTACGCCTACTTTTACTTTTCCAAATTCATCTAGGGAAGGTCCTTCAAGCTCATCTCGACCTTTGATACGAAGGATCCGAATGCCTGGATACCCGGCGATTAACCACCCTCAACAACGACGTCCCCGACCTGCTCATCCTGAACCACCCGCTCAGCGGCTGCGACGACCTATTAATCTAAATACTATACCAAGATTCCGAATAGAAAGGTGTATTACGGAGTTGAGGGAAAGAACAAACATATTGCGGAGAAAGGTGGAAAATCAAGATAACATGATAGTCGCATTAGAAGGAGAGATGGAGGAAGCTCACTTCAGGATTCATGGTCTTGAAGATACCATGTTAGAGCTGCAGGAGAAGATAGCACGTTTTGAGGCCGCATTTGAAGCTATATCTAGAGCCACCACTATAACCCCATCTACTCCATCACAGTAAATATTATCTGTACATATTAGTTATTTACTATTTACGGTCAATGGACCGGGAAATGTAAAATTCGATAGAATTATGGATTTCTGAGATGTTCATATCTCCATAATTGTTATGCAATAAATCTACTTTCTTAATTTACATTTCTTTTAGTTATAACTATTATACGATGATAATTGTGATGGGATTATATAACGACAATTAGTAGTATCTTATGATTTTCTCTATTTTTCTTGAAGAATTATGCCGCCAAGAAGAGAACCGGGATTGTCGGCGGCTGATATTGCTACAATAGTAGCCCAAAGTGTAGCTGCAGCTTTCGCAGCCCAAGCAGCAAATGGGACCAATGGACAAAATGGTGTACCTAACGGTTGTACCTATAGGGCATTTGAACAATGCAAACCACTTCCTTTTAAGGGCACTGAAGGAGCCATCGGGTTAACCCGATGGATTGAAAAGTTAGAATCTGTATTCCGTGTCAGTAATTGTGCGGAAGATAGTAAGGTTAAGTATGCTACTTGCACCTTGCAAGATAGTGCACTTACCTGGTGGAATGAAATTGCTGCAACAGTAGGGATTGATGCTTCTTATGCACTGCCATGGGAAGAATTGAAGGAACGTATGAGAGCTAAGTATTGCCCTAGGAGCGAGATTCAAAAATTGGAGGTAGAACTTCATAATTTGAAGACAAAGGGGTACGAAGTATCTGAGTACACCAACCGCTTTCACGAGTTGGCACTTCTTTGTCCAACAATGGTTACACCCCCATATAAGAAGATTGAGCAATACATCTCTGGACTTCCATCAAAGATTCAAGACTTGATAACTACTACTGAACCCACGGACATCGAGCATGCAGTTCGTTTGGCAAACAGTTTAGCCGACAAAGCGAAACTTCGTGCTAATGCGGAAGGGAAGTCCGGTGATCAGAAAGGAAAAAGGAAATGGGAAGATAACTTCGGGAAGAATCAAGGGAACCAACAGAAGAAGCCTGCTCAGACCTCAGGACCATCAACAAATAATAATTATATAGGAACCAGACCATATTGCAATAGGTGTACTTTACATCACACCGGTCCTTGCACAGTACAATGCAATAATTGCAAGAAAATTGGTCATCTGGACAAGAACTGTAGAATCCCTAATCCAACTGTCAACAATGGAACAAAAATAAGATGTTACGAGTGTGGTGAAGAAGGACATTTCAGGAATAAATGTCCAAAGCTGAGAAACAACAACAACAACAACGGAAATAACAACAACAACAACCACAACAACAATCGAAACAACAACAACAACAACCACAACAATAACAACCGAAACAACAACAACAACAACAACAACAACAACAACAACAACCATAACAATAACAACAACAATGCTCGAGGAAGGGCATTCATGATCAATGCGGGAGAAGCCCGCCAAGACCCAAACATCGTCACGGGTATGTTTCATTTGAATAATCATTGTGTCTCTGCTTTATTTGATCCTGGTGCCGATAGAAGTTTTGTGTCAAATAAAATTATTCACCTGCTTTCAATTATACCTACTCCATTAGATGCTAAGTATTCTGTAGAGTTAGCAAATGGTAAAATGATCGAAGTCGAAAGCATAATCCAAGGTTGTACCTTAGAATTAGCAAAAGAATTATTTTCTATAGATTTAATACCATTCGAAATTGGAAGCTTTGATATTATCATTGGTATGGACTGGTTGTCTAAAAACCAAGCCGAAATAGTCTGTCACGAAAAAGTCGTTCGAATTCCAATTGCAAACGGTGATAAGTTGATTATCCAAGGCGATAAGAATGGCGTACAATGTAACATTATATCTTGCATGAAGACGCAGAAGTATCTCAGAAAGGGATACCATGCGATCCTAGCCCACGTATCGGAGAAAAAGCCTCAAGAGAAGCAGCTTGAAGACATACCCATTGTACGTGATTTTCCAGAAGTCTTTCCTGAAGACTTGCCTGGACTTCCACCAATCCGAGAAGTAGAATTCAAAATAGACTTAGTGCCTGGTGCTCAACCAGTGGCACGAGCACCATATCGATTAGCTCCTTCTGAAATGAAAGAACTTGCAAGTCAATTGCAAGAACTTTTGGAGAAAGGATTCATCCGACCGAGTTCCTCACCTTGGGGAGCTCCAGTCTTATTCGTCAAGAAGAAAGACGGATCTTTTCGCATGTGTATAGACTATAGAGAGTTGAATAAGTTGACGATTAAGAACCGGTACCCACTTCCTAGGATTGATGACCTGTTTGATCAGTTACAAGGGTCGAGTTACTACTCAAAAATCGATCTTAGATCCGGTTACCACCAACTTAGAGTTGCAGAAGAAGACATTCCCAAGACGGCATTTAGAACCCGCTATGGCCATTACGAGTTTCAAGTGATGCCATTTGGTTTGACGAATGCACCCGCAGTTTTCATGGACCTCATGAACCGTGTGTGCAAACCATATTTGGATAAGTTTGTGATTGTGTTCATAGACGATATCCTGATTTATTCTCAAACCAAGGAGGAACACGAGATACATCTGAAGACTATACTGGAACTGCTCAGGAAGAAAGAATTGTACGCAAAATTTTCAAAATGCGAATTCTGGATTCGTACAGTACAATTCTTGGGCCACGTCATTGATAGTCATGGAATTCATGTAGATCCTGGCAAGATTGAGGCTATCAAGAAATGGGAAGCACAAAAAACACCAACAGAAATACGACAATTTTTAGGTCTTGCTGGCTATTATAGAAGATTCATCGAGAATTTTTCTAAGATAGCTCTACCTTTAACGTCGTTGACTCAAAAGAACAAGAAGTTTGCTTGGGAAGATAAACAAGAAAAAGCATTTCAACTGCTGAAGGAGAAACTCTGTAGTGCTCCGATTTTGTCACTACCCGAAGGAACGGATAATTTTGTGGTCTACTGCGACGCATCTCATCAAGGATTGGGATGTGTGCTGATGCAGAAAGATAAGGTGATAGCCTATGCCTCTCGTCAACTTAAGGTGCACGAGAAGAACTACACGACTCATGATCTTGAACTAGGAGCTGTAATATTTGCTCTAAAGATCTGGAGACACTATTTATATGGTACAAAGTGTACTATATTCACCGACCATAAGAGTCTCCAACATATCTTCGATCAGAAAGATTTGAACATGAGACAACGTAGATGGGTGGAATTGCTCAGTGATTACGATTGTGAAATTCGTTATCATCCGGGCAAAGCAAATGTTGTGGCAGATGCTTTGAGTCGTAAAGAAAGGTTAAAGCCATTTCGAGTACGAGCTTTGAGTATGACTATTCATACTCATCTTACTTCCCAAATTCGTGAAGCTCAACTTGAAGCATTAAAGAAAGACAATCTCAAAGAAGAAGCCTTGAGGGGGATGGAAGAGCAATTTGAAATTAGACCTGATGGAACCCGGTATTTTTCTAACCGGATTTGGCTACCAAGCTATGGAGATTTAAGAAACTTGGTGATGGACGAATCACACAAGTCAAGATATTCGATACATCCGGGATCAGATAAGATGTATCACGGACTTAAAGAATTATACTGGTGGCCTAACATGAAAGCTGACATAGCTACCTATGTTAGCAAATGTCTAACATGCTCAAAGGTAAAAGCAGAGCATCAAAAGCCATCTGGATTGCTACAACAACCAAAGATTCCCCAGTGGAAGTGGGAAGAGATAGCCATGGACTTTATCACAAAGTTACCAAAGACTGCTAAAGGTAATGACACGATATGGGTAATTGTAGACCGACTCACTAAGTCTGCACATTTCTTGCCCATTAAAGAAACTGATAAAACGAGCAAGTTGGCTAGATTGTACATAAAGGAAGTAGTATCACGACATGGAATACCTATTTCGATCATTTCGGATAGAGATACCCATTTTACTTCCAGGTTTTGGCAGACTCTACAGAGAGCTCTAGGTACACGATTAGATATGAGTACCGCATATCACCCGCAGACCGATGGTCAAAGTGAAAGGACCATTCAAACGCTTGAAGATATGTTGCGCGCTTGCATAGTTGATTTTGGAAATGGTTGGGAAAAACACTTGCCTTTGTGTGAGTTCTCATACAATAACAGTTATCATGCTAGCATCAAAACTGCACCTTTTGAGGCCCTGTATGGGAGAAAGTGTCGTTCACCTATTTGTTGGGCTGAATTAGGTGACAAAGTTCCAGTAAAGAAAAATAGCCCAGTTACAGGCCCCGAGCTCATTCATGAGACTGCTGAGAAGATTGTACAAATACAAAACCGATTAAAGGCAGCACGAGATCGTCAAAAGAACTATGCTGATGTAAGAAGGAAGCCTTTGGAATTTCAAGAAGGAGATAAGGTTATGCTGAAAGTATCTCCTTGGAAAGGAGCCATTCGTTTTGGAAAACGGGGTAAGCTAAACCCAAGGTATATCGGACCCTTCGAAATACTAGAAAGAATTGGTCCGGTAGCTTATAGGCTTAGACTACCACAAGAACTTAGCCGTATACACGATGTGTTTCACGTCTCAAACTTGAAAAAGTGTTTGTCTGACGAAACACAAATTATTCCATTGGAAGAACTTCGAATGGATGACAAGCTGCACTTTGTTGAAGAACCAGTAGAGATCATGGATAGAGATGCCAAACAGTTGAAACAGAGTCGAATTCCTATTGTCAAAGTCCGATGGAATTCTAAGCGAGGTCCTGAGTTTACCTGGGAACGAGAGGATCAAATGAAACAAAAGTATCCTCACTTATTCGAAAAAGCCACACCTTCCGACCACACGAGCTAAATTTCGGGACGAAATTTAAATAACTGGGGGAGAATGTGACAACCGCAAAAATTTCAGGTTGATTAATTTACTATTATGTGTACTATTTAAGTTTTTGTAGATCAAAAAACATGAACAAACATTTTATGGCAAAATAAACTGAACAAATATTCTTTTGATAAATCATGGACAATTATTGTCAAGAACTCAAATGGTATTTGAGAGTTGCTTGGAAAATACTTTTCCATACTTATACTATCAATAACCGTATTTATGAATAGTACCGTATTTGTGAATAGTAATCGTATTCATGAATAGTGATCATGAATAGTGAACGTAAAGAGTACCGTGAATGGTGACGGTGAATAGTAATGGTAAATAGTAAAGGTAAAGGTAAATTGTAAATAGTAAAGATAGAAAATTTAAATATGTAATTTATGTGCAAATTAAACATTGTGAACAAACATCATTATGAGATACTGAATTAAACAAATATTCATCAGTTTGATGAACATGTTGCAGACAAACTTTAGTTGCACACTTAATCTATAATTATAGATTGCTCAAATGAAATATTATACATGCTAGATTGCATACACTGTCTATATTACCCTTTATAAATAATAGATACTAGAAACGGATTTATAAACAATACATTAAATAAATATTTATACATTGCATTATTAATAAATTCTAAACTTCACGTGTTTTTGAATTATCTCTTTCCTTTATACTATAGTATCACGAGGTGGACATTTACTTTATAAAAATTCTTTTGTTTTTTTTATCCTAAATTATAGATGGAAATCTCGCGAAGCAATCACAGCCTAATAACCGAACACAAAATTCTATATAAAGTCAAAGTTAATTTTTAAATAATTCAAGCGGGACCCACGAGGGACCCACGTTAAATCAAAGGAACTAAAAATGTCGACGTTTGTTTTAAATTTTCAAAAAGTAAATAGTATAAAGTAAACGTCGCTTTCATACTTTATTCTTATAATATAAACGTCCAAAACCCGCTCACAGGAGTTAATTGAGCAAAAATTATTAAAATGAAAGTTGTAGATCTAAATTTTCTGATCTTATAGAAACTTGAATTTTCTCAATAGGAGCTTGTATGGATAATTTAGGATTAAAACAATGTATAAATAGATACTACTAGGATAAAGGAAACCTATCATTAGAAACGTCCAAGAAGTAGTAGGAAACACACTTTTATCTACTTTATAATTTAAAATTTATAAAGTATGAATCACGGGTTTGATTCACTAGAGGTATGGACAAAAAGAATACTATATATATACATACCCCTTATTCATGATTAACTTTATAATATAATAATAATTTAAAAAAATTCTAATAAACGTGTGAATTTTGTTTTCGTTGAATTGCAGTCCGTAGTAGTTGAATTGTTCCTTCCATTTTTCTAAAATTGCGTCTAATTATATTATATGTATATATTAAACGATCGAATTCTCACCTACCACAATATTTTCAGCTATAAATAGCAGCTCATATTCAACTTCAATATATATATATATATATATATATATATATATATATATATATATATATATATATATATATATATACCTTATATATATATATATATATATATATATAATATATATATATATATATATATATATATTTGTAACTCCACTTTATTTATTTTATAAAATATATACTTTTTATATATATATATATACGGTTTATAAATTTTATATAATATGATATATTATATAACTCCACTTTCTTATTTTACCTTCGGGGTAAAATACAAACTTTTTATATATATATATATACGGTTTATAAATTTTATATAATATGATATATTATATAACTCCACTTTCTTATTTTACCTTCGGGGTAAAATACAAACTCTTTATATATATATATATATATTAAATTTACATAATATGATATATTATATAACTCCACTTTCTTATTTTACCTTCGGGGTAAAATACAAACTATTTGCTTATATATATATATATATATATATATATATATATATATATATATATATATATATATATATATATATATATATATATATATATATATATATATATATATATATATATATATATATATATATATATATATATATATATATATATATATATATATATATATATATATATATATATATATATATATATATATATATATATATATATATATATATATATATATATATATATATATATATATATATATATATATATATATATATATATATATATATATATATATATATATATATATATATATATATATATATATATATATATATATATATATATATATATATATATACCTTATATATATATATATATATATATATATAAATATATATATATATTATATATATTTTGTAACTCCACTTTATTTATTTTACCTTCGGGGTAAAATACAAACTTTATATATATATATATATATACGGTTTATAAATTTTATATAATATGATATATTATATAACTCCACTTTCTTATTTTACCTTCGGGGTAAAATACAAACTTTTTATATATATATATATATACGGTTTATAAATTTTATATAATATGATATATTATATAACTCCACTTTCTTATTTTACCTTCGGGGTAAAATACAAACTCTTACTGTTATGATGAACACAAGTACTTCAGATTTGTATATATTGTTGATTCTAAGTTGCTCTGTTCACCCAAAGTCCTCTCTATCATGAACGATTAATTATGGTAACATAAACGTGGGTATATTGAATAGTACTATTGGGGTAGGCACCCCCATTCGTGTTGGTCATACCAACTGTATACGGATGCTTTATATTTGGAAAGCTTAGGGTACCCTGAACAAAGTACCTACTTCAGAGGCAAACAAACACACACTTGTCTAGTTTCGGTTCATGAGCTTAGAACTTGTTATATACAGTATCTACTATTATATTCTATTTGATCCATTGTGTGATTAAATAGTTACTTTAAATCTTGTGGTTCATACTCTGCACTTTAAATAAAAACCTATGATACTCTTTGCTGATATTGTATCATAACACTTGACATTGCGGTAAGGCAATGGTCACACTGAACTCTGGTATTTTGAAATCTATATTTTCTATATGAAAAACTTATGGAACTCACCAGTTTTATGAAACTATATTTTCTATATTGAAAACTTATGGAACTCACCAACTTTATGTTGACGTATTTTAGCATGTATTCTCAGGTAACTAGACGATACATAATACATGGGACACTTTCCGCTGCATACAACATACTGGACCATGGCCTACCCTCAGACTCTAGTAAAGACTCATCAATTTGCTAAAGTCTCAAGTTACTGTTTAATATTGTTTAATATTAAATAAATGTTTTCATGAATAATATCTTTCATGAATTGTAATATAAATTTGTGAACAATGTTTTTATAAATGTATTTTAAAACGACAACGTTTTGTGTCGTTCAGTATATCTTGTGTTGTGAATCCATGTACGTCATATTCCGTCTAGGGCGGGGTGTGACAGAACTATTTACTTGTATAGGAAATCTGGATTTACTCCAGATTGGTTCACTGGACTTCACTCCAGACCAGATCTACTCTACTGAAGACATTCTCACTGAAGTCAAAGACTGAAGTTAGAATAAGAAGACTGACTACTGACGGAGTCCACTGGAAGTCTTACCAGATCTGAAGACTGGAGCTTGTCAGTGTTCTTAGACCTTACAAGTCTGGACACTGATATCGAAGAATGACTGTTAGCCTTTACACAAGTTCCAAGGAACATTCCACTTGTCTCTGCAAGTGGTATACGTGTGTAAAGGTGGTTGGTTCTTAACCAATGCATTTAATGAACATAGTCGGTTCATTAAATGCATGCAACCATATTTGTACGACATAATAAATTCTCCTAAGAATTTATTTGTCTATAAATACAAAGTCTTTTCTTCGTTAAAATTACTTTTAGCACATTTAGCATAAAAGGTGAATTCGTCTAAATACTCTCGATCTTTAACAGTGATACTTCACAACTCTAAGTATCTCGATCCAAAAGAGTATTTGACGAATATAGATCATTTGTAATTCAAAGGTTGTTTGAGATATTTACTAATTAGTAAATATCTTGATTCCGCACAACCTTGTATTTTGTTTATCATCAATAAATCAAAATACACTCGAAAACTAATTACATTGTGTTCCACCTTTACTTTATTATTGCTTTAAGTCAAGTATTACTTTGTTTATATTCTTGCATTTATATTCAAGTAATACTAGTCCAATTCTAGTGATCTATTAACTTGTTGTATTTCATACTTTACGTATTTGGGTTTATCCATTGAGTTGAAAAACGGGACTCACAGGATGAGTGCCCAAGGACGAGTCCAAGGACTAATCCAACCTTATGGTGTTTGCCCAAGGACGAGTCGAGGACTAATGGAGGACGAAGGCATAAGGCACCCCCTAAGCTTAGGTACTGCCACTTTAAAAAATGTTACAAATTAAACCTTTTAATTCGATAAACATACATAGCCCCGTGAATTTTACATAATTTTCCCCTGAATTTTACATAATCCCCCCTTGCTTTATCAAAGATAGGTACTGCATGTTTTACCAAACTTTTCCCCTATATATAAATATAAAAACCCGGTTCAACTCCGGTCTGACCGATCCGACCGATCCGACCAGTAAAATTTTGTGAGGCCGGTTCAGTGTCCGGTCCGGTTTTCAAAACATTGGATATGATCATTAAAATTGTTAAGGAAGTTTGTACGTGGGGTTTTTTTTATTCAGAGAGGTGGTCGGCTAATTAAATGGGGTTACGAAATAGAAAGGGTGTCTCGTGAGGAATTGGTGGTCGGCTAGTGTGGTGGCTCGCATAAGACGAAATCAAGAAGAGCAGCACATCAAACTTTTGGTTTTAATTTCGACACAGCAAGCCAACAGATATCTCGTTCGAAGTTCTTTTTGCTTTCTTTATTTTATTTTTAGCAATATTATTACAAGACTTTATTACAACATTATTATTATGGATTTTATTTATATAATAAATATTAGTTTTATTTGTCTTATCATGTGTAGCTAAGTGTTTTTATCATTTACTAAGATGAAGTGATACAATTAAATAAGAGATAATGGCATCTGAATGTACCCAACTATTACCAAAAGGTTATGTAATGTACCCAACTACACGACTAGCTATGTAATGTAACCACGTTTGTTTTTTGGGTTATGTAATGCATGCAACCGGCTACAAAAGGTTTCCATCCGGTTTCCATCATCATCATCATCCTCATCGCCGGAAAAAATGGTTAATTCGCCGGAAAAATTAAAATCGTGATAACTTTGTTGTTTCTTCGAATTAAGACTTGAAACTACCACCAATAGACTCAAAAATTGATCCCGCACAAACCCAGACAAAAAGTTTTCGGATCCAACACTCGCTGGAAAAAATGGTGATTCGTCGGAAAAATTAAAATCGTGATAACTTTGTTGTTTTTTCGAATTAAGACTTGAAACTACCACCAATAGACTCAAAACTACCTGGATTCAGCCTCCATAATTGTTACATGTGGTGGTGGTTGAAACATATCTTGTAACACCACAACCGAAAATATCATTTTCGGGTCTTCTAAAATTTTCTCTCGTTTTGCTTCGAAATTTGTTGCTTCGAATCATGTAATGATCATCTCATGAGGCAGTTTTCCATGATCTTGGTTTATCCCCATCGGCTGGCTGACAACTGCTTGTGCTAGATCGCCGGTTGTTGGTTGTTTCTGCGGTTTTCTTGTTCATGAAATATCGCTAGGTGCTTATTCAAGCGAACTTATGAGCCAATCGGAGGTTACTACCTTTACAACCACACCCTTCGAAGTGTCTCCATGGTGATGGTCGGGTGGTCCTCGACGATGGCTAGCTGTCTCATAGGGACTTCCTTTAATCATAGGTCATCTCTGTGGTGGTTGCTTGCGGTGGCTGGACCATGGTCGGTGGCGACGAACTAAGATGAAGTGGGTGTTGAGCCTTCTAAAATCTTTTTCATCGTCAAGATCATTGACCGATGCTTCTGCACAAGACTTTATCACTTGATTCGGCATATTATTGCTTTATGGTGACGGGGTCATAAATCGGTATTTTGTCGTCTTTTTTGCTTCTTCAATGATTCCACCATCGCATAGCTTGATGGCGGCTGCGCAGCTTCCTTTGTAAGTATAGGAGCCAATTTTTTAATAAAAAAGGAATAAAAATGAAATGGTAACCGGCAACTTGTTTCATAGCAAGTTGCATGCATTACATAACCCAAAAAACAAACGTGGTTACATTACATAGCTAGTCGTGTAGTTGGGTACATTACATAACCTTTTGGTAATAGTTGGGTACATTCAAATGCCATTATCCCATTAAATAATGGTTGCATAATTTTATAAATTCAAGATTGATAGTTAAACGTTTTGTTGAGATCTAAATGTTTTGAGTTCTTATCACTTATTTATTGTTTTGTTGATGATGTATGAATGATTTAGAGGTATCTAAGTTTAGGAGTACATTGTTCTAGTTGATTGGGTACAGTCAATAGGTGTTAGCTTGTGGTAACGAGTTGATAAACAACAATAGATAATAGAATTCAAAGTGTTAACGGTTTGGTAAAATCGGTAGATGAAATTGTTTGCAATAACAAAACAAATTAGTCAATTTAGTAGGTCTTGATAGAGAAGGTGGTAAACGGATCTTAGGGATTGAATAATTGGTTAATGGGTTCGGATAGGGTAATAAGCTAGGTGGCCAACTAGTGAGTTCTTTGTCTACCCTCGTTATGAAATCAACATAATTGAATTGGTGTTAACTTAACTGCAACCTAAATAAGTTGTGTCATGGAGTCGAAGTAGATGACTTTTAATTCTTATTGATATTACAAACTCTCTTTCAATTGAATTCTTCGAAATTGCTAACTTTTTCATTAACTAACTATTTTCAAATCCAACGCGACGGGAGTCCTTAAAATCCAAAGCTTTTCTAAATTACATTAAACTCGCTTACTCTTTATCAGTCCCTGTGTTCGATCCTGGACTTACCTTGAAACTATACTCTCCACATACGAGCACTACGTACTCTCCCACATACGAGCACGACGTACTCTCCCACATACGAGCACGACGTACTCTCCCACATACGAGCACGACGTACTCTCCCACATACGAGCACTATGTACTCTCCCACATACGAGCACTATGTACTCTCCCACATACGAGCACGATGTACTCTCCCACATACGAGCACGATGTACTCTCCCACATACGAGCACGATGTACTCTCCCACATACGAGCACGATGTACTCTCCCACATACGAGCACGATGTACTCTCCCACAGACGAGCACGATGTACTCTCCCACATACGAGCACGACGTACTCTCCCACATACGAGCACTACGTACTCTCCCACATACGAGCACTACGTACTCTCCCACATACGAGCACGACGTACTCTCCCACATACGAGCACGACGTACTCTCCCACATACGAGCACTACGTACTCTCCCACATACGAGCACTACGTACTCTCCCACATACGAGCACGACGTACTCTCCCACATACGAGCACGACGTACTCTCCCACATACGAGCACGATTTACTCTCCCACATACGAGCACGACGTACTCTCCCACAGACGAGCACTATGTACTCTCCCACATACGAGCACGACGTACTCTCCCACATACGAGCACTACGTACTCTCCCACATACGAGCACTACGTACTCTCCCACATACGAGCACGACGTACTCTCCCACATACGAGCACGACGTACTCTCCCACATACGAGCACGATGTACTCTCCCACATACGAGCACGATGTACTCTCCCACAGACGAGCACTATGTACTCTCCCACATACGAGCACTATGTACTCTCCCACATACGAGCACGATGTACTCTCCCACATACGAGCACGATGTACTCTCCCACATACGAGCACGATGTACTCTCCCACAGACGAGCACGATGTACTCTCCCACATACGAGCACTATGTACTCTCCCACATACGAGCACGACGTACTCTCCCACAGACGAGCACGATGTACTCTCCCACATACGAGCACGACGTACTCTCCCACATACGAGCACTATGTACTCTCCCACATACGAGCACGACGTACTCTCCCACAGACGAGCACGATGTACTCTCCCACATACGAGCACTATGTACTCTCCCACATACGAGCACGACGTACTCTCCCACAGACGAGCACTATGTACTCTCCCACATACGAGCACGACGTACTCTCCCACAGACGAGCACTATGTACTCTCCCACATACGAGCACGACGTACTCTCCCACAGACGAGCACTATGTACTCTCCCACATACGAGCACGACGTACTCTCCCACAGACGAGCACTATGTACTCTCCCACATACGAGCACGACGTACTCTCCCACAGACGAGCACTATGTACTCTCCCACATACGAGCACGACGTACTCTCCCACAGACGAGCACGATGTACTCTCCCACATACGAGCACTATGTACTCTCCCACATACGAGCACGACGTACTCTCCCACAGACGAGCACGATGTACTCTCCCACATACGAGCACGACGTACTCTCCCACATACGAGCACGACGTACTCTCCCACATACGAGCACGACGTACTCTCCCACATACGAGCACGACGTACTCTCCCACATACGAGCACGACGTACTCTCCCACATACGAGCACGACGTACTCTCCCACATACGAGCACGACGTACTCTCCCACATACGAGCACGACGTACTCTCCCACATACGAGCACTATGTACTCTCCCACATACGAGCACGACGTACTCTCCCACAGACGAGCACTATGTACTCTCCCACATACGAGCACGACGTACTCTCCCACAGACGAGCACTATGTACTCTCCCACATACGAGCACGACGTACTCTCCCACAGACGAGCACTATGTACTCTCCCACATACGAGCACGACGTACTCTCCCACAGACGAGCACTATGTACTCTCCCACATACGAGCACGACGTACTCTCCCACAGACGAGCACTATGTACTCTCCCACATACGAGCACGACGTACTCTCCCACAGACGAGCACTATGTACTCTCCCACATACGAGCACGACGTACTCTCCCACAGACGAGCACGATGTACTCTCCCACATACGAGCACGACGTACTCTCCCACATACGAGCACGACGTACTCTCCCACATACGAGCACGACGTACTCTCCCACATACGAGCACGACGTACTCTCCCACATACGAGCACGACGTACTCTCCCACATACGAGCACGACGTACTCTCCCACATACGAGCACGACGTACTCTCCCACATACGAGCACGACGTACTCTCCCACATACGAGCACGACGTACTCTCCCACATACGAGCACGACGTACTCTCCCACATACGAGCACGACGTACTCTCCCACATACGAGCACGACGTACTCTCCCACATACGAGCACGACGTACTCTCCCACATACGAGCACGACGTACTCTCCCACATACGAGCACTATGTACTCTCCCACATACGAGCACGACGTACTCTCCCACAGACGAGCACTATGTACTCTCCCACATACGAGCACGACGTACTCTCCCACAGACGAGCACTATGTACTCTCCCACATACGAGCACGACGTACTCTCCCACAGACGAGCACGATGTACTCTCCCACATACGAGCACGACGTACTCTCCCACATCAGCAACCTACTGCATTAAGTGTTCCATAGAATTTCTGAGCTCCACACTTCTGGAAACTTTCAAACTTGAATCGAGGGGCGTGAACGACATTAGGAGGAACCACAACAGCATTAGCATGGGGAACAACAACATCATCGACCGGTGGCTCAGTGTGGTGAGAAGGCACAGAGTGACTGTTACCAGTTCTTTCTGCGTTAGCTGCCAACGCCTGATTCAACTGTTCTTGCGTTTGGGCCAACTGGGCCTGAAGAGTTAGCACAAGATTATACATCTCCGCCTGATTGGGAATCTGATCCACCACTACATCGTTAACTCTCGGAGGATTGCCAGGTGGTGGAGGCATCGGACCCAATGAGCCTGGTTGATTAACACGGCGGGGGTTCACACGATTTACATTAGCATTAGCAGCAGCATTAGCAGCATTAGAAGCACCTGCACCCGGATGGACAGGTGGAGTAACGCTAGTAGTAGCTCCGTCGCGTTGGATGTTGCGGTTGCGAGTGTTAACCATTTTCCTTCAATAAAATGGTGGAGTCGATAAACGCAAAATAAAACAAAAAGCTCGTTGAGATAAGGCTAAAACATATCATCGTAACGTAAACATCTCGTAAGCCCTATCACACTCGCACTCATCCCAACCCATCCTACATCACATGTCATCACTAGCTAAGGCATCCTACGAGTACCTAGCATGCACATCTTAAGTTTAAGTCCAAATCCTATGGTCAATAGGCCTTGGTTCACTTAAACTACTTCTCTGATACCAACTTGTAACACCCGTTTCGTAAAAATATGGATTTCCAAAAATTTTCGCCTAACGGCGTTAATAGAGCGGAAACAGTTTATTAAAAACCTCAACTAAAGAAAAACAGTTGAGAAACATTGGTGGTGTTACTAATAGCATCAAATCAGTAATAAAAGAAATCCATAAGATTGCCCAACATAAAGCAATCATAACATAGTCATTACATAAATTCCATAAAAGGAAATCATTAACATTAAGTCTATGCGAAGCAATTGGGTAAACTAAAGCCAGCTTGATCATCTACCCATCTCTCGCCAAAGCTTCACACGTCATCTCACTGCTTAACCTGAGGGGTGTCAACACATTAAAAGAAACAAGTGTTAGCTATAAAGCTAAGTAAGATAACACCAGGTTTAAGCAAAACATTTTATCCATTTAAAACGTCACTTTAAAACTTTACGTCATTTTAATTAGGCTTTCATATCATCACATAAACATCTCCACATCACATATAAGCATAGAGTTCATGACCCTAAGCGTGCCTAACCAATTTCATCATATCATCTCATTCGTTAAGTTGTGACTAGGTCACCGTTAAGATGTAACCGAAGTTACCGTTAAGGAAAGACAATGTCGATCCATGAGTAGCACCGTACCCTCCCACATTCGGGCACTACGTACTCTCCCACATACGAGCACGACGTACTCTCCCACATACGAGCACGACGTACTCTCCCACATACGAGCACGATGTACTCTCCCACATACGAGCACGATGTACTCTCCCACATACGAGCACTACGTACTCTCCCACATACGAGCACTACGTACTCTCCCACATACGAGCACGACGTACTCTCCCACATACGAGCACGACGTACTCTCCCACATACGAGCACGATTTACTCTCCCACATACGAGCACTATGTACTCTCCCACATACGAGCACGACGTACTCTCCCACAGACGAGCACTATGTACTCTCCCACATACGAGCACGACGTACTCTCCCACAGACGAGCACGATGTACTCTCCCACATACGAGCACTATGTACTCTCCCACATACGAGCACGACGTACTCTCCCACATACGAGCACTACGTACTCTCCCACATACGAGCACTACGTACTCTCCCACATACGAGCACGACGTACTCTCCCACATACGAGCACGACGTACTCTCCCACATACGAGCACGACGTACTCTCCCACATACGAGCACGGTTTATACGTACCTATTACCACATCAGGCACGGGTTATGCATAACACTTAACATCTAATTAGCTCGAGCATTTACCACGTTTAGTTTAGGTTTCCACATTAATCCTAAACTAATCCACATCTATCATCTTTTCACGTTAGGGCCCTTAAAACGTGCACGTGTCATGGCAACCTAAAAAGGTCTAGTGTTCTAGATGAACAAGCCACATATACATGCACATATCATCATTACATCATATCATCAATCACCATATCATATAAGCATATCATACACATCATATCATATCACATCATATCATATCACATCATATCATATCACATCATATCATATCACATCATATCATATCACATCATATCATATCACATCATATCATATCACATCATATCATATCACATCATATCATATCACATCATATCATATCACATCATATCATATCACATCATATCATATCACATCATATCATATCACATCATATCATATCACATCATATCATATCACATCATATCATATCACATCATATCATATCACATCATATCATATCACATCATATCATATCACATCATATCATATCGTTAAGCATATCATCATTTCATATCATATCATAACCATGTGTACGGGGAAGCATTTTAGGCATAAACATCGTCATCATTAATCCCCGAGTACCTCCCATATCAACCCAACCACATATGAGTTATACATTACCGTTTTGGAGGTTATAGTTTACAAACCATTTTCGTTGCACCCTCAGCGTGACAAAAGTAGTGTATCTTACCTCGTAGTAGTGTACGCGAGCAAACAGAGAGCTAATAGTGCTTAATAGTAATCCCCGACACCTATCGTACATTAACATATGAAATATAAGTCATTTGGGACCTTAAAACGACTCTCGTATGACCTTAGGACTGACTACGTAAAAGTCCAGATTACACCTTACGAAGTTAGGCCTTAACTTCGTTTACTCTGTTCTTACGAACTTGGCCAACGAAAATAGCATTAGAACGAACTTAACATAACTTACGAAGATAGTCATAAAACGAAGATTAACTTCGTTCGAACACTGGTTCGACTGTTTTTCAAAAACGACTAAGTTCTTCGATTTTTCAACCTTGGATTCATCTAGGCTTTTCCCAAAACATGATTTTGACACAATTAAACACATTTTGATCATCCGGATCGATTACAAACTCGTTTGACACCATTTTGTACGTTAACTCACCAAAACGCTTCTTTAACCTTAATCCTTTGACAAAACCTTTTGAAATCAGTTTTTGACTCACAATAAAACAACCCTAAATCTGAAAATATGATCAACAAACCGATCATTACCTGTAATTAACAATGGCCGATCGAAATCAAGCCCAAAAGACACCAACAATCTACGTAAAACTTGAAGAGATGCTTTAGAATTTCAAGAAGGATTGAAAGGTTGTTTAGGTTTGTTCTTTGAAGTGATTATGGCTGCTAAAGGAAGGAGATTAGGCTAATCCTAGCCCTAATCCCGTTTTTCAACTTTCACTTTTGTCAAATTTAGTCCCTGGACTTCATATTAGCTTTATTACACCTTTAAACACCTAATGGGGATATACATAACACATGGAAGCACTTTCGCACACTACATAGACCTTTTACACATCATTAAGTCTACTTTATTGTCACTCATTAAAGATAATTAAATCTCACATATAGGGCACATAAACACATATTTTCCACATAAACATATCACGGACTTAGAATTTGACCTAACGACGTTAGTCAACAGAAACGATTAAGTTTTGGGATGTTACATCCACTGCCCGAGAGTGTGTAGTAGTCAGTTCTAGGGTATTTCTTGTTTTTAAATTTAACTCGATTTTTACACATCAGGGGGCTGCATAGTATTATTGATAGAACAGAACGTAGCAGTAGCTCCTCAAGACAAATCTTCATAGTTTTCTATTGTTCTTATAATATCATATCCAACACACACCCATTTTTTCTATCAAAAATTCATCTTCATCCATCCACCTACTTTATCATCTACACCCAAAAACCTTATTTTTCATCTTTAAAGATTTAATTTTTGGATTTGAAGATTTGGGGGCTAGGGTTTGTATTTGATTGAAGAAGAAGATTTTCACTTTCATCCATTATTTTCGATGGAGCTTGGGTTGTAAACTAAACTCTTCTCATTTTTATTTGTTTTGTAAACATTGAATGATTATGTGGCTATATATGATTATTAGTGTTTGCTTAATTATGATTATGTGTAAGTAGTTGGTTTGAGTGTTTGTCTAGGCTAGTATGAGTCTCATTTGATAATGACTCGTTTAATTGATCGTTGATTGTTGGTTAATTTTGGTTTGGGGATTATTGATTTTTAGAGTCAAACTTTGATATGATTTGTCAAAGTTGTCTTTTTTCAACTAATAGGATGTGATACTACTAGAAATGCAACCATTAAGTGTGTACACGTTTTATTGGGTTTGTTTTATTATAAAAAGGGGACACCCACCTTATGATTAAATGAACCAACATGAGTCGTTTTTAATACTTAGTTAACGAAGTCGGGGAATACTTGTGACCGCAATACTCGGATTTGTTAAAACTAGTGAGTCTAAAATTGAAGTTTGTTATTAAAAGAGCAACCTCTAAATAGTAAATTGATATTTTGGCTTACGCCGCGCTCACGAGAAGTCAAGTAAATAGTGGAAATGGGGAATACTTGTGACCGCAATACTTGTTTCCATTATTTGGTGATTTAGGTGTCTAAGTCCTTGTCGTAGATGACCGTCTAGGCAAGTGGGTTGGGTATTTAAGTCACACGATTTCTCACGTAAAGTTCAATGTCCCCGAGTCAAAATTGATCAACCGTCTTGTATTTCTATATTTAAATCAACCATAGCCATTTGATGTGACTAATTTATACCCATTACCCACATCATTATTGGCCATTTATTTAAGTGTTTCGATGCTATTTTGTGTGCATTTGGCGCATTTATGGTGTTTGTTAGTGGTTTTAGGCATTAAGCAGGTTACGTGGTCATTTGGCATACATTTGGAAGACTTTTGGCTAATACAATAGTTCATGAAATCGAGAGTTGATTAATGTAGAAGAAATGATGAGAATTGCAAGTTACAAGTTGGAAGAATGTTGACTTTGCTCTAAGCTAGGTGACTGCGACGCAGTGGAGGGAATGCACATGCCCACTGCGCCGCAATGGTCACAAGGACGATGCACGATTTGAAACAGAGATTTTGGGCTGCGACGCAGTGGGTGTCACCGAGTATCACTGCGACGCAGTGGTCCAGAAGTCAAAGGATCGAGTCAAAGATGTGTGACTGCGCCGCAGTGGGCAATGCAACAAAGCCACTGCGCCGCAGTCATCTATATTGAAGACGTGCAAATTGGACAGTGAATTTAGGCTGCGCCGCAGTGGGGAGCGTCAAAAGCTCACTGCGCCGCAGTGAGAGGTCGGTCAACAAAAGTCTTGGGCCGACTTAAGCATCAGATTTTAGAGGGGTATAAATAAAAACCCTAGGTCGAATTTCAAGGCATCCAAACTCTTTCTAGGAGCTGTTCTATCGGGTTTCTTCCTTCTCCAAGCAGGTCTTTCACCTAGGCGGACTCATCGAAGATAACACGGGCACCCATCTAGATCGTACTACTTTTCTGTCTTGCAATTTCAATTTCTTCAAACAATTGGTACAATATGTTTTTCTCTTCTATTGATTATTATTGTTATACAATCATGAGTGGCTAAACAGTTTATCATCCACCTTGATGAAACGAGACAGATGATGTGATTGCAATATTTTAATTCAAAGGATTGATTTTAATTTATCGTTGTTCTCAGATCTTGAAGTTTTAATTCTTTTAAATAATTATTATAATATTGGTTGTGTATTAATTCTTCGTTAGTGGTACTAGTCGGATTGATATATGATTTGAAAAGAATTGTTTGTCTATAAGCAATTGTCACTAGTTCATGGTATGATAGTGAATGTTATTTTAACAAAAGAATTATTTTGTCAACGTAATTTGTAACGGTTGGTGGTACCACGTTATTTTTACATAGGTTCAATTGGTAAATTGATAGTCAAATAAACTAGTTATTGGAAAGAGTTGTCTTGAAACTGGTGGTACCGGTGTGGGTAATTTATCTAGTAATCTAGGTGATTCTGTGATGTGTTCATGGTTGGTGGTACCACATGAGCATTTAACTAGTCACGATTATCTTGTCAGTTCTTGTGAATTTGGTCTTAATTAAATGCAATCACATTTGAAGTCGAGGGAAGTCAAGGTGGATGACTTTTAATATTATTGTCTGATGTTTCGTTCATTTTATGTTCTTGTCGCAAAACAAATTTATTTTTCTGTCAAAAGGAGATTTGAAACAACACCCGGTTTTCCAAACCATTTCACTAAACAACTGAAGCAAACCAATCCCTGCGAACGAACACGGTCTTACCTGTTAATTATATTACAAACGATCGGGTCTGTAAGTCCCCTCACTTGATGGTTTAACCCACTAGTGTAAAATACAACAAGTCAAGAATGCACTAGATTGGACTAGTATTGCTTTGAATATAAATGCAAGTATATAAATAAAGCAATAACGACTTTAAGCAATAAATATGTAAACAAGTAAATTAATGGTGGAACACAAATGTAGTTTTCAAGTGTATTTTCTTTATTGATGTATAAACAAAATACAAGATTGTTGCGGAACCTAGATATTACACGTATGTAAGTATCTAAACAATCTTTGAATTACAAGTGATCTATACTTGTTAAATAAACTCCTTTGATCGATATACTTAGAGTTGTGAAGTATAACTGTTTAGATCGAGAGTATTTAACAAGTTCACCAATTTGCTAAAAAGTGATTTTCTCAAAGAAATGACTTTGTATTTATAGGCAACAAAATTCATCAGTGAATTTTGTGCCGTACAAATATGGTTGCATGTATTTAATGAACCGACAAGAACATTAAATGCATTGGTTAAAGTTACAAGGATAAAGTCACATCAATATGACTTTATTCTTTTAACCAACCACCTTTACACACGCATGCACTTTGGTAAAGAACAAGTGGATTGTCCTTTGGAAAGTGTGTAAAGGCAAAAGTCAAATCCTCGATATCAGTGTTCAGACTTGTAAGGTCTAGAACACTGACAATCCTCCAGTGTGCAGATCTGGTAAGACTTCCAGTGGACTCCGCCATTTGTAAGTCTTCTTTATTCTGACTTCAGTGAGAACGTCTTCAGTAGAGTAGATCTGGACTGGGGGTGAAGTCCAGTGAGCTAATCTGGAGAATGTCTCCAGATTTCCTATACAAGTATTTGCTCACTGGTCTTCCATTATTTCTGAACAAATCTTCAGAGGGACTCCAGATTCCAAGTCTGGAGTAGGTCCAGTACAATACATTTCTGGACAGATCTTCAGTAGGGCTCCAGTAGTCGAGTCTGGAGCGAGTCCAGTAAATCTGGACC
The DNA here is from genome assembly GCA_034093135.1 of Erigeron breviscapus. Lineage (NCBI taxonomy): Eukaryota > Viridiplantae > Streptophyta > Magnoliopsida > Asterales > Asteraceae > Erigeron > Erigeron breviscapus. The sequence continues at coordinate 94,948,757 of CM067168.1, read as the reverse complement.
TAACAAATTCCTCCTATTTGTTTAGAAATAATGCAAGTGTTTTCAAGCTTATATCTATACAACTTTGTATGCTTGACAAACACAAGTTTTGACTTAGTCTAAAAATAAGTTACTGGAAAACACTTTATAGATCATTAGTGTTTTTCAGTTTCATCTTTTAAGTTCTAACTTAGACTAAATCTGATCACTTACTTGTATGAATTTGAAAATTGCAACTAATATTACATACATCAACTGAAAAAATAGTTACAAATTTTCATCAAACAATAAATTACATTAAGTAAATGAAATAAGATTCAGTCCCTTCTCTTCGATGACTGCCCTGGTGCATCTTCAGTAGCCTTCCTCTTAGGTGATGGAGATGATGGAACAGACACTGGTGGTCTTAAACCCAACGCAGCTTCCATTTGTTGTATTCTTTTCCAGACCTTTTCAATCCTTTTCATAAAAGCCCTTACATCTGGAGACAAATCAGTTTTACCTTTGAAAGTAAGTCCTATCTCCTTCAGTTCAGTCCATCCAAAAGCTTTGACTGTTGTATCTTTCCTTTCATCTGTAAAGTTACCCTCTCTGGTCAACTTTATATTGAATCTGGTCATTCCTTGATGATTTTCAGCCAAATAGATTTCAGCATTTACAATCCTTCTGGTATTGGCCCTGAAACTCATCATATCATCATACTTTTCTTTCTGCTTAGCCAAGAGGATCATTTCTTCAGTTTCCTTGGATACACTCTGTTGTCCTTCAGTGGACTGGAGTTGTTGGCGATTAATTTTCAGAGAAGTATCCAGGGGAATGAACGTGCTTACATCAGCATCTTTTATTGCTTTGATTTGTTTGGCAGTAAGCTTTGGCAGACCAGTCATTTTCTTCCTGTACTCTATCTCCAGAGCACCAGCATTTTTCCTTATCCTCCTCTGGAGGTTCACCAGTTCCTTCCTTCTCTGCCTTATCAATTCCGGAATGGTAACACCATAAGTTATTGAATCATATACCTGTTCTTCTTCAGCGTAGAACGAGCGTATATGAACATCATCTAATGCATTCAAACATTGATGAACTCTGGGATCATCCTTCATCTTTTTATAAACATCAATATTAATGCTCAACCTGCCAGCATTGTATGAATCCAGAGTCCCATGATTAGCCATCTCCCTTTGATGGGCCATCAGTTCATTTCTTTGATTTCTTTTGAAGATTTCAATCATTAGACATTCTTGTTCCAGTTTCTTCGAGGTTTCATCATCGGCAGTGGGGAATTCTGATGAATCTTCAGCAGTTTGTCCTTGTCCAGACACAATTTGTTCTTTTCCCTTAACAGACTTTAGAGTAGTTGGTATATCTGGAAAAGATTCAAACTGGAGCTCACTGGTTTCAGTACTAGCAGCTTCTTCAACTTGCCTAACAACATCAGTACCAAGTGTTCTCTGAGCTATTTGTGCACTGGTGTCAGTACCAGTCACTTGTTTTCTCTGCACAATGCTTTCAGTAGCAAAGGCCCTTTCAATAGCACTTGCAACAACTTCCTTCTTTCTGATCAAACCTTCTTGGTCACCAGACGACTTTTCCCCCTTGGAATGATCACCAGTTCTGGACTTGAGATCATTCCACAATTCTTCAATCATGTGTCTGTCCAGTGCACCAAAAGTTATTCCAGTCACTGGGTTTGCATCAGTCATAATCTTCTTGAGTGCCTGGACTTCCTTTTTCATATTGTCAACTTCTTTTGGCAAGTCCTTTGGCAACTCAACTTGTATCATTTTCACCACTTCTGGCAGGAAACCATCTTGAATTGATCGAAGAACAGATCCAGAAATCTCTTCAGTGATTTCTTTAAGCATGCTGGAACTGAACTTCCTTGTACATTCATCACTGATCGTACTTGCAACAGCATTCTGATCAAGAGTGGGTCTGGCTTCCAGTGAACTGACCCTTGTAATCAACTTCTCAACCTCTTCTTTCAGACCTGCCAGTGGTTGAACAATTTTACTTTCCACTGCAGTCTCAACAGAACTAACCAGCTTCTCCTCTAAACCCTGGACTGCCACTTTTATATTTTCAGAATTATTATTAGTGGCCAGTACCAGCTCATCCAGTTTCTCAAAAACCAACTTTTCATTTCCAGCAAACAGGTTCATTTCTGATGCTAAATTATTGGATAGTAAGGATTTGAAATCAGAAACAACCTGGGAAGAGCTCTGGAGTGATCTCTCCAGGTCCGCCACCTTACTAAGAAGGCCTTGGACCTCGGCAGAAGATGAAGTGGAGAGACCACTGGGTGGTTCCAGATGAGAAGTCAATCTGGTCATTAGAGGTACTTGTGCCAAGACCTCTTCAGTTTCAGTAGACTCAGCATTTACAACTGTTGAGTCTGGCACACGTTGTTCAGTTATGTTGACTGGAGATTCACCCCCCCCCCCCCCCCCCCCCCCCCCCCCCCCCCCCCCCCCCCCCCCCCCCCCCCCCCCCCCCCCCCCCCCCCCCCCCCCCCCCCCCCCCCCCCCCCCCCCCCCCCCCCCCCCCCCCCCCCCCCCCCCCCCCCCCCCCCCCCCCCCCCCCCCCCCCCCCCCCCCCCCCCCCCCCCCCCCCCCCCCCCCCCCCCCCCCCCCCCCCCCCCCCCCCCCCCCCCCCCCCCCCCCCCCCCCCCCCCCCCCCCCCCCCCCCCCCCCCCCCCCCCCCCCCCCCCCCCCCCCCCCCCCCCCCCCCCCCCCCCCCCCCCCCCCCCCCCCCCCCCCCCCCCCCCCCCCCCCCCCCCCCCCCCCCCCCCCCCCCCCCCCCCCCCCCCCCCCCCCCCCCCCCCCCCCCCCCCCCCCCCCCCCCCCCCCCCCCCCCCCCCCCCCCCCCCCCCCCCCCCCCCCCCCCCCCCCCCCCCCCCCCCCCCCCCCCCCCCCCCCCCCCCCCCCCCCCCCCCCCCCCCCCCCCCCCCCCCCCCCCCCCCCCCCCCCCCCCCCCCCCCCCCCCCCCCCCCCCCCCCCCCCCCCCCCCCCCCCCCCCCCCCCCCCCCCCCCCCCCCCCCCCCCCCCCCCCCCCCCCCCCCCCCCCCCCCCCCCCCCCCCCCCCCCCCCCCCCCCCCCCCCCCCCCCCCCCCCCCCCCCCCCCCCCCCCCCCCCCCCCCCCCCCCCCCCCCCCCCCCCCCCCCCCCCCCCCCCCCCCCCCCCCCCCCCCCCCCCCCCCCCCCCCCCCCCCCCCCCCCCCCCCCCCCCCCCCCCCCCCCCCCCCCCCCCCCCCCCCCCCCCCCCCCCCCCCCCCCCCCCCCCCCCCCCCCCCCCCCCCCCCCCCCCCCCCCCCCCCCCCCCCCCCCCCCCCCCCCCCCCCCCCCCCCCCCCCCCCCCCCCCCCCCCCCCCCCCCCCCCCCCCCCCCCCCCCCCCCCCCCCCCCCCCCCCCCCCCCCCCCCCCCCCCCCCCCCCCCCCCCCCCCCCCCCCCCCCCCCCCCCCCCCCCCCCCCCCCCCCCCCCCCCCCCCCCCCCCCCCCCCCCCCCCCCCCCCCCCCCCCCCCCCCCCCCCCCCCCCCCCCCCCCCCCCCCCCCCCCCCCCCCCCCCCCCCCCCCCCCCCCCCCCCCCCCCCCCCCCCCCCCCCCCCCCCCCCCCCCCCCCCCCCCCCCCCCCCCCCCCCCCCCCCCCCCCCCCCCCCCCCCCCCCCCCCCCCCCCCCCCCCCCCCCCCCCCCCCCCCCCCCCCCCCCCCCCCCCCCCCCCCCCCCCCCCCCCCCCCCCCCCCCCCCCCCCCCCCCCCCCCCCCCCCCCCCCCCCCCCCCCCCCCCCCCCCCCCCCCCCCCCCCCCCCCCCCCCCCCCCCCCCCCCCCCCCCCCCCCCCCCCCCCCCCCCCCCCCCCCCCCCCCCCCCCCCCCCCCCCCCCCCCCCCCCCCCCCCCCCCCCCCCCCCCCCCCCCCCCCCCCCCCCCCCCCCCCCCCCCCCCCCCCCCCCCCCCCCCCCCCCCCCCCCCCCCCCCCCCCCCCCCCCCCCCCCCCCCCCCCCCCCCCCCCCCCCCCCCCCCCCCCCCCCCCCCCCCCCCCCCCCCCCACCTCTCATCAGACGCCTGGAAGATCTTGGCCGTCTGGAAGGCTCAACATTTGATTGTTGACCTTCAGGAGCCACTTGCCTTAGCGGTTGTATCATTTCAACAACCTCAACATCCTGGTCACCAGCAGGTCCTTCACCAACTGGACCTCTACCTGGTGCCTCTACATTATCCCGTTGAAAAGTCAACATATCTTGAGGAATATCTACCTCACCATCTCTTGACTTTAGATTTGTCAGATCTCTCATGTACTCACTCATAGAAAAATGAGTGGTTTCATAATCATACTGGTCTCCAAGAGCTCTTTTAAACAACAGTGAAAGAAAACGTATATACTGAACAAAGGCTTTTCTACCTTTCACCTTGAGACGCTCAACCAGATCATCAAATATAATCTGAGCAAAATCTACTCTTATTCCAAACCAGAGACAGTAGGCAATCTGGAGATGAGTTTGATTTATCTGATCTAATCCTCCAGAACTGCCTCCCAGACACTCAACCAAATGAGTGAAGAAATATCTCCATGAGTCTGTTAATTTACTCATGTAAATAGTTCCCTTTCTCAGAAGCTGGCCATGTTCATCCACAATCTCTGTATGCCCCATCAATCTGCATACTTCCCTTGTATTTATACCAGTGGGAAGTTCCATGGGCATCTCATTCTCATCAAAATAGTCCAATTGAAGAGTAGCTCTGAGTGTATCAACAGTAAAAGCCAATGGTCTGGTACCTTGTTCAAGAGAATAACGAATTGAGGAAGTTGTATCATCATATACAGCAGTGTACCAGAATTCACATAAATAGTCGTGGTACATCTTTCCTGGATTTAATGTTAAAGCACCATATAATGGAGATGAGAGAAAAAAGGTGTTTAATCTCCCAATAATGGAACGGGCACTATGAACACTGGAAAGTGTGAGTTTTGCCATCCAGTTATTCATGTTGATTCTTATGGACTTGGCTTCAAGAGAAATGTGGGGTGCCTTAATAACATCGTCAGCCGGAGCATATTCGGCTGCGAGCAGATTTTTCGGAGAGTTTGATTGTCTAGGTGCCATTGATGATGAGTAGATGAGGATGAAATTGAATAAATTTAGGGTTTGTGATGAAGAAATGATAAGAATTTAATGAAAAAGGAAGTAAATATGAGAGATATATGATTGGAAATGAATGAATTTGAATTAAATGAAGGAATTTTAAGGATTTGGGGAGTAAATGTTCGAAGTAAATGTAAACTGAAAGTGAAAGTGGGTATATATAGGAGAGAGAATGTGGAACTCAAACGGGTTAATTTGAAATTATCAAATATAATTATGATCGGGTTCTGAGATCCGCATTAATTACATCACATCACACATAAATGTGTGATGGTTTACAGCCCACAAAAACTAACAACTTGTTCTTTTTATCTTCCCAAGTAAAAATACCATCATTATGTTTGAAAAATTTACATGCCACGTAGGATTATAAGATAAATATCTTTGAAAAAGTTTGCTTACGTGGCAAGTACAATAACCAAGTATTAAAAAATATTGTGACTCAATTCAGTGCATCTGGAGGTTGACTAGACACTCCAGTATCACTGGTGGATTAGTCCAGTGAAGTATGTACTGATGGTACACTGGAGGGACACTCCAGTAGAGTACCAGTGAAAACCATTTTGAAAGACTGGTAACTTCAAACATGCACGTCAACTAATACAGACAAATGAGAGGGACACATTTACAAAGCACCAGTAATATTTTCTGGACAATTTGTCCAGTGAGAAAATTTTGTCCAGTGAGAAAAAAAATTAATGAATTCCCCTTGAACTTAAAACATTTATAAGAACAAAAAAAATATATCTTTCAAAGTCTTTCCCCCTGGAATGTTGATCCAGAAATCTATTAATGCAAAGATAGTACACAAAGGCGTTCGATATCTGAGCAGTCATAAATTCATAAATCTTTAAATCAAAGATCCTTGATAGTACACAAAGGCGTTCAATACCAAGGTTCCAGATTTAAGGGTTTAACATTCCCAACTCACCAACAAGATATTCAAAAGTTTTGACATCCAGTGGTTTAGTAAAAATGTCAACGAGTTGTTTGTCAGTGGGGATAAAATGGAGTTCAATGTTTCCTTTCACAATGTTATCACGAATGAAGTGATACCTGAGATCAATGTGCTTGGTTTTGGAGTGCATGACTGGATTTTTTGAGATAGCAATGGCACTGGTATTATCACAAAAGATTGGTGTCTTGGAATACTTAATACCATAATCAAGCAACTGGTTCTTCATCCAGAGTATCTGAGCACAACAACTGGCTGCAGACACGTATTCAGCTTCAGCAGTGGACAATGAAACTGAAGTTTGCTTTTTACTGGTCCAACTGACCAGTTTGCCACCAAGGAAATGACATCCACCAGTAGTGGATTTCCTGTCTATCTTACAACCTGCATGATCTGAATCTGAATAACCCATTAGATCCATGCCTGAGCCTTTGGGATACCAAAGACCCAAACTGGGGACACCCTTAAGGTACTTCAGTATGCGCTTTACAGCAAGCATATGAGATTCCTTTGGATTAGACTGATATCTGGCACATAAATATGTTGAAAACATAATGTCTGGTCTACTGGCAGTTAAATACATCAGTGAACCAACCATGCCTCTGTAGACAGTGGTGTTCACTGGTTTACCATCTGGATCGGAGTCCAGTGTCAGTGGTGCAGAAATTGGAGTTGGTTTAGATGGTGAAGAGTTCATGTCATATTTCTTTAAAAGATCTCTAACATTTTTTTCTTGATTAATAAAGATGCCATCTTTGTTTTGTTTAATCTGGAGTCCAAGAAAATACGTTAATTCACCCATCAAACTCATTTCATATTCAGTTGACATTATTTTCGAAAATTTCTTGCACATGTTTTCATCAGTAGACCCAAAAATAATATCATCAACATAAATTTGTACCATTAACAAATTACCTCGTTCATGAAGAATAAATAAGGTATTGTCAATTGCACCTCTTTTAAAACCATTTTTCAACAAGTGTTTAGTCAGAGTGTCATACCAGGCACGTGGGGCTTGTCTGAGGCCATACAGCGCTTTGTCCAGACGATATACCCAATGTGGATGCTTTTCATCAATGAAACCTGGTGGTTGTCTGACATAAACTTCTTCTTCAAGCTTCCCATTCAAGAAAGCACTCTTTACATCCATCTGGTAGACCTTGAACTGATGATGAGCAGCGAATGCTAAGAATATTCTGATCGCTTCAAGTCTAGCCACGGGAGCAAAGGATTCATCAAAGTCGATATCTGACTGGCAGTAGCCTTGTGCTACCAGTCTGGCCTTGTTTCTGATTACGTGGCCATCTTCATCTACTTTGTTTCTGAAGACCCATCTTGTTCCAATTGGTTCTTTCTTTCCAACTGGGAAAGGAACCAGATACCAGACCTTGTTCCTTTCAAACTGGTGAAGCTCTTCTTGCATAGCAGTCACCCAGCTTGGATCTTCCATAGCCTCATCAATTTTCTTAGGTTATATTAAAGATAGAAAACTAACATATAAGCATTGATCACCTGAGGCTCTTCTGGTCTGAACTCCACGACTGGAGTCACCTATTATCTGATCAATAGGGTGAGCTTTTTTCCATTTGGAGTATTGACCAGGATTATTACTGACAATAATATCAGTGCAAGAATTCAGTCGAGTCTCCTCTGAAGTTGCTTCAGGAGGAGGTTCTTCATAAATTACTTCAACATCTTCATCTTATTCATTTAAATCACGATTTGCATCATGAAATTCTTCATATGAAGGCATTTCTTGTAGTATAGGTTCAGTTTGAATTTCTTCATTTGAACACAATTCTGGTATGCTCTCAACTGACACTGATACTGGGGGAGTAGTACGAACATCTGATCCAATATTAATTTCAGAGGGTAGTTTGAAAATAATAGAAGGGTAGAATGGTGTACTACTGGAGGACTTCTTACTAACTGGTTCCACGTCAGAATGACTGGAAACATCTTCAGGTGAATCTTTGCAGTTAATGGGATCAGATTCACCAAAGATAATTGGAACTACTGGGGGAGAATCAAGGGTTGGCTTCTTGTTGATTGCTGTATTTGATTCATCGAATGTGACATGAATCGACTCATGGACCTTCTCCAGTCTTTTGTTGTAAACTCTGAAGGCCTTGCGAATGGCTGAATAGCCTAAGAAATACCCTTCATCAGCTTTGGCATCGAATTTTCCTAACTGACTAGAGTCGTTCAGGATGTAAACTGGACATCCAAAAACGTGAAAATAACCAATATTTGGTTTTCTATTTCTTAAGACTTCATAGGCTGTCTTTTTGTGTCTTTTGATGTACACTGATCGATTCTAGGTGTGGCAAGCAGTTGCAATTGCTTCCGCCCAGAAACTGGTAGACAGACCAGATTCAGCAAGCATACTCCTGGCAGCTTCTATCAGCGTTCGATTTTTCCTTTCTACTACTCCATTTTGCTCTGGAGTGCGTGCTGATGAGAAGTTCTGGGAGACGCCAGTGTCAGTACAGAATGACTCCAGAGTTGCATTCTGGAATTCTGTTCCATTGTCACTTCTTAACTGACACACCTTTCGACTGTACTTGAGCTCAATTTGCTTGATAAGAGAGATGATTGCAGCAGCAGCTTCATCTTTAGACCTGAGAAAGACCACCCAATAATATCTGGAGAATTCATCTACGATCACCAGGGTGTATCTTTTACCAGCACGAGTCTGAACATTCACTGGACCAAAGAGGTCCATATGAAGCATGTGAAGTGATTCAGTAATGCTGAAATTCTGTCTGGTCTTGAAACTGGCATGTTTCTGCTTACCCATCTCACATCCTGGACATGGTCTTTCCTTTTTGAAGGAAACTGAAGGTATCCCATCTGCAAGTTGCTTTCTGGACAACTTATTAATATTTTTAAAATTTAAGTGGGATAACCTTTTATGCCATAACCAGTTTGTGTCTTCATCAGCTTGAGTATAGAAACACTGCTCTGAAGGAGAGCTTTCCATATCCATCACGTACACATTCCCTTTTCTGGGAGCAATCAACACTACCTTCCAGTCCTTATTGAATACAATGCCATGAACAATATTGAATAGAACTTGATAGCCATCATCACACAGTTGGCTTACACTGATCAGGTTATATTTCAAACCATTCACATATGCAACACGTCTGAATTTTACTTGTCCATTGTTCAGAACACCATATCCCTCAGTCTTTCCACAACCATCATTTCCAAAGTAATGGAGGGTCCATCAGAAATGATGAATTCCTCCAGCAGGGTCTTACGTCCGGTCATTGTCCTGCCAGCTGCACTGTCAAGATACCAGGTATGCTTTTGTCGATCGCCCTGCACATCCACCAGATTGATTAATTATTTTTGGGAACCCATCTGGTGATGGGTTCACTGGAACCTACCAGATAGGTTCCAGGTGGTTTCTGGTTGAGTTCACTTTCTTCAATCACAGATTTCTCTGCAAAAATCATTGGAACTGATAGTTTTGAAACCTTTTTCTTTTTCTCAGCTGGAGAAATATATTTATCTTTCTTTAAAAAAGGTTTTGTATTTTGTTTAGGGCCAGATGAAGTGCCCTCAAAGTTATTTAATCTTGCATTAAAACTTTGAAATTGACGAGCCAGTTGTTGAAACTGGCTATCTAATCTTAACAAAATACTTTCTTCAGATGGCACCTGAGTCTTTCCTTTTGACTGGAATGGAGGCTTAGGTCCAGAGACATTCTTTTTCTTTGGAACTGGAGGTTCCTTAGAAGAAGATTGAGGTAAAGGTTTCTTCAGATTGACCTTTTTGACCAGAGCAGCCACCTGAGGTGCTCCAGTTTTGACCTCTTGGGATTGAACTGGAAAGGTGTTTGCCTTAGGAGTTACAGGCTCATCATATATGGTGATGGGCTTGACCTCGTCTGGTAAACGGTCAATAACTGGTATCAAAGATGCAACATGAGTATTTCCATCTAAGTATGCTCGTTTTTGAGAGGAAATTGATTTACTCCAACATCATATGGCTTTCTGGTTTCTAGCCATGATTGAATAACCTGTTTTTCTTTTTGTAAAATTAATTCCAGGTCTTGTTTTTCTTGAACCAGTTGTTCAGTTACCAGAACTTGGGCTTGAAATGCCAGTTCAATATCTTGAAGTTCTTTTAATTTTGATTTTAAGCTTGATATTTCAGAAAAATCTGTTTCAAAATTATTTGTCATTTCAGATCTAACAGTTTCAACATAAACTAAGTCAGAATTAAGAACTTCAGCAATGTCCAATTTTAGTTCAGGATCAGTTTCTAGATCATATAGACTAACCTTTTTGATAACAATGTCAACCCATCGACCAGATGTGATATCATCCTTCACCAGATGCTCTTGATCTGCCAGAGCCATAAAACAACAGTCTCTTTCCTCTTCTTCATCGACTGATGAATCATCAGAGGGAACCCATGATTCTTCAGTGGTTGCTATCATGCATTTATTATTGTCTTCCATTTGTTTAGACAAGAGAGCAATTTGAGCCTTAAGCTTTTTGTGTTTCAACTTATAACTATTATCAGGCTTGTTATAAGAAGCAGTTGGACCAGACTGAGAGACAAACTGACTGAACTTGCACTCTTTCATGAAATGACCTTTTCTTCCACACTTAAAGCATGTCAGATTGGTTTTGTCAGTGGAAGAACTGGGTGCATGTTGTCCAGTGGGCCTATTTGCTCTGGCCTTAAAACGGTTAAACGTTTTGGCCATCATTGCAACCAGGTCATCACTATCAGTTTCATCACAGTCTGGAGAGATATCATTACAGACTCCAGAATCCATTAGTTCAGACATCATCTTCTTCATAGAAAATACATTCTCGGAAGATATTAATGCCGCACAAGGTGGTACAATGTTAGTGACCACTGTGGAACTACTGGAAGCATGATTAAAAGAATCTTTTTCTGCCTCAATCCTCTGGGCTTGATTTTCTTCAGTGAATCTGAAGGCTCCATACAATGTTGACAACGTATGGGAATGCAAGGTTTTACCTTGCCTCAAGACCAGAATCATGTGAGACCATTTTGTTGGCAAAATATCACAAAATTTCTCCAGAAGTATATCCTTGTCTTTGTTTACCCCCAGTCCTCTTAACTGGTTTATAATGCTCATAAATCTGGTGTAAGTACCAGTGAGAGACTCATTAGGTAAAGCAAAAAATGACTCATACTTCTTGTTTAAGGAGACTTTTCTGGTAACAACAGTATCATCACCTCCTTCATACTGGTTCACAAGTTCATCCCACATGGATTTAGCATTGGGATATAAAACAAGTGTGGGAATTAGGGTTTCAGGAACAGCACCGAGGATCATATTTTTTAAAATAGTGTCAATATTTACAAGTCGTTTATCCTCTTCTGACCAGTGTTCTTCCCTCTTTTCCCTTCCAGATCTTGATCCAGTAGGATCAAGATGTGGGTTGAGAGGACATCTAGGAATATAAGGACCTTCATTTAAGATTTTTATCATATTCCTCTCAATTCCAGTAACATGTAGTACCATCCTAGCTTTCCACGTTCCAAATTCGTCACCATTCCCACTGAATTTGGGAACTGGTGTATTTGAATAGTGCACATGCACGTGTGGAGAAGCAGGAATTGGAGGAGGAGGAGAAGGATTGTTATTAACAATGGGAGGGTCATTTGAACCGGGTGGAGGTTCAGGTATATGAGTATTAACAACATTAGGATTAGGACCCTGATCAAAACCTTGTGTATTTTCTGGGAAGTCCCCTCACTTGATGGTTTAACCCACTAGTGTAAAATACAACAAGTCAAGAATGCACTAGATTGGACTAGTATTGCTTTGAATATAAATGCAAGTATATAAATAAAGCAATAACGACTTTAAGCAATAAATATGTAAACAAGTAAATTAATGGTGGAACACAAATGTAGTTTTCAAGTGTATTTTCTTTATTGATGTATAAACAAAATACAAGATCGTTGCGGAACCTAGATATTACACGTATGTAAGTATCTAAACAATCTTTGAATTACAAGTGATCTATACTTGTTAAATAAACTCCTTTGATCGATATACTTAGAGTTGTGAAGTATAACTGTTTAGATCGAGAGTATTTAACAAGTTCACCAATTTGCTAAAAAGTGATTTTCTCAAAGAAATGACTTTGTATTTATAGGCAACAAAATTCACCAGTGAATTTTGTGCCGTACAAATATGGTTGCATGCATTTAATGAACCGACAAGAACATTAAATGCATTGGTTAAAGTTACAAGGATAAAGTCACATCAATATGACTTTATTCTTTTAACCAACCACCTTTACACACGCATGCACTTTGGTAAAGAACAAGTGGATTGTCCTTTGGAAAGTGTGTAAAGGCAAAAGTCAAATCCTCGATATCAGTGTTCAGACTTGTAAGGTCTAGAACACTGACAATCCTCCAGTGTGCAGATCTGGTAAGACTTCCAGTGGGCTCCGCCATTTGTAAGTCTTCTTTATTCTGACTTCAGTCTTTGACTTCAGTGAGAACGTCTTCAGTAGAGTAGATCTGGACTGGGGGTGAAGTCCAGTGAGCTAATCTGGAGAATGTCTCCAGATTTCCTATACAAGTATTTGCTCACTGGTCTTCCATTATTTCTGAACAAATCTTCAGAGGGACTCCAGATTCCAAGTCTGGAGTAGGTCCAGTACAATACATTTCTGGACAGATCTTCAGTAGGGCTCCAGTAGTCGAGTCTGGAGCGAGTCCAGTAAATCTGGACCTAACAGGGTCCACTGCCTGTGAGTGCGTAGTAGTGAGTTTTTAGGTAATTCTAGTTTTAAAAATATAAGGCTCGATTTTGCACATCAAGTTTTTGGCGCCGCTGCCGGGGATTGTGTGCGTTTTAGTTGTTAATTTTTTGGTTTGATCCTTCCTCACGCGTGAGGGAGTTATTGCTTTATTAGATTAGATTTCTTTGTTTATCACAGGTGCATTTGACGTTGGTGTTAGTGTGTTTGCAGGTTTTCTTACATAATTGATGAACTTGCGTTATTCGGGGTTACCATTGAATAGTCCTCTTAAAACTCCACCAAGACGCAGGATTATCTTTCCAACTGCAACAGCACCATTCTCACCTGATATTCAACCCACTCCATACTCAGACGAAGAAGGCTTTTATTTAGAGGATTTCTTTAAGTCAGAAAGTGAACAAGAAGAGATGGGTGATCAACCAAGGGATCTGAATGATATTCCTTATGGCGAAAGGTTGCGCAACATTCCTGCCGACCGCGGCAGTGCCATTAGAGCTCCTAACATCAATCAGAATTTCAATTTGAAGAGCAATCATCTCAAAAGCATTGAAGAGCTTACTTTTGATGGCAAGAAGAAATGGGATCCGTATCACATTTGGAAAGGTTTGAGAAGCTTGCACGACTATATCAATATGGTCAAAATCAAATGGATGCCGTGAAACTTGAGACATTCCCCATTTCTCTTATCGGGCATGCTCTTGAGTGGTTTAATGATCTTCCAGAAAATTCAATTGCTACTTGGACCCAACTCAAGGAAGCATTTATTGGTGAGTTCTACTCGGTTAGAATAGGCAATTGGAGAATTTGATTAGGTCCTTTGTGCAAGAGGAAGATGAAGATGTGGTAGATGCTTGGATCCGGTTTAAGGAAATGTTGAGAAATTGTCCGGGACATGAATTGACCAAGGAGAAGTATGTTGAGCTTTTCTTTGATGGTTTGCACAAGAGTTCAAAGAGAGAGATGGGGTATGCTTTTGGTGGTAGTTTCAGCAAGATTACACCAAATGAAGGATATGATATCTTGGAAGCTATGGTCAAGGATAATGCAGCTATGGATGACAAAAGGTTGGTGAAGAATGAAAGCAGATTCAAGAAAGGCACTAAAGAAGGTAAGGTTGCTATGGCCGATGCTAGTAACAGTTCCGGGGTAATTGAAGAGATTCAAGCTTTGTCTTCTCGTATGGATAAGGGGTTTGCAGCTCAAGAGTCTCGGTTTGGTTATCTTGAGCGGGATGTTAAGGTTCTAGCTGACGGATGTGATCATTGTGGTGACACACACTATTTTGAGAATTGTCCCAACTTGGGGCAACAAGATGTCAACTTTGTTCAGAATCAGCAACAAGGAAGCTTTCAGCGAAACACCAGTTTTCAGAACCGGACCTCGGGTAATAACTCTTCTTTTCCTGCTAATAATACTCGTTTTTCAGGTAACAGGTGGCAAAGGAACAGCTATCAGAATCAGCCACAGCAGGAGACTCAGCAGGGTCAAGGATCAGGTTCTTCTACTTCACCTACCGATCCGAACCAAGAGTTGAGAGATATGATGAAGCAGATGATGAGCAATCAGATTGAAACAAACAACAGTATTCAGAACATCAGGAATGATACGAAGGAGTTGAGTGAGAGGTTGGACAGGATTGATGGAAAGGTGGAAATGAATGCCAAGAATCAGGGTCTTTACTTTAAGGATCTTGAAAGTAGGATGGCGTCACTTTCTAGGCCCACGAGTGCTTTGCCTAGCAATACTCAGCAGAACCCGAGACCTCAGTTCAGTCAGGGTCAGAATCAAGGGCAACCACAGGCTCCTAATAATGGACCTAAGTATCAACCACCTCCAGTCCGTCAAGAGCAAGCAAAGGCTATCACTACCCGAACAGGTAAGTCTTATGACCCTCCTCCTATGCCTAATGTTGTTTCAGATGTGCAGGATACAGGTAATAATGATGCTGATGTAGATGAGGAGATTGAGATGGAAGAAGATTCAACCGTGAAGACTCCGGTTATTCCATCAAAACCGGCTGTGATACCCGAGGCTAAGCCATACAAGCCAAAGGTTCCATTCCCACAGCGGTTCAAGAAGGCTAAGTTGAAGGAACAGTATGATAAGTTTGTCAATATGATTAAGAATGTTCACATTAATGTTCCTTTAGTTGATTTGATACAGGGGATGCCCAATTATGCCAAGTTTATCAAAGAACTTGTGACTGACAAAGGAAAGATGGATGAGGTGAAGGCGACATTTCTTAATGCCGAGTGTTCTGCTATCGTGAAGAATCACATTCCACCTAAACTGGAGGATCCAGGGAGTTTCCTTATCACTTGTTCTATTCGTACTTTAACTTGCAAGGCACTTGCCGACTTAGGTGCTAGCATTAATTTGATGCCTTACTCGGTTTGGAGTAAATTGGCTTTGGGAGCATTGAGACCTACCCGGATGAGTATTAGATTAGCTGACCATTCTTTTCAGTATCCCATTGGGATTGCTGAAAATATGATTGTCCAGGTAGGCCACATTGTGTTTTTGGTTGATTTTGTGATCTTGGAAATGGAAGAAGACACTAAGGTACCCTTAATTTTAGGCAGACCATTCCTTAATACCGCGGATGCCGTTATCCGGGTGAAAGATAAGGAAATTTCTTTGGGTGTGGGTACAGATAGGATTGTCTTTAATGTTGAAAGATCTATTAAGCATGCATATTCTACTGATGAATCTTGTTTCAGGATTGATGTCATTGATGATGCTTTAGATCAGGAATTTCAGGAATTTATGGAGACAGAAGTTGATGAAGAGCTCACTTGCTTAGGAGCTGGAGATATTGATGATGAGGACTTGTTCGCGGAGGTGATGGCACTTAGCTTGGATGAAACACCTCCAGAAGATGAGAGTTTTGAGAAGGTAGTAGCTGATGGAAGCTCAAGGGTGCCGAATTCTGTTGATGTACCACCTACTGATCTGGAGCTTAAGCCATTGCCTTCACATTTGGAGTATGCTTACTTGGCAGGTAAGTCTTCTTTACCAGTAGTTATCTCGTCCTCACTCACTAGTGACGAGAAAAATCTTCTTTTGGCGGTACTTAAAGCTCATAAGCGAGCTTTTGCTTGGAAGACCACTGACATTCCAGGTATTAGCCCTGATTTTTGCCAACATAAGATAGATTTTGTCGATGATGTGAAGCCCGTTGTCCAGAGACAAAGGCGGCTTAATCCTAACATGAAAGAGGTTGTTAAGAAAGAAGTAATTAAGTTGTTAGATGCAGGGATCATTTTCCCTATAGCCGATAGTTCATGGGTAAGTCCGGTCCATTGTGTGCCCAAAAAGGGGGGCATGACCGTTGTTGAAAATGAAAACAAGGAACTTTTGGCCACTAGAACTGTCACGGGTTGGCGGGTTTGTATAGACTACCGTAAGCTTAATGATGCCACCCGTAAGGATCACTTTCCTCTCCCATTTATTGATCAAATGTTGGAAAGACTTGCAGGTAATGAGTATTTTTGCTTCTTGGATGGGTTTTCCGGGTACTTTCAAATACTCATAGACCCGAAAGACCAAGAGAAGACCACTTTTACTTACCCATTTGGTACTTTTGCCTACCGGCGAATGCCTTTTGGTTTGTGTAATGCCCCGGGCACCTTTCAAAGGTGTATGATAGCTATTTTCCAGGACATGCTTGAGACCTCAATGGAGGTTTTCATGGTTGATTTCTCGGTTTTTGGGGATTCCTTTAGGTCTTGCTTGCATAACTTAGATAAGATGTTGACACGGTGTGAAATGGCACATCTTGTTTTAAATTGGGAAAAGTGTCATTTCATGGTGACCGAGGGGATTGTGTTAGGGCACAAAGTGTCTAAGGCCGGGATAGAGATTGATAGGGCTAAGATAGATGTTATAGCCAAACTACCCCCGCCTTCCAATGTGAAAGGGGTAAGAAGTTTTCTTAGACATGCTGGATTTTATCGTAGGTTTATTAAGGATTTTTCCAAGATTACTCGTCCGATGACCCACTTGTTGGAGAAGGACGTCCCTTTTGTATTTAATGATGCTTGTTTGAGTGCTTTTCAGGTATTGAAGGAGAAGTTGACTAATTCTCCCATCATGGTTGGCCCGGATTGGAACTTGCCATTTGAATTGATGTGTGATGCAAGTGATTATGCAGTTGGAGCGGTGTTTGGGCAAAGGGTTGATAAGCATTTCAAGCCGATTTATTTTGCTAGCAAAACCTTGAACCCCGCTCAACAGAACTATACCACTACTGAGAAAGAATTGCTTGCTGTTGTTTATGCTTTTGATAAATTTAGATCTTATCTAGTGTTAAGCAAAACTGTTGTTTTTACTGATCATTCGGCCCTAAAGTACTTGTTCGCGAAACAAGATGCTAAGCCTAGAATTATCCGTTGGATTTTATTATTGCAAGAATTTGACATAGAAATTAAGGATAAGAAAGGGGTCGAAAATTTAGCCTCCGACCATTTGAGTCGATTGGAAGATCCCCACCGGGAGGAACTTCAAGAGGGGGAGATCAATGATCGTTTCCCCGATGAGTCGGTTAATGTTATTTATAATACTAATGATGGTCCTTGGTTTGCAGACATTGCTAATTATTTGGTTTCAGGAGAAATACCAGATGATTTTTCAAAGCAGCAGAAGAAGAAGCTAAGAGCCGATGTTAGGCACTACTTTTGGGAGGCACCATATTTGTTTCATATTTGCGCAGATGGCATGGTTAGGAGATGTGTAGTTGAAGCTGAAACCAGGGAGATATTGGATGCTTGTCATTATGGTCCAACCGGAGGTCACTATAGTCCTCAAGTCACCGGTAAGAAAGTTTATGATGCAGGTTTCTCTTGGCCTACAATTTTTCAAGAGGCCCGGACTTTGGTAGAGACTTGTGATGTGTGCCAACGACAAGGGAACATAACTAGACAGGATGAAATGCCACAGCAAGGTATTCAGGTATGTGAAGTATTTGATATTTGGGGCATAGACTTCATGGGACCATTCCCACCGTCTAATAAGTTTCAGTATATATTAGTTGCTGTTGACTACGTGTCAAAGTGGGCTGAAGCAAGGGCTTTACCTACAAACGATGCTCGTGTAGTCATTGATTTCTTGAAACAGTTGTTCTGTCGTTTTGGTTTCCCTAGAGCCTTGATTAGTGATAGAGGTACACATTTTGCTAATCATCAACTCGCTAAGGTTTTGAAAAGATATGGTGTTGTTCATTATTTTTCAACTTCTTATCATCCACAAACTAGTGGTCAAGTGGAAAACACCAATAGGGCATTAAAAAGGATTTTAGAGAAAACGGTCGGGGATAACCCCAAGATTTGGTCTAAGAAGCTAGATGATGCCTTGTGGGCATTTAGGACCGCCTTTAAGACACCGATTGGCACCACGCCATACCGGTTGCTCTATGGCAAGACATGTCATTTGCCGGTTGAATTGGAGCATAAGGCGTTTTGGGCTTTGAAAAATTTGAACCTAGACATGATGGAAGCCGGTGAACTTAGGATGTTACAACTCCATGAGCTCGATGAGCTTAGATTGGGTGCTTATGAGAATTCCCGGCTTTACAAGGAAAAGACCAAGATTTATCATGATAAAAGGATCCGTAGGAAGGACTTTAAGGTTGGTACAAAAGTTTTGTTATTCTTGTTAAAGTTTAAAATCAAACAACCAAAGTTAACTTCTAGGTGGATAGGTCCTTTTGTGATTAAGCATGTGTATCCGTCCGGTTATGTTGAATTATTCAAAAGGGATGGAAATGGGTCTTTTATTGTTAATGGTCATCGGTTGAAGCTTTATTTGGAAGAAGAGCAGGGGGAGGGGACAATTGAGGAAGTCCCTATTTTTGAATCAGAAACTTAGAAGTTGGTCGAGTCTAGCTCTAGACTCGTAAATAAATTAAGTGCTTCTCGAGAGGCAACCCGTGTTTAACCTTTTTTTATTTTCATTTTGTTAGTTAGATTTGACTTTGTTTTGTCAAGAAAAGTGCAGGAGCAAAATTTGAGGTGAAGCTGATGAGGTAAGTAAGTTAGAAATTTTTTTTTAAGGAAAAAAAATGATGTTCGAGAACAGTAATTTAAGGCTGCGACGCAGTGGAGTGTATCTTGGCTCACTGCGCCGCAGTCCTAATAACCTGACCAGTTTTGCATTTTTCCCTCACTGCGCCGCATTGAGGGTGTTCACGGGTTCACTGCGCCGCAGTGATTTATCTTGTATCTGGGGCGATTTATGACCCACTGCGCCGCAGTGGGTAAAGGCCAAAGCCCACTGCGCCGCAGTGGGAGTGTTTGACTGGTCAATAGGGCCGGGGAATAAGTAAGGAAAGGGGATAAGGTTTTTATTACCACAAAATTTTGAAATCTCCTTTTCTCTCAAACTAAAAAACCGAACGGCTCTCATCCAAAAACCTTAAAATCTTCCGAAAATCTTTTTAATCCACCCTCAATCCTGCTAATTTACTTCTCAAGTTCTTAAATTATCTTCTATTCTATTCCACAATGGCAAGAGAGGTAAGATTTCTTGATTTTTTTCTTTTTCTTTTCTTTTATTTTCGATTTTATTTAGTTTTAGGTTTGTAGTTGTAGAATTAATTGGTGGGTTTTGTTAGTTTGATGTTAGTAATGCCAATGGGGTGGTTAATCTCTCGTTAAAAACACTTGTTACTCCAGATTTGAATTTAAATTAAAATTAGGGTTTTGAAAATTGGGGATTTTTGATAAACAAGTGTGGGGGAGGATTAATGACTGAGTATGCGTTGATTAAATGCTTGATGATACTGGATAGTTATGTAATTACCCGAAAGTTTTGGCTTTGTGTCGTTTGAATGTTGAACTTGCCTAGAAAACCCTAGTCACTGCGCCGCAGTGGTAGGCTTGTGTATGTCACTGCGCCGCAGTGACTGTTTTACGACCTGCACATGAATTTTAACTCACTGCGACGCAGTGAGGGGTAATGTAAGCCCACTGCGCCGCAGTGGGATATACCTGTTTGGAATTTGGTTTAGTTGATTTTAATTAAGGAACGGTCGTGCATTGCATTTCTCTCATGTATGTTTGTTTACTTGATATGTTTGCAGACCGCCAAACAGAGACGACAAGTGGAGGAAGGTCAAGGGAGCGGGACCGCTCCTAAGCGACCTCGGCGTCAAGTTGTGGCACCACCACTTGTATTTTTTAGAGATGCTTTTAACGAAAGGCATGCCTACTTGCAGTTTGAGAACATGCCTCAACCGCATCAGAACAATGCTTTGAACAAGTGGTATAAGCTTCAAAGGCATAAAGTGTGCCCACCCAAGATTTTTACTCAATTCCAAATTGAATACTACGGGCTTCAAGCTGATTTTCGTCAGTGGTTTTCGTTGGGAATGAGAGTAGGCAATAGAGTTGTGAATTGTGGAATTTGGGACAATGTATTTTTGAATAGAGAGCCGGTTTATAGGGAGCTTTGTTTGGAGTTTTACTCAACATTGAGATTGACCAAGGAATTACATAAGGTCAAAGACATATTTGAAGAGAGGGTTGTGATATTCATGTGTGGGGGAGTCCAAAGGAAGGCTTCCATAGCCGAATTTGGGGCTTATGTTGGAATGTATACGATGCAAGAGTTGAGTAATCCGGCTTGGAGGAATCTACTTAGGCAAGGGTATTATGTGAAGGCGGATTTAGGTGATAATGAGTCCATCTTTCAGTATTGGGCCAGGATTTCAGGAGGAGAGGATTGGACCACCGGGGGTTATGTTAGTGTGAATAAAATTAAGAGTGTGAAGCTGCGTTTATTTCATCGGATCTTGGTGACCTCATTTATTCAGAGGTCTTCGCATTGGGATAAGGCATATATGTTGGATTTGTGGTTGATGAAGTTGTTCACTGAAGGTTCTCCTAGGAAGTTTGCTCTTCCTCCGATGGTTTTGTTGGAGCGTATGTGTAATCATACCGACTCAGAGCTTGTTTTGGGTCATTTTGTCACTAAGATTTATAAGAGGATGGGGATCTTTGACTCAGAGGCTTGTCAGACATATCTCTCTCATCCCGTGTATCAGGTAGATTTTATAAATAAAGAGCTGATCAGGGCAACGATTGTGAGAAAGAAGCAGGGGAATGTTCCCGAGAGATTGATGGATGATGAAGGAGAAATTGGATCACCACCATCGGAGGCTGAGGATGATGCTGATGAGGATATGGAGGATGCACCGCAGGAGCCTCAGCCACAGCCTCAGAGGAGGAGAGGTCCAGCTGGGATTGATTTGACACCGTTGAGTACTGAGATTCAGCGGATTTATGACAGTCAGCAGGCTAGCCGTCGGGCATTTGATGAGTATCAGCAGGCTAGCAGCAGTTCTTTTGATGATTTCCAGAGGGGCATGGATCAGGAGTTTTCTTGGTTAGGATCACAGCAGGCTCGTACGAGCTATGTTGTGGATTATTATCAGCCTCTTTGGCATCATCAGTACACAGGAGCGCCATTGGTTAGGCCTGATCCGATCCCAGATTTTCGCCCACCACCGGTTTATATTCCACCACATCGTCAGGATGGTGGATCATACTTTTTCATGCCCGGCCAGATGGTTCCACGGCCCCATGACTTGGGAGGATCTCCCCGAGGGCCGGTCCAGTTTGGCCGTTACACAGGTGGCGATGCTGGTGTCTCTTCTTCCATGCCCAGTTTTTATGCAGGTACAACTTCAGGGTTTGCTGATATCGCTGGCGGTCCAGGAGCAGGATTTGGAGCTAGTGGATCTGGGCAGGCGGGTGATCAGGGTGCAGGCGGTTATGGAGGCTCTGGTTCAGGACAGGAGGAAGAGCGCAGCTGGGTTGATGATTTCTTCTCTTATTGATGATATGGTTATGGTTCCCATCCGGTACCGTGGGATGGAATCATGTGATGGTATTTGATAGCTGTAGTGCAACTCAAGTGTGGGGGGAACCCTTTGGATTCCCTTCCCATATATTTTCTATGGCGTCATGGTTGATTGTTATGGTGTGCATATGCTGGCAGTAAGTTCAACGCCACATTTGTGTTGGTATGTTTGATGTAATCTACTCTCGCACCTTCTGTTTTGTTACAAGTTGTTTCTCCCGTCAAGCAAAGTGTTCTTCCTATCTTGGAAGTGCAATATGTGACGCGGGGTCGACTAACTTGTTTTAAAACGGATTGTGTCCTTGTTCCGGTATGTGCTCTATTTATCGATTTTGCTTACCCCTATTTACCGTATTTTGACCGAATATGGACATTGAGGGCATTGTCCATCTTAAGTGTGGGGGGTGGAAAATAGGTTTAAGCTACCGGGTTTTATCACTTTTGTTGTTTTGCCATTGCGATTTCTACTGGTTTTGTGGTGTGTCCCTCTCATAGGACCTTGAATTTTATTCGAGGGTAGGAGTCTCCTTCTGGTTTTCCATATCGAGCTCTTTACTGTGATGTGCGCATTTGAAATTGGTGTTTTCAATTTGGCGGGATAATAGAAGTTGATATTTGTGGTAAATTGCTTTTGTCACCTAACTATGATACTTAATAAGCATTTTTACTACAAAATTTTCCTTGACAAAAATTTTTAATCGGCGAAATGTGTTCTGAACGGTTATTTGGCTAATCCTTCGGGGTTGATTTCATTACTTGCACTCATATATATATCCAAAACACCCAAATTGTGAGATTTCATCATTTCATATATAGTTGTGTTAGGTGACGGTTTTGGTTTGATTGCTTCGTAAATACGTCCCTCTCTTAGGCTCTTGGATTTATTCGGGAGTAAGGGTTTTCATTTTGATGCCCTGCACTATGATGTGCGTGTTTGAAGTTAATCCATTCCATTTCCGGGTTCTTCTCTTGATAAGAGTGTGCCGGTGATGTGTTGATTCTAGAACTTGGCCTTGTGATCGTGACGAGATCGCAGTGAGATCACTTATGTGATATAAGTACATCGGATGACGAATTGGCATTTAGGTTTGACCTATACTTTTTCTTTCTTTCTTTTCATTTTTCTTTTGTATATTCATCCCTATACATACCCTTATACAACCTTATACAAATATACATACATTTTTCATTTTTTTTATACACTTATACATCCTTGTAACATAGCCTTTCCATTGTAAATTACCACTCATATATGTAAACTTTACCCAACTATATCTTACTATACCGATAGTCTAATCTGGGGGGGTCATTGATTGTCATTGGTTTGTTTGGGCGGTTTGGGAGAGCTTCAGTGGATGGTCTAATGGAATGTTCTTGTCTATGGGAATACGTCATTTTGTAAAGTTATTGAGGATATCTCAGATTGTTTAAATAATGAAGTGAAAGTAAGTTAGACATTATTCATCATTGTAAGATGGTATTTGCTAGTAGAGTAAAAATGGTTCAAAAAGAATAAAAATTTGAAAAACAGAAAAATTATAAAAAAAAAAAGAAGAAAAGAACTTGGGCTACTAGTAGGTATTTCTCAAATTTTTAAATATGTAGAAGAATTGTTGTATTATTTACATGGAAGATTTAGTGGATTAAAGTTGTTTGAAATTGATACACCACAATGGTGTCGGGTTTTACTTGGCTACTTTGGAGGTGTGTTCGCGGGATGGCAGCTTATGGGTTGGTGGTTTGTTGGCAATCAATGGCATGGGTTAATTTAGACTATTTTGTACATTTCTAACTTATACCATATACTTTTCATTTTCCCTTTCATCATTAACCTTCATCTATATATATTCCATTGTACATATCCATATACATAGCCTTAGTTTAACTATACATCCGTCCTTTATGCCTATTTTGATGATGTACTTGGTGCTTACGCCATGTCGGTGGAGTTATGATCCTTGTTCAAGCCTATGGTAAAATAGTATACATCATGACTGAGCTATGAGTGATTCTTCATATATTCAACCTCAAAAGTAAGTTTGTTGGAGTAGAATGATATTGATAGGATCGTTTGTTTCATTTAAGCTTAGTTGTGTTATCGAGGCTTGCGGATTGTTCAGGTATTGTCAAACATTTCGGGTTTTCCTTTAAGATTAAAATGCTTCACTTGATTTTTGTCATTGACATGTTAGGTGTTGCTTCTTTTTGATACTCGTCATTTGTTTTGATAGTTTGATTGTCAAGGAATGTGGTTTTCTTAAATTCCGGATTTGCTTGAGGACAAGCAATGCTCAAGTGTGGGGGGATTTGATGTGACTAATTTATACCCATTACCCACATCATTATTGGCCATTTATTTAAGTGTTTCGATGCTATTTTGTGTGCATTTGGCGCGTTTATGGTGTTTGTTAGGGGTTTCAGGCATTAAGCAGGTTACATGGTCATTTGGCATACATTTGGAAGACTTTTGGCTAATACAATAGTTCATGAAATCGAGAGTTGATTAATGTAGAAGAAATGATGAGAATTGCAAGTTACAAGTTGGAAGAACGTTGACTTTGCTCTAAGCTAGGTGACTGCGACGCAGTGGAGGGAATGCACATGCCCACTGCGCCGCAGTGGTCACAAGGACGATGCACGATTTGAAACAGAGATTTTGGGTTGCGACGCAGTGGGTGTCACCGAGTATCACTGTGACGCAGTGGTCCAGAAGTCAAAGGATCGAGTCAAAGATGTGTGACTGCGCCGCAGTGGGCAATGCAACAAAGCCACTGCGCCGCAGTCATCTATATTGAAGACATGCAAATTGGACAGTGAATTTGGGCTGCGCCGCAGTGGGGAGCGTCACAAGCTCACTGCGCCGCAGTGAGAGGTCGGTCAACAAAAGTCTTGGGCCGACTTAAGCATCAGATTTTAGAGGGGTATAAATAAAAACCCTAGGTCGAATTTCAAGGCATCCAAACTCATTCTAGGAGCTGTTCTATCAGGTTTCTTCCTTCTCCAAGCAGGTCTTTCACCTAGGCGGACTCATCGAAGATAACACGGGCACCCATCTAGATCGTACTACTTTTCTGTCTTGCAATTTCAATTTCTTCAAACAATTGGTACAATATGTTTTTCTCTTCTATTGATTATTATTGTTATACAATCATGAGTGGCTAAACAGTTTATCATCCACCTTGATGAAACGAGACAGATGATGTGATTGCAATATTTTAATTCAAAGGATTGATTTTAATTTATCGTTGTTCTCAGATCTTGAAGTTTTAATTCTTTTAAATAATTATTATAATATTGGTTGTGTATTAATTCTTCGTTAGTGGTACTAGTCGGATTAATATATGATTTGAAAAGAATTGTTTGTCTATAAGCAATTGTCACTAGTTCATGGTATGATAGTGAATGTTATTTTAATAAAAGAATTATTTTGTCAACGTGATTTGTAACAGTTGGTGGTACCACGTTATTTTTACATAGGTTCAATTGGTAAATTGATAGTCAAATAAACTAGTTATTGGAAAGAGTTGTCTTGAAACTGGTGGTACCGGTGTGGGTAATTTATCTAGTAATCTAGGTGATTCTGTGATGTGTTCATGGTTGGTGGTACCACATGAGCATTTAACTAGTCACGATTATCTTGTCAGTTCTTGTGAATTTGGTCTTAATTAAATGCAATCACATTTGAAGTCGAGGGAAGTCAAGGTGGATGACTTTTAATATTATTGTCTGAAGTTTCGATCATTTTATGTTCTTGTCGCAAAACAAATTTATTTTTCTGTCAAAAGGAGATTTGAAACAACACCCGGTTTTCCAAACCATTTCACTAAACAATTGAAGCAAACCAATCCATGCGAACGAACACGGTCTTACCTGTTAATTATATTACAAACGATCGGGTCCACTGCCCGTGAGTGCGTAGTAGTGAGTTTTTAGGTAATTCTAGTTTTAAAAATATAAGGCTCGATTTTGCACATCACCATTGTTAAGTGAGTGAAGTACATCTAGACAAACACTTGTGTTTGATATTGATATTGTTAGTTATTTACTTGTTTTATTTATCTGTTATTTGCATTTTTATGTTTTTCTTTAGTTAAAATCACCTTTCAAAACTTTTGTTTAATTAACAAAATTTACTTAATAGTTCGCTTAAGTTTTCAATTCACCACCTCCTTGTTCGACACTCGAGTCATATTTGCCATATACTTGTGTATTTGGTCAATTATTGACATTCCATCATTCCATCTTTCTTCCACCCCCTTTTTATTGACCGCGGCCCATTGGATTTCCAGCGACGTCTTTCGGGCCCGTGTCAGTCTCCAATTGGCCGGTAGTGCTCTTAGGAATTTTCGAACATATTGCTTGCTTGTGTAAGATGTACCTAGAGCTTTCAAACTTGTGCAAATAGTATTAAATCTTGAATATCCTACATCTATTTTTTCATCCTCCCCAATGGTAAATTGTTCATATAGTGCAACAAGTAGTTCAATTTTGTTTTCAATGACTTGTGCATTTCCTTGATGGGTGACCACAAGGGTTTTCCAAGCTTCTTTAGCACTTTTGCACATAAAGACTCTTTCGTATTCTTTACGTGGCAAAGCATTGTATAACTTTAGTCTAGCCTCATTGTTTTTAGCAATTCCCTTTTTATGTTCGGGTTTCCAATCTTTCTTTTCAACCTTAACCCAAACCTTATCGGTCGTCAACCATTCCTTTGGTTCATAATCCCCGGAGACAATTATATCCCATAGATCAATATCTTTAGCACAAACATAGGTTTCAAATCTTTGTTTGCAATAACAAAAACCTTCCGCCTCTATGAGTGGAGGTCTTTGCAATGAGCAACCCTCATTATAATTATCACTTTTGTTGTCCATGGATTCAAACTCAAAATTTTTGAAAAATTATGATTTTTGCAAAAATTAGAGCAACGTGCTATGATACCAATTGTAAGTGTAATCTAGAGGGGGGTGAATAGATTATACCAATTATTTAACTTCTTTTTGAAAATTAATTTGGGAAACACTTATTCAATCCTTAGTTTGTGCAAGATACAATCACAACAACAATTATATAACAAATAAAATTTAGATGAAAAGCTAGAGTAAGAAGATATCACCAAATCAAGAGACACCACGATATATAGTGGTTCGGGCGAATGTTAACGAATTCGCCGTAATCCACTCCCCGATTCACGAATCGAGAGTTTGTAGCACTAGTCTCTCCAAACCCGGTGGAGAATCCGAAATTACACGAAGTATTCTAACCACTAGAATACACCAAACTCTTGACACTTCAAGAGATGAACACACAACCTCTAACCACTAGAGATATCAATGAAGATGAAATCCTAACCACTAGAACTTCAACCC
Source organism: Erigeron breviscapus (assembly GCA_034093135.1). Classification (NCBI taxonomy): domain Eukaryota; kingdom Viridiplantae; phylum Streptophyta; class Magnoliopsida; order Asterales; family Asteraceae; genus Erigeron; species Erigeron breviscapus. Next base: position 94,921,684 of record CM067168.1, on the reverse strand, counting down.
ACTATCACACTCACTAGTATGATAACAACACAATTGTAGGCTAATTAATATAACACAAATAATTCCTCACTACAATTATATCACTCTTGCTAGATTGATGTTTGATATGAGATATGAGATATGAATAAGTATTTTTCAGGAGATGTAGATGCAAGAGGTGAGGACCAAATATGCCCAACTCTTCAATTTATAGTCCAAACAAGCTTTATTACCGTTTGACCCGGACGACTCTTAACT